>OX418216.1:96291180-97491180 GCA_948455865.1 Conomelus anceps
TCTCAACTTCGCATGACTATACTGGCAATAAAAACGGGCCCGTGGGCCCGTAGTCTCAGTTTGTTAAAAAGAGGCCCTGGAGACCCTCTTAGAAGGAAAACCTTCCTTTTTGAAATATGATAGAATATAATTCAAATATAAATACGAGGCTCCTTTTGTTTATAACTTTAAAATATATGAGGCGACTTTTGCTTATAACAATATTGCTGAAAATAGCTTGAAATTTCAAGTACCTGACTTGTTTAGTGACCTACCAGTAAATGTTAATAGTTTTAAAATATAATAGAAGATAATTGAAGGGTATGGGGCTTGTTTTTCTCATATTAATACAACTAAAGACGGAAATTTATATTTGGTAAACCTGAGCTGTTTAGTCACCTACCAGTGGTCTTATAATTTTCAAATATACGAAAACTAAGTATGAATTCTCTGATTTAAAAATGTTTTCATAGAAAGCGCTATTATTTCAAATAGATATAAGTTAATGCTAGCTTGCATGTACGTATAACAGTATTATACAAGTACATAAGTAGCCTACTGGTTCTCTGTGATGTTTTCCATTACGAAAAACTTGATGAACAATCTAATATAAAAAATGACACTGCATTCCTATTTAAATTATGATTTTTACTCACGTATACTTGAGATATGAGAGGGATGCATTTCACTTCTAGGCTGATGAAGATTCTGTTTAGAAGTGAAATGCATACTTCCAGTATCTCCAGTATAAGTGAGTAAAAATCCTAATTTACAAATACAGTGTCAGTTTTGATATTAGATTGTACATAGCATATATCAAAGACATTTTCTATTGTGGACCCCCATTAACATATCATGGACCCCCAATTTTATTTTTCACTGCCATGGACCCCCTGGCAGGTACCCGTGGACCCCAGGGGGTCCACATGGACCACTTTGGGAACCACTGCTATAGAGGAATGCCCAGCGATGTATGTGTAAGGATTTGCTTTTTTTTTAAAGATATTTAAATGGAAAAAGGAAAGGTACTCAGGTCTTGTTCTATAGGAAACACATGATTATTGAAATGAGATACTTCATCATTTGCAAAAAAGTGATCTGGAATCAGATCACAAGATAGCCCTCGGGCCTTCCTATTCATCTGGTTGAGCCTTCATATGGATTACCCTAAGTTATCATAAGAATAACATAAATTTGCTTGAAAGAAATCATTTCTAATCGTCGAATTAAGTAAGATGAAAAGTAATTACTAAGTAAATTATAATTATGCTAAATTAATTAATATTGCTCTATAAATTCATTCATCATACATGTAAAATCTGATTTTATCAATCAGCTGTCTGGAATGACATAAGTATAGAATCTATAGATGATTGGCTGGTGAAACAGAATGACTTTTGTGGAATGCGGACATGAAACAGACTATGCAAATTGAATCAAGGGTTAGGTCTAATTCATCTCTGTGTTTCACAAAAAAATCATTCTGCATCACAACACTTACCCCGACTGTAGAATAAATTGTATTATGTGATGAACTCAATGTTATGTGTATCAACTCAATGTTATATTGTGAGTTGTGAGTTTTATTGAGCTGTGCCATTCTGTATCACAAAAAGGAATATTGATTCATAGTTTCTATAGAAAAAGAATTAATAAGTATTAATTAATAATATTTCATTTTAAATTATATATATTCAATTGAATATTTTAAAATTTATAATCATTATTGATAATTTTTTTGCCAATTGAGCATCCAGTATATCTGAAAGTAAAAGGCTGAATAATAATTTTTAAGTAATACTAAGAATAATAGCTGAAGACACTATGCATAATATCTATTGTGACACTTTCAATGGAGATGAAATGCCTTTTTTCAGATGTTCAACCCAAACTTATATTTGATCAATTCTTGAGGGGTTCACCTTAGGCAAGGCTGTCTAATAAATTGTGTTAGATCTAGAGGATTTTTTAAATGCAATGATTGTGTTGAATTTTGAGATGATGATGAGTACATCAAGTATATTTTCTGTGAAGTACCCTTATGTTTGGGCGTGAGGTCTACTGTTCACAGAACTACTAGTTATTTATACTGTAATTACCACTATATATAAACCCAGTTGATGGATGATGTTTAGCCAAGGAATGGTTAGCATATGTGCCATTCTCAGAATATATCAACTTAATATAAAACAATGAGACATAATTATTTGCCATCACCTTTTTTTGAAGAAGTTGAGCGACGACCAGTGTTGTCGAGTTCCTGCCACTAGATGTCGTGCACTGTATCAGTGCTGTGACGTTGCATGTGTGTGAGTAGACTACCCCCTCCCCCCTTCACGTCGCCAACCCACCACTCAATAGTTAGGTCTCTTTCTCTAGTTCTCTTTCTCTAGACCCCTCTATCAATCGGTCTCTTCGCAACTCCCCACTCAACCAGAATACGTCTTTCAGGGTTTCTCTCCACCATACAACTGATACCTATGCACTGTTTTCATGGCAAGCCGGCCAGCCTCCAAGTTACTAAGTTACAAGTTTCCAAGTTACTAAGGGGGATATTACACAATCTTTATCACAGATCGTTCTCATCTTTTCTTTATTTATTGTTCTGCAATATTTTAAGAAGAATTTTGGTTTTATTCAATGAAAGTAATCAATTTCATGAAATTTAATAGTTTACCATTACATTTTTCTGCAAAAAATTAAGAAATAACTGAATTTTGAAACAGAAAAATCAATGACTAGCAATGTAGACCTATATGAATAAACTACATACATTAAGTAAATTTATTTAATTTTTCAAACTATAACTTTAATTAATTAACAAAACAAACTCATAACCTTCATATGGTTAAAAAAATTGGCTAATGAGAAAAAGTATCTAATAACTTGTCTGTGGTATTGTGTTTTAAATTTTACATGTTATTTGTATGGAACTGTATAATAAATGTCCAAGTAGTTTCAAGTATATACTATACATACTGACCAATACTATACATACTATACTACATACTATACATACTAATCTATACTTCATGACAAATAATAAACCACTTGAAAACTATAGTTTTGTCTAATTATGACAAATTTTGTTTAGTAAAGTATATAAAGTGGTATTAATACAAAAAAGTTACCATTCAATTTATTATATAACTGTATAATTAATGTTCAAGTAATTTCAAGTATATACTATACATACTGATCTATACTATACATACTATATATCTACATATAGTGATCTACATACTATACATACTAATCTATAATTCATGACAAATAATAAACCACATAGTTTTGTTCAATTTTGACAAATTTTGTTTAGTAAAATATATAAAGTGGTATTAATACAAAAAAAGTTACCATTCAATTTATTATATAACTGTATAATTAATGTTCAAGTAATTTCAAGTATATACTATACATGCTGATCTATACTATACATACTGATCTATACTAAACATACTTTATCTACTCACTATGAACTACATACTACACATAAGCATCTTTACTTACTGACAAACAGTGGCGGCCGGTGACTTTCCAAATTGGAGGGGCGAAAGATTGGTAGTAGATGATATGAAATTTTTTGCTAGTCTATAAGGAACATAAAAGCCAAATGATAATTTTCTCATGATTTGAGTCAAGTCATGAGAAAAATTCATGTCAAATCGTAGAATTAAATACAGGCCTGTACTTGGAAAATAATAAAGGAGGTAAATGAAGTAAATCACTAGCCCACCATCAACAATAAGATTAAATAAAAAACTTACCAATTCAGTTTGAAAGCTCAATTGATGGTCTTGTAAATGAAATCCATCTGCCACTCTTTCTAAATTCAGTGTTTTCAACAATCAATTTTCAATAGATCCTTGGTGGGCCTAATTTTTCAAGTTCCAACCTAGATTCAAAGTCAATACTGTTTGTGGTAGTAGCTAATAATGTCAAAATATATTGTCTACAGTTTTTCATGATGCCGCCACTGCTAAATACAGTATGAGGCCGCACCCGCAGTTACATTGGATAGGTTGGAACTTGTATGAGTAGAATTTCACTCATGCCTACTAATACGAGTAAAACAATATAAAAAAAAATAAAACCTATTAGGCTTATTACAAAGCATGCGTGTTGAACGAGCACAGACGTTCATGAACGAAAGGTTTTTCTGAATTTCAACTCATCCATTCACTTTCATTATTGAAATCAACCACTCGCACAAACTATGGTCGGAGCTTCATAACTGAATTCCAATTGAACTATATTATACAATAATCCACTATTACACTTCAACAATTGATAAATAATGTATTGTTTACGAACTATTTAACCTCAATTAGGACAGTACAATTTGACGCGATGGTACAATTTGAATGATAGAGGCAAGTTGGTAATAGTTTCATAGCATTGTGGTAAATTTCAATACATAATGTTTGCAAGCCTTGCAAGGACGGCGTCCTACTCGAAGCTATATGGCACTAATATAGCAGTATATATGGCAATAATATAGGCACTAATATATAGATATATCAGTGCTATCTGGTTCCACCCATCATCCTCACAAAACCCCTCTAAAGTCAGTTTTCCCTCTCCTAACGACCAGGACGGAATCCAATTCACCCGAGCCATGAGCTATCAACTTATTCAGTCTTGGCTAGGGACGTTGCGATACTGGTTCCGATACGATACTTGGTATCGATACGGTATCGGAACAATGGTATCGATACCGAAGTACTAATATTACGTCAAAAGTATCGATACCGAGAGTATCGGTATCGGAAAGTATCGGTACGGTAACTGAATAGAAATTCGGAACAGTATCGCTACATTGCAACTGGTATTACAAGGAATAGTATCGCAAAGAATCGTTGTCGTTAGAGTATCGGAAGAGTATCGCAACAAGGTTTCTGGTATTGTAAGGAAAGTATTTGTAATGGAAAGGTAGTTCAATAACTCAGTGCATTGCACTTCAAAAATTGGTTTGTCATTATGAGTTTTTTATCAAAATTTTTTGAATTGAGGATGCTGCATTAAAATATTGGAGGAATAGATGATTAATGATGAAAAAAGCTTAATGCAATTTTTCCCTCACACAACAAGATGAGTCCTGGCTAACTCCAACATCGTGAATACCCCTATTTAAATCTTGTGGAAAAATTCTGAATGTATTTTGGGTTATGAGTAACAAGGTTAGGGTGTGTCAAAGTCATGAGCTGGTTTTGGTTTGGTCATCGATAAATTAGTGGCCTCTGTATAGTACCAAAGTACCAAAAATGTATTTCATTTGGATCCAATCCTAAACCATTTTATCCTTGTATTTGGCTGAAGAATGTTAACCAACCTTTTCATAGGATAAATTACATAACTTAATTGGGTTTCATTTTTTTTTTTCATAAATTGAAGATACCAATTCTTGATCATTTTACTATTCTAGATTTAATGTATATTAAATTTTACAATGTTGAATTAAACTTCAATTTTGTACTAATTTTGTGTGTTTATGTGTATGTATGAATACATTTTAACGACAGACTGGATTGAATTCAAATCATGAAAGTGGTTTTTATCACAGCAAAGCGTCAGTAACACTACTCTAGAACCGCGGAAGGATTTTTGTGCATTGCAGTGTTTCAGACTTTTGATACCGTTATTGCCTTCATGTTGATACTTCTGTTTGAAATTGAAAAGTTCTTAGTTTCACAACATCAAAAAGCTACTCATATCTCAATAAGAAAAACTACACATTACTCAAATAGAATATTTTTAAATTCTACTCAAGACAGCAAGAGGTTTTATTTGGTACTACTTTCTTGGGATTTGATACTTTCGGCTACCGATACCACTTGTTTTCTTGCGATACTCCGATAATATCGGAAGCCCGATACCAATACCGATACTGCTGGCACAGATTAAAGAACAACAAGGTTTGTCGGTTTGTCTGATTAAAGAACAAGACAAGGTTTGTCTGTGCTGCTGGTATTGCAAGCAAAGTATCGATACCAAGCAGTATCGCAAGTATCACAACGTCCCTAGTCTTGGCTGGCAGCTAAGCGCAGTTGGTTAGGGTGTTGCAGATTGCTGTCGTTTAAGCGGTCGTGGGTTCGAATCCCGCTCCTCCATCTGGCATCTATGTGTAATCATTCACCTCATTACCCACGCACAAGTCTTCATTCATTCACTTATGGATGAAATAATATTTAAACTGCATAGAAAAGAGTATTCATCACAGAATATTATAATGCTCATTTTTATATTAAATTAAATTTTTTCTTTTATTATTTATCTGGGAGGGCGTTGTCCGAGCGCCCAAATGGAGAAGCCGCCACTGCTGACAAATGATAAACCACTTGAAAACTACAGTTAAAACTGTAACAGTGTAAAACTCTACAGTTTAAACTGTTCGTTACCATGAGTATTTTTTTCAATGTTGTTGTTGGCTTTCTTTTTAACTTTTTTCTCTTCTTGTTTTTTTTTTGGGCTTGCACGATGAACAGTGGGTATCGTATTTTCAGGCCACGCACTAATCTACTGTCCACTATTTCCGGGAGCACACATTCCAAATAGAAAGTTCTCAATTTTGGTAACACCTTGTCCCAAAAACATGTGTCCCGTTTTATTCTGTCGGTAAATAATTCACCTTTTTGAGTAAAAACTACGAAATTACACCATTGCAGATCTGTGATGTTGAGCTTGCCTTGCACTTGATAGTAATAATCATGCATCTTTTTCAATTTTATATCACCATCAACAGTTTCAAAGCAAGTATTTTTATATTTCTTTATGTATTCTGCTAGGTCCAGTTCTTTTACTGAGTGTAGGCATTTCACCTCGATTAGCCCATCATTTCCTATTAGTCCATCTGGACTAGCACCAAGGAAAGGATTGTCCAGGTCCACGAAGAGGCCACACTTTTCAACATTAGAGTTAGTTTCTTTTCTCCTTTTTCTTCTTCTTCTTCTTCTTCTTCTTCTTCTTCTTCTTCTTCTTCTTCTTCTTCTTCCACTTCTTCTTCCTCATCTTCTTTTTCTTCTGCTTCTTCCTTTTCTTTTTTATCTTCTTCTCCTTTTTCTTTTTCTCCTTCTCCTTCCTCTTCTTCTTTTTCTTCTGCTTCTTCCTTTTCTTTTTTTATCTTTTTCTCCTTCTCCTTCTTTTTCTTTTTCCTCTTCTATTTATTCTTATTCTTCTTCTCCCTCTTCTTTTTTTCTCCTTCTTTTTCTGCTTTTTCTTCTTCCTCTTCTTTTTATCTTCTTCTTTTTTTTCTTCTTCTTCTTCTTTTTGTCCTTTTTCTTCATCTTCTTCTTCTTCTTCTACTTCTTCTCCGACTTCTCCTTCTTCCCCTTTTTCTTCTTCTTCTTCTTTTTCTCCTTCGTCTTCTTTATCTTCTCCTCTTCCTTCTCTTTCTTCTTCCCCTTTTTTTCTCTCTCTTTCCTCTCTTTATCCTATCCTCCCACCCTCTCTCTCTGAATGAACAATGAAAAATAAACTTTTTGTTTCAAAACAGCTGATCATCAAATCATCATAAGTTGAAATGTGAAAATTTTCAGCTCAACGATCCCTATGTTAAAGCAATGGCAAAAATTGAAACTTTGATCGTTCATTCCTCATGTAAGACCTTATCAAACATCTATTAGATGAGATCTTTCAAATGAGACGTGAACGAACAAAATCGGTCGAGAAACCACGGAGGAGTTGTCATCACAAAAAAACATTTTCGCCTATTTTATATAAAGATAAACGATTGTGTAATATCCCCCTGAGGGTGGTCTAAAATTTTCTGATTTACCCTGAACTATCGTAATCCTTATTTTTTTAGTACTGTCCAGAGTCCCTCGCTATCCCTGAGCTATGACGTGTGCAGCTATATAAAAAATTATTAAAAATTAGGAGGGTAGTAATAATGCATTGTAATGTTAGATAAAGGAGGATTTTCAAGATTAACTTGCTCATTTTTAAATACGAACACAGCTGCGCTCGTCCTGGAATTTTCTCTTTCATCAAATTTATTATTTATATTTGAAAAATGTTCGAATTTCACCCCGATGCTGAGAAAACGTGGCAGTAAAAGTATGTTTTTTATACATTATGTATATATATATTTTTTCTCAGACTAACAGATTTTTCTAGAATTTGCTGTACAAACAAGGGGATTTTTCTACTTTCAATGCAGAAACTGCACATCGCTCCGATATGATAGCTGATTGTTATTGGTCTTCTATAATTCAGCAAATAAGGCTGAATTATGAGTACTAAGCCCATAGGGTTTCATTTTGATATTGTAACGATATGCAAAAACTCTCCTTATATAAAAACTGAAAATAGTTTCAATGTTACACTATCAGAACATTGTATTAAACTCTGTAATAAAAATACATAATCTCAAAAAATGTTTTGGATTTAGTTGAATAATTATTGTGCATGATGCGCACACTAAATATTTTTTTTTTTTTATTGCTGATGAAGCCCACATGAGTCCGAGACTTGTGCGTGGGTAATGAGGTGAATGATTACACTTAAATGCCTGACGGTGGAGCGGGATTCGAACCCACGACCGCTTAAACGACAGCAAGCTGAAGTTGCGACGCCCCAACCAACCGAAATTACCTTTTAATATGTGTTTGCTAGAAATATTCATGGGAGTTCAATGACACTATTATTTTTAACAAACATAATTTTTTTCAAAACAAGATCCTGATCGTGAAACCAATAAATTTCAACCAAAAAAGTTGATTTTCAGAAGCATCATTTTCTGATATTCAGCCACCACCATCCCCAAGAAGCCAATTGTTCAAAACTTTCTTCTACCAAATCTTATTCCACTTGAAAAGCTCTATTGAATGTTGAAAAGAATTTTTCAAAAATCTTAATATTTAACATTTTAAATTTTTTGATCCCCTTCTAAATTGACCTCCTTCGAGATTTTTTTGATTTTGTTCTAGGGTGAAGTAAACTTTCATTTAAAATCATTCCGGTTCGATCAGGACACACCAATAATGAGGGATGAATTGGGGCCCCCATAAAAAATGGGGGTCAACAATGGAAAAACCCTGTACACACATTGCTCAATAAGGAACATGCATGCAAAAAATCATAACAATCAATCGAAGAGACCAAATGCCAAATGCTCGAGCTAAAACTGAGACCTCGGTTCGCTCGGTCAAACAATAGCGGTCAAATGTTCAAGCGGTCAAATGGAAATAGCATAATTCATAGTGAGTCAACTAAATTAGCCGACTGGAAATGAGAATTCTGTAGAGTAAAAATCACGTCATCTTTCACTAGTGCACAAAAATATAAAAAAGCATACATTCACACTGAATGAAAGGAGTGAGAATGAAAGATAGATTGGTATTCATCAAAGATATATTGTTAGGTCTGATAAGAGAGAGAAAGAGCATGAGGGAGTGTGGAAAGATTCCACTTTTCTTGGGAAAAATAAATACTCTAATCTGCAATACGGAAGTAATCGCAATTATGGCCGTATTGTCAACATTAGTCAACATACGTCTACATTATTGATACTGTACTTGAAACACAGACACGCACACACACACACACACACACACACACACACACACACACACACACACACACACACACACATTCGTTTCTCCTGCTTTGGAAAAATAATATGATATGCAATCACAATAATTTACCGAACGAAGAGAGGTCTCTGTATCGAGTCGACCGTTTGGGTTTGTCTGTTTGTAACATATTTACGGCTGAACGCGTGAACCGATTTATTTGAAATTTGGCATGAATGTTACTCTTAGTAATGCACGTGTATGTGTATAACCATCAAAAAATTGAATATATATAAACATTCATTATACATAAAAAATAGTGTTGCAAAAGAAGGATAAGAAAAAAAGAAAGGCAACCAAGCCTTCTTCTTTTGAAACATATCTAGATAAATAAAATTAGAGTTTTGTCTGTACATTTATCAGAATTATATATTTTTAATGTTTATAACATTAAATTATATATTAACTATAATAATGCTTTTCAAAAAGTAAATAGTTACTTTAAAAAACTAGGAACTATAATACACGCCCAGCTAGGACTAATGTTTTTCAAAAAGTAAATACACTAGTTACTTTAAAAAATTGGAACTATAATAATGTTTTTCAAAAAAGTAAATAGTTACTTTAAAAAATTACTTTTAAAAATTGTTTTATACATCAACAAAAATAAAAATGTGTTTGAATCATCTACAACAACTAGGAACTATAATGCACGCCCAGCTAGGACTAATGTTTTTCAAAAAATAAAAAGTTACTTAAAAAAATTGGAAGTATAATAATGTTTTTCAAAAAGTAAATAGTTTTAAAAATCTAGGAACTATAATACACGCCCAGCTAGGACTAATGTTTTTCAAAAATTAAATAGTTACTTTAAAAAATTGGAACTATAATAATGTTTTTCAATGTTTTTCAAAAAGTAAATAGTGACATATTTATAATGTAATATATTGGCTTCAGCCTGAAAGCTCCGCCACTGACAAAGTACTTGTAGCTACACATTACGCGAACAGAAACAAGGACACGGTGATACCTCTTAGTAAATGTTGTTCGTCATTTCAAGGCCATGAAGTATTAGTTATTCCTTATCGATTTGAAGATCTGAAAACGAACTAAAGGTTTTGTCTAAAACATTTTGTTGTGAAACGCTGGAAATAAAGGCTATAGAAGAAATTAAAAATGTATGCAATCATAAATACCTTATTCTTTGGATTTGTTCAGGAATAACTTTCAAATTATGGCAATTATAAAAGGACATAGCATTAATTGTAGAGAATGATATGAGGAAGACATTGAAATTTATTTCATTCCAATATTTTTATTAGTAACTGAGATATGAACGATTTACGGAAGCGTTGCAATACGAAAAGCTAGGCTGGGCAACAGTTCCCTAATCGAAGTCCGATCAGCTATACGATAAATACAAGGCAGCTCTAGCATTTCTCGAGATGGAGTTATGAGTCAAAGGAAATGGTGGGGATGGTGGAATGCTGAACAGGGAAGGTGGCTGCGATTAGCAGTGCGCTCCTACCCGTCTTGTGAGTGCGGGTGCTGTATATCATCCGTTGTGTGCGTAGCAAGCTTAGCAGGCGTAAAACCACGCTTGAAAGGTACACACACCAAACGGTTATTATTGCGATGATAAAAAGGGTTGAGCATTCAATGTATTCATTATGGACAGCGCTACAAGCTCCGATAAATTTGAAGTCTATCGAACAAACATTTAATACGAAAAAAGTGTTTAAATTGCATATAAATTTTTATTTTTTGAGATTCTTCAAAAAAAAGTTGACGTATTTTTTGCTATAGTAAAAAGAAGACTTGTGTATATATTTATTTAATTTTTGATTAGTAGTTTTTATGTGGTGTGTGTACCATTATCCTCAAAAAAGCCACTTTTGAAGTCCCATTCTGAACAAACGGGAGGTAATAAAAAAATTTTAATCCTATACATTATGTCCTAAGAACCTGTCTAATGATTTGGAAGAACAAAAAAATATTTAAAAAAATTTTTTTTATCGATCGCTCATACTTAGTACTGTATAACGTTCTTAAATTTTGCAAGTTATTTTATAAATCATCAAAAATAAAGAATATACATTCCTCATCATTAATTTCCATTTCAAGTTTCCTTCTTGGATTTCTTGCTCCATAACGATCTGCGTTGTTAATATTAACTTTTTGTTGTAAATTTAACGACTTGCAGTCAGTTTTATTATTGTGAATATATAATAAATGTACTCACATTCGACCGAACGTTTTCGAGGTATTGAATCTCATCTTCAAGGCCAATCTAGGATGCCTTGATGATGAGATTCAATACCTCGAAAACGTTCGGCCGAATGTGAGTACATTTATTATACATTCACAATATAAAACTGACTGCAAGTCGTTAAATTTACAACACAAAGTTCAAATTTCCTCTTCTGTTCAAACTATATGCTGTTTTAAAAATATTTTTATTTAATCTTTAGAGCTATTTCAACTTAAATCTGGATAAGGTGCTAGTTTATAAAAATAAGAATATTAATATAAGAGAAGAATGGATTAGAATACACAGTTTGAGGTTTAAATTTCTGATTTTATTCACGTTTCAAATGAATTCTCTGTTAATTAATTACTCCTTTCTATTTGCTGTTCAGATCATCGTGACTGGGATGATTTTTCAAACCAGATACCTTCATTCCATTGCTATTATAATGTTTCTAATATGTTCTTTTAAATGATAGAATAATTAAAAATAGACATTGGTCAATTATTAAACACTTGCTTGTCAAATAAATAAGTTGAAACTTCATGCTGCATTCTGCAATAATTATTCTCGTACTTTCATTATTTAATGAGACCTGACTGACTTACTATTCGGAGCCTTCATCTTTTGACACAGCTCTGAATTCCAGGTGGTATATACGAGGAAGATTGACTTTTACGATACTACTTTCCATCATGGTACATATCACTGGGTACAATCATTGCCGGTTATTCTTAGAAAAACTGCTCGTTCTCATGACGTTCAAGAAATTTTATGACCATACTGTGAAAGTTTCAGAGAAGGCAACTCTCTGTACAATATGAAGGACTAGAAAGAAATTTTCAATGGGTGGAATTGGGCTACTGTAGTTAGATTTTGTTTCTCTTCCCGAACCGTGTTGTATTTCAACGTAATTGCTCGTAATCATGCTCAGTAGACTAAAACAAATTCCGTATTTGTAATCAATAATAGTTGTTATAATGTTCATAAAATCAAATACTGTAATTATTGTGATCAATCAATTATAGTCAACCGGTTTAAAAGTCAAGAAAATATAGGAAAATAATTTTTTTAAATGCATGCAAACTTTCCTTATTACCGTATGAAAGAATTGGAATAAAATAAGAAAATTCTACACTGAACAATCTGCATTCATTAATTTATGTTTAGCATGAAGGACATTAATTTGTCTACATCAATTAATTAATTGGTCTTCATAGAGTTTGGAAAATATTAATACAGTAACATTAAGGTGATGTTAATATTGAAGGTAATAATTATTGCTGATCCCTGATCGGTACTAATCTAGGTTAGGCCTATAATATATGCATTCGTGAGTACTGTATTTGATTATAACTCAACTATTCAACATCTAATTTAATAGGTGATTTTGAAAAACTTCCATAGGTTCAAGTAAAATATCAATAAAAGTTATTTAAATTTAATAAAGTTATTTAAATTTAATAAAGTTATTTAAATTTAATAAAGTTTATTAAAGTTAATAAAATTTATTACAGCTCAGATTTTCAGTCATTTAATACCTTTTCAAGAATCGTTTTTAACCTTGATAATTAAATTTGACGAGTCAAGGTTGATCACAAGAATCTCCTTGTCATTATCAGTACTGTATAAATAGTCTAGTTACGTAATTATTGTATAGGCCTAATTAAACTGTCCTCGCTAACTTCTGGGTCTGGTACTACTGCAGTGTTATGTCGAGCACTTCTTTTCTTAAAAGTCCACTTGAATGGGAATTTAATTCTAACAGAGTTGATTATAATAGCATGGTTAGTTACCATTTTCACTGATGACTGACATGCTGAACGGATATGAAGTTTTTTTACTTTTGAGTCCTCAGTCCTTACTTTGGGCAGGAGAAGTAACAAAGTAACTATTCAGCTCACAGTTAGTCATGGATCATGGAAGTTGTAATTTCATATTCCACTCATCGACTTAGCCTATCTAAATATGAATATTGTTGAGTATTTTCATAGCCTATGAAAATAAAAGAAATGATTTGCGTTATTCATAGTTCTCCACATGAAGACCTTGGCTTTAGGCTTTACCACAGAAAACATAGTTCTCTTTTTCTTTGGCTCTACTACATTCTATGACTTACACTCTGGACTAGGTTATTGGGTTTTCATCTCCTTGATCTTAATAATCTCAATACATATTTAATAACGATAGTTTTTCAATTTTCAAAATCAGCAACCCAATTTTCTTTACAATGAGCTCTACCCCAAACAATAGGCTAATGATGGCAGGATGGTAGGCTAATGTAGGTTGAGTGTAAGATAGGGCTATTTCGCCCTAACTCCGCCCTTTTGTGTAAATACATCACCTGTATGTTACAATTCACTTATTATGCAAACATTATTAATGTCATTAATCAAACGTACAAAACAGTATAAATAATAAAAGTGAGAACGTATCGTCTTTGATATATTTTTTACCTATCTTCCATGATTATATAGGTGTCATTCATTGTTAGGTTATAGTCAGTAGTAATATAATATAAATTGTACTTTTACTCAAATAAAGCTATCTGAATGATTAATGTCACTGAGATAAGAGACCTACTCATTTCAAATGTTGATTAAAATATTCTTCATTCATTAATTTTTTTTTGCAATTTATCACGAAAGAACGTTCAAGACCACGTTGTTCAAAATTCAAAATACAAGACTACATTCTCCATTTTAGTAACTCCATTTCAAATTTATTTCTTATTCAACATGGACCAATAATTCATTGAATTGATACACAGTTTATTATGAAATTGTATGCGGAATACAATACTAAACTCTTCATTTTGATTATTTAGTTTCAACTTTATTTTCCATTCAATATGGGACAATAATTCATTAAAATGATACACATACGAAACAACTTTTAAGAACTCATTGTTCAAAATGCAAAATACAAGTCTGAATGCTATAATTTGATAATTTTGTTTCACATCTATATCACATTTAACAATAAGTAAGAAAGGAAAGGTGATGAAGAGAGGAGTTTTTATGATTATTTTTATTGCTTTGAGAGCCACTACAATGCAATACCCCAACAATGATTTGCTCAATGGCTTTTTAGTAGTGTGCATCAACATAGCACAGAATTCTGTCTAAACTTGATATTATTGACTTACTTGTTATGAACGGTACGCAGATCTACAGGAAGAATAAGTTGAAGAGAGAACTTGAAAAGTTGCTTTTGAAGCGGAAAGTGCCCTCAAACTACGAACGTGACGAATCGAAAGTTTGCAGAGAACCTTTTTTTAAAATGTAAACGCGAAGTCGTGCTCTACTGTATTCTTTAATTCCATGGAACATGTTACTGTACTAAGTCGGCGAATTATAGGCCTACTGGAATGAATCAACCACGTGATTCAAATTAATTTCCAAACAAAAAAAGATGTTTATTGAAACGTACAAAGAATTTGAAAGTTTGATCAACGTGACTAGTTTTATTTAGATTTTGGAATATTTTCTTTTTTTGCCAATAATATTCCAATAGAAATCTCGTTAAATAATTACTTAGCATTCATCCTTCACCTCATCCTCTCCGTAAATAAATAAATAACTTTCCCTAGTAGGCTACGTGGGTAACCGTAGTAGGAAAGGGTTTCCAACTCTACACCATTCCACGATCTCTCTGTACAAGTTTTTGTTGTTTGCATATTCAAGCGTGTGAGCTTCAATTGATAATTACAAAAATGATTGGAAAATTAATAATTTATTTATTACAAAAGCTCAAACAAGCAAAGATGCAACAAGCTATTACCCACAACTTCTTTAATCACAAATTTTCCAACTGAAAAATCCAAATTTATGTTATGCCCAAGTCTAACTAGAAATTTCACTTTCAAGTACTATTACCCATTTTTTTAATACGGGAATGTTATTTTAGAAATGAAGCACTAGAACATTTCAATAGTCCAAACCATATTCACAACTCCTAAATTTCTCAAAATTCGTTCGAAGTGGAATCACAACTTTTGACTTCAAATACAAGTTCAAGAGAAAATCAAGAAACTGAAAAATACGTAAATTTTTGGCACGTTTCAAACACATTCAAAGTTTGCTACGTTCTCGCCTACCAAGGGAGCATATTTAATATACGTTGTCTAGATGCGAACAATCAAGCAACGAACGTTTTGAACACATTTTGCGACACTCGCGCCTACCAGGGTTATGTTTTTGAGTTTTTGAGATTAGGTCTTGAAGACTACGGTTATGGAGTATAAGACAAGTAAGGTCAGATCAACAGTTATATACTGCAATGATACAAAATTATCATCAACTAATCTCAGCTGACTTTGACTCAAATTCAAATTTACCGCCTCTTGAGTACAAAAAAGCTATAAACAGATGTGTCAGTATTGAAAGATCCATTTATTATAAATTAAAATAGTTGGTATTTTTTGTTATTATATTTATATTTTGTAAAAAAGATCAAATAAAAAAAAAATTGTAAATAGAATGATTGAAATATATTTAATAATAAAATCAATCATGAAATCAATCATGAAAAGCAATAAAAATATAATTTTAGATCCAGACTTTTCTTTTGGTTATGGATTACTATGCTGAAAACGGATGATCAAATGTTAGTTTCTTGTTATTTTCAGCCATACTATTTTTGATTCTCATTCTTTTTGACGAGAGCTGAAGAAAGGATCATATTTATTAGTAATAAGTGCTCTCAAAGTTTTTTTTCAAATTACTGAAATGTTTATTATTTTCTTTTCTATTGATCTTCATCAAAGTGTAAAAGATAAGTATTTAGGGTAATTGTGCCGCAGATGTTAGCAAATAAAAAATCACTTGAAACCTTCACCAAATTGTAGTATTATGTCTCCTGATCACAATTATCAAGTTTTTAAGTGTCGGTCTCAATTAAATAATTAATTATTCAATATTAAAAACTCACCTTTTGAACATAAATGCGGCTCTGAAAAGCCTTTATAGTACCTTAAGCATAACATCATAGATGAACAGATAGTTAGAGCAATGGAGTGCCATCATTATACCAGTGCCATCTACATCAGAACATCAATGGAAACTGGAATGGAACTGCATAACCAAACCTTTCCTAACCTGGCTAGATGTGACTGAACCACCTCTGTAAATATTTAAAAGGTTTAAAGGTAAATATTTAAAGGTATTTTAAAGGTGGTTCAGTCACATCTAGCCAGGTTAGGAAAGGTTTGGTTATGCAGTTCCATTCCACTTCGTTCCATTCACGCAGACTGCGCTTCTGCGCATGCGCGAAATGTTCGCACATGTGTAGATTAAAAAGGTCGTGGCCCAAAAGCCTAAAACCCAGGCTGTGGCTAGCTGGCTACAGGTTATGTATAATTATGTGCGATGCATCAAATGATGAGATTTTGGAACAAATTGAAAATGCCTTTATTATTAAGTAGATAAATTGCATGAGTAAATAATTAATAAATTAAAATGCAAATTATTGTGTTGCAAAGATTCATGCATTCTAAACACTCAATTAAAGTTAATTGCTGAAGGTAGTCATTTTGGGGCTCTGTTCAAAAGGTAGGTTTTCAATATTGAATAATTAATTATTTAATTGAAACCGACACTTAAAAACTTGATAATTGAGATCAGGAGACATAATACTACAAATTGGTGGTTTCAAGTGATTTTTTATTTGATAACATCTGCGGCACAATTACCGTTTTTAGACCTAAGATGTGACCTGTATTTTCTTTTCATATAATTTTACTTTTTCAGAACTAATAACTTTAAAAATTATTTTCATCTTTCAACAATGTATCAATAGATTTGGGTAACAAAATGTCACATAAATAAATTGTTTCTGCTTTTCGATTTTAAACTCGTTATTCATACTTTTAGTTCACAACACATTCAATAATCTCACATACTCCAAAACCGATGGTCTTTTCCTTAGGAACAGTGAAGTTCACTCCCCAAGCCATACGCTGTAAAAAGGGAATGCAGCAAATTGGTACTCCTACTGGCGACTTAAATTTACAGGATTATGTCCTTATGTAAAATTGTAAATGATGTTGAATGTGTGGTGAATTAGACGGATGATACATGATGTTAAATTGCGAAATATTATTATAAATGAATAGATATTTCTTAAGAAGTAAGATGGCCGATGCTAACAATAAAAGTATCGATGAAACTTCAAGTGATAAAATGATTTTAGAACAAGACAATATTTCTGAAGATAATGATCTTGGGGTAACAATAAATGAAGCCAACCACTCTGATATAGTAACCAAACAAAAAATTTCAGTGGTAATAACTGAACCAATTGAACCTAATACGCAAAAGTTAGCATCAGTCAACAATGACTTTGATATACAAAGTTTTCTTATACAAAGTATAACCAAATTAAACGCTAAATTAGATGAAACCAATACTAAAATAGATAAAAGCAATGCTGAACTAAGTGATAGGTTAGAGCAAAGCAGACAACAGATCAAAGAAGATCAAAATAGACTATTCAAGGAATTAGAGAAATCTTTGCTGAAGAACAATGAAGATATAGGGGAATTGAAAGGAAGAACTGTCGATATTGAAAGAAAGTTAGAGGAGGTAAAATAATCGTGTGATAATAGAATAGTACAGGCATCCAAAAAGGTCGACGAGATTATTAAAAATGTAAATCAGATGAGCGTCCAACATAGTCAAGAACTAAAAATACAGGAAAGTAACAATATTAAAACAAATGAAAAAATTCAAGATACTAAACAAGATTTAGAGAATTTAGAAAAGAAAGTTGATCATGAAACCCAAAACATTGAGTCCTTAAAAAATCAATGCATTAAAAATACTAACGCCTTAGAGGAAATTTAAAAGAACATAGAAAATAGAATAAATACATCAGGAAAATATTATGTTAGCAATCATGATAGACATGAATTTCAGATGCAGATAAATAGGTGAAATCCAGTGACTTTCATTTTCAATCTGACTGGTTATTTAGAAAGAAACTGAATTAAAAATTGGAATACAGTCAAAGGAATTCTGGATAATAATTTTGATTCTAATCCATTCCAAAAATATCGGTGGAATTCTATTAAAGAAGGCATAAATAATTTTGAAGAGTTCAAGAACAAATTTATTGACAGGATGTGGTCAAAGGAAATCCAAAGAGAGGCACGAAACGACCTACGTTTTGGAAAATATAAAATGAATAAAGGTAGGATCATGACAGAGTATTATTTATCACGTTTTAACGTTGCTAAAAATTCAATTCCCGCTATTGATGAAGAAAGTATCATTGAATTTCTACGGGACCATTTCAACAATACAATTACCACCGCTGCTCTTGTAAGAAATGTAGAAAACAGTGAAGAGTTCTGAAGATTGTTGGATGCCTTCGGCACCACAGAGAAATATAAAGTAAACTTTAATGGATATACAAGTCAAGTACAACCGAATTTTAGTTATCCGCCAACTATTTTCATGGCTCCAATAAATCCAAATCAAGCACCACAAAAGTCTTTAAACTAAAACATGGGCTGTCTCTATTATCTGTTTCTTCCTATATTTAAGTTGTATTTTGTAAGTAGTTCAGTCAAATATTAAAAAAAAAAATAGTTATCAGTCAACAATCAGTGAATAATTTAAAAATTCATTGGTCATTTAAATTTGAATGTTTTAAATAAAATGAAATACTGTTGGAGAGAGTCATATGATTTATTGTATGGGAATTGTGGAATAGTAACAGAAGGCTTGTGATTGTTAAAGGATATGGCTAACCATTATTGCTTATAGAGAAAATAATTTGATGATTATTAACTGAAGAAGCGGTAATGAGATTTTTTATTTAGAGAGCATAAGTCTTAAGGAATAGATCCTGACAGAAATTGGAAGGGTGCTCATTGTTAAATTAGAATGATAAATTTGTGAATAGAGGAAGAAGATTCGTCATGAAAGAATAAGTTTGTGTTGGATAGATGCAATAAGCTATGTGAATCACTGGTAACATGTTTTCAATGAAAAATTATGACTTGTTGAAAATAGATAAAATTGTCAAGATTCATGAAAATGAATTGTCAAATTTGTATTAAAATAAATTCAATTTTCATAATTAATTTTAAATATTTTAAATCAAGTCCAATGAAAAGTTCTGTATGTGTCATTGAATTGTTGAAAAATTAGTGAGAACTAAGGAATGTAAAGAAATTATTTGAAGAATAAAAGTTGCATAATATTGTTGAGATGAATTTAGAAGGTATTTGAATTGCATCTGCTTAATAAAGGGAGATTGTTGTATGGAGATAGCTTTTTATAAGGACAGATTAAATAATTATTATTGTGTATTTTGTGTCATTGTGTAATTGAAATATCTCAAAATGAGAAAGAATTAAACCCGCAAATAGGGATATATATTATAGATCAAGTGTATTATTATTGTTACGGCCAATCTTATCTACTATAAGATAGGGGCCAACCGCCCTAGCTCTGAGCCTCCCTCTCAGTTAGTCTCGCTCAGTCCGTCAATGAAGTAGCTCGATAGTACACAGTCCTTCTCGGTAAGCCATAGCAGACGGTGCAATTGTCTCTTTATTCAGTGCCCAAACGCGATTACTCTCTCATCCTCTCTCATTCATGCTCTATGTCTCTCATTCTCCTCACTCACTCTCTTCCTCTCTATCACTCTCACTCTCTCACACTTCCTCTTCCACACTCATATATCATCGCACTACGAATACCAGACTGGACGACTACAAGCAGCAGGAAATAAGGGGCGCCCCTCCTCATCTCTCCAACTCAGCTCAACGTCTGGTAAGTGTACATCTAACACTCATTACTCTTCCTCTTATCCTCATATGGTCCTCCACTGCTCTTCTCTCTCCTCAATTCCTCTAAGCTACCACAGGCCTCAACATTTGGTCCCACGGGCCAGATTACGCCCTTACATTTGCTCCTCCTAGGCCAAATACTCATACGCCCTCACAATTATGTTATGTATTTTTGTTGTATTTTGTATTTGAACTGTCTGTGTAAGAGTTTATTGTCATATGGGAAAATCTTGTAGTTGGAAGATGCGGTAAAAATAATTAAATTCTTATCTCAAATGACTTGAATTTGTGAAGCAACTAAAATTTTATGATATGGTAGAAAATGACATTTTATGTAGTTCTCAATCTGATTATGAAATGCACAAGTTGATTATTGAAATGTAGATTAATTGTGGATTTGATTAATAAATTTTATACTAAAAAAAAAATAAAAATATAATGAGTGATTAATTTGAAATTTTACCTAATTAATTGAAAATTTACATTTAACTGAATATTATAAGAAATATAGTTTATAGTGAAATTCTTAGCTATAAGATATATTCTTAGTATGATTAGAGATAAGTTAATGTAAGGTTAAACTTTAAATGGCAACAACTCATAGATTCAGTTAAAACAAAATTGTGTCCCAAGTATCGAGGTCCTTACATCATTAAAGCAGATTTGAATAAAGAATGTTACCAGTTAGAAGAACTGAGTACAAGAAAAATAATTAAAGTAAATCAATTTATGATGAAAAGATAAATATCAACGTTAATGATAATAATTGAATTCTTTGATTTGATCTATGGATCCTTCCCATCATGTATCTATGTTTCTATGTTTTTCTTATGTGTACTAATTATTTTTTCTTTACAGGTGTAATTTTTTTTGTTTCATTGACTTTTGAAAGACATTTCTCCTTCTTGCATGTGCCTTTCAGCAGCATTTTTTTTTAACAATCATTTTTCTATGATTCCAAAATAATTAGATTTTTATTTGGAACGTTAAAATCGGTAATATGACAAAAGTCATGCCTATACATGGGTATTCCGTTGATTTGTGTAATTTATTCTATATGGAAATACTGATAATAAACAGTACAAATTTATCTGTTCATCAAATAATTTATATGTATTATCATGAAAAATGTGTAACTTAAATGTTTCTGAAGCTTATGAAACAATAATTGAAAATATGTTTTGTTTTGAGTAACTGATGTAGTAAATTGAGTCATATATTTGACTGTAATTATGACATGGAAAACAAACAGAAGAAAAAACTGTTTCTAGCTTGTAGCATATATATATGTTGAGTATTATATTTTGAAGATTATTGAAATCTCTATTAAATGTATTATGTAACCTCAAACATAGGTACATAGATAAATTATTGAAGTTGATATTGACTTGATTATGTGTTAGGGGGATTTATATTCTTCAAGTATTTGTAAAGAGTTAGAAAATGTGACTGAGAATCCATTTGTTAATCATGTTTCTGGAGGGGGTCATATTGTGTCTCCAATTTGGATCTTTTGAAATTTTTATTTTCCTTGAATAATATTTATCTAATAAAATTCCAATAAATGTAATATAATTTGAATTTGTGACAATTTGGTATCAAAACATTTTATCATGCCAATGTGAAAATACTTGTGTGCTATGGAACGTTTTTGTGTGCTATGAGTATTCGATAGTTACATGTAAAAAAATCTAAGACTACGCCATGAACAATATGACGTTAGACAAAAAAGTCGAATATTCAGTGAAGTGCAGCTATCAATCAAATAATGAGCTCTTCTATGTCGAGAATGAAATAATATGAGTGTTCGGTTTGTGTAGATCGGCCTGTTAGGGTTCGATTCTGTCACTATGCAGCACGTCATCATTTCCACCACTAATAATAATAAACCGCTCAGGGGTGAGCATTCTCCAAAATCCATTCAAATAGTACCAGGAGGTATTGTGTCTCCATGACTGTGAACTTCATCAACTAGTGTACCATAGTTAGTGGTATATGAAACTATCAACATACACCTGTATCCAGGCCCGTGCTGGACCCCTTGTTAGGGCGGTGGACGGCCATGGCCAGAGGGCGCCTGCACAATTCAGAGGGAGGACTAACTAGGGGGGGGGGGAGGGGGGTCTGGAATATGATAATCATTAAGTGTTAATTGCACATGAGGACAGAAACAAATGTTCACAAATGTAATGTTCTTTGATTGAAGTTACAAACCAACCTGAATGAAGTCTTTTTAATTCGGAGCTGAAGTGGCAGATATAATCAATATCGGTGTCCAGTGGCACCCCCACCCCCACTTTGGGGTACTTAACCCCCCCTCCCCTCCCCAGAACTCAAAAAATTGTCGATTAAGAAAATTCACTTTAGGTATTATGTGTTCCAGGCTGATTAGTGTTGGTGCATTTTGTGTGTTCACACTTTTAAAATAGAATAAAGTTCATAACTAGTGGCTTGACATGGGGGGCTTTCATTGTGAAATGAGCTGAAAAATTAAATTAAAAAAACATTAACTACCGTGATTATTGAGTTATTCTATGGTATACGCAAGGAAGCCAAACGAAGGCGGTTTTTAGATTGAAGGGTATGAACTTGGTTATTGATTACGAATAAAGCACCCAGAGTTCATAAAATCAGAATTTAAATTTGATCAAAACACACAAGAATAGCAAGTGGGAAGCATCTGTGCAAAGTCCGTGTGCTTTGGTTCAATAAAACTCAACTAAGCTTTGGGATCGTTCTTAACAGAGCTTAATTTCTAATGAGAAATACCAGAGCTGTGACTTACCGGTGTCTGGGGGTGTGGAATACCCAGGGGTCCTCCCCCGGGAAAATGTTAAAAATTACACTTGAATTGGTGCATTTTAAACGCATTTGAGCATGGTTAGTAATGCACATAGAATATTACATAATATACAAAATAATAAGATTCAGGTTTTTAAAAATAGGTCTTTTAAACGATTTTGACGAAAACTTGAAACCAAAAGACAAAAACTTAGACTAATTAAAAAATAAAAATAGAAAACTATCATTTCCAGCTAGTTCGATCAGATCTGGTTTAAAATAAATGATTCTATTGTCGATTTAGATAGCTGGAGCTCCGCTGTGTCCTAGAAGGTACCGGAGCTCCGCTCCGGTGTGCTCCGGCTGAAATGAAGCCCTGGTTCAGGTGCATTCACATTTAATTTGAAAAAAAATGATTTCACAAGTTTGAAAGGAGAATTTTAAAAGATTTGGTTTATTGCCAATTAAATTAGTTTACCCATTAAGCCGACAATAAAAAAAGTGTTTTCATGATCATTTTGTGAATTTTTGTAAAATATCCCACCAATTCAGAGATTGGGTAATCTCGATTTGCATTCAGACTGGCGTTTTACGTTCACTTTATTACCCACGCAAAAGTCTCAGAATGGTGTGGGCACCATAAAAATGTATAATAGTAGATCTTGTAGCACATTTAGCCAACATTATATTAATTCACTTTAATTCACACCACCTATTTGAAGGCCTTACAGTTTTCTGAATTTATGATGGAATAGCTGCAATCTTTCACCCTCTTTATTTCTGTAACAAAGCGTTTCCGGACCTTCATTAATTTTATTTTTGTTATCTTCATGAGAAGATGCTTATGCAGTCTGGCAGAATAATTTTGAACTTTTGGAACACTCTTACAAATAAGACACATTTTGTTTCCCCATATAGCTAATACACTTTAAAAAGTCAAGTAATGAACCCCCTCAAGGAAATTTATCGGGCCACAATCTTGTAAAAAAAAGCTCAGAAAAATCCCAATTTTACCCCCCTCCTCATCACAAAATAATTTTACCTGGTAAGACGGGCACCCAAAAATCTGGGTGCGCCCCTGGCGGTGTCTGGATCCATGGAGTTCAAAATAGCAGCTTCTGAGTGCATTTTAACAGTAAAGATTCTAAATTTTTGTTTATCGAAGACGATCTTACACTGGTTAAAATTCTATTACCTTCAATGCTTTAGAAGGAAGAGATTCTTGGGATTTGAATAATTTTGGGTCGAAATAGGCCAGATCTCACCCGAGGGCGCCCCGCGTGGGTACTGGAAGAAGCAAGTCCATTCAGTTGTAGCCTACACCCTACAGTCGCAACACTCACCCCGGCCGCTCGGCTATAAGCCTCGTCGTGAAACTTGTCAGTTTCGGAACAAGAGGGCGCCAAAATTTCACAGGCTGGAGGGCGCACCGGGATACGTCCCGGTGTCCCGGCGGGCCAGCACGGGCCTGCCTGTATCCATGGTTTTGCAATTGGCTGACAAATTTTGACAAGATGGAAACTAATAATGGGCTTTGATCTTAACAAAATTCCTGAGAAGATAATGTGACAGAATATCGGCTTTGACTTGTTCGGTTTGCGCAGGCTGGCATAAGTATTGATAAATCTTGATTACTGTTGGACTGTAGCTGTTAAAATATTAACATGAGCAAAATATTAACATATTAGCAAGATCGGGCAAGTAATAGTAGTTTTTTCATAATTTGTGAAGCATTATGATAAAATACAATATTACAAAGTTTCACCTTGTGATATAAATAATATTAATAATAGAACTTCATAATATCAAAAAAATGTATTTGATTGACATAATATAAACTTTATTGACGTACAAAAATATCATCAATATTACTATTGATCAATCATAAGCTCTATCGACGCATAGCACCGGATAAATAGTGAAAAGACACTTATTCTTGAACCAATAAGAAATAATGGACTCTAATCAATTTTACTATGTTCAATGAATATTTAATCTTTGAAAGTGTTCTTGCTCATGAACTATATAATATTTAGTTTGGATTTTGATGAGTAACTTCGAACAATAATAAAGTATGATAAGGTTGTTTGTTTATAAATATGCATTTTGTTTTCTTTAAAAAATTGTTCCTGTTCAAAAAAAAAAAAATTAGATGAGGAATTGTTGTTGATATTCATGTAACTAAGTTTTGTTCTCACAACCTTATTTTATTTTTTATTCTGTGATAGCCTATAATGGATATATTTTTCTGAACAGTAAATTTTTTTACTAACAGGGCCCTTACACTAGTAAAAATATTGTCAATATAAGTTAGTATTGACAATAATATTGAGACAAAAAGATAATACTGATGTATTGATGACTTGTATTGAAGAATATCTAGATTTCTAGAAATCCAACATCAATACCATCTGTTATTGACAATATTATTGACGAGTTGTGTGTACATCAATACTATTGTCAGTAATAATAGTAAATATTAATAATAATCAGTAATATTATTGTCAGCAAATAGTATTAAAGCCAAACAAGCCTTTTCTTTATATTTCATACTTAATTATTTGTTAATTTTTGATCAACTAATTAATTCTTAACGAATTAGGTTTACAAAAACTTCACAAATCTTACACGATGACAAATACTGACGAATTTTATTGACAGTATTATTGATAAGTGTAAGGGCCGTTTGCAAAAAAGTATCACAAACCAGTATTGTCAATATCGGTCTTTCAATATTATTGACAGTATTTTTACTAGTGTAAGGTTGGGGAGGGGTATTTGTAATGATACAAAATTATCAACTAATCTCAGCTGACTTTGACTCAAATTCAAATTTACCGCCTCTTGAGTACAAAAAAGCTATAAACAGATGTGTCAGTATTGAAAGATCCATTTCTCATAAATTAAAATAGTTGGTATTTTTTGTTATTATATTTATATTTTGTAAAAAAGATCAAATAAAAAAGAATAGTTTTTATCAAAATCTTTCGTTTGCTCTTTAGCTGACTCTACGACTTCATTTATAGGGGCACTTGGCTTGTAAAAACTCTGAATTTCATATTTCTTTCGCTGTTCCACTGAAGTTTGCAAAGTATTTTTTAACCGACTTCCAAAAAGAACAAGGACCTGTTTTTTTTCATGTTTGTACATCAATCATTCAAACAATATTGAACCGATTTTGATGATTTTATTTTAAATGAAAGAGCATCGCTCAGCGATCAGTTTTGCAAGGATCGGCCCAATACTTAGCCCAATATTAAACAAAAAGGAGCATTCTTCGATGTCTTCATTTCAATCAAGTTTGAATAGGATAGTTCCACACATAACCGCCAATCGGATAACCGGTGTTGTTTACCAGGCTGATCATTGTTTCATATGGAGCACTTTACATCTAGATGGTTTTCGAAATCATATGATGCAATGCAATTATGCCGGGTAAACGACATCGGTTACCCAAAGCTGGTTCAGTGTGAAAGAAGTCTTTAATGTCCCGTTTTGACCAATCACATGAACTTAATTTGAATCGAGAATAAGAAGAATATTATATTTCTGTCCATATGAAAATTGTAAATAATTTAGTTGATGTTATTGAGTCATAGGAATAAGGTTATTTAGTTTCAATCAGTTGGAGAATTTGGAAAAAAAAGCTGATCTCAGAAGTATTTTTAGGCCCCTATTTATGAACGTGACTTACGTTGATCTAAGCACCAGTTATCTTAAGCCGCGTCTCCACCAACCAAACATGTCTGCCGAACATTGTTGGCGAACACAAAAAAGGGCAAATATTAAACATATGGGTCACCGAACATGTTCGTGAGTTCAATTATTGAAATGTTTGGTCTGTGAGCGAACAGTGATGATCAACAACAGATTCCCACCACTAAACCCACCACACCAATCATAATGTTCGAGAAGGCGTCCACACCAAACCAACTCCAAAAAATGTTTGGCAACATCAGCTGATTCCAGCGAACACTGTTCGCCGAGCATGTTCGGTTGGTGGAGATGCGGCTTAATGTCACAAAATGATGTTAATGATGTTAAGACCGAGTTGTAAAGGCTCTATTACATTGAATGTGGTCACAAGCTAACCTAAAATTGTGTCGTATCATCAGGCACTAATAAACATAAAATAACATACATGAAAAGCTAAAGATACTGTACTACATGTAAATTTACAGTTACTGTTAAGTAATTATAACCACACTAATATATTTCAAGTTATAATTTTCTGTTTTTCAAATTTGAAAATGGTATCATTCGTGGCAGTGTAGTACATGCTACCTGTCAGCAGACCAACGAACTTCATCCATTCTTTTTTAAGAAAGAGAATCCTATCCTAGTGCCAAAAAATGTAAGGTTAGAACTATAAAATAAGTAGAAATAATTTCAAAAAGTCAAATATACAGTGAATTACATTGCAATGGTGCAAAAATTGAATATGATGATTTTATTTTATTATTATGAGCTGATGCTATACTAAAAAATGAAATCAAAATATGATACAACACAACAATCTAAGAATGGCTTCAAGACAGCTCTGTACCTAGCTTGGCTAAGAACGGATTTGAGACTCGAATTATAAGCACATCTTGGCTTTTAAGTTAAGAAGATGTTTAAGAAAGATTCATGAATATGTTTATACTAGGTGAGTTTACTAGCTGAAAAGTGAGGTTATAAGCCGACCCAGTTGTCCCTGCAACATTTACGTAGTGTAAAATCTTATATTAGTGTAAATTAGAGTTGTTTAATGTAAATTTTTAATGTTAAATTATTTATCAGGAGTCAGATCTTTGTTGCGGGAGCTGGATTGGCTTTTAGGGTTACAGCTGCTCACTGGCTTGAACCTGTTAGTGTAAGTAAGCCTTATTGCCGCTAAGTCTGACTTATACGATCTGACTTAAGTCGATCTTTGATAAGTCACGTTCATAAATATGGGCCTGTTTTGCTGCTGTGATTGATTAAGAATATTTATTCACCATTATCGTACATGTGCGTACAATAGGCTATTTTGAGGTTATGTTTAATGATCCTTTTGTACTAGCTCAAAGTTTATGTTTTTTATATTAAAAAAATATATGACTAATATCACGAAAAATATCGTACATAACTCGTCCGGGAAGATGTTTACCATACTCGTATGATAATACTGCACTCAACTTCATCTCCTGCATTTACTTATCATATGAGTATGGTAAACATCTTCCCGGATGAGTTATGTATGATATTTTTTGTGAAAAAACAAGTACAATAATTTTTAATATTAGTACAATATTGCTCGGTACAACTTTGCTGGAGCCGATTAATCGCGCATGCATATTAGAAGAATGCTGTCTCTTTCTCCTACGAAGTTTGCTCATTGTAGTTGGATATTCCGTTCCGAACCTAACTGTACTGCCGGTAGGCTGACCCCTTCCCACTTCAATTGCGTAGCCTACTACCTCAAACGATCACTCACTTTCACGATCAGATCAGTTTGCAGTTGCACATCAGACTGCTAACATCGTTCTCCAAATATTTGTGAATTTCAACCAACACTCAAATCGAATAAATATCAGTTCTTATAAGAACTCTTACCTATAAATAGTTAGGTTTACAAAGAAGTATTAAGGAATTAATAAAAATACTATTTGTAACAGTACATGAGCCTGAGAATTTTTGTGAAAATAGGTATTGATCAGAAAATCAACAAAAAATTAGTTGTGAAATTAATTTACCATAGATTAACGATTTTGAAAATTTAGGTGATTATAATTTCTCAAGAACCACAAGGCCAAAAAAGTTCAAATTTTCAGCTGGGGTGCTAAACACGTGAAAAATAGGGTTACATGATTCATCTCAAAATTTAGGATTTTTTGAATTTAGTTGATCACAATTTCTCAAGAACCTCAAGGCCACAATCTATATCTATATACTCGGAATACCACTGTTTGATTAAGACCCTAGATGCATACTAAGTAATGGTATCAAAATTCTCCACAAAATCACCTATTTCTGTAAATTTATCTAATCAAAATGGAAATTAGTTGGACCTCCCGGGGGTCCAGGGGGCGGAGCCCCCTGGCTAGACGGTTAAGGCGAGCGAAGCGAGTCTGCCAGCTAGTATATTATAAAGTCGATATATTTATGTATGTATGTTCCCAGTAAACTCCAAAACCGCTGAGCCGATTTTTATGAAATTTTTAGGTTTCAGGCACAATGTAGAATAGTCCCGAGATGGTTCCTGTGAAGTTTGGGAGTTCAAAGTCCTCGCTGAAGGACACAAAAAGGAGAAATCTATCCTTAAAGGAACAGCTGATAGAAGTCAACAGTTATGGCAAAACCTTAGCGGCGTTATTTAATATGTCTGAAACGCAAAGACTTTGCATGTACAGTGTAGTCGGAGGCTTGCAGTATGTAGGAAACATATGACTGGGTAGGATGAAATGTAATTACGCCAGGTTGATGACATCTGTTAACCAATGCAGCTAGAAATTTGAAATGTAGTCTCAGTAGGAGGTGGCGAATAATAAAATCAAAAACCTAACTTCTACCCTAATAGTCGTAGGAGATTTAAATTTGAAATGCTCATTGAGATTGAGAGGTGGTGAGTAAGGTCTTACTGTGTAAGAAAACAACGAAGCAGGCCTCTCTGATCAGCTGGAACAGCCCAAGGACTAACTTCTTCCCTAATAGTCCTAGAAGGTTGAAATTAGAAGTGTAACTTCAGTGGGAGGTGGCAAATAATAAACTCATTTATGAGAACGCAGCAATGCGCGTCGGGCCAGCTAGTAAATTATAAAAAAACTATATTTACGAAAACATGCTAGGAAGGTAGGTTATCAAAAAACACAATGCAGCAAGATCGGGCAAGTAATAGTAGTTTTTTCATAATTTGTGAAGCGTTATGATAAAATACAATATTACAAAGTTTCACCTTGTGATATAAATAATATTAATGATAGGCCTTCATAATATCAATAACACATTTAGGCCTGATACCATAATCATGGGCACATTACGACACTTATGATACAAATTTATTCTGTGTGTATATGTTCCACTGAGGGATAATTTGTGTGCAACCAGCTAAGTTATTGTTCCTCTCTCGCTTACATTTCTTGTTTCTTATTTTTTTCAAGTGATTTTCTTTCATTTATCATGTTTCAATTCACCATTTTCTGTGTGGCAATAGCTCTTATTATCATTAAGAACTTTATTCTAATATAATTATCTTACACCATTCTCTTCACCCTTGAATCCACTGGACTCCACTGTCTGTCCAATTCTGATTTACAGTACACGATCCAAATTGTTTCAACTCGCGAGTCTACACACAGGCCATAGTTGCCCATGTAGGCTCATTCCATTATGTTTAACTATGTTCACTTTTTTATATTTAAAGCTATTGTTATTTTAAAGTTTTTTCTGTGCTATTGTAATTTCTTATATTGATTTGTGGAATAAAGCGATTTTTGATTTGATTTTTCAAACTGAAAAGTTGAGAAGTACAAATTCCTAGTCCCACTAAACTTATTACATACACTTTAGGCTAAATTAGCTTAGTTTGGACTGAACAACTTCATGCAGAATGTTCTTACTGTACACTTTTTCGAAAAAATTGCTTTCAACAGAACTCTTTGAAGCTGTTCTCCTTTGTGCAATCATCAGAATTTTCATCGCAATTTTTACATTTTTAAGGGGAATAGAAATATTTATTACATCTATAAAATATTTATAATAATAATTATCTTATTTGAAAACTGTTGCTCAAGAGAAACATATTCGACATGAATTTAAGAACTTATTTAGTAGGCCTAATAATTAGCCTAAGCCAATCTTTGCTAACTGTGGGGGGTTAGAAGTTTGAAAAGGATAGTTTTTTTAAATTTTGTCTCACATAACTAACAAACGTTGATATGATCTCTCAAGGAGAGTTTTGATGCTTCCTACTTAACGCACATTTTTACTACTTATAGCAGTTATTGCATTACAAACGGACATAGATCGCTCAACGAGGGGACACCGTACCTCTCATTTGCTTGTTCACGTTAATTATTTTTAGAAAGTTGCATCCCATTCTCACGAGATCATGAAAGGCTAGACCAGATTCCCAACAGTATTCCCAAATACAGAATCAACGCACTTATTACTCAGATTCAGTGCCTGTGCCTGCATCGTTATACACTGGAAATTGCGTTCGCCCTGACCGGAAGCCTATAACGGACTTGTAATGAAGGAACGCAATGTTTGGTAACATTCAATGAACTTAACCTTTGAAGAGAAAAGCCTTTGAAAAAATTGCGTTCTAATCTGTAGGCATATTGATCTTATCTTCATATCTTACTAGAAACATGTTCTTGAAATACAGACATAGATAATATCTTCAATTGGCACGTTTTTGGTGCCATTCAACGGTGCATGGAAGCGGTAAACTAGTAAGTGTACTAGTACTAGTACTTCTACTATTTTCAATAATGTTAAAAAATACAGTACAACCACAAAATTAAAATCGTTCAATGGTGTCACTAAGATGGACCACATTAGAATAAGCAGTTTCTGCATCCGTCACAATATCTTAAACTTTGTAAGTATATAATGTTCTGCTATGTGTGATTATGTTCGCATTCGCATACCATAAATTTAATTGCGTGAAGGGTAGGTGCCTTCGCAACAACTTCCTGATTGAATCATTAGAGCGAAAGTCAGATAACCGGAGATCAGTTAAAAATTTGGTTTGGGGATTTTGAAATAATTGATTCAGAAGGATTTTAGGAGGAGAATAGGGGAATAGAATAGAATAGAATATTTTTTATTGTAACAGCTTCTGCGGTCGTCAGAAGCATTACCTTCGTCACAATACAATAAATGTCATACACTATACAATAATTTGAAAATATAATATTCTAAAAACACTACAATATTATATAGTATTGACAGTCACATAGTGGAAATGTCAAGATTTAGAAAACAAAGAGATAAAATTTATATAATTATAGGCTATCCTGGTCTTGGGATACAATGTAACTACTCAAATAAAAATTCAAAACAAAAATAAATAATAGTTGATAGCAGGACTTTACCCACAACGTATACAATTGATGGTTGTCATTACAAACAAAGAACTTTAGGCCTACCACAAACCACAAACCATGTATGAGTAAAAGAATGAGCTAGTTGAGAATAAACAGCAGGAGAAAAGGTGGGAGACCGAAACTGAGGCAAAAGATAAAGTAAATAAGGATTTGGACGAGAAATGTTGAAAAGTATTTATGTTGAAGTTGCACTAAAAATGGAAAAGAGATGCTACGCCGCTGAACAAGATAAGTCAAGAGGGAGGAGGATTAGCGAAGGTAATTTCGACACCATTATAACATGGGTAGAGGAAGCGAAGGAAAAGGAAAATATGAAGTTGCACTGATGCTCAACAAACATTCTACAACTTCGTGCTTGTGACTTGGCATTGGATGCAGATGAGAAGAGTAGAAGAGTAAAAAGTGATCTCTAAAATTTGAATTTGTAGGCTATAAAGCCGCAGTAAAAATCGTCTGAATATTCAAAGGTAATAATATTAATTATTGCCGAATATAAATAACGTCAGCATCTATTTACAAACTATTCTGAATATAAAATGATAATAATAATTGCAGAAGATCTGAATTTTTGTGGTTGTGTAAAAACGTGATTATTCATTCATAAACGAAATTTTTCGAGGCTGTATAAACACCCATCATGTTTTGATTGGAATAATATTTAAACATTAAAAAAATAATTGCAGTGATGGAGAATTATTATTTGTGATAATGGTAATCTATTTATTTGTATATTAGCTGTGTGATGGAAATAACAACACGAAAGTTGTGGAGTAAAAGAAGATCATTGCAAAGTTGTAATCATTGAACCATCATTTTTTTTTTGCCAAAGAAGATTCTAAAACTAGCACAAGAGGCATGCTTGAAAATTTCAGTGAGTACCTTATTCTTGTAAGCAGTCTCAGGCTCAGGTGGCGTCTTGAATTGAGTTTCATTCCAAGTTATATATATATATATATATATTGAAATGAATGATGAACGGTGCGCATAATAAATGTCAGTATATAATTATAAAAATACTATTTGTCATATTTCTGTTGAATTCAACATAGAGTTAGTTCGTAACGTATTTTACAATTAATTACACTTGGCAAATGCAATGAATCCAAGAAAGCATTATCATCAGGCACTATATGCATGATTTCAAAAGCACAAAGCATCAAATAGATATCTAGCAATAGCATAATATCACACATTGCAGGTCTCAATATTATTATCAACAGGATTTTCACTTTTTTCACCTGCTTGATATGGAATAATCGTGTTGATGAGTGTTCGTGTACGTGCGTCAGCGGCATTTCGAATCACGTCCCACTACCACACAGGGTCCACTAAGCACATGCTGACTGCATCAGACAGGGAAGGTAGTTTCAGTGAAGGTCGTACAAGGTCATCGGGTCTATCCGGCGAGGAACTTCTTGTTTGTTGACTTGCTCAGCTGTTTTGCTCGCTCATCAGACCACTCTGTCACTGTTTTTCTCTTATCCTTTCATGCTCTCTCACTCACTCCTCTGAAGCTTTCTCACTCACTCCTCCGAATCCTCACTTCCTCCTATTCTGTAAAATCTCAATTATTTATCGTATAAGTCAGCCTCTAAACATTCGTCTTGACTTGTTAAAACATCTTCGGGTTAGTTGAAGGTTCCACTCTTTTTCTACCAACTGTGGGACCATTATTATCGGAACCAGTTTTGAACCTAGTTTCAGGATATAATGATGATTGTAGCATGGAAAATGAAAATGAAGAAATAAATGGTCAATGAAAATCACCATAATTTGCAGATACCATTGGTAGAAAACTTCTTTCCTCATTTCCTCACATATGCTTTCTGTGATCTTGACGCTAAGTTTTGTCGTTGGTTTTAAGCCTGGTACAGTGGGATAGAGGGATTAACTTACTACTTTGTAATATGGGGTTACTATGAAACAGATGAGTAGATGAACAGATCAACTGGTGGCAATTACGCATGCGCCGCTAGCTACCTCACCCTTTTTTAACCTGCGTCCCTTCCACTTGGGCTATTCTATACATCGATATATAAGAACACGTATGATGTGAAACGGAGAATTTGCAGTACTTACAGAATTCAAAATGTGATGGACCAGCTCGAATGTTTCAGTGGGAATAATGCCTTAATAGTTTCATGTCAAGGTATCCCAGAATAAATTTATACTATCTCTGTGATATTTGTGAATTGAAAACAATCAATCTAGGTCTTACTTGTACCATTTCATAGTAATTTTGAATTGGAGTCAGTGAGAAGAAGTGATTGGGCATCTTAATGAGCCTCTTTCCTTCATCATTTAATTATGTGAAAGCACTTGGTAATAATCATGCATAGCAGTGGCGTACCGATAATGGAGCGAGTGGAGCAGTCGCTCCAGGGCGCAAGGCTCTGAGGGGCGCACCATTCTTGAGAGAAAATTGCCTTTTACTTACAAAAAATGTATTATTATAATGAAGGCCAGAAGGGTAAAATTAAAAAAAAAACGTATGTATACATCACTGCGCATTACTAAAAGGAACATTCATGTCAAATTTAAAAGAAATCGGTTCACGCGTTCAGCCGTAAATGCGTTACAAACAGACAGAGTGCAAAACGGTAGAGTCAAAAGTAGCAAATAGTCGAAAATTAGCAAGAAAAGATAGTAGTAAAGCCAAAACAATTTAAATTGGGTGACAAAAGATATAGCAATTTCAAGTAATTCAATGAAGACTGAATTTATTCTGGAAAAATAAATCCACAACAAGTTCAATGGTTTTTATATTAACAAGAACAGGACTGAAATACTTCACTTTTGAATCCTATTTCCAAAATATAAGAAAATATCTATAGGAATGACTTGCAAAATTCTAGAAAAATAACTGCAAATAAATTTATAGAAAAGTGAAAAAATCCAAAACAAGCTGTTGGGAAATTGATAAAAGCAGAATCTAGCCTGGCGAAAATCATTCATCGGAGATTCGCATCTCTGACAAATACGGCGAAGTTAGAGGCGGGAAAAAAGCTGCTGATTCATTAAATGATCACTATATTAATATCATCCCGGTTTTTTTTTGGGGGGGGGGGGGGGGGCATCGTAAGACATTTCCGCTCCAGGGCGCTTGAAACCTCGGTACGCCACTGATGCATAGATAAATAATCTTGGAACGGAATAGCCAAGTTGAAGTATGAAATAATATGTAGGCCAATATCAGAAAAAAAAACAAACAGGTTATTGTAGGACGAAAAGAAAAAGATGCCATAAGGAATACTTTTTTATGTAGTTCACAAGAGTCAGTGTAATTATGAAATTTTATATGAAGTGTAGAGCGGTTTCTCTATGAAAGAAATCAAAATATCAACTGGAAACATGTTTTGCATTAGAGTTGTAGTAGCATGGTAGTGGAAAAACGCAAGGAAAATCTGGATACAAATTACTTGAACTTGCAATTATAATCTTTTATTTCAGTCATTCAACGAATGCAGAGTAATTCTACATACATGTGAGTAGAGTAAATGTATATTTAATGAAAAATATTATAGTCTATGCTTTATCATATTGTTTTACAAATTGTCCATTTTTCACTTTCTTAGTAATGGCGAAGGTGATATTGTGGAAGGTATCCATAATGAATAATAATCCATAAACAAACTGTTTGATTGAGATTGATAATGGTGTAACAACCGAAACTAGTTTCTCGAAGTTTTAATAAATGTGGTTGTGACAATTTCGTCTTATTATTCATTATTGTCCATTTTTATTAGTAATTGAAATTCCTTGCATTCCACTACAAAATGTATGCTAGTGTTATGAATGCTGCATGCTTTATTATGGTAATTTAACAATTTTCATTTTCCTATTTAATTATTTATCTTGAAGTTTGTTATCCGAATTATTAAGCCATTACTTAGTTATTCATTTGACTTGACAGTGATTAACGATTATCATTGATACTTATTCTTATGTAATAAAATATAATTTTAACTCTATTTACCCTTTAAAGTGATTGATCCTCCTCATACAATAAGTTATTCTTGTCTTTTCAAATTCACTTGACATAATGTGAGCTGTAGAGAACTCTAAAACATATGCTTTTTGGAATAATATTGACTGACTTTTATTGACATAATCGACTTTCGATTTATGGAATTGAAAATAAATCCGCTCACTACAAAGCTAGCATACTCATCAATGTATTCGGCATAGAATATTATTTTTTGTAATATAATTTTTGTTTCAAATTTTACGCAGTCCATACACTTGGACACAAATTTAATCACAAATCATTCTTCATGAGAAGTCATGCTTTATCAAATCGTACAGACCACAGACCTGAAGTATGGTCTGCATAACCAACAACCACATACTCAATCAGTGTAAACTATACTTATAGGCAATTGTACTCTCATACCGTCGGTACTAGTCTAACTGTACAATTTTCCTTAAACCTATTGAAACCACTAAGTAGATTTTCAATCGTCGTTTTTCTATGCATGCATTTCTGCAGTTAAAAAGATTAAACTCTTTTTAAACATGCATTATTGTTTAATGAAGTTATGCAGAAAGAACGGGAGAAAGCCATCTCGTTGGAAATGTACTGTATTAGTTCTATCAAAGACGATAACATTCATTCTTGAATGCTTCGTCTATTTTGCTATCAAGTAGACTACTAGAATACTCTTCTGTCAGCTCTAGAAGAGTTAGCTAACCCAGTTAGTTTGGAGACTTCTTATCTTGAGAAAGATTCAAACGATCTAATAGTAACACGTCCCATGTTTCTTTTGATATTTTTCTTCCATTTAGTCTATCTAGTTTCAATGTTGTCAAATCGTATAAAGCCTAAAAAAGCTCCAAAATAATGAGATAGTTTTAATCAAGAGAATACCATCATTTTATTCTTATTCAGTTCATGGGTTTTCATGTAATTCAATCTGATATCTACATTTGATTGAATTCTAGTATACAGAAATAAACGCCAGGATTAATCTGCTAGTTCTCAAGTAGGCTATTAATACACTGATAATTAGGCCAATAGTCTCAACCCCTGACAACACAAAACACTATTAAACCTAATTTTGAATGTGACTTGCTGGTTCTTGCTATAATGATTAGAATATTGAGAGCCGAGGTGTAAAAACCAATCAATAAATAAAAGAATAGGAAAATAAAATTGAAGAAAGACTGAGTCTAATTTTTAATGTTCATAATAAAAATCAATGATGTCACTGAAAGATGATTAACTAGGATGAATAACTGTTCCACTCAGCTCTTTACTTCCATCTCCCACACAATACCTCCAATTTGGCAGAAAGCTTTCTCGATTCTCAGTTGTGATTTCATGAATAATGAATTGATGGAATCGGAGAATTAGAGAGAATAATTCAGGATAAAAGTCGAAACCCCACTTCAAGCAACCGATAATGGCATTTCATAGTGCATTTGTGAATGCTTTCACTTAAAACTCCGGGTGGCTCCAAACCCAGGGGCGGATCCAGCAGCAGATTTTGGGTGGGGGGGGGGGAAATCCCTTCGTGGGTATGGTTATCACCGTGGGAGGGGGGGGGGGGCGGCCCGGGGCTTTTGAAAGGTCTAAATTCGTGAATTACTTATTGTCACCTATTTACCTGTGATGATGTAATATTATACTATTAATACAAAATGATTCATGATGAACTGCCAAGCATTCACATCCTATACTACCAAGCAACAACAAACTTTAACTAATGGGTGTAAATAGAATATAATTTCTGAGTGCAAATAGAATAATAAATAATTTATGTGGCAAAAAATTTAAGTTAAACCTATAATTAGTTAATGTTTGTATCTCATATAAACATTAAGTGGGAATATCACATTGAAATGTTCATAATATGAACTTAACTACAAAAGAAATTGGTTAGGACAGCAGCTATCCATTGAATTAAAAAATATTTTTTAAATAGATAATATGAATCCTGGGAGCTGACTAGATTTCACACAGAAGAATTATTTCTAAAAATCCCCTCATCCTCTTTTTAAACTTATCTTTGAATAGAGTTCTTGTTTCCAGGGACAACCATTGCTCCCTTTTAGCCCTGCTTTACATTCACCCAGATATCACAATCATTTATCAACCTAAATTCTTAGTCCAAAAATGTTGGACTGTTGACTGTCTACTGTCTACTATAAAACTATTGTTCAATAAACAATATAGATTTATTCGAAAAATAATTACATTATTAGGTACTTGTTTCTAGAAAGTATAAAAATAATGCAACACAAATTTTAATAACCTTTTAATGTGTATCGTTACATCACACAAAGCAGTGCCATAGCTACAGGGTCAGTCTAGGGGGGGGGGGGGGGGTGACCAATGATGTTGCTGGGAGGGTTAGGCTCTCGGTATAATAATTACAATAGTAATTTGTAATTTGGAGTAGTATACCTCTAACGATCAATACATATACATGGCTTTTTATTCCAAAACGGGGGTACGGGGTACTCTGGGAAAATTAAAAAAATCACATCTCTGAAACCACAGTTCAAGTGATTCCAGGCATTAATTCTTCTGTCATAACAATTCAACCCACGTAATGAGTCAAAGTAAATTCTATCTAGTTCTTGTGTTATTGTCAATGGGAGATCCGGATCTTACTTTAAACTTCCACTTTCCCCTCACTGCTCCTGATTGGGGCACAAAACAGTACCGTAGGCTACTTAAAAATTTATTTCAATAAAATTGAGGGGTACTCCTCGGAAACGTTTTTTCAATAAAATTCCTACAAAACCACATTTATATGGGTTTTATGAGTCTTCTTTTTATCTTGCCAAAAATTGTCTCACAAAATGGCCAGCTAAAATTCCAAATTTCCTTTGTCAAGGGGGGGGGGGGGTGTGTCCACCTAATATTCCTCTTCATAGTTACGCCACTGGCCACAAACTGTTGATGAAAAATTGCATAAATTATTTGCAATTGAAAAACTATTCATTCAGTCAAAATATCCCAACAATATTTTGAAGATTTAGGGTCTAGGCTCAAGGATGATTATCTGAGTCAATGTAAAGCACTGCTAGTAAAACAAGTCAGTTTTTTCTGCCATAGTTGTTCTCAGCCAGAAAAAACAGAAAATAGTAATCCAGAAAAACCTTTCAGAACTGGCATCATTTTCAGACCAAGTACTGTAGTACACAATATTTTCAATAGATAATTAATTGTTGTTCAGGCATTGCTGTCTCAATTTTCTCCCTTGCCAGCAACTTTGAAAACTCTCATTTTCTTCTCCTTTTTATTTTATCCTTATTTTCCCCTCTTTTTTTACCCTTTTTTGTCTTTTTTCATTTTCATCTCTCGCCTCCTACCAATTTCTATCCTTTTAATTCTTGTCATCACTTTTCTACTTTTTCACTGTTTTCTATCATTTCCATTTGTTCATCTTTTCTTCTTTTTTCCTTTCTTCTTCTTCTTCTGCGTTTGGGGGGGGGGGAATTTCCCCTTCCCCCCACCCCTGTGGATCCGCCACTGTCCAAACCTCTCACTGACTAGTAACTAGTGAACAGTATTGCAGTATTCTACTGTTATACATGCACTTATGTACTATATATTTGACATATGAGCTACTCATTAAGTGCTAAATGTTAACAAGATTGAAATGGATTTCGAAATTTATTACCTTGAAAAGACAAAGTTTTTAAAAACCAAATTAATGATGATAAAAAGTCAAAGTGATGTAACTATAAAATGGCAACAGTAATTAAAACCATTATTTTCAATCAGTTTTGTAGTACTTCTTAGGTTTTAACCAATGATTGCACATTTAATCTTGCTTGTACTGTGTGGTGATATTGAAGTCATGCCTATTTGATCTCTCTATGAAGCATTAAAAAACATCCAATTTATGACTTGGTGTCTCTTCTAATACCGTTTTTGATATTATCAATAAATTATATCGGCCGTCTCTAAGTTCTAGATATAATTATTGCAAGCTGAAAAGCAATGCCTGACTTTCATTTATTAGTCAACAGAAAGCTATGAACTAATTATTTAAGAATAGCTTTTAAATCATCTTTGAAAGTGACAGTGGCGTAGCGAGGTCTTGTGGCACCCGGGCCGTTATTTGACACCTTATTCATAGCTGATTCTTATTTTGTATCAACCATGGAAGAATTATAATTTTTTTATTTAGATATTCAAAATTTAGGACTCCGGGGGTGGGCGTCAGAAAATTTTTGGTTTTTAGTTTTTTGAAAGCAATTTTAAGCTATTTTGGTGATGTTTGTCTTGATATTGGGCTCCGCACAATTGATTAGCTTAGGCCTGCATATGGAAACTCTTCAGAATGTGGGTAGGCTTATTGAAAATATTGAAATATCTTGCTTGAACAGCGTGTGATTCAGTTGATTATTCCATTAGATCACTTTGGGAATAGTACTTAGGACTCTATTATTGGAATTTGGAGAAAAAATGTGAATTATGAATTAGCTTAGAAGAGCCCTGTTAGAGCACTTCAAATGAAACAGATACATAGCATAGATGGTAGAATGGTGATGCGGGGTTCCCCCGGAGAAGAAAGAAAATAATCCTCTCAAGCGCTCTTAGACACAAGCACATTCATCTTTCACCATAATCTTTGGTAAAAAAATTCAATTGATTTTTTTTTGTCTTTGAGAATATTGAGTGACTCAATTTGAGTCATGGCCAATGTTTGGGTACAACTCTTGGGAGCACCTCACTTTCTTGACTCTAAACTCACCGTAAACGGTATAGTCCAATTAGTAAAAAGCACCTACAAGACTATCACTGAAATTTATGCTAAAAAAATTGTTACTAGATAATTTTTTTACTGAAATAATATTATGCCTTATTGAAATTCAATTACATTTCTTTATGACTTGCTTTTCACGTATCAAACTAATAATTTTTATAACTTCCCCTACTAAACTTTATCTTTCTACCTTCACAGTAGGCCGATAACTCAGAATAAATTAAGGTGTATTTTCACGATGTTGACAAATATATGACTCTCTTGTTTGAATGGAGTGCGGAAAAATTAAAAATAACCCCTCTTAAATTGCATTTTATCGTTTCTATACATAAATCCTCCCACATTATTTCAACCCATACATATCTCTGTATTAGCCGACACAAAAAAGTATTACCTCTCACCCAAAGAACCATATATAATTTATTTAAACGCTGTATTTCAATATTTCAACCTACATTATGAATCAAATTCTATGAAGTGATTTCTATAAAGATTATTCATCGCTAATGGAGGGTGTCCGTACCTGAGGACGCTCCTTGGCTACTATCCTGACTCCTGCATCAACAAATCCACTGATTCTCTAAGGGTGAATGGCAGTGGCAGGTGTAGTAGAACAGAACAGATTTCTTCAAATAATGAAAATAAATTTAGCTTATAAGTTAGTAACCACTGTGTCACACATTTCGACACTCACTGCTCCTGCACTATCAACCGTATGACTACATTTCTCTCAACTCAATCGCCTGTCATATGTCACCCCTAACCAGAATAATTTTTTATTAGAAAAATGATCTATTAAAAAAAATATATATTTAATACCAGTCCTTTTAAACTTTTAAAGCTTGGATCTGTTTTTGTCACCCCCCTTGAGCTGTCACCCGGGGCGGTCCGCCCCCCCCCCCCCGTTGCTACGCCACTGGAAAGTGGATGATTACTACAGTAGATATAATTTTTCAAGAAATAGTTTAAACCTTCTCATTAAAAGACAAAAAGCCCAGATAAAAGCAATCCATCCAGCACTAATTTTGATTTTAGATTCAGAGTGTCAAAACCTTAGCCACATAGTGACTATTCACTCTCTAGGCTCATAAACAAAAATAATTTCATAATGAATTGACATTTATTTTGTTTCAAATAAATTTTAAAGGAAGTGATAGCCGTGAGCCGTAGCAGGCATCTTTTCAGCCGGATAAAGATAAGCTACGAGATCCTGGGCCCTCTATAACAATCTACGTATTTCGTATTGTGGATTACTCTCAGTAGTAAAATATTTGTGGATTACTCTCAGTAGTAAAATATTTGTTTCCTAATTTGGCTTAGCCTATCTCTTATAAATTTATCACGAATCTGTATTTTTCTTATCTCGACATGGTTTGGTGATCCAAACTACGTGAAGTGTTGAAAATGAAAACTCATTCTTTTCCATCTACTGAATAATATTCGAATATTTCTATCGGAAGTTTTAAATTGGCTCACTAATATCCCAATGAGAATGTGATTTGAGGCTATCCCAGCAACAATTACGCAACATTCCATTCCCAATAGGTAGTTGACAAAACTAAATAATTACGTCCATCGTAGGAGGGGAAATAGGTTGCTGCTATAACTAACAGTTTGACATAACAGAGTTGTGAGCACCAATCAAGTACCCATAAACGTAGTCCTAAGCTTGTGAATTATTATTCAAGCTCTGCTGTAGATCCACCTTCCTAATTGGAAATGAATTCTCAGTCGACCTGAGCCGCTGTATGCCACATAAAACTGTTGTGAAACAGTCTTCCTACTCACCTGCATTTATAAAGCTCTGTGCTTCACTTATTCAAGAGATTTTATGATAGAAAGCGGTTTAAAATTGAAAAAATCTCACAAAAATGTCTAATGTTTAGTTTACAGCCTCTAGGACAAGTACAGCATCGACAATAAAAAATAGAAAAACCGCTTTGTTTCACTAACAACAAAAATAAACATACTTGAACATGATAGAAGAAAAGTATAGTAGTTTTCATATAACTTGGCAGCGTGTGGAAGATGGGAGGACTTGCTAGATTTGAACCCAACTGCTGCCAAGTTATATGTAAACTACAGTATACAAGTTTTATGAGTAGGAGGATTGTAAGAATTACAGCATTATTATTGAGTCTGTTGATTTATTGTTTAGCAAAATTAATTATGCTAACCAACTAATATACAACGATACATGATAGCCTTTTACCGTCTTTCTACCATATATTTATTAACTATTTGTTGTAAATTTAATGACTTTCAGTCAGTTTTTATTGTGAATATACAATAAATGTACTCACATTAGGCCGAACGTTTTCGAGGTATTATTATTATTTATTTATTTATCTATTCAAAATAAGTAATGTAAAATAAGTGATGTATTGAATCTCATCCGTCGATTTTTTTTTTTTTTTGAGGATGAAGCCCATATAGGTCTTAGACCTGTGCGTGGGTAATGAGTTGGATGATAGTGATTGATGAGTTGGACCTACAGTTTTTAGGTGGGTTCCGAACCACCGGGAAGTGATTTTATAGCAGAGAACCGTGTCTTTTTGCTTGCAAATCTAATCGGTCACCGTTACAAACAGGACCTACGAGAACGCAGCTTATCTCTATCTGATTGAACAGATATCTGCTACGGCTCGCGGCTCTCATTTCCCTCACTAAATTTACACTTCCCTACTAAATTTACAACAAAAAGTGAATATTAAAAACGTAGATCGTTATGGAACAAGAAATCCAAGAAAATATATTTAACTTTTGAACATGCTTTTCTATTTGACATCGTTTCATGTAACTCTTATTTTATCTTCTCTTCTGTACAACATATTTTGCTATTAATTATTTGTTTCTTACTTATTGCCTCCATTGTTACAGTCTAGTTAGAAGTGAAAATTGAAGCGTGATTTATCTACCCGTCACCTTGATATGCCTACAGACATTCCAATATTCATAAATGAGAGCCTAAGTAACGGGAGAAGAAGAATTTTCGGCGCTGCAAAGAGAGTAAAAAAGTACAAGGGATACGCGTTTTTATGGATAAAAAGAGGTAAGATTATGATAAGGAAAAGTGAGGGAAGTCCTGTGATAGTATTGAAATCTCTACAAGATGTGGAATCTTTGTAAGGAAATTGAAAGCATCATAAATAATCCCGGACTAAGTATTGAAATATGTATGTTTAATTATGTTTTCGGAAATGAGATTTATCTATAGTATGAAATAATTATTAGAAAACTTATAACAATGAACAAGTCTATAACATTATCAATATTGAAATTGTCTCACCCAGCATAGTTTTCATACTATTAAATAAAATCAGATATCTCATAACTCGTACAACAATAGTGGAAGACTTATAGTAAGGATTTTTCGTAGCAATAATCTGTAATATTAATTATTTGTATAATTTTACCAAAACTTGTCAATAATAAATAACGAAAGCATTTATCTAATTCATCAAAATATTGGCAGTTTAAGAGAGAATTTCGATATCTTTGTTGAGGAGATGCAAAATATGACAAATATGCCCAAAATTATAATCTTATCGGAAATATGGGCTTATGATTATGAAATGTATAAATTTAAAATTGATGAGTATGTGTGTCACTTCAAATGCAACAATAACTACAGAACTGGCGGCATTGTTGCTTACGTGTACAATGAAATTTTATGATAATATGATATGATAATAATTTTATTTATCCTTTATACATACATACAGATGAAATCAAGATACAATAAAAAATCAAAACAAAATAAATTAAAATAGCAGTTGAGTATCAATAAACAAGGAAAGTCCCTGCAAAGTCAACAGCCTGAGCGCAGGGGCCGAGTCTTACAAAATAACACGAAAAAATTAGAAAATAAGCAGAATTCACATAACTTATATAATAATAACAATAAAAATATTACAAATAAAAAAGAGAAAAGAAGAAATATCTTTGAAACATCAGAGAAAAACGTACTCAAAAGTTGAAAAGGTAAAATGAAAGCTACAAAAAGCCAACCAGAATTTGGAAAATAAATAAAGTAACAGAAGTTATTACAATAGAAAGTAAACTTAAAAAACCAAGTCATAAGAAAATGAACGAGCCAGGAATATGAGAAGAGATCCATCGATCTATTTCACTTAACAGCTTTCCATTCAAATTACCAGTAATGAAATAGTCAGGTATCACATTAACAAGTTTATGTACAATATAGTTGAACTGTCTTCTACAGATGGATAACACTGTATTGTGTGATTCAAAAGTAATGGATGAGGGAAGGAGATATACGGAGGTTGAAAAGTATTTTTTTTTTTTTTGTTGATTACGTCTTGGAGACTCCAGTTAAGGAGTATAAGACAAGTCAGATCAACAATATTATACACTAGATACCATAATTACTTCAATTAGTTGAGGTAAGGCTTAATTTTGATGTGAAAGGAACTCTTGTACACTATAAAAAGCTTTATCAACTAAATATTTCTTCAATTGTTTTTTAAATATTTCTATATTTTCAAGACTCTTCAAAAACTGCGGTAGCTTGTTGTAGAATTTCCTACCAATATAACTAGGTTTTTGTTTGAATAAGCTACTATTGTGACTCACCAAGTGATAATCTCTTCGGCTTCTTGTATTATAATCATGTACATCAAGATTTTGGTTAATATCATTCGTTTTTACATATAAAGTAGCTTCATACACATATAAGCAGGGTACAGTTAGGAGACCAAGTCTCTTGAACAACGGCCTACATGAATCTAATCTATTTACTCTTTCTATACATCTAACCGCTTTCTTTTGGATCTTAAACACCCTATCAAGATTTTGTTTTGATGAATTACCCCATACTAAGATAGCATACCTAATATGTGACAGTAAGAGCCCATGGTAAGCTGTAAAAAGTAACTTTTTGTCATTCAATGTAGCGAGCTGTCGCAGGACAAATACCCCAGATGAAATTTTACTACATATTTTCTCAATGTATGGAGTCCAGGTCAATCGTCTATCCAACATAACTCCTAGACATGCAATTTTTTCTTCCTGGTCTAATTGATTATCATTTACAAACACGTTTATAGCCCTATCTTCATTTAAATTATGTTTGTTTTTGAATTGAAGGTATTGGCATTTTTTACTATTTATAGTTAATTTCAACTGATTTAAAAATTGGACAATGGACTGCACACCTATATGGGCACTTATTTCTAAATTATCTAGAATGGAATTGCTGAAAATGAGTGATGTATCATCAGCAAATAAGAGGGCTCTACCACTAATTAATTCTTTAGGTAAACGGTTGACATATAACAAAAAGAGCAATGGACCTAGTATTGACCCCTGAGGCACTCCAGCTTGCATCTCTAATTTATTAGATTTATTCTTTACTATACTATTACCAACTACTGTAGTTAGTTCTACACATTGTTTTCTCCCAATAAGATATGATTCAAACCATTTCAGTTCAACCCCATTTACACCTACATTTTGCAGTATTTCCAATAAAGTTCTATGATTAACACAATCAAATGCCTTTGACAGATCTAAGAAGATTGCAGTAGCTTTATCACCTGAATCTATTATATCTATTAGTTTTTCAACTAGAGAAACTATGGCTGTTTTTGTTGATCTCCCTTCCTGGAAGCCATGCTGTTCATCACAGATAAAGTTAGCTTCTTGAAGGTGCAGAAGTAACCTATTTAGAACTACTCTTCCAAAATTTCACTTATTACATTTAAAATACTAATGGGCCTATAGTTTTCTACCTTTTCTCTATCACCACTTTTGAAGATTAGCAAGATCTTCCCCTCTTTTAAGTTATCTGGAAAAACACCTTGTTCTAATGAATGATTGATCAGATGAATCAAAGGGTCTAACAATTGATCTTTACATTCTTTCAGAATTTTACTGGATACCCCATCCATTCCTACAGTTTTTTTATTATTTAAACTATCAATGATATTAAACAAATCGTCTTGGCATACTGGGTGGAATTTTAATTCGTTCTGAATCCCCTCAGTATTCCTCATGTTTGCATCACTAATACCTGTATTAAGAGATTTTTGAAGATCCTTAGCAACCAGTTGATAATATCTGTTGAAGAAATTACAAATGTCTACACTATCATCAATATATTTGTTATTTTCGTTAATTATTCTGGGGACACTAGTATAAACATCTACATGAGCTACTTGCCTATTTTTGTTTATTACATCCCACACTGCTGTGTTAAAGTACACACTATTATTCAAAATTTCAGCTGTTTTCTTACATTTCGCTCTTTTCACTTCTCTTGTATAATTTTTCTTTAGAGCTTTGTAATTATCTTCACTTAACATATTTCTAGATAGTTTGAATTCATCATATGCATCTTTAACCCTATTTCTTTCTGCAAGGATATCATCAGTTATCCACTCTTCAATCTTGTCTAATTTGTTCTTTACAGGGACTTTTTTAACTGGACAACTCATAGTAATATGAGACCTTAAAATATTAATGAAACTATCATATTTGTCATTTAAACTATTGCTATTGTAAACCCTACTCCAGTTTTCTTGTAGCAGATTCTGCTTCAAACAATCGATGTTCCCCTGTTCACATTGTTGAATTTCTTTCATTACTCTACTCTTTTTAATTGATTTTATTTGAATTTATTTGATTTTGAATTTGATTTTATTTTAATTGAATTTAATTGACCTTGCAACCCCACCTCTAAGATTTGATAGTCATGATCAGATAGTTCCGAGCCGCCTAATCTTGTTTTAGAGTAATCTGTATTAGTAAGGATGTTATCAATTATTATTTGTGATGTTCTTGTGACTCTGGTATATTCATGAACTTTTATTTCCAAGTTATTCATGCATATAATATCCTTTAAATCTTCTGTCATTTTATTCTGTGTTGCAAAGTCTGTATTGAAATCTCCCGCTACAATAACGTTTGTAAAACGAGTAGTAGTAATCTCTAAAAGCCTATTGAATAGTTCACAAAAATTGTTCCATTCCCCATTTGGTGACCTGTAAATACCTAACACCGCTACTTCGAAATTATTGTCGATTTTTACTCTCAAACCAGTAACTTCTAAATCCATTTCCACAGCAAATTTCTCTACATATTCTAAATTAAATGTTTGCATATTCTTAGCATTTTTAGTGAAGATAGCTACTCCCCCACTTCGATGAGATGTCCTGCAATACGACGTTTTCAATGAATAGTTTGGAATATTAAGTTGTGACAATTCATCTTCTTTTAAACCATGCTCTGTGAAAATAGCTATATCAGGAGCCTCTTCTTTAAAAAATACTTCGATTCTATCTATTTTGTTACGAATGTATTGTATATTCTGATGGAACACAGTGAGTACCGGTACTTCCCTATCATCCCTTATTACTTTATCGTTGCTTTTGCATATTGAAGTAGATTTACTTAGTCTCTTAGAATCTTGAGAGCCTATCAGATTGCTACAAGAGTTCCTTCCACTAATGCTATCCTGATTTTTTGATCGATTAACGTCTTTTAATACAATTGAAGATATGAATTTATCATCTGAAACTAGTTTCCCTTCCCGGTTTTGAGCCACTTTACTAAAAAAGGTTCGTTAGATGATTGTTTAGGAGAATTATTGACAGTAGATTGCAAACGACTTTCAATCAGCTCTGCCAGCCTATTACAAAATATTACTTTGCCAGATTGATTTAGATGTAGACCATGATTAGTGAAGTTTTGTTTTTTCAGCCTTTCATTTAGAAAACAAATCCCCAACTGCTTAGAATTCTTATTTTTTAGGCTGTTGATTGTATTATGAATTGATTCATTTGTTGACTTAATGGCTTCATTTCGCTCTGGCCTATCAAACCTATACGGAATTGTACTTATTATTACATTAGTTTTTTGGCTGAGTGGCACAATCTCTTTAATTTTTTCATTTATTTCAGGAAGATGTTTTAGATTAGGTTCATTTATATTGTTTGAGCCACTCAGTACTATTAGAAAATCGTTTTTTCCAAAATCTTTAGTTTGTTCCTGTGCTGACTCTACGATAGCGTTTATAGGGGCACTTGGTTTGAAAAAGCTCTGAACTTCATACTTATTTTTTAATCTTTTATTTAGTAGGTCACTACAGTCTCGTCCATGACTGGATGTCAAGAGCAGTACTCTACCTTTGCTATCGTTATTTGCCCTTACTTTAGTTTTGGTTGCTGTTTGCAAAACCTGACTATACGTTTTTGTTTGACCATTTCTATTTATTTTTTCCCCATTTGATTTAGGTTCTACTTTTTTTGTATTGATCAGAGGTTCAGATCTTACATTAGCCAAGTTTATTTTTGATTTTAATATTTCGATTTCCACTGACATAGACCTACATTGACTCGTGAGATTTAGTATTTCAGTTTATGGTCTTCCTGCTGCAATTTTACAATAACTTCCAGAGATTTTATGTGATCCACTAACCCTATTCGTTCTTCCTCAGAATTTTTTAGTGATGTTTCTAATTTTGTTTTCAATTTGGTGTGATCACTCAATAGTTTAGCAACCTTTTCTTCTACATCTACAGTAGCTTTAAGAGCTGTTGGAGATTTTTTGTTAATAATTGCTGAGATCGCGTAGCTACCTGAGTTTTAGTTAAACAATTAGATTTAGATGCCTTGTTTGGACTCATTTTCCTAGCTAAAAATTGTTTTCAATTGATTTTAGTTAAATGTTTAATGAAATATTACTTAATTTATTACAATTGTCAACTTGAGACTATTCAATTACAAGAAAATTTATCAATATCGGTACACCTAACCTCGAAAATAGAATTTGACTTTTTATTTAAATACTTTAACTTATATTAGACAAGTTAATGAAGTAAGTTATTAAGATATTATAAATACTAATAATAATAAACAAAAATACTACTTATCCGTTCGAATTTATATTCTATGCTTCAAAATTCGCAGAGCCTGTTCTGACAACATATGCACAGTACCACTGCTACCTCGATTTCACTATGCATAGTTCACTATGCTTGTTAATATAAATTATTAAATTGTTCATATACAGCTGCCTAACAGTCATGACATTCATTTCTTTAAAAAGACTTTCACTAGGAAAACGTCTAGGCTTGCCCAGTATGGCCTTTAATATGGTTTTCTGAATAACAACTATCTTGTTCAAGTGGTTCATATAAGTAGCACCCCAAACGCCTATCCCTATCCCTATCCCTATCCCTATATTGAAGAAAGGACTGGATGTAGGCAAAATAGACCAGTCTAGAAACGGCTATGCTGCTCAACCTGCTGATAGTGTAGAATTTGCTGATCCAATGCTTAAGTTTATTGCAAGTATTATCAATGTGGAAATCCCATCATAGATGTTGATCAACAATAACGCCTAGGTTGTTCTGACTTGTCTTATACTCCTTAACTGGAGTCTCCAAGACGTAATCTACAAAAAAAGGTACTTAAAATGATTTACTCTTCCTAATTTTGAGCAACCACAGTCAACAGAATCCAAAATATTACAGTTATGACCATGAATATGAATGTGAGTGAGATCAAGTGGCAAACCAACAACATTGGGTGAGAAGGCTAAAAGGACACTTTTCTTTGTATTGAGTGTGAGAATATGTTCATCAAGCCAGGCTTTTACAGTTCTCAAACCAGATTCAGATGTACCTTTCACCTCTTCCCATGAAGATCCAGTAAATATTAAAGCGGTGTCATCAGCAAAAGCAGGTGTCAAACAATTAACCAAATCTAGCTTGATGAAATCGTTTATGTACAAGAGAAAAAGGATTGGAGACAAAACTGTACCTTGTGGAAGACCGTAATCACTCAAACTTTTAGAGCTAGTTTTATTTTCCAATGTTAGTATTTGATGTCTATCAGTTAGGTAGCTGCTAAACAATTTGAGGGGTACACCACGAATGCCTAGCTTTTCCATCTTGTTTAGTAATTTTGAGTGAGGAATAGTATCAAAAGCTTTAGCTCGATCTAAGAAAATAGCTATTGTTTTCTTATTATCATTGAAATTATTAGCAATTGTTTGAGTTAAGAGAGTTATAGAATCTATAGTACTTTTGCTAGACTATTAATCACTGATGCCATACTGATGTTTATGGATGACATCATGTTTGAGTAAATAAAAAATTAGCCTGGACTTAATTAATTTCTCATATATCTTTGAAAAGCTGATTGGGCAGTAGTTAGTTGGGTCTTTGGGATCACCAGTCTTATGTAGCAGTATAATATTTGCCAATTTCAAACTATCTGGGAAATGGCCTTCTAGAAAACAACGGTTTATTATTACTGTTAATGGTTTTACAATGTGGGGTACAATAAATCAAATCAAAATTTATTCAATCAATAGCATAATAATTACAAAAACCCTTTTAGTTAAACTTCATAAATACAGAATATTTTACATCAGTAATTCACCTTTAGAAACCCCACTATAAAAAACTATGTGTTGGGGTATATGAGTCTGTTAATATTATTATTATTATTATTATTTTTTTTTTTAGTGCTATATAATAATATATAGTTGAAATATTTTTCAAAAATGAAGTTAGTTGTTAAAATGTTTTGTTAAATGATAAATGTTAGTGCATATTATGTAATTAAACAAAATTAATAAATGTGAAAAATTAAAAAAAATAAATAAAAAATTACCTAGAGTTATAGAAAATAGCTACTCAATGATAATAATATATTAAAATATCATAATAATACAAGAAAATTATAAATGCAAACAAAAATAAAATAATTAATTGATATGAACTCTTACAAAATTTTCAAATTGCGTTACTTCCTGATCTATCATCCAATTTATTAATTTTCTTTTGAACCGATAAATAATTCTACTTTTATATCAACAGGAATAATGTTATACATTCTTAGTGCTATGTAAATAAACGATCTTTGCCCAAATGCCGTGTTCATTCTGGGAATAACAATATTTACATTTCTTAACCTAGTATGATGAATGTGATCTACAAATCTAAATTGTTCTGGTCTTTTCTTCAAGTATGAGAGCGCTGCCTGAATAAAAAGTTGTCTAACACTGAGTACTTTACTTTCTTTGAATAGTTCAATTGTTGGAAACTGATTATTTTTAAAATGTATTATTTTACGTATAAGTTTCTGAGTTACAAATAAAGGTTCAATATGAGTGTAATTTGTAGCTCCCCAAACAATTATGTTATATCTTAGAATAGATTCTACTAACGAATAATAAACTGCTTTTAATGTTTCATGGTTCAGGATCCTGCGAAGCTGGTAGAATTTGAAAATTAGTTTTCTGATCCTTTTTACATTTTTAATGATATGCCAATCCCACTTCAGATTATCATCCACTATTGTGCCTAAATATTTTATTCTATCGACCCGTTGGAGTGTAGGACAATCACACAGCTGGCTTATGTCTGTGCATAGATGCAGCTTAAGTGAAGTTCTTGATGGCTTTGTGTGATCCGTTAAAGAAAACGCTAGAAATTTAGTCTTGTTTGCATTTATTGTTAAAAGGTTATTCTTCAGCCATTTATTGATTATAGTTACTTCAGCTTCAGCTGTATTGAGAACCTCATCCCAGGTATTCCCTCCAAAGAGTAGAGCTGTATCAACGGCAAAAACTATGACTCTCCCTCGAATTAGAATTGAGCACAGCTCATTTGCAAATACCAAGTACAAAATAGGTCCTAGAACAGTTTCTTGAGGTATTCCAAATTTTATAGTTCTCTCTTCACTTGGATGGTTTTCAACTTTGACCTTTTGTTGCCGGTTACTGAGGTACGATTTAAACCTCTCCAATAATTTTCAAACATTTATTACTTATTTTGTCAATTCCTGGAGCAGAGTTATTGTTAAGGGAGTTTATAGTAGTGGAAATTTCACTTTCATTCGTGGGTGATAAGAAAAAGGAGCCATAACTATTTACAGAAGAATCTGTAAACATATTTCCAGCAGAGGAGTTAGGATTTTTGCTTATCAGTTTTTCAGCATAAGATTTACCTACTTCGGCAAAATGATGGTTTAAGATGTCTGCATCAATTTTGGGGACAGCTTTTTTACGGTTCCTACCCAACAATTCGTTCTGATAATTGAACTGATTACATTATCAGAGTTAAAGGAAGAATTTTTAAAGAATATATGATCAATACATGATTCAGTGTTGTTATAAACTCTAGTGGGCTTATTAATATAAGATTTCAGACCATTCAACGATAAGGTCTCAAAATACTCACTTGCAACATTAGTATTCCTATTCAAGTGAATATTCATGTCGCCCAAAAATAATACATTAGCTATATTTCTGAGATACAACAAACTCTCATTCAAGCTGTTCATCAACATCAACATTGGATGAAGGCGATCTATAAACAGCAATAACAGTTATCTTTTCCTTCACTCTTGGCACTTGTACATCTAAAAAGATAGAGTTAGCCTCAGTAATCTCGCAATTCAGCTCATCCACAATTAAGTTATTTTTAAAAAATATACAGATTCCATCACACTTATTAAATTGATTGTAGTTCAGTTCCTTTGAGTCTGGTGTCGGCTGACGGGTTGAGATTAGAATGCAAACATGATAAATTTCTATTTACTGTTGTTTGTACGTATCGTTTCAATTTCCACTCTAAAGAGTTGTTCATCAATGAGATTAACGATTGTCTATCGGAGTGCAAAGAAGGTAACTTGCTTTTAGTGGGAGATATGAATATTAATTTTATTACGAATAACCTTATTACAGATCATTATAACTTTATGTTAGCAAGTCATGGTTTAGAAATTCTAACAAGAGAAATAACAAGAAATAGAAGTGGAACCTGTATAGATCATATAGCATTAAGAATTAAACGGAAATCTAATTTTATAGTTGACTTTTCTGCAAATATAGTTGACACAGGTTTATCTGACCATTCAATTGGTTTTAAATTTGGTTTTAAATTGTAGAGAACTAAATTATCCCCAAAGAGATTCCGAATTATGAATGTACAATCGATTATTCTCAAGATAATTATAACGATCAAAACTTGTCAAAACCTCAAATTTTCAATGTTTTGTAATGCTTACCTATTCGTATATTTTGAAAAGATGAAACTTGAGACTCATACGGTCTAGGTCTAGGAGGATGAAATAATGAAATCGGTATCGTTCTCTTGCAAAATTAGTATAATCATTAAAATATATAAAATACTGGAGCTGCATAATGCTTTGGATTCAAAGTTCGTGAATCTATTGACCATGACAACAGTATGTGCCAAGAGTTACCGTATGTATGCTGGTATGATTTTGCTTCATGTTGCATACTTTTTATTAATAATAATTGATAGTGTTATAAAATGTTATTGAATTGTAACAATAGTTTACTCAACATTCAATAATGTGAGTAACAGAAGCATCACAGTTCTCATGTTCCCTTAGTTTAGACTAACCACAATGATAAAATAACCATTTTGTTTCAGAAACCTGGTGTGTAGGTAGCCAATCAAAAATCCGCTATATTTTTTGATAAAGATTCAGTTGGTAATGAATAAAACTGAATAAAATTCGGTTGGATACATCAACTTATCCTGCAAAGCACGTACGTAGTAAGAGTGGAAGTATACATAGCAAAATATCCCATGATGGTTTGACAGTGATTATTTGTGTTCGCACAAGGAAATTCAAGGACTTTTCCGTGAGAAATTAAAAGGGAAAATACGTCAGATCAATTTTTTCGACTATTATTACATAGAATCTTACAATTGAGATCTTAGTATTCACTGTATTTCAACAATTTTAGTTGTTAAACGTTTCTTGACAAATTCCATCGCAGTATGCAGGCATAAATATAATTATCACTGAAAGATTATACCATCATAAATGAGAAAGCAACATCTCATAACATTGTATAATTTTTCTGGCTGAATAAAGAGGAAAAGAGGAGGAGAATCATTAATGTAATAGCTTCTAAGAATTCTAATAGAGTTTGGGTTGCGAGTAGTATGATTTTTGTTCATTTTCTTTATTGCTAATGGAGCCCCCATGAGTTTGATACTTGTGCGTCGGTAATGAGGTAAATGACTGACCTACAGTTTAGGTTGGTTCCGAACCACAGGTAAGTGATAATAAAGCAGATAACGTCGTGCTATTTCTGCGGTCACCCTTATAAGATCAGCCCGAGTGCTCGTGTCTGAACATCACTACATCGCCCTGACAAATTTATCTCGATACTCATTCGCAAGATACCGTAGTAATTGAACATTTTAATCCTATTCTGTCCACTACCAAGGTGATTAGAGCAGAATGCATTTGTGACGTTAGTCAGTTGATCATGAGTGAGTTCTTTTGCCAGTTCCTTCGGCCAATGAAAATAATTACTGGAATTAAGTAGACGGATATAGAAACTGCGTACTTGTGGAGAAGATTTGGCAGTTGAAGAGAAGTGCTCTGTAATGATGCACTATTAAATTTTTTACGTTCCTTCTTACAGTCGGCCGATGGTTGTTGTTCATATCCCCTTTCCTAGAACGAGCACGTTTAGACTTGGACAAAGGAATGAATATAGATTCAGATTCTAGATAGACGTATCATCCCAGAATAATTGTGCTTTATTTGACTTGTTTTGCGTACATAATATCAAAGCTCGATTGGGCCGCCATTCAAAAAGAGTTGACTTATTTCAGCCACGACTCCATTGAGTATCGCCTTGGGATGTAATAAAAGTGGTCTGGAAATGAAAGCGCAGAAAACCAAAACACCGATATTTGACCATCCTTTCCTCCCATAACACTGCCCGATCCATTTTGCATTTCAATCAGCTCATTCAAGAAATTAATGTTCTTTACTAACTTTATTGAATACTTAAAAAAAAATTGTTGTAGATTCTGTTGGAATTTGCAAGCTTATTTATTAAGGAAAATTAACTGTTCAGAAGAAGTGACAGATGCTGCTCAGTTTAAAGTAAAAGGATTATAACTTTTCATTCACCAGACAATGACAAACACACTTTAGTGATCTGTGGTGTTGAGAGGTTCAATTTGTTTTGTCTAATCGAAGTGCACAGGAAGCTTTATGAAATTTCAAATTAGATGGTTCTGCGATAATTTAATCGTTGATATCAATTGTGAAAATTCTTTTTATCAATCAATTACCAATAAAAAAGAAGTGCGATCGCAGAGGAATCGTGCTTTGTCTTTGTTGAAAAATCATAAGAGCTCTAGAAAATTATAGTGAGTAAGAAAATTATAACACCTATATAATATTGTTTAATTTATGTCACTTATTCCTCAGTGTAGAATTACCAATAAAAAATGCAGTTTCTGTCCAGAATCAATGATGTATTGGATTAAATCCCCCAATTTTCCCCTTAAGGGTAGCCGCAGTGCTGTAATCGGTTGAGGCGTTGCCGCCAACGAACCCATAAGACCAATGGTCTTATGTGTTCGCTGGTTGCCGCGTTGTCTCTGAAAAGTCCGATTGACTGCTACTCACGGGTTCTATTTTCTATTCCTGTTCAGCCTGGTATATGCTGTGTCATCATCCACCTCATTGTCCACGCACAAGTCTCAGACTGATGTGAGCATCCTCAGAAAAAAAGTAATGTGGAGCAAAACCTCTTCTTAGCATACAAATCCAAAGTAATACTACAGATTAAAATCATTTTGTTTAAACCTTTGAAATGTTCCAGTCTAGTTCCTGGCTTCAGCTCTAATGCTGTCTTGGTACATTTTTGAACGTTATTTCATTCCAGAATTCAAAAAGAGGAAATGGCATTGGACACACAAAAGCTTAGAATTTAGTAGTTTATGTCTAAATAAGAACAATTTTGTGACAGCCCAATGAGCATAAAATAAAAGTGTTATTATGTTTATTCTATTCTATGCTCTGTTGTAAGCTAAGTAGCCTGGCTATAAAATTGAACCTCTTCGCTCTTCATGTGCAGCAAAAGCATTTCTTTTTGCTTCAAAGGCAAAAAAGACAGCAATATCATTCAAATGCTAAAAACCATCGTCTTGTTTGAATCAGAAAAATTGGATGAAGATGAATGTGTGAATTATTGTGTTGTATTTGATAATTTACAAAACTTGTGACAGGTGACATTTGTTCAACGGTAATGTTAATTGATTATTTTTATGCATTACAATGGTGATTGAGAGAACAGTTTTTTCTCAATAATATTATTTCTAATGTAGGTAGGAAACTCCATGGAATATATTCCATGAGTCATATTTTATTTTCAAAACATGTTCAAGTAGTAGTGATAATCATTTTCTGTCCTCCTTTCATTTCTAGTATTTATTTTTCATTTCTAGTTCTCTTTCGCTCTTCTTGGAAGAATTGTTTCTTCCGAGTTGTGCTTCTCAAACTGCCTTTCCGATCCGTTTCTATTGGATATTTGCACACTGTGAAATGAGAAAACTTTTATCAGTCTTACTGTTACAATTAACTCTAAGTTGATGAGATAGCCACCAGGCTACATGAAGAAGACCACTAGAACAAAAGGAGCACAGATAGAGTTCAATACTTTAATTTATTGCGATTAAACTTCCAAGTGCTTCCAACTTCTTTTTATGAATCTACTACTGAATATTAAATAAAAGTCATGTACGTTTGAGGAATGAGACACGATCAAGTAGTGAGATTTTATATGCTAAATCATTAATTGAGAAAAAGACGTTTCTAAGAAGGCAAGCTTCACTGACATATTGGGAGTGATGTCTCCCTGACCGCAATTCTAAACAAGGACGAATTTGTTATCAAATTGGTTAAAATCAATCTACCCATATTTGTTTCAAAAGTACTCCAACATTAATTTGATATTCCTTCCGCTTTTGCTTAACCGTCAGGAGTAATTAAATCATCATTATTAAATGGAACATTCTTATTTACAACTAAGTAGCGGTTAACCGTCCTTTGCAACGGGATTTGACGTATAATACTAGTTGTTTAAGACGTATTCATTATTCTTGACCCTTATAACAAAAATGAATGTTCTGTGAAATGGTTATATGGATTTGGACAGCGTTTATCACTTTATCAGCTTAGTAAAATGAACCATTACACATTAAAATGGCTCCCCCCCACCACTATTTAAAATAAAACATTTTTAAACTTGGGACACCAACGATTTTTGTCTACTCCACATGTGATATATGAATTTCAAACGCCTTGATGAGCTGAATAGAATGATCTATCACACGATATGATGCAGTAGATACTTCAAGTACTCAAATTTAAGACCCCCTTGGCGCCACAACGGGTTTTGGGGTTTCCAGGTTTTACGGGATTTTTTATTTGACCCACCTCAGAAAAATGAGTAGAATAAGCTATGATATGATGCAGTAGAGATATAAAATTCGCAAATTTAGGACCCCCCTTGCAGCAATGCGAATTAGTTTTCTAGAGGTTTTCAGATTTTTCGTGCAGTCAAACCCGCGAACAAAGTATTGGGGCTTTCCAGTTTTACTGTCGTTATAGGTCCTCATGAACATAATGAGATACAACTTTTCCACTCAACTTAGATTCAAAACGCCACAACCCCGAAATTGCTAAAAATCTATACTTATCCTCCCCCTGGACCCTCCTAATTTGTTCGGTCTATTCCACCAACTCAGTGATTCTCGCCCGCAATTTAGTGTTCCAAATTGTTGCCGTTTTTATGAAATCCGTAAGACAAACACACACACCTATTTTTTTTTTAAATAACTACTGTGCGTGAGATGATGGTATACTCTTATTCAAATAGGGACAAAAAATTCTGTGTTTCTGGTAGATTAGTTACAGCAATTACTGAACAGTAGTTTTCTCACAACATTTTGTTGAGAAAATCTCTTTTCAAGTAAGATCACTTTGCATGAGAAAATATTCATAAATACTATATTCAATGTATTCACACGAATTTTTCCAAGTACAATACATTTCTATCACTTCAATAATGTTGTCAAGTACTTGGCAATTAATTAATTGTTGTAATGACAGATTACATCAAGGTAATTGAAAGACAATTTCTATGGTAATTGTTTTCTTGGATTGCACCTTTATTATTTCATCAATTCGATCAATGTCTTTATAAAACCTTTAAAATTACTAGTCAATCCATCTATCCTATCATCAACACCATCATTATTAACAATAAATTATCTTAAGCCAGTGGGGGATTTAGGGGGGGTTTCGGGCTAAAGCCCCCCAAAACCTCCAAACAGTTTTTTGGAAGAGTGTAAATTTTTACCAATATAATCAGTTTGAAGCTCTTTAAATATTCATTAGCAAGAATTACGTAATTCCAATACTAAGTCTTCAATTGTATGAAATCCGTTAACGTTTTAATACTGTATAATGCCTTAGTTATATTTACATTGCCTGAAACCAATCAACTCAGTGTTTAGATTTTTGTAATTGCTGAATAGAAACTGTACTTGCTGAATAGAAAAAGTAGTGCAACATGAAATTGCATAGTAATTGAATCACGACAGTACCAAATTTCTTTCAATGGAAAGTAATGAGGAACTAAATTAACATATCAACCAATGTTTTTTTAACATTCTATCAGCAAACCAATGATCACCAGCTACTGATATAGGTTATACCGTGGGAAAATTCCAGATACAACGCTTGCATTGGGTTTACTCAGTGGCGGTCCCAGGGGGGGTATGGGAGGGATATATCTCCCCCCCCCCGAAATATCAAGATGGATCCCCTCCCTAAAAAAGAATTTATTCATAATTATGTATGTATAGTTTTTGCGAGAAATAAATTTAATCTGTGTCATTGTTACTTGTTAGCTAGAAGAATAAGCAAGAAGGATGTTTACATCCTTACATCCATTACATTGTTGTGTAACAATCTGAGTATTTTTTGGCTATTCCTTCGTAACTTACATGTTAAAAATAGGGCCTAACCATAGAGAAAAAATTCGCAGTGACCACTTCATATTTTTTGATTTCATTATACGTTTATTTAACTGAACTTTGTCATCATGCTCATTAAATAATCACATTCTCTTTTAATAAATTTTTTTGTGTAGCTAAGGAAATCAAAGGAAAAACACATACCGTACTGTAGTTTTTATATAACTTGGCAGCAGTATATTAAGTTCAGATGTAGCATGTCCCATCTGCTACACGCTGCCAAGTTATATGAATACTACAGTACTATGGTTGGGCCCTATTTCACCTAGGTACAATAAACTTTAAAAGAAAAACTATTTTAATACCTATAACATAAATACTATTAGCTTGAGCATATTTTAGAACTCAAATACGTCTAAAAATACGTTTTTAGGCTTTAAATTCCAAATTTTTTTCCGGGGGGGGGGGGGGGCCAGACCCCCCGGTGGTCACCCCCCCCCCCCGAAATGAAATCCTGGGACCGCCACTGGGTTTACTTATATCATAATATGTATCTAATAACATTTTAACTGATTTCTCAAAGAGATTATACAAAAATTTTCTGGGGGAGTAACTTCAGATCCCATTTTTCAATAAGAGGAAAACTAATCGTCAGATAAAAACTTTAGAAAAACATCTCTTTTTACAGTGTGTAATTAGCACAAAGTGTATCTATTAAAACTAGATGAAACATTAGTTAATTGAAAAATGTGTAACTAATTAAAGCTCCCACATTGATCTTCATTCTTAAAAATGTATTAATATGATCATAATACCGGAATAATACTAAGTTCCTTGACAAACTGCTGAAAACACCAAATTTAGCCATAATTCAATCAAAATTTTCCAATATACTTCAAATTTAAATTAATTTTATCGCTGATACGGTTCAAAGCACGAGGAAAGCTATTTTTCATTTCCCAATAATATGAATAGTTATAGTTCGGGTATTTTTTTTTTTTTTTTGAGGATGAAGTCCACTTAGGTCTGAGACTTGTGCGTGGGTAATGGGTTGGATGATGGTGATTGATGAGTTGGACCTACAGTTTCAGGTGGGCTTCGAACCACCTGTATGATTGATTACGAAAAATTCAAAAGCTTTCATAAAACTACTCAGTAAGTCCACCTCTACATCCCAAAACATCATCAGTAGCTACCAGCCACCCCAAATTTTTTTTCTGAATCTGCCACTGTCACTGGCAATCATCTCCAACGTTTCATCAAAAGCTACTTCATCATCATAATGTCCAGTCTATTATGCAGTGTAGCCTAATTCATTCATTTTAATGCTTTACGTTCTCTATTGAGTCAAGAGGGTAATCATAGAACCTTTCTTATGCCATCAGCTGTATTACAATTAAAAATAAATAAATTAATAAATGAACGAATAAATAGATAACTAAATAGATAGATGAATTTATTAATAATAGTCTGAATTTCTCAAGATTTTTTCATCCCATCACTTGTCATGGAACGGGAAGATGCTGGAACATGAATTTGTCTTTCGTATGGCAATTTACACCGACAGTTAGAATGGAAGGTGAATGTAATGTCATAAAATGGGAGTTGTAATGTTTGTCAGCATCAAAGCTTATTTCAACGCTTATATTATCAGTGCAAGTGACAAGGAATGTACGAAAAAAGAAAGTGCGCTGCGATTGAAAGCTAGCTCCTCAAGTGATGGATTTCTTAAAGAAAGAAGTTAATAAAAAGAAAACATTATTTAAAAGCTGTGTTGTGCTGCGGCTCTATAGAAGCATAACACTAAATGAGAATTTCGTGTTATTCCCGACATATCTTTATATGTTGTACAGGTTTGCCTCTACGTTTTCAAGGATGTGCAGCGCAGGAAGCTGAAAAGAAGTTATTTCTGATAAGTGTATAAAAGATACAACGCGCACGTCAACATGTTCTGTTTACATCCGCCATCACATGCTGACAGCGGTAAGTCAAAAGTTACACATCTAGATTTAACGGAACAATGATAACAAATGCCCTTCAACAAAAGCCAAGCCTAGATGAAAAAAGGTTGCCAGATTCTTGAAAATGAATGATAATAGTCTACTAATTAATTACATTCTCATTTGACAATTCAATATTTTTTCAATCTCAAGTCAGTTTTAAGAACATTTTTTCAATCTTAAGCTCGTTTGGTTACTCGAACGCCATCAAAATTTAATCCCTGACCACTGGCCAAACTGATCTTAGATCAGGAGAATTTCGTTGCACAAAGGACAATCAAGAGGTGAAAACTGATCTTCGGGAAATTTTTGATCAGCCAATTTTCGACAGTCAAATCACTAATACCCGATATGCTGCGCTCTAGCAGCAGTAGTAAGTACATGGCTTTTGAAACATCTGGCTCAAACGCGAGTTTACATTTCAAATAAACAAATTTATTAAAATGTATTATGATTTTTATAATAATGTCAACTTATTATATAACTAACATTACAATATAAAAATTAAAATGTATAAAATTACAATATTGCCAAAATGAACTTCCCTGAAAAACACTTCAAATTAGAGTCGTTGATCAAAAACAAGCCGGCCTTTAAAAGCAACGCCAATCTCGATTCAAGTCAATTTTGGGTTTAGTGATCGGTGATTGGGGATCAGCTCATATTTAGATTGGCGTTTGTGCAACCGGCCGTAAGAGTTGAAACTGACTTTAATCTTATCTTAGTTCAAACTATACGATAGTTCACCATTGTAATTTGTTTACAGGTTTAGACTATACTCCACGCTACGAAATTAGGCGGATGAAATTGCGATGCAGCAAAGGCACAATCGATTGCTGGCGCCAGACTGAAAAAAAACATGGTAAGAGTAGTGGTGCCAATTCGGTGCATTGAGGATGATGATTCTCTACTATCAGCTGCTGCTGGCATACTGGCAACACCGCAAATTTTTAGAGCCTGCTAATTTGTTGGCGTGAACTATAGATTCCTTTATCAATTAAACAAATTAAATAAATACTAATTAGCTAAGTGATAAGTAAATCACTGAGTGCAAGCAGAAGATTTTAGGTGATGAGTTTTTGTGAATGATGAACAAAATTTGATTATAGGATAGGTGACTAAATAATAAGTCTGAATAATAAGTTGATCCTACACAATTAATAAACCGAAGTTCCCTAGTTAGAGGGTTTTGTCTCTAGCGGGAGAATGTCGTACTGTATAATGACCACAAGTGGAGTTTGAGTCAGAGACCGCTCCCGACCTTTGATTATGACGCTGAACGGACCCGATGTGTCTTATGTGTTCGTTGAGTCTGACACTTTGAAAACCGTCTGGAATATTGTCGCCGGCAGAAATTGTCGTTGGTAGTTTTGTCGGGGTCTGAAGGATTCGGTGTCAGGTTTTGTCACGATTCAACCTGGTTCGTCTATATTTCACATCGCAATTTTTCAGAGCGGCCTAATTTGGGGACGTGAACTATATTTTCAGTTTAACAGAATTATCGTAGTTAAAACCACCTACATACTAAATGCAGTATAAAGGCTCATAGGAATTGATCAACGTTGATCATAGGAATTCACAATAAACCATTAGGCTAAAAAATTAGGTTAAAACCTTTGACTAAACGCTAAACTGCTCCAATTTTAGTGGATCGCGGGTGATGAAGGTGATGATGAGAACAGTGATTATTTCACTGTTACCGACACTATTTTTTATCATCCAATAAAAATGAAAATCATAATGCAAAGAAAAATTGAAAACTAGTTTTTCAAGTTTATGGATATCATTTTAAAGACAATTTTCTCAGCTTTAACTTACCTCTAGAGAAAAAAATCAATTTTCGAAATACAGTATGAGGAAAAATCTGAAAATTATCACCAATCATCAATATTGTTTGCCCCCCCCCCCCCCCCCCACTTCAAGAAAACTTAATATGATAGATTTCACAAATAAATAGTGTTGTTTTCCAGCTTGAATTAAGAGAATTAGTTGAACAGTAACTTACATGTCGGTATACAATGCCGCCTGATGACTTAAAAGCGCTATTCATCACTTCGGTTTTTTGCATGTACTGTATTTGAAAAAATGATCAGAATTTGAAATTTAGGTCTTTCCTGAAAGGAAATTTGATGAAATTTGAAACTCTTTCATTTTGGAGTGAGCGTTTTCGAGATAAATGACTACAATCTTGGACATGGTCCATTTTTCAGTATGGGTGGGTGGGGGGCAAAAATCGACGATTTCTGATGATCAAAGGTGAATGGACTACTAAACCGATTTAATATTATTATACACCAATCGACGTAGAATTTTATGTTCTTCAATTTTGTATGAAACAATGTTTCAAAAACTGTAAATAGTTTTTAAGTTATACGCCGAAAACTGAAAAAGTTCCAATTTTGGGATTTTTGGGCCCCCATAAGTTATGCACAAGCCAGATTTTTTTCGCAAACTTGGGGGATTTTTTTCTAGGCTGCCTAGAGTGGATTAAAAAATAATTCAGATTTGTACCAATTTTTGTCGACCACTCCATTTTTTGGAGCTATTTACCCGGGCTAAATAGAGATGGAAAATCAAGTTTTCCAAGTAATCTTACAAAATTGAAGTTGATGAAAACTTGCATAATAGATAGAGTTGAGATGCTTCCTATGTGGAGCAGCCGGCTCCCAGTCACTTTTAAATAGACGATACGACTAGAAAATAGTTTTTGAACGCTTCATGCTTCATTAGACATGCCGAAGCTGTTACAGAGATTCTGTAATGTTTTCGCATCTTTTCGCATATGACGACAGTGGACAGTGGTTTCGTACTGACACAACAATGGACGACAACACGGCTTGAAGTCGAAGGAAGCAGAGGAGCGTGGAAACCAAGTCCCATTGTCGACGGTGCGGCAAAGAACCACTGTGGATTAGGTTGAGTCCTCCTCAGCTAGTCTACCTACATTCCTTCATATCCTATCATCCTGCAATCAGCAGAAGCGTTGCAACGTTTTCAATCTCCCCGTGCAGATTGCTTCTGATAGTAACTGCCTGCTTCCTCTTTACAAGAGACACCTATTTCTTCTATACAAAAGATGATATCAAGAAGAATTGCGCCAAACACGTGCTAATCTTATATTATCTATCGATCGTGGAATGCAAAGGATAATCGAATTTCCTACTTGTGGAGAAATTTTATTTCAACTTCTATTTGGGAAATTGAATTCACGAAGATTCAATGAAGGATTACAAATTATTGTGAACTCAATTTCGAAAATATAGTTCACACTGATCTTATTGAGGATTGTAAAAAATCATTATTCTAAATTTAATTGAGGAAATGGAATTCATGCAGATAAAAAATAGGGTACAATTTAATTGTAACCTGACACTGCTCGTAGCTGACAGTGAACTTATCTTTTTTGTGGGAAGAAAATAAAACCATACCAACGAATTTTCATATGATAGTGTATTAAATAAAATAATAGAATCATACTGGATGACATGACACGATAAACAAATGAAGGTATTATTGCTCCTCAGGAGTTATTGTTCAAGAGAATTTGTGGTGATAAAGTGATAGTTGAAGATAGCAAGAAGAAGTGATAGCCGCGAGCCGTAGCAGGTATCTGTTCAATCAGATAGATAAGCTGCGTTCTCGTAGGACCTGTTTGTAACGGTGACCGATTAGATTGGCCAGCAAAAAAGACACTGTTCTCTGCTGTAAAATCACTTCCCGGTGGTTCGGAACCCACCTAAAACTGTAGGTCCAACTCATCAATCACCATCATCCAATTCATTACCCACGCACAGGTCTAAGACCTATGTGGGCTTCATCCTCAAAAAAAAAAAAAAAAAAAAAAAAAAAAAAAAAAAAAAAAACAGTCTAAGAACCAATGTTGTTATACTTGAGAGGCGAGGCTAGGGACATAAGACTCTGTCTTGTACTTTACCAATTTATCATTATTATTTAAGCATCAGATATCCCTCCCCAACGTAGTTGATACCCTTCATATATTTATATTCTTACAATTCTTTCCAGATCGTTATTGATTTTCCTGCAAATCACAATCTATCGCTATTTTCATTAACCTATTGTTGGAAACAGTAGTTGCATATTGCAGACAGTCAAAATTAATAATTGATTCCTAAATATTTACCTATAGTTTCAGATGAAAATTAGTTTGAAGGATAACAATAATTTGTCAGTTAACGAATAATTAGATGTGTATTGAATAAAATGAAATGACAGTGATGAAGCGGAATATTGACCTGAAATCAATCCAAATGTTTTAATTTTTTAAATCATGTATTGATTGTTTGTTTATAAATCATCTTCTGAATATGTTCAAATATAGAATTGTAGAAATATTCTGAATGAATAAGGTTGAAGTTGCTGGAATTTTAACATTTCAACTATCATCATTGCCATTTTTTATTGAAGTTTTTAGTCATAGTATTTTCAGTTTTAATCAGTTTTTAGTTGCCAGTTGAAAATTGATTCGTTTTCCTTCAACGTTAATTATTCCAATAAGTTGATTAGTATGCCCTATTTGCTAGTTACTCCATAAAGCACTGTGAAATTTGATTTGTGTATTCCTGATTAACTAATCTATTCTTACTTATTTAATACGGATGGATCCTGCTTAGAATCATAATGGGAAATTTAAAATTTTTAAAAGCCATAACTTGTGCAGCATCTCACTTGTTTGATGTCTTTCGCCGATGAAAGTAGAATACTGGTATAAACATAAATATAATAAGATTCACTGCTCTGGATAAAAGTTTTGGATTTCGAAAGTGATTCTGCCAGTTTTGAAATCGAGGACAGCAACATTTGAGAGCAGATGGTTTCGTAGAATGTGGACTGTTCCTCTGATCTCCAGTTCGACTTGTTTCATTCATTATGATAAGACTAAAATTAAGAACGAATAAGGCATTCACACATCGAGACTTTTTCCCAACGAACCCATCAGACCATTGGTCTTATGTGTTCGCTGCTTTTTCCACACATTCAGTTGACAGGTTGTTGAAAAGATATGGTAGAAAGTGGACAGATGAGTATTGATTGGGCAAGATAATAGTTCTACCTTTCAGTTGACAGAGTCACTTCACTTTTCTATTACAATCAATGCAATATAAATAATTGTACATAAATAAATCTCCATTTTCCTTGGAATCTTAAACAAAACATTGATCATAGTCAATTGTACCGTTAAAGCACACTCAATTGGGTTCAGATACACTGTTAAATTATCATAGTCTGTAGTAGTAAACATTTCCATTTTCCTGTAAATACCTTACAAATGCACGAAGAGAAATATATATTATTAATCTTATCTATTTTAGTTGGAAATTAGTTAGTCATTCATTATTTTGAAATATATTCTTTTTATTGCATGTTGCAGTATAAAATAAACTTATGCTCTAGGACACATTGACATAGCGTGCCAAAGTGGAGTAGGCAAATTTAAACTTATAGAATGTAAAATATATGATATTCTAACGGGTTAGAATAAAATAACGCTATGTCAAAAATAACGCTGGCAACACTTGAATTTATCACTCGCACTTTATTGACACTAATAATCCACAACTCACACTGTTCAGTAATTTCTTACAAAAAATAATGAAATCGGAAACAGATAAATCGATATTGTTCAACTGATAAGAGTTTTCAATATCACTGTACAAAAATCAATCACTAAAAGTTGAAAGGCCGATCTAAAAAAATAATAGCTGTACAATACACTGTCCAATAATATTTAAAAAGAATCGTCAAAAAAGAACAATTAACTTACGTAGCACAAGTCCGTAATACAGTAATAGGTAAAAGAACTATCACTATGGAACTGTCAGAAGAAATGTCACTACAGACAACGAAAGTTCATTGCATGGTTTGTAATAGCGCCAACGGGATTGCACTGTCCGTATTAACGGGAACTGTCACTACTACCACTTATCAACGTAGTACAACAACTGAACACCTGAACTGGTTTTACAAAAGTCTCTCTCTATTTATATAATTTTGCATAATTGAGATATCTCTCGATTTTTCTATCAACTTCTACCGAATTCTAAAATCAACAATCAAGGACCCTCGCACGTTCCACAATATTCGATAAGATTACATTAATTTCTAATCAAACAACTAGAACATTCTGCAAAGCTCCAAGTAAACACCATAAAAGTGTCAAAAGAAGAGTAATTAATTGCTAATGAATAATAAGACGAAATTGTCACAACCACATTTATTAAAACTTCGAGAAACTAGTTTCGGTTGTTACACCATTATCAATCTCAATCAAACTGAAAACCAATTCAATACAACTAACTTGGTTTCATTATAATTCCAGCCTATTTTTAAAAAGCAGTTCTTATGTGTATTTTTCAGTTGACCTTGATTGCACTTCAGTGAGCTTCTAATTTTAAGAAATTTTTAATTTTAGTTTGATTAAATTCTAGCCTTATTACAATTTTTTGTTACTTTCTTGATTTTCACAGTGTTTAGTTATTGATTTGACTCGTATTTTTGCTTGTTACTCCTCCCACCAGGGGGCGTGACTTCACAACCAATCACAACGTCCGATTAAGGTCAGCCTCTTTCCCTCTTAGCCAATAGTATCATTCCATGCACAGTATACATAAGGCTTCTCTGTACTTCAGTTTTCAGTTTGATTGAGATTGATAATGGTGTAACAACCGAAACTAGTTTCTCGAAGTTTTAATAAATGTGGTTGTGACAATTTCGTCTTATTATTCATTATGGATACCTTCCACAATATCACCTTCGTCATTACTAAGAAAGTTAATTAATTGCTTAGAAGTAAACATTTACATAGCAGACAACACCGAGAACCACTGTTCCTTCTTTCTCTCCATTTTCACTACAATATTATAGATTTTAATTTTTATAGTAATATGTAGCGTAGATTTTCACTTGATATAAATATAAATAAATTATCAATTTATTCATTATGGATGAATTCCAAATCATCACAATTACAGATAATAATTGATTTCTTTATCATGTTTTGTTTTATTATTTAAATTAAATGATGATTTTTACTAGAATATAATTTATTTTGTAAAAATTCAAAAGCATGTTTCACTAGCACTTATATTTTTTAATTACTGCAAAATAAAAATTCTTATGCGTTTTCACTTGTAGATTGTAATTATTTTTAATATAAATTATTAAGCAACAGTTCCTAAATGATCATAAAGATGTACTGTATCACTCGCCAAGTTGAAAGCAGAGAAAAATTAAATTAAAAACATTAACAATGGTAATAATAAAGATATGATGAACCATTGATTTTTATTTTTTATTATAAAAAAATAGAAATTTGAATGATAGAAAAAGGTATAAAGAATGTACAGTGTAAGCTATTTCAAAATGGTTATTAAATGAAAATAAAATTTATAATAAACATGCCTTGCTAGATAGACGTCCCAATGTGCAATCAGGTTCCAATGTGCAAAAATAAAACTTTTTAATTTTTCCTATTTAAAAGTGATGGCTGCTTTCACAATAGTTAGTTGATTGGCATAGCCTACTGCTCATTATTGCGAGAGATGAGTACCTATCGATTATTGGCAAGTCATTAATTCCGATTGATTGCTGAAGTTTACATACATGCTCGATGCTCCATAGCCTTGACGACGGCAAACATCGTTCAGGTTAGATTTGGCATCTCTCACAAATTACCTTTGATAATCGTGAATGCACATTTAAATACTTCATTTTCTCAACAGTTTGTTCAACCTAGTACCAAGAGTCTTTCACAAACTGACTCCTGCTTTGAGACCGCATTATTTTCGATTTCGAAATAAGCTCTTGAACTCATTCTTTTTCAACCACTTACGAGACTGTTGATAAGAATAGTGTTGATTGTAATAGAATATTTGTTCAGAATATTGAGAAACTACTGGCTGAGATAATGGAAGAACGTGATTTGACTAAATATTTCAATCTATTTTTGTCTATTACTGCATTTCAGGTAACTGAATAAGCTATCTATATTTAATAATAGAGATGATTGCTTTGCTTATGAATTCCACTGAAGAATCTCAGTTGACGTTTTTCTTCTGGAAGTAATTAATTGTTGAAAGTGGAAGAATTTTCCTCCTCGACCGTATTAACTTAATAAAATTTTAATCAAGAATTTTGGCAGAATAATGATATGGAAGAGGATATGTGTACGACGATTGAGAAGGATTGCCAAGGACTAGCAAGTCGCAAAGAAAAAATAATGAAAGTAAAGGAATAAGATGAAGAAGTACAAGTAGATGAAGAAGGGTGGAGGAGGTGGAATTGTAGGCTACATAGGAGAAGAAAGAATGGGAGGGATAATAAATACGTACCGTAATTGAGGATTCAAGTGTGATAATTATAATGATTGCAATATGAACAATGTTTTGTAATTGGATAATTTGTATTCCATGTAGCCTATTACTTTTCGGAATGGAAGATTTGCATTTTTGTAAAGTTTTACATCAAATAATTCTAAAGCTTCGTAATTGACACTCCTCTCGAGTATGCGAGAGTGCAGGTGGGAATCAATACGGTCTAGAGCCAAATAAGAGGTATTGTACTTTTAACGTGATAAATGTTTAGTATTTTACAATTCAACAGTTCCAAAGCAATCTTTAAAATTTTCGAAACAGTTGAACAATTCAGAATGCTCAAATTCGCTATCACTTCACTTCAACATATTTCTTAATTGGCCTAAATTCCCTCTCTTGATTGAAAACAAAATTATAAGTGGTTTGAGTTAGAGAATTTTATAAGGTTTGTTGAAATGTGAACCAATTTCCGAGGCATCATGTCGGGTTGGCTTCGTCGGATGTAAAATGCTTAAAAAATGTAATGATTTAAAATGTTTTGAAAATTTGAAATTTCAATTTCAGGATATACCTGGTGATTGATGACCTTAGAAAGATGGAAAGAAAAAGCAATAGATTGAGAAGGATAGGGACATATTGCCAGGGTCCACACACTTTAGCGCCGTATAAGTAAGTATATAATAATCCAATATTCCAATCTGTTAATGAGATCACTTTCTTTAGTTGATCATTGATAGAATGATTACCTATTGAACGATGAAGCATCACTCTCAAGGTGCTTATTTTTTTGATGCTTTGACTTAATTTTCTTTAGGGGCACCCTCACTTTCCGTTTGCATAGTCCGCTCTTTAAAACCGAAACTTACAGTCACGGTTCTAGGAGTTACTTATTTCTTGCTGGTGAAGCCTACATATGAGTCTGAGACTAGTGTGTGAGTATTAAGGTGAATGATGATACAATGATTGGTTGACGTATAGTTTGGTTCCGAACAACCGGGTTAGTGATAAAAATCAGATAACGTCGTGTTAATTCTGCCGTCGCCCTTCCAAGCACAGTCCCGAGCGCCCGCAACCGAACATCACTATCGCGGTTCGCCCTGACATCACGCTCAGTGAGCGACCGATCACTTCGAAGTAATTTAAAAATATTATTGTTATATGTGCATTATATTATATACATTTTATAAAGGTCCTCAGTTTCCAATCATTATACACATATATGTGTGTTATTTTTGCATAGATTGATGTGCATACTTTTGGAGGGATTCACAGTTCGTACTCTTATCTGTACAAGAAGTCAAATCAAACTCACCCAAACCATTTGAGACCGGCCAGCAGTACGTAGTAGACTCTGGAAAGAAATCCGGCGAGGACTCCCAGCGATATACCACCAGAGACGAGGGTGGGCACACTTGGCATTGCGGGGCGAGTATCCTCAGGTGCTCGGGAGCCGCACAAGACGGTTTTTTCAAGGGTGCAAAAAAATGGCACTCACATAACTCACACTGCCGCACTTGAAACTCACATTGAACCGCACTTGAAACTGTGTGAAAATTCTATAAAAAATAGAAATAACCTTATAGAATAGGAGTGTTAATGCGGAAAGAAGCAACTTGTTCGATATCGTTCGATTTACTGGCTGAGCGAGCGGACCTCACACTTCTTGGCAGCCGGTGACCCCCACCTTGAGGTGTGACAGAGTGCGTGCGAGTCCAAGACAAGGATGAAGCGAAAACTTGTTGTTTATCTACGGCGCGCCGGCTCGCTGTTCAACTGATAACGATTCCCTCTCCAAGAACCGAGCACACACAGACAGGAGACGGCACTGTTGAGAGTAGTAAGACTGATATGAGAAAAATGTGATCAGGTGTAGTAGAAGGAGAGCTCCGCTGCGCGCTCTCAGATTAATTTGTTACCTTCGTCTATTGAAATACTGTATTCATTCACTGTTGACTGTTGCTCAGGCGCAAAATAAGGACGGAGATGAATCTGCCTCGAAATTTTCAAACAACACTAACAAAAAACCGATATTTGGGTCTTTAATGAGAAATGATGTTTTTTTTGGGTGGTATCTTCCTCAAAATTAAATTTTCTTAGTTCACTTCCCGAAAAAATTCTGGGTTCACCCAGATTAAATCTTGAATTTCTAAATCATTGCTGGAGTATTCATTATTGATAAAGTGTAGCATCAGTATGCAAATTATTAGTAGAGTAGGAATAAATTATTATAATCGTGATTATCTCCTCTGAACAGTGTTGGTCGTGATTATCACCTCTTGGAATGTCCATTGCATCATTGATGCTTTTAAACTGCTTAGACAATTGTGAAAAAGTCCTGCAAAATTTATTATCAGTAAAAGTGTAGCTTTAACTTGAAAGAAGATTATAAACCTTCTAAAAATGATCAGTGCTTCATGATCATGACTGATGCTTAAACTGCTCTAGAAATTGCGAAAAAAGTTGGAGTTAGTAAATAAAAATTAGAAATAAGAAAGAAAATTATTAGAAATATATCATGACAATGACAATTATAATCACCTAATGAAAATGATCTTTGCATTACTGGTTTTTATGGATTATTGTTATCATCATACGTAGGTTAAGTGGAAGTTGGAACATTGCTTGTGTGCATAGGCTAGAGTGTGTTTAGGCATAGCAGTCAGTCAGTTTGTCATTTAGAGGGCTTTAATACGTGAAAGTGATTACATTTAGTACATTAATAGCAACGGCATTATGGAATTTCGAGGGAAACTTTGGAGATTACTAGTACTTTTTAACCCTCACATGGGAGGGTTTTGAGTTCATGGGAGCCTGTACCGGTGCAACCGCTTGCACCGCTAGGCGTCTGATTTGTCGATGAACTTGACTGGGCCAATTAGGCTCTTAGCAGTGCAAGCGGTTGCATCAGTGCAAGCTCCCATGAACTCAACTAATGTTGATTGAATAATCAATTCAGAATATCTAGGAGATATGAAACAGAAAAAATTAAAAATAAAACTGTATCTCAATGTAATGCTACTGGAACAAGAAATAATAATTGTAAATAAATAAAAATAGATTTTTAATCTGTTATGTTTTCCATGGCGAAATACTAATGAATCATTGTCAAGTGGTATCTGCCAGAAACCGTTGGCTGCATCTAATTTACTGAAGTATTTACCTCCCTCCAGTTTAGCCAGGGACTCTTCTACAGAAGGAAGTTGAAGCAACTCCCTTTTGACATATTTATTCAGTTCAGTATAGTCCACACATAGCCTTACTTTACCATTGCTTTTTGGTGTGACTACAATTGGTGCACACCAGTCCATTGGCTCAGAAATAGGTTCAATCACACCTTCACTGACCATACGTTTCAATTCCTCTTTCACTTGTTCATGTAATGCTACCGCTACTCTCCTTGGAGACATAACAGCATAAGGTCTTGATTCTTCCTTTAAGACAATCTTATAGGAACATTTCATCTTACCCATACTCTCAAACACGGCAGGGAACTGGGCTTGAAGACAATTCATATCTACCAAGTTTACATTGAATGTGATCAGGCCTAGTTTTAACAAAGCATTCCTACTCAGAAGAGGAAATTTTTTTTCTCGTAAAATATAAACATCTTCTTTCAAAAACATATTCTTGTAGTTAATATTTACTGTACTAACTCCCTCAATCTCTAATTTTGTTTTTCCAGGGCCAAAAAGGACTTTTTCTGTAGGATTGATTTTCAACTTCAAATTATGAGCAAGCTGTTTCCCTACAACTGAAACATCAGCTCCTGAGTCCATTTTGAATTTTACTGGTTGGCCACAGATATTAATAGCTACACTAGGGCATCCCTTGTCTTGCAAAAATTCTATCTCCCCCAGATAACTGTCAGGTTCATCTATATCTTTAGTTTCAATTTCCTGCACTCGTTCTGACATATAAGGACAGAATTTTGCATAATGGCCTAATGATTTACATTTATGGCAGTTCACTTTGAATGCTGGACACTCTCGTATGCCATGTGTTATCCCACATTTTTGGCAATTGTACTTCTTATTCCCAGAAAATTTATTTTTGTCAGTTTCAAAAGTTTTAGCCTTCACTGCGCCTATATCTTCCTTGAAAGACTCCCCCCTGACCACAGACTGTTGAATTGAAACTCTTTCTGCTTGTCATGCTCTGGCTATAGCTTTTTGCAGTGTTAGAGACTCGTCCTTCTGCAGAGACTCTGACAACTTAATATCCTTGACACCTATGACTATCAGATCTCTAATTAAACTATTTTTTAGTCGATCAAGTTCACAACTTTCAGCGAGCTTATGCAAATCATTGATAGAGGCATCCACCGGTTCTCCCGCACCCTGTCTACGTTTTAAAAACTTAGCTCTTTCATAAACTATGTTTTTTGACAATCCAAGATATTTTCCAAACGCCTCTACCACATCTTCATAACATAGATTTTCCTCATCCAGACCAAATGTTTCAAACAGTTCCTCACTTTCCTGGCCTAATGTGTACAGTAGAGTACTGATTTGCTGGTGATCGGGTTTAAGGTATAGCTCCGACCCAATTCTGTATCTTTCAAAACGTTTTATCCACCTAGCCCATAAAGCCGGGTTAGTAAAGTCAAAATTTTCCGGTGCAGTTAACTGAGATTGTAGCCCCACAACTACTTGAGTAGGTACTGGAATAGAATTAGGCCTAGTATTATCCTCATTGGAGGTTTTTTTTACTTTCTTCTGTCTTGCCTTACCTCTAGTTGCTGGTATATCCTCTTTGATGCTACACTGCTCAGGTCTTCGTCATTTATTTCTTCATGAATGTCTGCCTCAACTTCTGTGGGTTTCTTGGTGTTCTTTTTTTCCCATATTAAAAGTTCACACACCTGACACCATGTAATGTTGAGTAGAATATGAAATGAGAATACGAAATATGAGCAACAACCTTTAAGTGAATGTTTTCTCCAGTGAGTCTTTATTTCGATCCAATAACAAACTCCCATCACTAAGACAGCTGATAATATTAATGATGAATCTGTGCTTAACACTACAAATATTAAATTTTTGTTGTAAATTTAACGACTTGCAGTCAGTTTTATTTTGTGAGTATATAATAAATGTACTCACATTCGGCCGATCGTTTTCGAGGCATTGAATCTCATCATCTTGACTGCAAGTCTTTAAATTTACAACAAAAAGTTAATATTTTATTTGATGTCACAATGAGTTACATGGAATACAGTTCTTTGTTATGTGGTATCGTATAAAAATTGAAGATCTAATAAAGGAAGTTATCAGACATTGTCCCCTTAAAACACAATAAAGCTTGGATGTATTGATTAAATTTAATTATATGGTACATAATTTCGTGTAAGCTATTTGTTATAATAAGTTTTGAAATTATTAAATTTGAAAGAAAGAATTTTTTCAAGAATTGCGCAATGTAACTTTGCTGTTAGATAATAAGCAGTTTCACTACTTCAACCTGCTCTATTCTGAACTATAATAATAAATAGAAGATATACTAAAAATATATAGTTATAATATCATAGTTAAAGCTGATAATAAAGTCTAGCCTTACCGCACAGCTCTGCTTTTACAACTTATTCAGCAATCTGTTTGTTCAACACAGACCTACAACGGCTCCAGCAGCTACATTTTTCTTCTATTGCAAAGTTTAATGAAATTTATATATTTTTTTTATCGAGGCAAGGCATTCAAAAGAAGCACTATATATATATATACCTCATTGAATGTGGTACAAATTTTGTATTTTTATTCCTATATGTCATGACAACACTCAAAAGCTCTGAAAAAAGCTCAGTATTTCATCTTATCTTATCTCTAATTTATACTTACTATTACCACAGACAACTCGCTCCTTCGAGTGCTCGCTCCTTCGCATAATATGCATGCTCACCCTTCAGCACTGTTGCCGGATCAAGCCTTATTGCCAGATCTCATTACATTTTACGTTTTTCTCTGCTACTGCGTGCTCTGATCTGATGACAGATCTGCCGGCTACAATAATAATGACGATTGGGTTGACTGCCTCTAAAGTATACTGCTATTGCAAATCCCGTTTCATTTCATTTTGTCAAAATATTAATAAGGCTCTATAACTAAATTATTTAGATTATGTAATAAAATATTATTTGAAATAAAAATAAATTTGTATTCATGTAAAAATGTTAAATAGAAAAATAATAGAATACGTTTCTACAATGTTTTTCCCATAATTTAACATTTTGAGGAAGTTTCATTTCCATCTACGTGTTTACTTCCGTAAAATTTTTCTAGGAATAATTTTATGTTACTGTTTAGGCTGACTGAACAAAAAAAAAAAAAAAAAAATGACAAAAAAAATGTTAAACTGTTTCGAAAAACAAATAAACCGATTCAATGGAGTATTGAAGGACCCGATATTCCATACCTATTCTATAGTAAATAAATAATAATACATGGATTTTTATTTTGAAAATTTATACGGACACCCCTACAAAACCCGCCCGCGGATAATCCAAGACGGTGCATCAAAATTTTCTTAATGTCCCCTACTTACATTCCAACGTCAATCCCAAAAACCTATAAAATTTATTCAACAGAAAGTCAGAATATTTTCCATATTGTCACTTTTTGTTTTAAGCACCTCTCCTCTACGAGAGGATGATTTCTTGATAAAACTTCACATACATATTTTGCTCACTTTTCAATGCCTTTTGCCAATATTATTTATTTATCCTCTACAAAATAATTTAAAAATAAAAAAACATTTCATAAAGTTTTCGAAATTTTCTCCAACCCCTTTGACTTTTCTAGCGGTAACAAGGCATATTGAACTTCTGCACCTACTTACCTTACACTTCCAATCAAAAAAGCTAAAATTACTCACAAACAAAAAGTTTGAAATTTCTTTAGCCCCCCGTTTTTGAACGAAATTTTGTTTTTCACCTCCCCCCAAACACCAGTGAATTACGGTATCAAGAAGCGTTCAAATTACATTTAGTACAAATTTTTCGGTTTCTATCTGATAGAAAAAAGAATTTTCCAAAACTATTAACATTTAAAAAAATGAAAATGTTGACCCTGTTGAAATAGAAAAAAACTAAAATTTCCCCCCAAAAAATGTGGAAATCGGGGGGGAAAAATCCCGATTTTTGCTCGCGAACTGCTCGCCTACGAGAACAATTGGGCACCCCAGTACTAGTGGCTTGTAATTCAGTTTTTTGTAATCCGCCAATGTTAACTGTCACCGGTCAAAACTACTCGGTATATAGTAAATTGATCCAAACTTGATTTTTCCACACTTTTGTCTGAATTCAAGATTTTCTCAATTCGAATTAATGCTCTTTAATAGAGAATAAATTGAGTGGAAGAAGGTTCATGTTGAATACATATTAGGTTATACATTTTATTTGTCTCTGGTTCGCAAGCCATCCCTATGAGGTTCAAAGACCAATAAACCTCTCCTCCACCTCTTATGAGATATAGGCTAACTACAATATTCTTTAAAATAGCAGGTACTATATCAGTAATTATCTTAAGACAATTGGCGACCCCAAGCAAAACGCATTTGGCGGCCCTTCCGTTTGTAATATTGTGAATTTAATAATGGTGTAAGCCTGTCAAAATATCACAAAGGCTTTTCTTACATTGAATAATAAAAACAAATTCTAGTATGAAATGTTTTACAATGAAATATCAATAAATAAATAATTCAATTGAATTATAAAATAATATAATAAATTGTCATAGTATTCAGTAGGCTATATATTCGAAGCAACTGTGATTTAGGAACAATTTATTCATTTATTTGATTAATATATTTTAATACAAATAATATTAACCTTAATGATATTGATACAAATTATACTGATCAAAAGAAACATTGATTAATGATTATCACCATCACATCATATTAAATATAAAGCGAAATATAACTTTTATTTTTGTAGCAAAATCGTTGATAACTTTGGAGAAGTTAAGACGGGTAATGCTGTTTTTTGATGGAAATAATTTTTGATTATTTTGTTGTGCAAAAACATCGTAACTGTGCAGAAAATTTTGTATTTCTACATCGGTCACCGCTACAGATTCTGTCAACGAGCGCCGTGACTTATCTTATCTGAGTTACAGATAGCGGCGCTAACAGTTCGGACGTATTACTTCCCATAGTTATATGATGTATAATATTTTCCCCCTGGTTCCACCACTGGGTGATAGGGTAGGGTTAGCGTAGGTTTATGAAATCTCTTTATTATCTTATATTATTATGATTATTTCTATCTAATGTTTTTGTGAGTTATTTGAGAGTTAATCAATAATAATCTTATAATGTAATAACTTGGCAGCTCAAGGAGCCAGCCTTATTCGCAAGCCTATAAAGCCGGCCCTGACTATATATCAAAACCTGAAAACAAAACCTGATGAAGAAAAATCTTACAAATCATTGAAAAGTTATAAGAACTTTTTTAGATATTCAAATAAATTTTTATTAATTCCTCAATCTTATGCCCGGTTTCTCAGTCGTTCGATAACTCTATTGAATCCATAAACATGATAATTGCGTTTCTTGAACAGTCAATAAACTTATCGAATCGATAACTCTCTCAATAAACTATAGTGCCAAAATCCTGCCTATAAATATTTATCGAATCGTTAAATGAACAGCTGATAATGTTTGATAAATTAGTGTTTGAAGTTTTGTCATGATTTGTGAGCCAGGTAGTGTTTGTGTTAGTTAAAAAAATGGATCTCGATTTAATTAGGTACAGCAGCCATTCAGACTATATTTGAGCTTTGAGCGTTATATTTGACTCATTGCGCGTTAATCTTTTTCATATGCCGGCAAATCAGGACATTTTGCAGACAAAGTGATATTTTCAAAATTCATCGGTTTCCCAATGTAATTGGGTGCATACCTGCACTCACATAAAAATACAGTCTCCTGGTGGCCAAGATGCAGAGCTGTGTAGAAATAGGAAATGATATTTATCTATTAATGTGCAAGCAATCTGCAATGCCCAATTTTTATTTGCTTTTCACGGAAATCACTGCCAGATGGAGGGGTTCTGTTCACGATAGCACCAAATTAATTAGATCCATATGTGCTGACTTGGAAGGTGGGTTGTATCGGGGCAGCCAGTGCCGGATTTACCACTAGGCCGCGGCCTAGGGCCGCAAGCAAAAGGGGGCCGCAGCGTTTTGTAAAAAAACTTTTTTTGGTAAAAAAATTGAATTTTTATTTTCCAAAATGAATTAATAATTACCGCTACTGTAAATCAAGTACATTACTTTAGTTTTTAAACAATACAATCTAATTAAAATAACCAAAGTTCATATAAAAAATAAATATTAACGCTTGCCAGGGTATAGGAGGCTACAGATTGCAGGTGGATTGTGGAAAGTTCTAGGAATGTGATGAACCGATGTAACCAGCACTGGCATACGGCAGGGGCCCCGTGTGATGAGTCACTTCCTTTCTATTTTGGCTAAAAAGTATCGAATCGACATAGACTTTGGAGAAGAGTATGTACAGTTCAAAGGCTTTGTTGAATGTATATTTGATGAAGAAAGGGAACCTCATGATAACAAGATTACCAAGCCTCCGAGGAATACACTTTTGGAGTATCTGAAACTCATTCATGAAAAACAGTTAACAACATTATTTCCGAATATGGACACGGTTTGCGCATTCTACTATGCATGATGACATCTAATGCATCTGGAGAAAGATCATTCAGCGTGTTGAAAAGAATCAAAAACTACTTGAGGAACTCGACTTCTGACGAAGATTCCAGATTGTCTAGTTTGGCTAGTTTTGTTTCAAATGCTGAGCTTTTTCAAGCCCTGGACTTTAACGATTTAATTAGAGAATTTGCAGCCAAAAAAGCTAGAAAAGTGAGTGTTTAGAATTTAGATATGGTATTAATCATGAGTATGGAGTGGAGTGAGTGTCAATGTTAATCACTAATCCAACTTTATCCAAATTAAGAACAAGACATTGACGTTTTTTAGTATAAGAGAATAATATGAGAATTGAATGATCTAGAAGTTTATTTGTTGTATTCTTAATATTTTTATTTTTATGTACCGTAGACTATTAATATTACAGTTCATATTATTATTTTGCTTGTTCTTTTACTTATAATGTCTTTTCAACTCGGCTTTTTTTAGTCTTTTGTTGTCACCTGTACTTTTCCCCCCCGAATGAAACAAATGTAATAATTTCAACAATTAACTGCAATACTAATTTATAATATAATAATTTTAGCATTATTAATAATTTTACAAATAACTGCTGTTTGCTAACTTTTTGAATTGTATATTTTCTATAAATATAGAAATTGTTGTTAGAGCTGTTTTGGGGTTTTAGCCAAATTTGTAAACCAAGTTTATTTAATTAGCGAATACAACATTTCAACCTATTTATGTACCGTATTAAAATAAAACATTAGTGCCATTTCTATTCATGTATGCTATGCTTTGTATGTTGTACCAATTTTGAAAAGTAAAATTGAAACAAACGTTATGAAATGTGCTTTATGCTTTAATTACATAATCGTGAAGTTATCGGGGGCCGCTCGGGGTAATTTGGCCTAGGGCCGCAAGTACCCTAAATCCAGCACTGGGGGCAGCAGCTGCTACCTACTTGGGGATAGTGGTTATCCATGCAGGAATGTCTCCGTACTCCTCTTCTACATCCTGCAAATGATGCGTTATAGCAGTGTATTTACGTATATTTATCCTATGTATATTATATTTATTATTGCACAAATAAAAACATGTTTAATGTACTTAAATTACCTGTTTATTTATTGTCCTTTACTTATTACCTGTTTATTTATCATCCTTTACTTATAGCCTGTTTGTTTAGTTATTTGAAAGTTCACCCCATTTCATAATATTGCATGACTGTGTCCTTTTTAGGTTAATTTAAAGATGGACACTAAAAGATAAAATAGTGAAATTGGTCTCGAAAGTCAAGAGGTATGAGTTTTAGATAATTTCATACAATCGAATTATTGAATATTATAAATATAATACAGTATAATTTATTCATCTAATAAGTAATTATTAGACCCTGGAATTATCTTATTAACTGTCGGAATAATTAAAGTCTGTTTCCCTAGATGCGTTTTAGTGATGCCATGAGCCAAATAAATAAATGGCTGTCTGGTTTAGTTGGTGAGTGACGTCACTGTCATCCAATGACAGCCATTTATTTATCTGGCGAACGGCGCTGCGCTGCTAAAACGCGTCTTTGGAAACATATTTTAAACATAACTAACTTACTGCTGAAAATAACTAATCAAGCGCTGCCAGCTTAAGCTTTCTGCTTCTTTTTTTATTCTGTACTTTAACTCAAAATGGGGTGATTTTTTCAACAGAATTGAATACGACTTTTGCTCAATTGTTCAAAGTTATGCCTATATCTCAGAAAGGGGTTATTTATTCAAACAGCATTGAATACGCTCTTCGAAGTTTTAAAAGGCTCAAACAAATTTCCCCCAATAATCCCAACTTTCAATTTTTCCCTAAATTTTGCACCCCTGCAATAATAGCCCTCGCATTCAAATCAAGGGATGGCATTGTTCGTAATGTCCTCAACTTACCTTTAACCTCCAATTACGAAATCCTTGAAAAATCATTTAACAAAAAAAAAACAAATTTTTCAAAATTTCAATTTTTTTAACATGTTCCATTTCAAGCGACCCTCTTTTTCTAGGGGATTATTTCACAAATGCATATTCTGCTGACTTTCTAATGCCTTAGGGGTGACTTTTAAAAATTATTCCACATCGCATTTAATACAGATTTTTTCATTATATATGATACAAGAAACAAATTTTCAAACATATTAATATTTAAGAAGTCCACAATTTCAACCCCCTCATTTTTTTGAAGAGAATCCATTTGTGCCACACACATCCCAATAGATTGCCTTGTGCTTAAAAATGAAAAATCAAGAAGATTTTCATTAAAAAAAATTAACAAATTTCCAGTTTTAAACCACTTTCATCCCCCTAAATGATATATTTTTCCAAATCGCACACATATCATTTCGTTTAACTCAAAAATCACTATAGAATAAAAAAAAAATTAAAAAATATCAATGTTCAGCTTTTTCAAAAATTTTTACCCCAACCTAAACCCCCCAAAAACCAAATTTTCCAAAAACGTTTCACAACAACTTATAAACAATCACCCAATTCTGATTTAAAACTATTTTCGAAAAAAACATTTATCCCATTTTCAAACCCCCCTTTATGCGGTAACTTGGGGCACATTTTGGAAATGTCAGATTCCTCCCTATGGTTTTGAGCCCAACCGAGAATAAACCACTCACCTACAGTCAAACCCCCATCATTGAATCTTCAATATCAATAAGTTAGTGAGTAATTCCAGAGTTGCTAATTTAATTACTTAATTACTTTGAAGAACTTTTAGATGAAGTAGTGATAACTCAAATATTCCCGCATTGCAACATGTGCTGCTCCCCGTGGACGAGTTTTCTATCCGTAGAGTGCCGACAATTCAAGTATTCCCGCACTGCAACAGTGCTGCTCACCGTGTTGAAATCATTAATGCGTGGTGCTATCTCTGAATTAAATCATTAACTAGGAAATCCGCAAGCGACGTGATCAATCTGGTTGTTCTGTAATCTGTGATCTATGATCTGTTCTGTAATCTGTGCTATTATTTAATGATCCGTGAGAGAAGAGTTAAGCTTACTGTATGTTATGTAATGGTTAACTCGCACAATACTCACAATAAGTTATAGAATAATCACAATTATAATGATTATAATAAGATTATGATAGATACTAGTGAACCTACTTTTGACTTCAACTTCATTACTCAATCCATTACTTTTCTTTCTGCAAAATACTTTGAAATCTATCAAGAGACGAAGTACCGTACTGCTTCTAACTCCACTTGATACTTCACTTTACTCCACTTCTCTGACTGCACAATAAACATAGAAATTTCAAATTTTTCTAAATTATTGGACTTATTCTTTTATTTGATTAGCCAGATCACTTACAAACACAGACACACTTATATAAAATTCACATGTGCCAGTTATTGAATTACAGTATTTGAAGTACCTAGTTTTAATCCATACAAAAAATCTGAGCACAAACATTTATTCATATAGATGGTGTTCTGTACGAATAAATTGTGCCTAGATGACAGTACTTGGAATTGAAATCACAGTTTTAAATATGAAAACTCGTTTCAGTCTGATGTAAGAGCACCATCAGACACTGCTGACGTGACGACACCTTACAGTGAACTATAAATCACTGTTGTCATGTATAAGCAAAAAATTAATCTGATGAAGCCCTTACATCAGAGTGAAACGATTTTCACAAATAAAGATGTGAGTGTTCCCATATCTCTTTACTTTTATTCTACTCCATTTCTCTCACACTTAATTTTCTTTATCATGTCGGAAGGACAATGTCATCGGCTTAAAAAAGGGCAAGAATATCAGTTTCAGTAATGGTACAATAGATATACCTTTGTCTCTAAAATACTCAATATGTGAAACTTACAAATAGGAGCGGGCTGACTGAGTCCCCCTGCCCACCATGATGGAGTTATCCCCATGAATAAGTTCCGATTTACTAGATCTATATAAAGCTCACTCAGAAATCGAACTATTTTGCCACTATAACACCTATCGTTTCCTACTTATACCAAAGTTCGCCATCAGAGGGCGGCTCGAAATCGTTAAAGAATGCATAAACCGTTTTATGCCGTAATTTAACTAGCTGGAATAGAACTGAATGCAAAACAAATAAATTATCTACACAGCTTCGGCCACTTCTAAATCCACTTTGACCCTGTTGCTGATCTCTGTCCAGTTTGATAAGCGTATTTCCAATATTTTTGTTAAAATTGTATTATTTTAGAGCAATCAATCTATAATTACTTGGGTTTCATTTCTTATGCAAAACAAACATTAATATTCTACACCACTCAGTCGATATTTTTTGGTTTTCTAAGATCGTATTGAGCTCGCTTAGCATGCTTGGTTGTATATTTTCCAACAGAATGGTAACGCTTTATAGAATTTATTTTTACCTCATCAGAGCCAGGAGCTTCCGTGAGTTTTCTTAATTTCATCAAGTACCGTAGGTAATTTAGTTGCACCATATCAATTGCACCATCGAGTGATGGGTGGATTATTGTATCTAAAAATATTGGTGGTGGAACAAATTCAGAAGCATATTTATTGGTCAAGAAATTAACCATTTTATAAAATTTCGATTCTTTCCAGAACTCTTCCGATATCATATTTTCAACACTATCGTCTAGGTCTACAATCTATGTGATATAGGCCTAAATAATATTTTACGGTATTTAAGTTTCTAGTAGTCAGCAAAATTTGTAAATCTTCTTGCATTCAATCTAATCTAATCAACAATATCTACAATAATTTAAAACTTTAAAATCAATAATCAAAGCAGAGCTCTCACTTTGCTCATTTATAGCTGATGCATCACAAAATCTGCTTGTTTTACCATAGAAGAAGCAATGCCATACTGAGCTACATTCTACATAGCGCTTCTCTTAGCTGATGAAAGTAAGTCTGTACTGAAAGTGAATTGATTGGCTTTGAAAACGGTCAAGTTGGTCATACCTTGTCTGCAGCAGCTTCTAGAAAGTGATCTCAGCTTTCTCAGTCGGTGATACTTTGTTTCCGCCTTGAGGGCTGCATTTCAGAAGTTGGCATCATCTTCACTTGTGACGTCATATTCACACGTTCGCCTTGACCACATGACTCATCGTAGCTCATAAAGTTGCCACTTCAAATAAAATGTCTACCGCTCAAGCTCCTCCCACTCCGAATGGACGGTAAAGTATCTGAAATGCATACATCCTATTAGAACATTGTGTACTCTTGTTTCTGTAAGAGACAGAATAGTGAGAAAGCACTGCCATTTGCAGTTCCTGACTGTTAACTACAAAGTTATTAGCGAATTTTGAGATAATCTCCATTTGAAGCTTACCTTTGTTGACCAGACTAACGGTCTAACGGTCGAATTGGTTGCACAAACCATAGGATATTACCCAATGAACAAAATACTTATGTTTAATGACCAAATGACCAATAAAGCATATATATATGCTTTAGCTAATGAATACCTAATGAACAAAATACTTATGTTTTATGACCATACTATATAAAGGGTAATCCTGTGGTTTGTGTGACCAATTCGACCGTTATTAGACGTTGCGTCTGGTCATATATATATTATACAGGGTGTCCCACGAGTAACCCGACAAACTTCTAAGGTGGTTTCCTCTCATCAAAATAATGAAAAAAGTTTATATAAACAAATGTCCGGAAATGCTTTGTTAGGGAGTTGTGGCTAGTGAAAGATTTCCCCCGATTTTCTAGGAAAGGATGGATTTTCTAGGAAAGGATAATAAAGCAAAAATGACTTTTTATGGCGTTAAGTTAGGTGTTACATCTATTGGATTTTATGTGAAATGAACAGAAAAATTGAATAAAACACGTCCAAGACCTCTAGAATCACCCATATTTGAGATATCAGACAAAATATGCAAAATTCGGTCTCGAAAAACATGCTCCATTTAGATTTGATCCACATTAACTTTGTTAAATGGGTAATAAACATGGAAACTTTATGAATAAAACTTGTAGTAAATTTAATTTTTTCAGTTCATTTTACATAAAATCCAATAGATGAAAAACTAATGCAAGTAGTAAGTTAATTATAGCAGGATACATCAACAGTGGATAGCTTCTGCAACTTTTATAACTTACATGTTATTGACTCCTATTACTACTAGCCTACATAAATTGTACTTTATCAGCTTTCAATCCTTCCATAACTGATAGTTTTAAAAAATCAGCTCAAGCAAAATTTAAAAAAATATTTTTTTGAGAAATAGTATTAACTGCATAAAATCTAAAGTTTTGTTTGAGTTAAGTTTCTTCGCTTGGAAGCATCACTGTTTACTCTTCTTTTTATGAGAAAAAATTTATTCATCCACTAGTCACGGACTTGGATATATCTCTGCATATGTCAAGGACAATTTGATTGTTTCTTTGCAAATTAAATTCCATGTGTTGTATCATCTTCATCCATGTGTGGCAAAAAGCACATCAACCTCTTCCAAGGCTAAAATCTCATGTTTGTTAACAATGAATCAATGTCACTGATGAAAATAATAATAATAATAATAATAATAAGCATATGGCTTCCATTGGTGGGAAGACCCACCAGTGTACGGGCAGTACCAACTTGAGCCATGTTGTAGGGAACATGGTGGACCTACTATTTTAGGCGGGCAGTACCAACTGTTTGAGCCATGTTGTAGGGAACATGGTGGACCTACTATTTTAGGCGGGTTCCGAACCACCGGGTATGTGATAATAAAGCTGATTAGCTAATATACATAAATTTTATGTGTCTTTCTAAAGTTGAAAGACTCTTTACAATATATTCATACATACTTCACTAATGAATTTAATACAAATTTGATTGTCAATAAATAAACGCAAAATGTTCGTTCTTGTGCAAAACTTCTTTAGCAACAACTTTCTTCAAAACAGTCAGACCGTACTCCAAATCATTAGTGAAAGAAATAGAAAACTGGATCAAATCAACACTTTATTTTAAAGTATCATATATGTCCAAGCTTTATTTTCACAATCGTTTTTCATCTACTATACCTTTTTCTTTTTGTTCATCTTCCTTTTTTCTCTATTCATCTTTCCCCTATTATGTTTTACTTTTTTCTTTTGGTTTTTATATTCGAGCCTGATTGATTATCCTCACAGTTTCGACTATGAGTTGATCAATCAGCATAGCTTTATGAATTCTTAATTTTTTTATTATTTGAGGTATTGAATCTTCTTTGCATTGTATTGATGGTTTTTATATCATTGTATTATACAGTGATGCACTGTCTTACCGCTTCATAATGCATTGTTGTTTGCTTAATAGCACATTGATTGTTGCTCAAAGAAAATTACAGATCACAGGATAAAGTGAAAAGCTTTTTTAAAGCTTTTGCGTTAATTGATTTCTTAGAATTTAACGGATGCAGAACTAATTATACTTCTATTCATTATCGGGAGCATATTCATTTTTTCAAGGAGGCGTATAAGGGTTTTACATATGTTTATAACGGTTTATTTAGTGCTGGAATCTAATGTAACGTATTTTACCATATTGCAAACAATAATAGAGAAAATAACATAGCTGACAGTATCAGAGATAATTTAGTCATATTTAATATTGATATATAGACCATCATTATCAACCATTTAATCATTCAAAAGAATGCTATTACCATTTATTTGAATTTGAGCCCTGGATTTGTATCATTTCAGCTGAGACATGTAAGATCACCTCACGAAATTTGAAAAAAAACAATGAAATTCCATTATTAAATAATATTTAAATAACATACTGTTATGTACTACAAAAAGTATGTACTAAAATAGCTGGAAGTAAAATATTTATTGGTAATGCGGCATGTATAGTTTTGATAACTCAGAAGCACATTCTTCAGTAGAAATTTTCCTAAACCAATTTTTTAAATAAAATGAAATTCTCAATAATCAAATACGTTTTACAGCACAACTCAGAAAACAGATAAGCATTACAAGAATTTTTTTTTTAAATTAATTTTTTAAATGAAATAAAATTCTTAATAATCAAATACGTTTTACAGCACAACTCAGAAAATGAATCAGCATTACAAGAATATTTTTTTGGTTGATTTAGTGTACTGTAATTATAGTTCCAGCGTTTAATGAATAGTTCAAGCATTTCTCAAGAGTGGATTATCAGTACACGTATTGTATTTGAAAGTTCTACAATATTGGCCAGCAAATAGCATTTCATTGAAGCAATCACAGCCTAGTCAATATTATTCGGTTAAAGATTCACCTAGACTCCTAGACCATTGTTAAATCCGTTCGATTTGGAAAAAAACGAATGAGATTGATGAAAAATCATAGAATAACTGTATTAGAATGTTATTATCTTTCATGAGAGCTTTTGAGGGATACTTTAAGTAAGTGAACTTACTTACTTGTTTCATCAGTTCGATTGTAAATTACTGTAGAGTATCCATATTTTACTTTCATGTCTAAAACAATATTGTAATTTCACATGAGCTATCATTTGAATAGAAAAATACTTAAAAAAACACTTTTAAATGGAAATTGACTCACGTTATGGCGTGACGGTCGTTTCGCTCTGTTGTCTAGAGCATCGTCAGACGACCCACAGTATACACACTGAGTTACACTGAGTGTATACTGTGGGTCGTCTGACGATGCTCTAGACAACAGAGCGAAACGACCGTCACGCCATAACGTGAGTCAATTTCCATTTAAAAGTGTTTTTTTAAGTTTATATTACATATTAGTGGAAACAAGATGGATCTTCAACATCAGAAAAATACTGACCAACCAATAATTGTATAGTTTTATCTCATTTACTGGAGGAATAACTTTCTGATACACCAGACTATGAGTGTAGGGTAAAGTGGAAAACAAGCGTGCAAAGCGAAAATTATATTTGATTTCAATGCCCTTTTACGGAAAAAGTTCTACTGGTATTATTTGATTCACCTTATCACAATCTAACGTCTCACTTTCCCTTCAATACTGTGTATTACGGTTCTCTTAGCAGTCGTGAAGTATACAATATGTCTATCAAAATACCTGCCTCCTGGTTGATCATCACAATAAAATTATAGCTCTTATTGAAAACGTTTCGCATGCCTTACCGAGAAAGTTATGGTCCATATTATTACCAAAAGGTAAATTATTTCCAAATACTACTTTCACCACAATAAAGATTTTTACTTTGTACTTAGCTATTATTAGAGACATTTTATATGGCTAGACATTTAGACATTTTATATATGGCTATTATACCAGAGACATTATTATATATTATTATATGTACTCCTTTGGTTTCACTTTATGATGCTCACTTTGCATCAAAAGATTGAATAGTTACACTAATTGAAAAATTGAAATAGTTACGGTACACCTTTTGTGTAACTGTTAACAGCTTTCTAGCTACCTTTTGCAGATAGTTATTTTAGCCAAATCATGGCATTATAAAATAAATTTATGAGATCACTCTTTTGGTATGTTAGTAACTTATATTACAGTCCGTGTTCAGAGGAGAAGTCAATCGTCAACAATGCATCATGAATCGGAATAGCCACCTCTTGTGCACCTATCTACAACTTTCTTTCTACCATTTGGTGATAGCTACCAACCGATGGTAATCAAATAACTGGTTAATATTTCCCAAATATTGTGTAGTACCTTGAAAATTTACAAAAATGTCCTTGTAATTTCATTATGAATATGGATTCATTTATTTATCAGAATACTGGTGATACAGTGTTGAATATTCCATTTTTACAAAAAGAGCATGTACAACATTCTGTTTCTGTAGTTAGTACTACTGCTTTCACCCAAATTGCGTGGTATTTGAATCATTTTAATCTTCTTTTATGATTTCATAGTGAATTTCAAAACTGTACGAATAACTTTGAAGTTATCTCTGCAAGAAATTAGAAATCAACAATTCAAAAAATTTAAAAGAATGTCATTCCCATTCTGTACAGCAATCCTTTTTTTGGGTTCCTCTTTCAGTTCACAAGTGTCTAACATGCTTTTATTTAATCTAAAATATTCAGTATTATTGCATGTTCTGTATTTAATTCTGAATCATAGAAACATACAGTTCTTTTACGATTGATTCATCCTCTGATTATGGACTATAATTTAAGTTTGCCTACTTTATACACTTTTTATCAGAATAATATTAGAAAGTTATTATGTAATTATGTTTTTAGGAAGAATTTCTCACCAATGAAAGCCATATATCCAAGTCCGTGACTAGTGGATGAATAGATTTTTTCTCATAAAAAGAAGAGTAAACAGTGATGCTTCCAAGCGAAGAAACTTAATTCAAACAAAACTTGAGATTTTATGCAGTTAATACTATTTCTCAAAAAAATATTTTTTTAAATTTTGCTTGAGCTGATTTTTTAAAACTTGTATGTTAGTATCAGTTATGGAAGGATTGAAAGCTAATAAAAGTACAATTTATGTAGTAGTAATAGGAGTCAATAACATGTAAGTTATAAAAGTTGCAGAAGCTATCCACTGTTGATGCATCCTGCTATAATTACTACTTGCATTAGTTTTTCAAATTCTATAGGTTTATGATAATGATGCTATAATAGAATGAAGCAATTTCTCCCTTGAATTAGGCCTATGGCAATTTCGAAGAACTTTTCAATTCCTCCAATAAGCTCAGAATAATAATAAGGACACATTGTTGAAAAGTCAAAACTATTTTCACATGTGAATCTAAAATTGTACAAAACGTAGTTATTAAATGTATTTCAAATTAAATCAGAGAGATTGTTGAATCTGAAATCTGAGACAGTTAATTTTTTCTGATATGACTGATATCATTCAAAACACATAGTGCTTAATAATTGTTAGGTATGTGATAACAGAAGGTAAATTAGTTGAAAGATTTTTAGGTTTCTATGATGTTAGCTGTGACAGAATTTGTCATCTTCAACTCATTACCGTGACACAGGTCTCAGACCCATCTGGACTTAAACATATACTGTAACAAAATTATTCATTTGATCTAGACCCCAAGAAGACTTATAATTCTGATTCACCAATTATTTGAATAGCCTCATGTATATAGCCTTATTATTAGCAGTCTCAATTGAGTATAAATTTTTATGTGTAGAGTCCTCAATAATGCTCTGGCTCAAAATAAGGCTCCGGCTCCACAAGCAGTATTTTACTGCTTGTTTCCGCCGGTATTGTACTGCTAGAAATAGATCCCATTGTAGGGAATGGAAGGCGGCTAGACGCGCGGTAATTAGCCTGCAGCAGTAGAAAAGATGGAACAGTATCAAGGTCATGCGGCGAGGGAATAGAACTGGTTCCATTTTTCGAGCAGTAGATTGACACGTGTCAGTGGCTACACAGGCAGCCACTTTACTGGCTCCTTCTTTCTGTATTTCTGTCAAGCAGGATTCTGTATTTTGTGTTATATAATTGTATAATTTGTGGATATAATTAAATGAACTTTGAGACAATCTATAAAACTCAAAAAACTTTTTTGGAAACATTTTCAGTTTATCATGCAACAAATGAAATTTTCCTTCACTTTGTCTGGATGATATTTTAGGATGTAACCACCACTTCCGCTGACGTAGTCGTCGGCATCAATAAAGAATAAGTAAATAAATAATTATTTTACTTGTAAAGTTGAGCTTGGGCATTTTTGATGAGAATTCACAAACAACTTGTACAACTGGGATAAAAACAATCAACTTGCCTGTGCCGAGCTGCTTTAACAAGTGCGGCGCTTGATGGAAGGTATTTTACTGCACTTGTTAAAGCAGCTCGGCATGGGCAAGTTGATTGTTTTTATCCTAGTTGTGCAAGTTGTTTGTGAATTCTCATCGAAAATGCCCAGGCTTAACTTTACAAGTAGAATAATTATTTCTTTACTTATTCCTTTTCCAATGCTTACTCATTCTGCAACCTTTTTCCACGCATCCACTTTAAAATTTCGAAAATTGTAATGTTCATTTTTAGAATTGTACAGAGCCGGATATTGTTCTCCTTCTACGATAATCAGCTCACCGTCAAGTTCCATGTCAAAGAAAAATGTAAAATTAAATGAATACAGAATTCTATAGGAGGAGCATACAGTAGCCTAAACACAAAATACAGAATGCTGCTTTAACAGAAATACAGAAAGAAGGAGCCAGTAAATTAATTGCCTGTGTAGCCACTGACACTCGTAAATCTACTGCTCAAAAAATGGAACCAGTTCTATTCCAACAAACATTATAACATAATTGAACTTATATATACATGCATAAACTAAACCTTAAAGAGAACAAAATTTGAAAACAATAACTCATTACAAACATCTTCAGAAAAATTATGGAGAAGCAACAAAATGACATTGCACCAATAAGAGAGTGAATTCTTCTCGTTTTTTTTCTATAATTTTTTATGTAAATTTTTAGAGAAGTTGAAAATGCACAAGTAAAATAAACATTACTGAGAACAAACCATTATCTTATAACTTTGTCAACTTTCATAGAAGTTAAACATATACATAAAAACTAGACAGTGAAATTATAAACTATAAACTAAGAGCAAATTGTATCATGTAAGAATAATCTTCAAGATAATATTAATTCTGTTCTTCAATACCGGTAGTAAAGATTTTCTATCATGAACCATCGATAATGCCAAGCTCTACAAAATTCAACCAGCCCTCGCCAATTTCCTCCATTTACAACTTCTATGCACTCATTTTCTGACAGAGCTGAACTACCTAGCCACTTTTGTCTCCACTCTCCCAAGACTAAACACCGAGCAATAAAATGGAACGTATCCTCTCTTTTGCCCGAATTGCACAGTAAACATAATTTTTTTTTGTAGATTACATCTTGGAGACTCCAGTTAAGACAAGTCAGATCAACAATTGAACACTAGATATCATAATTACTGTATCAATTAGTTGAGGTGAGGCTTAATTTTTATGTGAAAGGAACTCTTGTACACTATAAAAAGCTTTATCAACTAAATATTTTTTCAATTGTTTTTTAAATATTTCTATATTTTCAAGACTCTTTAAAAACTGTGGTAGCTTGTTGTAGAATTTCCTAACAATATAACTAGGTTTTTGTTTGAATAAGCTACTACATTGTGACTCACCAAGTGATCTCCTTGGCTTCTTGTATTATAATCATGTACATCAAGATTTTGGTTAATATCATTCATTTTCTTCTAGCTTTATAAATAAAATTAGAGCTTTGTCTGTACATTTATCAGAATTATATATTTTTTTGGTTGTTTTACGTTTTATACATTAAATAAGCCGAAAATAGTATTATCTCAATTTCTGTCTGTCTGTTATGGCCCCAAAGGCATTTTATGCGGCCTTCTCCTCAAAAACAGAGCATTGATTGGGATTTTAGTTATTGACCAGTATTGAAAACTTTATTGACAATGTCTTTAGCTATAAAAAACTAAATTAAAGTTTTTTTAACAGAGTAATAAATGTTTAAAAACCAAGTATTGTGCGATTTTGGAGATTTACGCGGCCTTCTCCTGAAAAACGAGAACATCAATTGGGATCAAAGTTATTTATCACTATTGAAAACCTTTTTGACAATGTCTTTAGCTATAAAAAACTAAATTAATTTTTTTTTAACAGAATAATAAATGTTTAAAAACCAAGTATTTTGCGATTTTGGATACATTTCTTCTAAGTTTTATTACCACATACGTTTTAGTTTGACCAATATTCATGATTTCCCCATTTCTTTTAGGTTCTAATTTTTTTTGTATTGATCAGAGGTTGAGATCTTACATTAGCTAAGTTTATTTTTGATTTTAATATTTCGATTTCCTCTGACATATACCTATATTGACTCATGAGATTTAGTATTTCAGTTTTATGGTCTTCCTGCTGCAATTTTACAATAACTTCCAGAGATTTTATGTGATCCACCAACCCTATTCGTTCTTCCTCAGAATTTTTTAGCGATGATTCTAATTTTGTTTTTAATTCGATGTGATCACTCAATAGTTTAGCAACCTTTTCTTCTACATCTACAGTAGCTTTAAGAGCTGATGGAGATGTATTTTTTATTAAAAATTGAGAACGCGTAGTTACCTGTGTTTCAGTTAAACAATTAGATTTAGATGAAACAATTAGATTTTAGACTTGTTTGGACTCATTTTCCCAGCTAAAAATTGTTTTCAATTGATTCAAGTTAAATGTTTAATCAAATATTACTCAATTTATTATAATTGTCAACTTAAGACTATTTAATTACAAGAAAATTCATCAATATCGGTACACCTAACCTCGAAAATAGAATTTGACTTTTTATTACGATACTTTAATTTGTAATAGACAAATTAACAATGGAAACTATTAAGATGTTATAAATACAAATAATAATAAACAAAAATACTACTTATCCGTTCGTATTAATATTCTATTCTTCAAAATTCGCAAAGTTTGTTCTGAAAACGTATGCGCAATATCACTGCTACCTCAATATCCACTCCTTCCCTCTATCCACGGTCTGTCATTCAAGTATAGCATTTCCCCTCTCACTTTCATTATCCAGCTGATATCAGGCAATGCAAATTCCTCCTTCATATAACCATCATCCTCCAAATTCACACTCCTAAGCTTTTTATAAATTACGTGGTATCTGGCTGTGTTTGCTGCAATTTTAAATTCTTCCATATTTTTTAACTTACTCAGCTTCCAAATTTTATTGAGTTCATCCTTCCAATTAACCAAATTGTTTAGACTCAGATCTACATCAGCATTTAGCCCTTGCGCCATATCTAGCCAGCTCTTGTACCAGAATACTCTTCTGTTCATAATTTCCGCTGTTAGCAGTTTTGGTAGGCGCCAATCTTGAATATTCATCACCTTGCTTATATAATTGAAATGTGATCGGAGTGTGTATTCAAAAAGTGGTGGCTCTCCCGTTTCTAAAAATAGAATAAAGCTGGGCGTATTGTAGGGTAAGTTGAACAATCGTTTGACGAAAAAACGCCACAATTTTTCTACCTGTTCGTATCTTCTGTATCCCCACACCTGAGAAGCATACACCATGACCGCCCGTAATACAGTCCTGTATAAAATCCACTTAGCCGACAACGGAACCTTCTTATTGCTAATTAACTGCTCCCAGCCAGCATTTAGACCCGCTTTAGCACTCCTCAATATTTTTCCTCAAGATGTGTAGACATACTCAGCGATGTTGTTATCAATACTCCCAAGTACTTGTATTCAGTGACCTTCTCTATCTTATTTCCCTCAAAAAACCGATTTTCCTGTCTTCCTTGCCTTCCACCCTTTTTAAAAACCATAAACTTCAACTTATTCAAGTTCACTCTCAGATTCCACCGTTTGCAGTACACTTCTAGACTGAATATCATATCCTGCAGTTCTCTATCCGATTAAGCCAGTAACACAATATCATCAGCGTACATGAGTAGTTTTATTCGGAGATTACCCATTCTTGCTCCTCCTCCTAATTCACCCTCTAAATCATTCATAAAAAGAGAAAACAAGAGCGCGCTCAATTGACAGCCCTGTTTCAAGCCTACTCGTGTACTGAACTCTTCTGTCAGCCCATTCTCACTCCATACTCGTGCAGTGGTTCCATTATTTCCACAATACATATTTCTGAGAATCGTTATAAATTTTGACGATATCCCCATGCAAGAGAGTTTGTAGAAAAGCGCTCGTCTGTCTACCGTATCGAACGCGGCCAAGAAGTCGACATAGAAACAGAAGAGTTTACCTCGTTTTCTACTAATTTTCAAGTTGACTATTGATAATAAATTGAGTATGTTGTCCACTGTGGAATATCCCTTTCTGAAGCCAGCCTAATATTCGTTTAATATTTTATTCGTGTGAACCCACTTCTCTAGCCTGATCAATAAATTTCCTGCGAAAAGTTTTGCTATGGCATCTATGAAGGCTATTCCTCTAAAATTCGTTGCTTGATTCACATCTCCTTTTTTATGTAGAGGGAAAACTATTGATCTTTGAAAAGAATCAGGGACGTTTGCCATTCTGTAGATAATATTGAAAATTTTCGTTTTCTCCTCAACAATTCATCTGTGCCGTTCTTATAAAACTCATAGGGTATTCCATCTTGACCTGCTGCCTTATTATTTTTCGCTTTTCGTAACAGGGCTTTCAACCCTTCCATTTCAGTCTTGGTCTAGTCTAGAATATCATTGAAAACCAACGGCTCTGCATACAGGACTGGATCGGCACTCAGTGGTGGATTCAATAGCTTTTTAAAATGTTTCATCCAATCATCTGTGCCTATGCTATTTGTTATTCGCCTGGCGGGTTTTTTAAAGAGTCTTATCACATTCCAAAATCTCTTTGTATCATTCGCATTGTTCAACTCTTCATAAATAATATTCGCACGATACGTTTCTCGTTTAGTTTGACATAATTTCCTGTATATCTTTTTCTCTTCAATATACATATCCTTCACTGTTGCGGTGTTACACTTCCTAAATAAATTCAAAAGACCAAACATCGTATCCTGTGCTCTTTTACAGTCGTTATCAAACCAACGTTGTTTAAAGTTAGCTCGACCCTGACCGTGAACGAATGATGAGCTAGCTGCCTTTTCTATACAGTTACAAACATCTTTTACCGCTATCTGATTATTATCATCATCATTGCCAGTTATTGATTCTCTCAATCTTGCCTATCTTTATAAAACCGTTCGTAATTTTTCCCCCATATAAGATTCTTCGGCAAAACCTTTCAGTCGCTATTCTCATTACCTAATGCTACATTTCTGAGCAGCAAACTTAATGGCATTTGGTCTGAATAGGATTCTTTTATGACTTTAAAACCATTCAGGAAATTCAACACATTTCCTGCCACCGCATCTAAATCATTCACTGCAACTCCCATGCCTCCAATAAACGTTAATTCAGCTAACTTATCACTTGGCGTTCTCCCATTGAGTATAATCAAATTATAATCATCACAACAGGGGCGTCGTCTCAAAACATACCTTAGGCTAGCTCTCCTCGCAATTAAACCCCCACCCTTCCAAAAATTACCCTTCAATTATAAAAACAATTATGTTGCGTTTAAAGCCCAGAACAACACAGATGCAACGTTCAATTAAATTAACCGTATACACTTAACAAATTAACCATATGACAAACGGATAAAAATTAAAGAATTAAAAAAAATATAAACAAAGTTATAAAAACAACGAACTGCCGACAGATTGACGAATCGAAACATATAACTTCAAACAATAACATGAACGCTGACTTGACCCATCAACTCGCTTATATTCGGCTACAGCTGGCCGTATTGGGACCCCGCCAAACTCGCACGCCGTCAAGCTGGGCTGGTTTTCCAGCCCACGGTGATGTTGCATGCACCGCCGACCTGGCACACTTTGGAATGCAGCCCACTGTGACGGCGTGCAGCTTTGGCGCCGGGTGACAAAATCAAAAGAGTGCGAGTTTGTCGTTTGCATGCACCGCCAACCTGGAACACTTAGGAATTCAGCCCACTGTGGCGGCGTGCAGCTTTGGCGCCGGGTGACAAAATCAAAAGAGTGCGAGTTTGTCGTTTGCATGCACCGCCAACCTGGCACACTTAGGAATTCAGCCCACTGTGGCGGCGTGCAACTTTGGCGCCGGGTGACAGAATAAAACAGTGCCAGCTTGACGCTCCATGCAAACGACAACCTGGCACTCTTAAGGCTTCTTTCACACTTGAACGACCGGTCGTCTAAACGACAACGACATTTGGTCGCCAACGACATAAAAATTGGAACCGTTCACATTCACGCGACCACGACATTTTAGTATAGTCGATATACAACGCACTTGCAGTACAGTGCAGTCTAGTTTCGTGTAGTTCTACAAAAATTAAAGAATAAATGAATCGGGAAAAGTTATTGTGTTGTTTGGTAGTTTATAGACGAATTAAAGCAAGGAGAAGGAATCGACTGCACTGAGTACATCCAATCAACTCGAGAAGGACTTTATAAATAAATTATAACTTTTTAAATAATCATTTATTTTCTATTTCCTATATTTCCTTTCTATATTATTTTATAGAATGACTATTCAGGCGAAGTTGGGTCTCGCTGGTTCTGTCTTACACTTGAAATTAAATACAAATTCAAAAATAATACTTTTTTTGAAGGATGAAGCCCACATGGGTTTGAGACCTGTGCGTGGGTAATGATTTTAATGATGGTGATTAGTTGCAGTGGTGTAGAAAAATTTTCGGGGGTGCCACAAGACGGCTAGTGGCGCACCCAGGATTTTACTATGGAGGGTCGAAACTACCGGGGGGTATGGAATACCCCCCATCGTAAAGGGGAGTCCGGGGGTCTTACCCGGGAAAATTCTTCAGAAATTGAAGTCACATATTAAATCGAAATCACATATTTGTAAATATTATAAAATTTTTTGTATCGTAAATTGAAATCACATATTTCTACGCATTTCTACTAATTTTCCAATTTGTGTTTGGAATTTTGGGGGGGGGATGTCAAGCCTTCCAAGACCCCCTTATATACGCCCATGATTAGTTAAACATATTAATTGAAGTTTGTTTAGTTAGTTGATTAATTGAAGTTTTAGGTGGGTTCCGAACCACCGGGAAATAATTGTACAGTAGAGAACAGTATTTTCTGCTGACCAATCCAGTTGGTCACCCTTACCTAAGGAGGACACCGGAGAGCGTTGCTTATCTAATCTGATTGAACAGATGATTGCTACGGCTCACAGCTATCACTCCCCCAATTCAATCCATCGTTTTATTCAATACATCATTTATTTGCCATGAAAACTTCAATCTCCTTCATTTGCCATGAAAACTAGTTCTTGGTGGACAAAGCTGTTGATACAGAAAACAAACACGTAATCTTACGTGTTGATTCGTATGCCAACATGTCAGTGTCTAGCAGTTGAAAAGGTCGGGTTGTTTTTGTAATCCGTTTTTGGACTACTAAGGAATACCAAGAACTTCGACATTGCTGGGAATTTGCGAATTTCGGTGGTGAAATGCAGGTTTGTTAGCCCACTGCACTGCCATGTTAGGTTATAGGCCTTTTGATGTGCGGCGAAGACGAGCAATACAATTTGTTACCTGACAACCGGAATCTAATATACATAATTTTTGGAACGCCAGTAGGGAATCAAGAGTTTTTCTGGTGAAATACAGGTTTAATGTCAATAAAGGTCTATTTTATACAGGAAAATTTAATACACTTTTTAATACAGGAAAATTTTGATTGAATTATGGCTGAATCTGGTATGTTCAGCAGTTTGTCAAGGAACATAGTATTATTCCGGTATTACAGTCATATTATTCAATTTTTAAGAATGAAAATGAATGTAGGAGCTTTAGTTAGTAGCAAATTTTTCAATTAACTAATGCTTCATCTAGTTTTAATAGATAAACTTTGTGCGAATTCCACACTGTAAAAAGAGATGTTTTTCTAAAGTTTTATCTGACGATTAGTTTTCCTCTTATAGAAATATGGGATCTGGAAAGTTACTCCTCCAGAAAATGTTTGTATAATCTCTTTGAGAAATCAGTTAAAATGGTATTAGATCCATATTAAATATAAGTAAACGCAATGCAAGCGTTGTATCTGGAATTTTTATCAGTAGCTGGTGATCACTGGTTTGCCGACCACTGTGATAGAATGTTAAAAAAAACATTGGTTGATATGTTAATGTAGTTCCTCATTACAGTATTAAAAGAATGTTGGTACTGTCGTGATTCAATTGATGCAATTTCATGTTGCACTACTTTTTCTATTCTGTAAGTACAAAAATCTTAACACTGAGTTGATTGGTTGCAGGAAATATAAATGTAACTAAGAAATTATGCAGTATTAAAACGTTACGGATTTCATACAATTGAAGACTTAGTAGTGGAATTAGGTAATTATTGCTAATAAATATTTTACAAGCTTCAAACTGATTATATTAGTAAAACATTTACACTCTTCCAAATACTTATTGTAGGTTTTGGGGGGGCTTCAGCCCGAAAGCCCCCCCCCCCCCATAAATCCACCACTGGGAATAAGCACTTGAAACCATCTATAAAAAAAACAAAGTTCAAACCTGCGCAGAATTTTTTATGAACTAATATTTTCCATGTATATATTTTGACAATCTTCATACATTTTATCTTGAAGATCATACATTTGAAACTAAAAGAAAAAACTTTTTTCAATCATATTGAATCTTTTACAAACGCCCAGATTTTCATTATAAATTTGTACACATACTTTTCAAAACTACTTATTAAGATTTTATAATGGGTATAGATTTACAATATTTGTTTCACTGCCTCCCCATAGTTGTCCATGATCAAATGCATTTGAAAAAAATTCTCTTATTTGATATTTGTACGTTTTATGAAGATAATCAAAATGGGTCTACCAGACCAAACGTCACCAGATGTGTTGCAAGCCAGGCACATCACCAGTTGAAGGCTAATAAAAAAATAGAACCCAGTTTTATTTGGCACAAGAGTGTGTCATGGGAATCACGAAAATTCTCCAGTCAGGATTTCAGTTGGCTGGTGGACATGGTCGGTATCATTATTTTCTATTGTTCCATTCAAAGTTTTTATTCTATTATCAATGTAACCTACTAGCCGGTAGGTCACTCACCTTTTAAGTCCAGCGAGCATTTTTTTAAAACAAAAAAAGCCAAATTTTAAAACAAAACAAAAGCCAAATTTTAAAACAAAACAAAAGCCAAATTTTAAATCAAAACAAAAGCCAAATTTTAAAACAAAAAAAAAGAAACCAACTTCTATGAAATGATAGGCTACTCAAATATTAAATACTCACGTACTACAGGTTTAAAATAATGTTTTTTCTTTAAACTGAAAACATTTTAAATACAATACGAGTTATATTTTGAGATCCAAGCCAAATATTCTATAAACCTTTAATATTACAAAGCTTTTTCTATTAACTTCAAAGAATATTTTGCTCTGACTACAAAAGATTAGGCTACTCGTATCAAATTTAAAATGTTCTCAGTTTAAAGTAAATACTTTATTTTAAGGTTTTTAATACCTACGTGAGTATTTAATGTTTGAGTATCATTTTATTAAAGTCAGTTTCTTTTTTGTTTTAATTTTTTTTTTATTTTAAGCTTTTGAGTTGAATTTTCAAACATTGAAAACATGAGAAATTTCTTGTAGCCTACATTATGAAATATTTATCAAATTAGCAAGCCATACATAACATCCAAACTAAAGTAGCTAAAAATCGACCTATAAAATATTAATAAACTAAGAAAAATTTCACAACTCTAATGTAGGATATTGTATTTAGGAAAATTATAATAGCAAAAGGCTTATTAAAAGTGAAATTGCTTTTGATTTGTCATTTTAATGCGGTCCATTTCAGAATATACCCACACTGAATAATTAACTGTAATAATTTTGAAGAATATTGTTTAATTATCTTTTTAGAATTAACGATCTCAAAAAAATTTCTCACTCCAACTCATGATTGAAACTATATACGGCTGTATGTTTTCAGCCTAGGATCTAGGCAGTACATTTCACACTTCTTTATATAGGATAGTGTTTATAACAATATCGTTATACTATTAAGAGTTACCTATATTGTGAGTAGGCTACCATAAGTGGATAGAGTTTGTGACAGAATTTAATTTGACAAGCGGCTGGGTTAAGATAATGAGAATAATTCGTTTCATTTATATCGATCTGACAATGTAATGTGTAATACAGGATCTCTAGCTTCCAGAATCTCCTAAACCAGTAATACATTAAATTTAACGTTACAGTAAAATGTAATTTTTTCAGAATGTGAAGCCCAGATAGTTCTGAGACCTGTGCGTGGGTAATGAGTTGAATGCCAATTTTTGACAAGTTGGATCACAGTTTTAGGTGAGTCCCGAATCATCGGCAAGTGATTTTATAGCTGAGAACCGTCTTTTTTGGTGGCCGATCCATTCGGTCACCCTTAGAAAGAGGTCCCAGGAATATGCAGCTTATCTTATCTGACTGAACAGATACCTGTCACTGATCGCGGCTATCACTTTCCTAAAAAGATATACAGGTTTTTGCGAAAAAAATTCGCCAGGAATCTGCCAGATTGCAAAAGGTTATTCCTTCGAAAACGCTTCATTACTGAAATATAGATAGCAGAAGAGTAAAGCTATCTTTTTCAATGAGAAATCAATAAATTATTGCTCATTCGGAAAACTTTAGGCTCCTTAAGCCCTCCTTTGTGTGGTGAATTCTTTATGAAATGAACTGCAAAATCACATAAAACATTAAGTACCACTATTATTGAGTTATTCTATGAAATACGAAAAAACGTCAAAAGAAAGCGTTTTGGAGATTGAAGGGTGTGAACTTGGTTATTGATTGTGTATGCAACTGAATACTTCAAGTCAATACTCATTCAATACTGCTGTACGGCATGCAACTACGCAATTGAGATTGCAGGCGTCCGGCTGTCACCGTTGCGTGCAGATGATTCACGTTGCCGTCTAGATTTGATTTCACGACTGGCAGTTGGCCCGTGAGAGGACTCTCGCTGTGAAACACAGACAAGGTTGCGCGCGACTACCGTTGCCAACTCAAATTGCAAATGAGTCGACACGTGTGCGAAGGGCCTAAAAGTAGCCCATCGTGACGGCGTGCAGGTTTGGCGCCGGGTGACAAAATGGAATGAATGCCAGTTTGTCGTTTGCATGCACCGCCAACCTGGCACACTTAGGAATGCAGCCCACTGTGACGGCGTGCAGGTTTGGCGCCGGGTGACAAAATCAAAAGAGTGCGAGTTTGTCGTTTGCATGCACCGCCAACCTGGCACACTTAGGAATTCAGCCCACTGTGGCGGCGTGCAGCTTTGGCGCCGGGTGACAAAATCAAAAGAGTGCGAGTTTGTCGTTTGCATGCACCGCCAACCTGGCACACTTAGGAATTGAGCCCATGGTGACGGTGTGCGACTTTGTCGTTAGTCAAGCTTGTCGGCAGCCCACCTTGACGGTGTGCGAGTTTGACATCGTCCCGCCGTATTCGCCACTGTTCGGGCGAGGGCTTGCTCTCTCAGAGCGATAGCTCTGAGTCCAGTTCACTGCAATGAAAAACGAACCCATCCCCACCCCACCTCACTCCATCATCGAGAATAACATTGCCGATATGGGCCGCTGGGCTAGCGCTGTGAACGAGCTAGCTTTGCGTATTTGGCCTCGTCGCGCCGCATTGTACACGCTTAATTTGATGTTAAACTTTACGCCACTACTGTTTTTCAACACTTTATACCTTCTTAAATATATATCTGAAAAAATATTTATTTCTTAAAACTTAGTTAGGCTTCGCAGCTAGCCTAGCTAGCCTTGAGAATACGCCACTGCATCACAAAGTTCTGAAAACCTTCGCCCTTTATTGTTCAGCTCTTTATCTTTCGAAACTCTCCTGTATGCAAACCTCATTTTATCATCCATAAGTAAACTTTCATCATTAATCACCTGCTCTGCTCCAATACGTACATTCCTTTTGCCTATCAATATAAAATTATACACTACATTGGAATACATAAAATTCATCAAGTTCACAAATTCATTATTCCAGTCATTACATTTTAAGTAAAGAGGCAACAGGTTAATTTCTCCCTTAGAATGAAAATTAATATTTACAACTAAACGGCTATTTATACTTTTAAGAGTAAGTTTTTTACGGTGCATTGACATTCTATTTATTCCCATCAGCTTTCCCCCACTGGCCCTACCAAAATGAGATTGCCTGACTGCGCCTTAACACCTTACTTCAAAGTTATGGAAAACATTTTCATAATAACTAACATCTTTATTTTCAATAAAAGTCTCAGCCAGAAAAATCACATCAAATCTACTGAGATTGCACTTTTACTTTTAATGAAGCTGTTTTGAAAAGGATATCAAAATCCTCTATATAATACTCTAAGACATTTCCCCCCAAAGATTGCAGATATTTGCCATCATATATTAGTCTTCAGCGAATTATCAGCTTTATGATAGCCATGAGCCGAGCTAGGTATCTGTTTGATCAGATACGATAAGGCACGAGTGCTTGTGCCCTAATTTATTTGGTTTGCCCTTCACCATAATTTTGGAGTGTAAGCCGCCACTGGTTTCTAGTCCTCCAGAAGTCAAGTACAGCCCAGAAATTTTTGCGAATTCAGGTGACTCTTTTATAGGATGTCTGGCGTGGATTAAAAGTATTTCTAGCTTTTAACCAATTTTTGCACACGGGGGCCTTCTTCTAGGTTAATTTGCCTGGTATACAAGTATATTTCTATGCATGCGTATTAGCCTATCCTTTGAAGTAAAATTCTCAATTGAATTTGAATCGCCTTAATGAGCTGAGAAGAATGAGTGATCATTTGTTAAGTTGCGATTGATCGATTCAAAGTTGCGGAGGGGGTTCAATGTTGGGGGCCGAGATTGGTAACGAGTGGGTCCCCCTTCACGCATGACTACATTTCGGAGTGGAATGGTAGAGTAACTGATAGTATGAGGTCCAAGTTACTAAAAATGTCCTAAACATTAAACAATATTTTGTTTGAGTTGAATCACTTACAGTAGGTAATATTCCAGAATTCACCAGGTTCTGATAAAACCACATTATCACAAAAAAATCTTAAAAACGCTCCAACTTTTGATTAACTATTAAATAAATGAATAAATCAAAAGTTTTCAAGTTTTAAATTAAAAATTTAAATGCAGTTTTGATGTAAATGCTATCTAACTTGATAGTTTTATGTTTTTTACCAGGTTGAGAAAAAGGGTTTTCCCATTATGTCCGATACCGTACTTGTATCTGCCACTATTCTTATCTTATTCTTCGAATTTTTGTATATCAAATACCACTTATAAAGAATAGCGAGCGGAAAATTAGAAATAATGCTGCTGAAACTCTAATGATCCTGTAATAATGATTAATTGTACACTTGGACCCCTGGCGGCAGGCTGACGAAGCTTCTTTTCAGAAGTGAAATGCATTTCTCAAGCATCTCCAATATATGTAAGTAAAACATTATTTGAAAGTGAAATAAAGTGTCAGTTTTTTTATTACATTGTTCATTAAGTAATTCGTCATGGAAAACATCACAGAGACAATAATAATGTTTTCCAAAATTTGGTGAACAGAAAAATTCAAGTTTGTACAGACTCAAAAGAAAAAAAAATAGTAAAAAGCGTAAAGCTTGAAAAAAGAATAATTTCATGATTTTCAGATTTTTTTAGAAAGGTTGCTGTGACGGACGCGGCGGTGTGAAATATAACGTCAGCCTAGGTGGTTCGTTCCGTACGTCCTGCTATGTTACGAATGTTTGATATAAAACTTGGAAACCGTGCGAGATTTTGTAATTATGCAGAGGAACAAGGTTTTAGTAAATTTAGCAAGCTTTGAATTTTATTTAAAGAACTTCTTTACAAAAACGTCCTGCTTTCGAGTTATAAAAGCAGACAACTGAAAAAGTGTACCATTACAACACCCCTGCCCCCTTCTCGACAGTCACCAATTTTTCATGGGAAAATATTATACGTTGCTCACTATATAGTTCCTGTACTACACTCTCCCGAAGAAACTGGTAATATGTGATTAAGTTCAAAACACGTCACCTTTTTGTTCTAATTTTACTGGACTATTTATGTGCGAGAGAGACAAAGGGGAAAGAGCATTGCGAGAGTGTAGAATCTTGACAAAACCTATTTTACTAGTTTATTGGTAGATACTTGGTTTTTAATATAAGTTACTGTAGTGATTTTTTAATTTTAACTAAGATATTTAAAGTTGGCCTACTGTTACGTTGTTCTTATTAATTTGTTCGTATAGTCAGAATCAATCAATCAATAACAAAATAAATAATGTTGTTCTGATTGCATCTCCACATCCAGTCATACGACAAGGATTACCAATTTAAAAAAAAATGTATTAAAGATCAACAAAATCAATTTCTTCAATAAGAATTACAAATAGAATTATATTTAAGTTTTGTGTAATCACCCAAGCACAACTATGATTCAATACATCATAAAAATATAATGTAGCAGCAGATACATTTCACTTTGATCAATTGATTGACCAATCAATCAATTTCAATATTGTCGATTACACTTTGAATATTCTTATGCAATTGAAAAGTTATTAAATCATTTAATACCGGTACTCAATATGGAAATGTAAAATTTTGACAAAAACATGTTTTAATAGTTTATTAGTAGATACTTGGTTTTTAATATAAGTTACTGTAGTGATTTTTCAATTTTTACTTAGGCATTATTATAGTTGGCCTACCGTTACATCAAATCAAATTCATTTTATTGCCATCGACAATAATACAAACAAAAAATTTAAAACCTCCAAAATAAAAAGAAATATTAAAACAACAAAAAAGCCAGTGAATGAAAAAATAGCAATAGAAAAGTTGAAATTTAAAAAAAAATATATAAACAGGAGAATATTATTATTACAAGCGTTGCCAGCAAAAGCTAAAAAGCTTGAGCGCCAGCTACGAGTCAATATGAATAGCAAACTTATTGATCGCTTTGAGTGGCTTGTGTGTGAAAAAGAGAAAAAGCAAGTTACAAATTGTAACTTTAAGAATTTTTTTTAAATAAAAGAGAGGAAATGAAGAGAAAAGGTTGAGAATAGAAAGAGTAAACAGAAGAGAGAAGAGAAGAAATGAAAGCTATTACAAAAGTATGGAAAAATATTAGAGTTATAATTATGATTGAGAAGAAGGGAAAGTCATAATCAGTTTTAATTTTAATTATTGATTATTATTTTTTTTAATACAAGAGAGGTGGAGAGAAAATGATTAGTAAATATAATAGAAATAATAGAAAGAATGTGAGTCATGATCATGAAAAGAAGTAGAGAAATATTAAAGGAATTATAATAAAATATATACTAAATATATAAGGTAATAAGCCAAATACTAATATATATCTGTGATGTTTTCCATGACGAAATACTTAATGAACAATCTAATATTAAAACTGACACTGTATTTCACTTTTAAATAATGTTTTACTCACATAAATTGAAGATGTTTGAGGAATGCATTTCACTTCTGAAAAGAAGCTTCGTCAGCCTGCCACCAGGGGTCATGCTTTGTTGAGGTTAGGATGAGAAGCCATTATGTAGTTAAAAATTGTGTTTGATTTGAATTGTGTTTGGTCATTGAGTAAGTTGGTTCTATCTTGTTTATGGTGTTTGAGTAAAACATTATTTAAAAGTGAAATACAGTGTCAGTTTTAATATTAGATACTTGTTAAGTATTTCGTCATGGAAAACATCACAGATTTCAACACTTCAGGACCAGCAGACTTCCAACTATTCAGGAAACTTGTTTTGATGGTTAGGACAGTGGCCTCACATATTAACTTTAACAAAACTTGCTTTAAACTAAACTTAATACCTACTTATGCTAGAATACAAATAAAATTACCGAACAAAGCAGCTAAAATTACACAGAAAAAAGTACAAACAATTTACATGGAAGAATCAGTAAGACAGTTATTTAGTAAAAAAGACAAAATCAATCAAGAACTCTACAAACTTTATCTTAGAATAGCTTACAATCAAGTCATCATAAACCTAATTCAGAATACTAATTCCTGGGTGGAGCACAAATTGAGAAAAATTCATGAAAAACATAACCTTAAAATCCAAAACCTCCAAACAAAACAGAAACTGATAATAACTTCACACAAATTCCATGATAGGACAGCAAACCTTACACAGATACAATTCACTCTTACAGAAAAGAACCTCCTGAACAAAGGACTAAAATATAACCTACCTTCCACACAAAAATTCAACACCATAGTGAAACAAGCTATAGACTCAGATAACCTAAGACATGACGTTTTAAAAATCATCAAAACACCAAAATACATACAACAAAATTACACCACTGAAATCAAGACAGCTCAGTCACTAAATCAAAAAGCAGAACTATACAACCTAACTTACACCAAATCAGATAAAGGCAATAGCACAGCTATAATCCACACTGATGATTTGAACAGAAAAGTAGATGAATTCATACAAAACAACAACATCCAACAAAATCCAAAGAGACCCAACACCCAAATTTCAGAGCATAATAAAAAACATTATAAATAAAACAAAACACCTCTTTAATGAAACAGACAAATGATACATGAAGCTAATTCACCCTTCTGCACCAACTCTTCAAGCCCTACCTAAAATACATAAAGAAAGCACACCAATCAGACCCATCATAAATTACAGAAAAGCACCAGGATACAAATTAGCCAAACAGATAGATACTCAACTACGCAAAGTCATCAATATCAATCATCCATCTCATATACAGAACAGCACAGACCTCATAAACAAAATAAAAAATACACACATCCCACATAATTCCACACTAGCATCATTTGACATAAAAAACCTGTATAAAAACATTCCAGTAACTGAAACCATTTCCATAATAGAGAACATACTCAAAGCACAAAACAATAACCCACCTGAATAAACAAAAGAACTAATAGAGACATTAAAAATCATCACATCACAAAACTACTTCACCCACAATAACAAGTATTCCACCCAACCAGAAGGACTACCAATGGGATCCCCCATCTCCAGCATCCTCGCAGAAATTTTTTTACAGCACATAGAGAATACTAAAATAACACCAAACACTCAAACAAAATAATTTACTGGCACCGCTACGTTAATGACATTATTGTACTCTACAATGGAAACCAAAGATAGTGTGAACAACTCCTAACACAATTGAACAAAACCCATGAAAACTTACAATTCACAACAGAATACAGACTACACCTTAAACTTCTTAGACCTAACTATCAAAAAACTGAATAACATGCACAAATTCAAAATCTACAGAAAACCAACTCTCACAGAGACACACTCATTCACAACTCATCCAACCATCCAAATCAACACAAACTTGCTGCTTTCAACTCCATGATCCATAGACTCTTAAATGTTCCACTATCACAGGCTGATCACCAAGAAGAAATCAACACAATCAAATATGTAGCACAACGAAACAGATGCAACATCAATCTAGTTGACAAAATCCTGAATAAAATGAAAAATAAAAATCCAAAACCTCCAAATCAAAAAACAGATTTATCACACTCACATATTTCAACAAAAACTCACACAAAATAGCTTTCATCTTCCAAGAATCCGGATTTAACACAGCATTCAGAACAGAAAACAACCTGAAACACCAGATCCAACAAAAAACAGCTCACCTAACAAACAGCATAATTCACAAATTCAACAAACCAGGAATATATAAGCTCAAATGCAACACATGCCCCAAGTACTACATAGGACAAACAGGCAGATCATTCAACACAAGATACAAAGAACACATCAAAGTACTACACTCCAACACTGACTCAACATTTGCAGATCACTTAATCAACATTGGACACTCACACAATAACATCCAAACTGACTTAGAAATTCTATACACATTCCAAAAAAGCCACAAACTAAATACACTGGAGCAATATGAAATATTCAAACACCATAAACAAGATAGAACCAAGTTACTCAATGACCAAACACAAATCAAATCAAACTCAATTTTTAACTACAATATGGCTGATCATCCTAACCTCAACAAAGCATGACCCCTGGTGGCAGGCTGACAAAGCTTCTTTTCAGAAGTGAAATGCATTCCTCAAGCATCTCCAATATATGTGAGTGAAACACTAATATATATGAAGTAAGTGGTATCACAGTTTACTCTAATGTTTCACAAGAAAAGAAAGAAGTTCGAACTTTTTTACCAATAAAAATTTTATCTATAAAATAACTCTTATTGTAATAAACCATGATTATTCTCAGTCACTTTACTGTTACTACTATTGTCTCCCACTTCACTCAGAAAGGCCCCTCCTAAGCGATGTAGGAGACAACAACAATAACTTATACAATGAATTAAATTGAGAACCAACTTATCCAAGAATGAAATTGACCATCTCATCATCATGTTTCACTATCCACTCATCCAATTTATTCCTCAAACTTCGACTTAATCTATACAGAGTGTCCCACGAGTAACCCAACAAACTTCTAGGGTGGTTTCCTCTCATCAAAATAATGAAAAATGTTTATATAAACATATCCAGAAATGCTTTGTTAGGGAGTTACGGCTAGTGAAAGATTTCCCCCGATTTTCTAGGAAAGGATGGAAATAAAGCCAAACTGATTTTTTTATGGCGTTAAGTTAGGTGTTACATCTATTGGATTTCATGTAAAATGAACTGGAAAATTGAATAAAACATGTGGCAGACCTCTAGAATCACCCATATTTGAGATATCAGACAAAATATGCGAAATTTGGTCTTGAAAAACATGCTTCATTTAGATTTGATTCACATTAACTTAGTTAAATGGGTAATAAACTTTATGAACAAAACTTGTAGTAAATTTAATTCTGAAGAGAATGGTGTAAAATAGCTTTATAATAAACAAACAGAAAGTTAAAAAAATTAATTTTCAATTAAATCAACACATACGAAAATAAGGCAGCAGAAAAACAAAAATTAAACAAGACATTTTAAGATGTTGCGAAACTGTACATTTTAAGGCATGCGGTTTATTCGCAATCACAGTATTCATTCAATTAAATAATGACAAAAAATTCACAGTATAAAAAAGTTGTTGGTTGAGAAATAAGATGATAAAAATACAGCGTCAAGTGAAATGCTTTTAGTTTATTGAAAATCAAGAATTGGCAGCACTTCTGCAACAATACATGAATCCAAGTTATTGTACAGACGTACAATGATACAGCAGTTGCAATAACTAGTCTGTCAACTGTGATTTGTGCAGTGCATGTGTGGTTTGTAATATTTGTACTTTATTCATGGTTTTTTTTAAATGAAAAAATGCCATTCACATTTTTGAATCAATAGTACGCTGTTATTGTTTTTGTCTGTGGCTTTGCCAATGGAAATAGTCGGGCAGCTAAACTTGAATTTGAAAGACGATTTCCGAATAGAAGAAAACCTACTTAGGCCTACGAAACATTATTTGTATCGGTATTCAATAACTTAAGAACAAATAGATCTTTTCCATTTGTTACTTGTTCGAGTGAACGTCCAGTAATGGCTGTAATTCAGGCTGTATGCGAGCAAGATAATATGAATGACATGATACAGCATAGTCCTCAACTTAGTACTCGCCGACTTTCTAATAGATTAAACATAATATCTCGGTCTGGAATAAAAATGAAAGAAAACAACTTTTATCCATATCATTTACAAAGAGTTCAAAATCTGTTTCGATTTTTTTTTTTTTTGAGGATGAAGCCCACATAGGTCTGATACCTGTGCGTGGGTAATGAGTTGGATGATGGTGATTTATGAGTTGGACCTACAGTTTTAGGTGGGTTCCGAACCACCGGTAATTGAAAATTAATTTTTTTAAACTGTCTGTTTGTTTATTATAAGCCTATTCTACATCATTCTCTTCAGGATTAAATTTACTACAAGTTTTGTTCATAAAGTTTCCATGTTTATTACCCATTTAACGAAGTAAATGTGGATCAAATCTAAATGAAGCATGTTTTTCGAGACCGAATTTTGCATATTTTGTCTGATATCTCAAATATGAGTGATTCTAGAGGTCTGGGACGTGTTTTATTCAATTTTTCAGTTCATTTTACATAAAATTCAATAGATGTAACACCTAACTTAACGCCATAAAAAAATCAGTCTGGCTTTATTTCCATCCTTTTCTAGAAAATTGGGAGACATCTTTCACTAGCCGTAACTCCCTAACAAAGCATTTCTGCACATATGTTTATATAAACTTTTTTCATTATTTTGATGAGAGGAAACCACCCTAGAAGTTTGTCGGGTTACTTGTGGGACACTCTGTATAAATGAAAATGAATGTTTGTCTGTATGTATGTAGGTTCCCTATGGACTCCGGAACCACTGAACCGATTTTTATGAAATTTTCAGGCACAATGTAGAATAGTCCCTAGATGGTTCCTGTGAAGTTTGGGAGTTAAAAAGTCCTTGCTGAAGGACACAAAAAAAATCTATCCTTAAAGGAACAGCTGATAGAAGTCAACATTCTTTAATCATATGGCACTTCTTAGCGGCGTTATTTTCGCTGTCTGAAATGCAAAGACATGAACGTCGGAGCCTTGCAGTATGTAGGAAAAATATGACTGGGTATGATGAAATGTAATTATGCCAGGTTGATGACATCTGTTTAGCAATGCAGCTAGAAATAATATGAAGAGGGAGGTGGCGAATAATAAAATCAATACCTAGCTTCTGTCCTTATAGTTGTAGGTTTCAATTTAAAATGTTTCTTCATTCAGAGGTGGTGATTAAGAAAACAGCAAAGGACCGGAAAACTGAAGGAAACTATGATTGGCTGGAAGAGCCCTAGTACCAACTTCTTCCCTAATAGTCCTAGAAGGTTAAAATTCGAAATGTAACCTTAGTGGGAGGTGGCGAATCATAAAATTAAAAACTTAGCTTCCGCCCTAATAGTTGTAGGTGGTTTAAATTTGAAATGTTCAATCAGAGGTGGTGAGTAAGAAAACAAAGTAGAAGGCCTCTCTGATCAGCTGGAAGAGCCTTAGGACTAAATTCTCCTCTAATAGTCCTAGAAGGTTGAAATTTGAAATGTAATCAAAGATGTCAGTGGGAGGTGGAGAATAATAAAATCAAGGAGAATTTTTTATGAGAACGTAGCAACGTGCGTCGGGCCAGCTAGTTTATCATAAATGTATTTATGAGGAAGTTTGTTGATCAACTTGGAACATTATGACATTTGCCTCCTACAGACATTCAAATCACTTCTTAAAATGTCATATGTTCCTATAGTTGAACTGCGGAAACCGTATGAAGTGTATAAACGAGAGGTGAATAGATTTTTATTAAAATTTATGTATTTTATTAAATTCTTTAAATACCATTGTCTTAGTAAGCACACCTAGCTCTTGGAACAGAAGCTTGCTTGGGTGAAGCAAGTCGAGAAAACATAGTTGAGAAAATAATAACATGCAGAATATTTTGTGGAATTCATTACTTTCTTCCAACTCAAGAGACAGATAGATGTCAAGACCAGGACCAACCTTCTATGTTGTTCATTCACTTTGAAACCCCTCAATTATTGAATAATTAATGTGAAATATTGCCTCAAGTGTGATATTGTCTAATATTGAGAGTATCCGTTCAACAGAACAGGATAGCAGCCCATAAATTTCACACTCAGCTCATGACTAAATAATTATCACTTTTAATATTGTTAATTCAAGTTTCTCATTATTTTAATTGCAGAAAATTTTCCGAAATTCTGTATATATTGAAAATTGTAACACAGATTATTTAATAATTAATGTGTGATATTGCCCAATACTGGGGACATAAAAGATCTAGAATACCGATGTAAATGAGTTTAAACTTGCTTCTACAACAGAACTCATTTCTAAGTTGAAAAGGATGCATTTAGGACCTGGGTCTCATTCTCTGTTAACATGAATGTCCAATTAGCCAAGGAGACTTGGCCGGCCGACCGTGTCTCCCTTTTCGCCTCTGCCACACAATAAGCCAAGGAGACTCTACTTTCTGACCCAGAAATGTCCAGTGTTTCGTAGTGTCAGAAACAATGATGGGTTTGACAAGTGCTGAGCTCAGTCTTCTCAGCCTTCTCTTAAAAAGAGGAGGAAGAGGATCAGAAAATATCAGAAACATTGGAATTTCAAAAATGATAGAGCTGTAAATAAGGTAGAGAATTGAAGGACAACCCCTGTCGCTTCAAATGACTTTGTGCGCCTGAAACTGTCTCCTGGTCACAAAGACTTGAGAAAGACTTTTTCGGTAATCAAAACTAGCCTCAATGACTCAGACTGACTTGATGCTTTTTGACCCTGAGACAACTGGCTGGCTGACTCTGTCTCCCTCGGCTAATATCGGCCTAAGGTTGGGACAGAGGTCCTTAACCATTTCATCCTTTACCACTTTACCATATGTTACCACTCAGAAATAATGTAAGTTCTGGTGTTAAAGCAAGTGTATATTCATTTGCATCAATATCAATTGACATATCAAGTAATGATGGAAACCAAAGAAGAAAGCTTTGTGAAACCCCTTATTTTTACTTCACTTATGAAGGGGACATGTAGCAAATAAGTTGAATTAACATTTTGTCAACTCACTTTTGATCTATCAACATCTTTGCGTTTTATTTTCTGAACTTGGAATTCTTAATGCCCTGTTTGGTGTGTGCATACTGTTCGGTTCTTCTGCTGAGCTCCTGCAGAGCGCACTTGAGCTTTCGCTTGGTGGTGTCATCAACAAACAGATCTATGCGGCCACTCTCCACATTGCCCACTATCCGAAACGTACCATTGATTTCTTGACACATATCCATTGGCTTGGAAGAATCGGTGCCTGTTGAGCCGCATGGAAATAGCATGGTGCGCAAAGAAGAGAGCAGGCCTGGTTTTGCAGCTATAGCTGGGGGAAAAAAATACAATATTCTATTGGGTACAATATTTACATAATATTTTTATTGCAAATATTATTCATGAAAAACAAGTAACATAATTTCCAATAGGCCTATCAGTGGAAAAAGTGAAGGTATTAGTTCCATTAAATAATTATCTGAATTTCAAAAGATTCTGATTTAATTTGCAAGTTTAATTATCAAATTATAAATTACTGTATTATTTATCATTGTATTTTATTATTGTATTAACCTTGAAGCTACAACAGCCAATATGAAAACATTTGCACACAGTGATGTTTTCTCCATGTAAAGCCTTTATAAAATTGAATTTTTAAGAAACAAAATAACTTTTAAAATATCATTTAAAATAAAATAATAGATGAATATATTACAGAGATGATAAATAAATCATAGATCTATTGGAAGAAGTAAATAAATATAGTGTCGTGGGTGCTCAGTTGGGAGAATGTACAAGCAGTCTTCAATTGCTTTTATTTACAGTGGATGTTGGTCCAACTTCTTTACTTTAGAACACAAATATTCTATTCATAATGTGAACATTAGAGCATCGCTTCATATTTGCATTGCCATTGATATTCAGGTTTCAATCAGTTTCAAGTTTTTATTAAGTCTGTTGTACATAAATGGTACACAAAAAAGTCAAATGTAAAAAAATAGACATACAAACATAAAACACAGAATAATGCAATAAGACAAAGCTCTTAACTTAGTTTTAACTAAGCACAAGAGTTGAAAAAGACACACAAGGAATGGAATTTTATAGGTTATATGCTTTTTGTTTTCAATATGTACTATATGATAGAAGTGACCATATTGTTTACAATTGTGGCAATTGTATTGCTCCCTCAATGCTCTCTTTTACTTTTATTTGTCAAATATGTTTTCTAGACTTTTAAGGGCATCTTAGATGGCAGTCTGTTTTGACTATATTATCGCTTTGGAACAGATCTCTCTGGAAACAATGCTCTTAATAAATAATAGGATATGTTTGCTTGTGGTCAGTCAGTTTTGATTCAGGACTTGAGTGAAAAACAATCTTTATTGAGAGCTATGTTGTGTCATAGCCGATATCCTGCACTCTTTGTACATGTATTGTGACTATCAAAAGTAGAGTGCGTTTCAGCAATTAGTGTGAGGATAACTGTGACAGTAATCTTGATAAGACCATTAGTTCCTAACTAAGAACCTAACTTCTTTTGTACTAGTGTCAGTAAGTTTGTCATTAATTAGAAGCAATGGATAACATTAAACAAAAGAAAATGATAGCTTCTGATATAGAGGGAATGGATAAACGAATAATAAAATCTGATAAAAAAGAGATATAGCAGATGAATTTAATAAATATTTTACTACTATTGGGAAAGTAATTACAAATGAGAATCTAGTTAATATAAATGAGAAAAAATTATTTAAAAATAAAACAAATAGATCTTTTTGTAACTCGTTTTTTCTCACAGCAGTCACAATGGAGGAAATAATAAGTAATATTTTGAGATTGAAAAATGTAGCTCCTGGTCCTGATGGTATGTGAATTGTTTAATGGAAAATGCCTCAGATATTTCAATACCACATAAACATGTAATTAATCTTTGCATCCAACTACCACTTGAACATGTAATTAATCTTTACATCCAACTTCCTGGACGAAATGAAGCTGGCCATTGTTGTCCCTTTACCCAAAGGGAAGAAAAAACAAATTTAAATAATTATTGTCCAATTTCTCTCTTGTCCAGTACATGTGGAAATATTGAAAAATTTGTGAAATCAAGACTAATTTCTTATTTGGAACAACATAAAATCATATATAGCTGAGAATTTGGATTTCAAACTGGTGTAAGTAGATCTGATGCTGTCAGTAAAGAAATTATAAATTATTTGGACAAGAGTGAAAAGTGTTTAGGAATCTTCCTTAACTTACAAAAGGCCTTTGAAATCGTAGACCATGAGTTATAGTTACAGAAAGTGGAATCAGTAGGATTTAGGGGGATTGTACTGGAATTTTTCCGGTCATACTTGAATTAGAGGTCACAAGCAGTTAAAATCGATGACACAATTGGCAGTAATATGAGAGTTTTAGCTGGGGTTCCTCAGCGGACAGTGCTTGGCCCACACTCTTTCTAATATACATAAATTATTTATTGAATATGGACCTAGAGTATGGTTCTCTTTATTCATTTGCAGATGATACTGTAGCACTGTGGCTCTCTTTCATGGAAAATCATGGAGGGGAACCTTTGAGAGGACAAATGATGGTCTGGCAATCATAAAAACCTGGTGTGATCATAATATAGTGTGTATAAATTTGGATAAGACAGCGGTGCTACCCTTTTATCTTACAATGGCCGGTCGTCCTCTTGTGGAGGATCAATGCAGTATTGTTGTGGATGGGCCTGGTTGTTGTCAGGTTGGTTGTCAATGCATTCCTTTGAATGTTCAGGACACTGCTAAATACTTGGGAATTATTATAGATTCGCAATTACAATGGCAACCTCATATTTCTTATATTTGTAATGGATTAAGGAAAACACTTTATAAGTTTGTTCGATTGAGAAATGTGCTGCCCTTGGATCAGTTAAGGATGGTATTTATGGCACTTGTTTCCTCTATAGTATGATATGGTATTATTGGATGGGGAGGTTGTGGATCTACCATTTTGCAACCACATGTTTTACAATACAAGACAATATTGTAAAATATGTTTGAGAAGACCAGTTAGGTACCCAACAAGTCTGATTTACAAAGAGTTCAATGTGTTAAGCCCTGTAGAAATTTATAAGTTAAATTTTTTTAAATACATATTTAAAAGACCTTTAGATTTCCCAGTTGCTCCTGTCCATGGTTATTCAACTAGTGGTCAAGTCAGAGAAAATGTGGAGGAGTCTCAATGTTTGAAAGCTGCTGCTGCCAACCATTCTGCCTTTAGGGGTCCCCAGCTGTTTAATGCTCTGCCATTTGACATCTCTAGGCAGTATTCTGGTCATGTATTTGTCAAGACTACAGCAGTACCTCCTAACAGCTTAATTCAATGTATAACCTTCCAAGTTATCATAATGCAGAGTAATGTAATGTCCATTTTTCCAATGTATTTTAAGTATATAATTTCACTAATGTTTCAAATATTTTTTCTTTATAATAATACTTTTGTATAATATGTATAACTGTTAATAGTTGATAGCAGCAGTACTTCAGTTCTGTTTTATAATATATTGCTATTTTCTTTTCTTAGTTATATAATTAATTTCTAGTGTTGACAAGACAAACCATTCCTTCACACAGGCTATATAGCCTAATGAGGAATGCACTTAGAATTCTATTGTATTCAATTTTTTTAAATATTTTCATTTGAGTGAATAAAAGTATTTAGAAGATTTATTTAAGGTTGTACCTTGGATCAAGTTCTCTCACCTTCCACAAGTGCTTGGTCTGCTGAAGAAAGTGATGCTGCTGAGCTTCTTTGTGCCAATGATTCTTTTGATTCCCTTGATGCTGTCAATGATTCTCTTGATTCACTAGCCGATAATGATCCTCTTGTATCTAATGATTCTCTTGTATCTGATGATCCTCTTGATGTCAATGATGATCTTGATACTGATGAACTTCTAGGCTTGAATAGTGATGATAGTCTTGATCCTAGAGATGGCTTTCTTGATGGATCCTTACTACCCCAACTGATACTACTCTGTCTGGAGGGGCTCTGGAGATCGCTACCTTGAGATTTTGTCTTTTTGCCCTTTTTAGCTCCTCCAGACTTGATGGGACAAATAATCCTTTCAAATAAACTTTTTTTTGCAGGTTTTGTTTTATCTGGTCTACTCCCTTTACTTCCCTTACTTCCTTTACTCCCCTTACTTCCCTTACTCCCCTTACTTCCCTTACTCCCCTTACTTCCCTTACTCCCCTGGCTGGCTCCACCAATAGATCTTGTATCCTCATTACCATATGCTCCCTGACCATGAGAGATTCCTCTGCCCACTGATGACTGAAGAGATTGTTGAGAAGGTGTATCAACCAAACGACCCTTACCATAGTTCGAACTCCAGCCTTCATAAGTGGAAGCTCTGTAAAAAAGTGAAAGTTTGCTTGAAATTATAAAATAAAAATGATTTTTGTGTGAAAATAAAACTCAATAAAAATCTATTGCTTGATGGAATTCACCACTCATTTGCAAAATCAACACCTTGATAATCATGGCCAATGAATAGGCCTGCAGTAATCTCATTGTTTTTGTAGTTCAATTTGAAAGTTATCTGCTTCATACAGTTCTCAGTGGTTGCTTACACACTACCTATGTTGATGATGGGAATCTAACATTCTACATGAGATATGCAGTATTTCTATATTACAGAGTTGTCATAGAACAACAACTGCAGTAATCTCTTATCTAAATAACTTCAACTTTACAAGGATATAGTTCAGGCTATTGAAATGAACAAATTATTGATTATGAATAATAATTATGGATTTCAATAGCTTTCTAGCTTCATGGAAGCTATCAAAAGGAAAAGTAACATAGTCAAATTATTTTACAGGCTAGTTTCAAGTAACTGAAAAAAATATTCAACAAACTGACAAATAAACAGAAACAGAATTTATTAATTTCTAATTCCTCAAAGTGCTATTAATTTATACAGAAGACTTCCATAATGGCGGCGGGTATTGACAACAGCATTGATGTCTCACAAGCCGAAATCGAGCCGATATGACCAAGTTCAGAATGATTGCTGCTGTGCAGAAGGGTCGTCACTATAGACTAGTGGTTGAGGCGCCCGACCGGCAACTGGGAGGTTCACGGTTCGATTCCCGGTGGAGACTGACATTTTTGTATGGTAGCATTCATTGATTTCCATAAGCTATTCAATGCTGTTGTCAATATCCGCAATAAATTGCGGAAGTCTTCAGCATAAATTAATAGCACTTTGAGGAATTCAAAATAATAAATTCTATTTATAATTATTTGATTAATATTTCTGCTTGTAGGCTATATGTCATATTTGTCTATTTCATATCCTATTCCTATTTGATATAAATTTTATCTGATATTTTCTCATTTTTCCATAAGATAAAGAGGTTTTGAGAATATAATTTGTACAAAATCGATTAGATCAAGCGAATAATTGGACAAAAGAAATACGAAAATTCATGTAAGTTATGATATTTTAAATACAAGCTATTCAATCAATACATATCCAAACTCTGACTCAGATAACACCAAAAACCCCTGATCTGTCTATTTTTATCATTGACAACAATAATAATTCATAATTAAATAATTCAAACACCAAATAAGTGCCGCAACTATCCAATTTCATCTGAGTAATAGTCATTGTATTGTAATAATAATAATACTAGTCATCCTAGTAATAATCATAATTATTATATTGTATATAGGCTAATTATTACATTGTACAATCTGCACTGCTTCAGTAGATTAAATAACATAGTTCTTTCATTTGCCTAGTACTCCCAAAACCATCTCAGTTTTTCATACCATTCACATTACATGAATCTTTAAACACTAAATATCCAGTATTTTCTTTTTAATCACATCAAGAGGTATCAATTTATATCAACTCTCATGGTGATAATCTTTGAGATTACCATAACTCTCTTATCTTTACATAGAGGGCTTATCTACTGTTATGTGTTCATCTACCAATAAATATTTGTTTCTCAAATATCATAAGTAGTGTGAGATTGCAGGAACAGCATGGTCAATAGGAATAGGGCATTAATTCTAAGCCACGCCCCTGTAGAGGGGAGAGTCGGCCATTTTGTAGAGGTATGAGGCACGCCATTGGCTGCATGTGTTGGAGTGGGGGACCGGTTTTGTTGGGGGACCTTCCCCCCTTAAGAGTAAACGGGTAAATGTTTTCTATAATGCTGATGAAATACAAAAACCTAATACAAATATTTGCGGGCATCTGTGTTTGTTATTCTTGTCTGCTCAGTTGTAACTTTTTAGTAGCAGAGGTAAGTACTGCTACCGTTACTGCTATGGCTGTAATATCGCTGGCTGGGACAAGCAGTGATCTATACAAACATTTACCGCAGATTCTAGAATTAGATAGAAATTGTGAATATGAAATTGGGTTAGTTAATTTGTGGACTTTTAATTCTATTCCAAATGTGATTAAAGATAAAAATTCTAGTTTTAAATACAGCAATCAATTAGTCAAACTCGAAACAGGTTCTTATGAAATTGATAATATTGTAAAATCGATAAAGGAAAAATTGAATGTAGCTGGTGATGGTCTCATTAATAATACTATGGGAATAATAATACTATGAAAATCAAAATCTATTCTGATAAACCGATTGATTTAACTCATAATGATTCAATTGGCAAAATAATGGGTTTTAATCAAAAAGTCTTAAAACTGCTTATTTGGCATTATTCCAGAAGACTTGTTTCAATATCCAACATTACAACAATTGAAGTTTCATGTAATTTAGCTTGCGGGAGTTATAGTGATGGAAAAGAGAAACATACCATTTACGAGTTTCTTCCAAGGGTTCCTCCAGGATATTTAATTAATGAATCACCAAATCCAATTGTTTATGTACGTTTAAATACGCACAAGTTTCAGAGCATTAATGTTAAAGTGACGGACCAGAACACTTCATTAGTCAATTTCAGAGGAGACAGATTAACAGTTAGATTACATATTCGAGAGAAGAAGAAGTAAGATGGGTTTCATTGTATTCAACCCGTATTCGGCTCGCTGTAGCTATGGCGAATGTGGAAATAGTGAGCTTAAAGGAAAGAGGAGGAGGATGAGGAGGATGAAAAGGAAAGGGAAGAGAAAGGTAAAAAAGAGTGTTAGTAGAGTTTCACATTCCGCCATGTTAACATCTAAAAACGCAAAGATTTTAGAGAAATTAGGATTCCAAGTGAATTGGAATAATGTCGTCAACAGCGGCAATAAGTGAGATCTTAGATGTTGAAAGGCAAATACATTTTTTTAATGAGATAAAAAGTCTAGAGTACCATTCCCATGGTCCCTATGCAAACCAAAGATTATCAAATTCTGATGAAATAAGAATCCCAATTAATTCGCAAGATAACTATAGTCTACCATGCAGATCATTCCTACTTATCGAAGGTGAAGTTAAGTGTAAAAAGACTGCAATAGGTGCAGATGGTGTGAGTAACATTATAGATGCACAGTATAAACTAGTACGTAATGCAATCGGGTTTATGTTTGATGAAATAAGATATGAGTTGGCTGGACACCCTGTAGCAAAGTTGCGCCTTGTAGGTCTCACAAGTACTATTAAAGGTTTACTGTTGAAAAGTGTGTTCGATAAAAATACTTACCATTTGGCCGGCTTTGACAGGGAGGGGTATACTCTAACCGAAAACAAGTTCAGTTTTTGTATTCCATTAAAATTACTTTTAGATTTTTTTGAAGATTTTCAACAAATTATATTTAATATGAAACAAGAACTTGTACTGTTAAGATCACCGTTGGATATTAAATGCATCGAATCAACAACCGGTTCAAGTGTTCAGATAGACATTACAAAATTACAGTGGAAAGTGCCATACTTACAACTTGAAGATCATGTATGCCTCAGGTTTTTACACCTACTTGATAGTGATCAACCATTAAAACTTGCTTTTAGAAAATGGGAAATTCACGAATATCCTGTTTTACCAGCAACAAAAGTACACAGTTGGACAATTAAAACCGCTTCATATTCAGATGTGCCAAGATTTGTAATTTTAGCCTTTCAAACAGATAGAAAATTGAAATATAATTCTACAATGGCTAAATTTGTCCTGTGTGGGTTGTATAATGCAAAATTGTATTTAAATTCTGTTCACTTTCCCTATGATAACCTTCTCGGTAACAAACAGTTAATGTATAGAATGTTTTTAGATTTTGAAGGAAGCTATTCTAATTCACCAGTAAATTTGGAACATGGGAATGAAATTGATTTTAGTATATTCACTAAAGATACACCAATTATGGTGATTGACTGCTCACACCAGACAACAACTTTAAAGAGTTCAATAGATGTCAGACTTGAGTTTGAATTTGGAAAAGATGTTCCAGCTGCAACTGCTGCTTATTGTATTTTAATAAGCGATAACGTTGTAGAGTATACACCATTAACATCGATGGTGAGAGAGGTGCAGTAGTTTTTCCGATAGAGTGCAGCAGGAAAATTGTAGGCTATATAAGTTGGAGCGGGTAGGTTTTATGTCAGTAGGTGAAAGGCCATGCTATCAAGTGGAAGTTTGTCATCATGTGACTCTCTATTGCAATCAACTTCTTCAACCTTACTTCAAGATTATCTAGTTGGGAAAGAAGAGGATATCTACGACCGATTACCATCTTGCTATACTAGTGATTAATTGTCAGGATTAGACATGGGTGAAATTTGTTCTTTGAAACCGTCAAGGAAAATGTATTTGGAAGCGGCAGCGCAGTGTGATCTAGACAAGGAGGATGAATTAGAATGTGCGTGGGCAGAAGAAGAGGAGGAGGGGGAAGTGGGTGGTGGATATTCGAGGAAGAACAATACATTCAAACATGGAAGTGATGATTCGTTCGCTGTTGTTGAGTTTCATGGTTTCAAGGAAGACAATAATCAGTTCATTTTAAAGGAATTTGCGATGATTGATCAAAAAATACTTACATTATTCTACATTTTAAACTGTCATTTCCAAAATCAGATCTATCATGGAAGACATATTGCGAAGTGTGTTGGTTGGAATTTTATCATCATAAAATAAAATGGGAATTGTGCGAAATCGATTATTCTGATGATACAATAAAAGCTTATCTTGAAAACTATGATAGAATATACACAAAGGGTGGAGAAAAAGCAGAATTTTGAAGAAATTTTACAATAAAGTTGAAACAATACCGGATAATTTTGAAAGACCTGATTATAGGAAGTTCTCTAGTTGTTGGACTTTTGATGCTTGCAAAATTCATAATAAGATTGCCGATGGTAGGTGTGCATTATTCAGTGCTAAACACTATTTATCATCAATGTTGTGTAAAGCGACGGAGAGAGCAATTGATCAGAAAATGGATTATTTGTGCGAGGGGGATAAGTATGAAGACATGTCCATTTTATACCAAGGAGAATAAACGCAAGTATGCACGACAAGGATTCTATTATAATGGAGAGGAAGTGGTTTGTGTATGGTGTGGATATCAATTGTACTTGCACAGGGCAAGAATCTGCAATCTAACAAGCAATGTTGCTAATCCAGTGAATTTTTCTGTTCTTTTACCACTCATATAAATACTTGAATGCAGACAGAAGTTACTTAGTATTGTGTAGTAAGCCAACAGCATTGCTATGGATCCGAGCAAATGGTTAAGTGCTGATAGTGAATTGGAATCAAAATAACATAACTATATTGATTGGTTTGAAGTGTGTGAAGAGGCTATTGCAAAAACTAAAAGTGAAGGAGGTGATGTTGAATTTGCAAAGCAATTAAAGGCGATTTTTCTAGATACTGTCAATATTAATGAAATAAGTGATTATCTACATTATTACAGACCATTGAAATTAAGCATTCATAAACTATTACAAATTGAAGATCAAGTGTTGTGCAATATGTGAAACAAAAGGTTATTGACTGCTCACAGACATGTTTTAACATGTCTGTCCTTGGATGGAGAAGAAATCTGGTGGTGGAGATGAGGAAACCGGTGGGTGATTGCAGGCAACAGCATATTTTTCATCATTACCAGTTTTTCACCAGTCGAGTACAGTTGTGCTTTTCTCAACCGCCATGTATCAGCAGTGACAACAGCAGCAGCAGCAGCAGCAGCAGGAATCGTGTCCATTCAGTTTGGCTAGATTCAATGAGACATCGCGGGAGAATATTCCTATTATACAAATACATGGATTGAAATCTGACTTTAGTTATCCGAAAAAGCAAGGCTAGCTCGCACACAATTTGGAACAAGAATTATACTGCGATTATATGAAATTAATAATCATGGTGGACATTTGTATTTTGATGTATATTTGCCAGAAAAGTTTCTATCTGAGTTGAATGCTCAAACATTGGAAAGTTTCAATAGTGGGAGATATGTTATGAGATGTATTCATCAGGAGGACAAACCATCGCTGATTCTTCTGGATAATGCAGCATGTTAGAGCAATACAGAAGATAGTGGTATAGACCTGTTTCTTAGCTGAATATAATTGCGATTTCTATATTAGACTATTATGAATATTTTTTCATAGTAGTCTAGTGTAGAAGTGAAATCAATGTTTCAGTTTTGAGATGGGGAAGCACTTTAAGCTAATGCCTGCAGCTTCATACAGCACAAAGATGGAGTTTTGAACTTAATAGCTTACTATTAAGTTCAAATATTTTCATCCTCCTGTCGGGTGGAAAGCGAAGCAATACAAGTGAGTATATAGGGTAAGTAGACCGCAGTATAGCCCTGTTTCTTAGCTCAATATAAATTGAGATTTTCTATATTAGACTATTATGAAAAATATTTTTTCATAGTAGTCTAGTGTAGAAGCAAAATCAATGTTTCAGTTTTGAGATGGGGAAGCGCTTTAAGAGTGCTAATGCCCGCAAATTCTTACTGCAAAAAGATGGAGCTAGTTAAACCTGATATTCCCCAGTGGGTGGGGGTAGTAGAATTGCACCCACAGTATCCCTGCTTGTCGTAAGAGGCGACTAAAAGGGCAACTGTCCGTTGACCTCATTATCCTGGAAACCTATCCTTTATCCTGCTCTTCATCCCAGCCCCTTCCTCCACCCTTTCCTCTTTCTCTGTTATAGGCCAACCCAAGGTGTGATGTGAACCGTGCTGATGGGTGGATGACACTGGGCCTTTTGTACAGTGTCTCAAACGGTGCCTGCAGGACACCAGGCGCCCTCCTGCAGTATGTAGCCTTGCCCGGGCATGCGGGGCTCTGTCTGGGTTGACTCCACTTCCCTAGCTGCTCGTGGGAACCACATGAATCTCCAAAATTCAAAACAACCAGAACCAAACCCCAAGGTAACTCCAGAAGTTGCCTTGCCCTCAAACCCATCAGGATCCGCCCCATCAGGGCAGGTTCCTCAATCTGAAATGGGTGCATCAGGAACACAGGAGGTTCCGTTGCATTCTCATGTAGAGGCTATCAACATTGAGAAGGCTTCTATGGATATCAACATGGACGACATGAGCTCAATCGCATCAGCCCCACTGGAGGGGGAGGATGAGCTTCTCAGAAGTCCAGAAACACCAAAATCCGCCGGTATGCTTGAAGATGCCATAGAGCAACTGAGCAGCTTGCGGGTAAAGAAACCAAACCTCACCACTGCCCAAAGAAGGGCGGCCATTCAGGCAAAACTTCTTGAGAGAGGTGAAGCTTTTGACCTAGCAAAGTTTCGGAGGGGTAAAAAGAAAAAACCTAAGAGACCAGAGATGGGTGAAACTCCAGGCACAAATGTGGGTCTAGAGGCTGGGTCAAGGGTGGCCAAGCGCCCTAGAGGCAACATGGCCACCCCTCCCTCAGCGGAAGGACCTACAAAAAAGGCCAGGAGTGGAACTCATAGAGGTCATGATGTCCAACCCCTTAATCTAGGGACTTCTAGTAAAGGAGTCTCTTACAGGGACATTTCTGCCACCAAAATGGCCATTGTCTTGGAAAGCTATCCTGAGGCTAAGCTTTCAGCAGAGCAAGGAGAAGTCATTGAAGACGCCATTATGGATGAGCTCCTGGAGGACGGCTGCACTCCATCATTTGCAGGCACCTTCATGGAAAAAGGTGTCTTGATTATATCCTGCATTAACGATGCTACTAAGCATTGGCTGGAGGTACTCATCCCCAGACTCAAACCACTTGGGGAGAAGAAACTCATTGTTGGTCTGAGGAAAGACATTATGAAGTCAATGAGGGTATTCTTTAGAGCTCATCCAAAGCTTCTGAAAAAGACTCCAGAAAAGGTCCTTGAGATGCTTGACAAGCAAAACCCCACCTTGAAGGTGAAGGAGTGGAAGGTCCTGCCAGCCAAGCCAGACCCAAAAGGTTATGGATTTGTCTGTTTCCTGGATGAGGCCTGCTTCAATGCTGTTAGGTCGGCCAGCTCTAGAGCCAACCTAGGACTCTGGCAAGTCTCAATTGTCTCAACAACAGTCAAGGACAATGCCCAGGGTCCTCCAGATCAATCTACATCACAGTAAAGCAGCCTCAGCTGCTTTCTGCCAGTTCTTCCTCAGAGAGGGATTTGACCTGGCACTGATCCAGGAACCATGGCTTCACCAAGGAAGGGTTGCAGGCCTGGGTGATACCAAGGGTAGGTTAATTTACTGTACCTCTCTCAAAAATGTCAGAACCTGCATACTTGTGAAGAGAGGTATGGACTGCCTAACACTCACTGAATTCTGTTCTAGAGATCTCACTGTGGTGTCTATAACCTGGAGCAATGAAGGCAAGGAATGGAGCACAATTGCAGGCTCGGTTTACTTGCCTTACGACTCCGGGGACCTTCCTCCATCAAGAGAACTTGAACTTCTGGTGGAGTCATCTTGCGCTGGCGGACAACAACTCCTTTTAGGTTGTGACGCCAATGCTCATCACACAATTGGATGGGGAAGCTCTGACACTAATCCAAGAGGTGAGGCTCTCCTTCAGTTTCTCATATCTAATAATCTTTATGTCTGTAATGCTGGAAACCGTCCGACGTTCGTTACACGAAATCGAAGTGAGGTTATTGACATTACACTTTGCTCAGAAGGACTCCTTAGTGCCATCGACAATTGGCACGTAAGTCATGAGGCCTCTTTGTCTGACCACAGGTTCATCTGTTTTAACCTGCAAAGTGAAGGCAGCTCATCCTGCTATCGAGATCCAAGGAGAACAGAATGGTCACTCTATAAGTCTGACCTCCTGTCTCAACTTGGATCATTAGGCAAGAGGGTCACCTGCTTTGCAGACATTGATCAGATTGCTTCCGATCTTCAGAATGCAATCATAAGCTGCTTTCAGGACAATTGTCCATTGCGGCGGGGAAAGAGTCGTACTAATACTAAATGGTGGACTGCTGACCTTGACCGCAGAAGGGCGGTTGTCAGGAAGCTTCATAACCATTGCAAATGGAGCCGTAACTGGGAACCATACCACAGGGCACTCACAGAATACAGCCTTGCAATCAAGAAAGCCAAAGAGAACTCTTGGAGACTGTTTACACAGGAGGTAAATAGTCTTAGGGCAGCAGCAAGACTGCAGCGTGTCTTAGCTTCAAGCCCAATTGGCCTCCTGGGAACTCTGAGGTTACCAGGGGGACACTATACCACTGGAACTGGTGGAAGTCTCAAACTTCTCCTTGAGACTCACTTTCCAGACTGTGTTTTTGAGGGTGCTTGCTCAGGCATGTCCGGCAACAGCGAAATGGGCTCACGGTCAAGAGCTGATCGTGGAAGCTGGACTTTAGCCAGACGTATTGTCACACTTTCCAAAGTTAAATGGGCCATCTCCAAGTTTGGCCCATTCAAATCTCCTGGGGGGGATGGTATCATACCGGCTATGTTGCAGCAAGGACCAGAAGCTCTCTTGGTCCTCCTGTGCGAACTCTTCAGAGCAAGTCTGGCTTATGGGTACATCCCTCAAGCTTGGCGCCTCAGTAAGGTGGTCTTCATTCCCAAGAGAGGAAGAGCAGACTACTCAACTGCAAAATCATTTCGCCCCATCAATCTTACATCGTTTCTCTTGAAGACACTAGAGAGACTGGTGGAGAGACATCTAAGAAAGGGAGTGCTTTCAGGTACTCCTCTTCATCGGAATCAGCATGCCTATCAGCCTGGTGAGTCCTGTGAAACAGCCCTGCATCAACTTGTGAGCAGGGTGGAGGACAGCCTTGCTGCCAAGGAGATTGCTCTATGCACCTTCATGGACATTGAGGGTGCTTTTGACAATGTTACTTACACGGCCATGGTCCGGGCAGTGCATGGGCGTGGTCTTGAGTCTGCTATATGTAGGTGGATTGAGGCCATGCTCCACTCCAGGCGGATCAGGGCTGATCTTCAAGACAAATCGATGGTGATCATACCTGCAAAAGGTTGTCCGCAGGGAGGTGTGCTTTCTCCTCTTCTGTGGAACCTTGTGGTGGATGGTCTCCTCTGTGAACTCACTAGTAGAGGTGTCTTTGTCCAGGGCTATGCAGATGACATAATCCTCATGGTACAGGGAAGGTTCACAAATATTGTTGCTGATGTCATGAACGTCAACCTTCAATTTGTTAATGACTGGTGTCTTGGAGAGGGACTAAGTATAAATCCCTCAAAGACTGTAGTTGTTCCATTTACAAGGAAAAAGAACCTGGAGTCTCTCTCCCGGTTGAAACTTGGACCAACACAGCTCAAAGTATCAGGTATAGTCAAATACCTAGGGCTGACTATCGACTCCAAGCTGACTTGGAACAATCATTTGAATAATATACTGCACAAAGCAAAATGGGCGCTTATGACGTCCAGGAGATTTGCAGGCTCCATGTGGGGGATCAAGCCTCACATAGCGCTGTGGCTGTACAAGGCAGTAATAAGGCCTCAAGTCACATATGGATCACTAGTCTGGTGGACAAAGGTGAACCAGATTACAGCTACAGCCAAACTCACAAGTTTACAAAGGATGGGCACACTCCTAGTCACTGGAGCTTTCAGGAGCAGCCCATCAGCAACTCTTGAAGTTGCTCTTGGCTTGCTGCCCTTGGATATTTTTATCAAGGCAGAAGCACGAAAATCAGCCTATCGATTGAAAGTCACAGGCCAATGGAGGGAAGGCCTGTCTGGAACAGGCCATTGCACAATCACCAAAGCTGTTGCTCATAGCCCTGTGCTTGAAATGACTTCAGATGTCATGAGTATGGAGATGGTTTTCACTAAACCTTTTTCTGTTAAATTCTGCTCTAGAGAGGAGTGGAGGTCTGAGGAAGGGCCCTATATCAGGAGAGGTAGCCTTGTCTGGTACACAGACGGCTCTCTTATTGAAGGGAAATCTGGCTATGGGGTGTACAGTGAATCACCGAGAACAGAAATCTGTGCAAGTCTGGGACAATACTGTACTATCTTTCAAGCAGAAATTTGGGGCATCATGGCTTGTGCCAATATAGGCATTGCCAGACGCTATTGCGACAAGCATATAGTAATCTTGTCAGATTGTCAGGCAGCCCTCAAGGCTCTTGACTCTAATGAAATCAAGTCAAAATTGGTGTGGGAGTGTCACAAAACACTCAGCAAGCTCGCAACACACAACTCTGTGCATCTTGGTTGGGTACCTGGCCATGTAGGCATAGGTGGCAACGAGTGTGCAGATGGGCTTGCTAAGCAAGGTTCTAGTAGGTCATTCTTTGGCCCAGAGCCAAGCTGTGGCATAAGCAAAACTACTGCCTTCCACACAATAAACAAATGGTCCAGGGACTTACATCACCAGCAATGGCAAGGTCACTCAGGCCAAGCACTTGGCAAAAGGCTGCTAGCAGACACAAGCTCCTACTTCACCAACTGGCTGGTGAGGCTGGGTAGAGGTCAGGTTAAGCAGCTAATTGCTCTGATAACTGGACATGGCCACTTCAGGAAACATCTCTACACAATCGGACTCAGAAATGAAAATCAGATGTGTAGGCTTTGCAATCAGTCTGAAGAGACTGCCAAGCATATCATACTGGATTGCGAGAGACTCGGGGCAAGGAGAATGGCTCTGTTTGGCTTTAAGCAACCAGGTGATGAATGGGACGTTAGCTTAGGGAAGAAACTCCTGGATCTTGTAAAGGGCACAGGTATTGGTTTGCCTAACTAACGTACTAGGGACACACAATAAGCTTCGGTTGACGTGTGAGGATCTTTGAATCTTCTGGATCTTTGAATCTGTCCCTTCAAACATAACATAACATAAACCTGATAGCAAACTATCAAGTTTAATTAAATTCATCCTCCCGTCAGGTGGAAAGAGAAGCATATATAATATTAGGTAAGTATTGCATTTGATTTAGTATAAGCTTGTTAGAGCTACAGTCAAGTAGTAACACACAGTGAGAGCTTCTTTAAAACATAACCTTAAAAATGTTTCAATGTTTTAGTTTTGCAAAGTTCAAGAAATTATCCAGATTGTTAATGGGTATAAGTTTGGATGAGTTTGAAGAGCTAGCTAATAGTGTAAAATTCTCACAATATTGTGTAGAAAATGTTAAGAAAGATAAGGATGATTATGATGATAAGGTGTCATCTGATAGCAATGACTCATGGAAAAATTCTAGTTCAAAATACTCCATCCTCTCTGAAATTTATGAGCTCTTAGTTATTGTAATTGAGGAATATGGACATTTTCACTATGGATGTAACAATGATCATCCCAATACTACAATTACAGATTCTAATCAGTTGTGGGAAGTTATTTTTGATCTGGCAGAGCTGAAATGTATCAGAAAGGGCTAACATTGTTAGATTGATGGTAGAGTATGTTTTTCACAACAGTTAGGCTCAAGTGATTTTGGGTTTCAGTGTCTGTAGACAGGTTTGGACGTGTTTCACGTGGTAAACATATTATTGATAGTGAAAAACAAATAGATGAACTTAAGAAAACAATTTTGACTAGATCAAATTTTGAAAAAGAAAAGACAGCTTTAGTCTCAACTGAATATCTTAATTCAAGTTCGAAAATAATTACCAAAGAAGCAAAGGGGCAAAGAAAAAACTGCTCAGTAAAGATGAATTCAATAAAGAGAAAAAAGATAATTTACTGAGTAGAACAGAGTTTAAAAATGAGAGAGAAAAGCTGCTTAGTAAAGAAGACTTCAAAAGAGAGAAAAAAGATAATATACTGAGTAAAACAGAGTTTAAAAATGAGAGAGAAAAACTGCTTAGTAAAGAAGACTTCAATAAAGCTAAGAAAGATAATTTACTGAGTAGAACAGAGTTTAAGAATGAGAGAGAAAAACTGCTTAGTAAAGAAGACTTCAATAAAGCTAAGAAAGATAGTTTACTGAGTAGAACAGAGTTTAAAAATGAGATAGAAAAACTACTCAGTAAAGATGACTTTAATAAAGAGAAAAAAGATCATTTGCTGAGTAAAACAGAGTTTAAAAATGAGAAAGCCGGATTTGTCTCCTTTGAGAATCTTAACACAAGTATAAAGGAATTAGAAAGCCTTTTAATCGATTATGTACATAATAGTCCGGATTTCAAGAACCATTTAAATGCTATAATGTATTGATATGCATATCATTTGATAGGAAAGTGTCTAATAGCTATGAGAACTTTCAACTGGAAGGAATTGGAAAGTCGTGGGCTTACACTAGAACATTGTGTTGATGAGTTTTTTTCGTAAGATCAATATGTCAGAGCCAGAGGTTAAATATGATGCTAACCAGTTTCCAACACCAGAATAACAACAGTTAATAAATCATTATAAGAACTACTCATAAAAAGATTTTTTCTTTAGTTCAGACAAAGAAAGTTCTAGCAATGAGAGAGTTAGGACTTCCATTTCATAAGAACTTGATCTGAGTTTTGTAGTAGACTGATTTTATGGGTGATGGAGGCGGAGGCAATTCAAAATGGGTGTTTTAAACAAGGTTATTTATTTTTTTCTCTCCTAACCTTATCCTCCACCTAAAAAAAGAAAAAATTCATGCAGTACAGGTTTGGGTGATGCCTACAAAAAGAAAAAATTCCCCCCTGTGTCTGTGGGCATGCGCACCATTTTCCTTTGGACAGGGGCAGGGGGACTTGAAGGGGGCAGGCCCAGGGGGGCTTAAGGGGGGAAGGTCCCCCAACAAACCTGGTCCCCCACTCCAACACGTGCAGCCAATGGCGTGCCTCATACCTCTACAAAATGGCCGACTCTCCCCTCTACAGGGGCGTGGTCTTCTCCCATTGGTCAGGGGGCGTGGCTTAGAATTAATGCCCTATTCCTATTGGCAACGCTGTTCCTGCAATCCCACACTACTATCATATATAAAGAATCTGAAAATATTTAAACATAAACATTCATTGAAAATACTTTGTTATAAGTGTTGAATTATCTCACAAAGTATTTTCAAACATTATTTATGTTTGAATATTAAGTTAAAATGTAATTTGGAACTACTACAAGAAAATATTTTGTAGATAATTGTCTCTTTTTGCTTTCCAATATTGCGCTTAATTGGCTTACCTTGAAGTGTCTGATGGCGTTTTTGGAACAGAAGTTGTTAAGTTGCTACTTGTCTGGGATTTTCTTTTCCCTAATTTTTTACTCTTCTCCTTTTTACCCATTAATCTTCTCAGCTCATCTTCTTTTTGTTTTGCCAGCTGTAGAAAATCATAATAGCTCTAGCAATGAAAAAAATTCTGACAATATGATTTGTTTAAGAGCTAGCACAGTACATTAAAGAATGTGTACTAAATTTATTGATTGTAAATAAACATTCATGGAAATTAAATTATTATTTAGTGAGTAATATTGCTGAGTGCTGGTCATCTCAAACATAAGTACTGTCTTAAGTTGTCTTCACACTTGAAAGCTATTAAAGAGTTACTGGTATTGCATGGGACTACTGTTATGAAATTCAATGCACCTTTATAAATAATACCGTTCTTTATTTACACAAATTACTTATGACATGCACTGATCAGCTATATCACACAAGAAAAACCAGTAAGAAACTAACAGTTCAATAATATTCAACTAATAATGAATTTACTATATTACTGAACAAAAACTAATAATTACTAACTGTCAATAGGCTGATCAATAATTTTATAATAATATGTGTCCAATAATCTATTCAATGACTTAACAAAACACTTACGAAGCACAGTGGTCTGTCACACTATTATCAATCACAATTGGTACTTTGCATTCTGCCAGTCCGAATATCTACTGTTGAGAAGCATTTGATATAAATAATCACTCTTTATAACAGTAGCACTGTTATGTAATAACTATTTTGTATACTGCCAAACATAAATTGTTACAATGTCATCTATTACTATAGTCGTTCGAATCATAACTGACTGCTGATATTCACACTCACTTTTATAAGATTTTTGTTTATTCTAATAATTTCCACAAATATCTGGGTCATTCTACTATTTACTCAAACATTCTAGAAACGCATTTGTCAAGTGGGAGTGAGCAAAAAGAAATAAGGAGATGAAATGAAGACAGAAAAACAACTACATGTATCAGTGAGGCCGGAAGCACTGTTGACACAATGAGTGTGGAATAATGTTTTCTTCTTTCTTGCATTTCCTAACAATATTTAACCTTCAAAGTGCTCAAAAGTATATTTCAACTTGAAAAGTAAAGGGTATTTTAATAAAACATTAGATGTAGATGTTGAAGTGGAATTGGGATAAAATTAAGCTGTGTTTGAGGTATCAACAAGATTCTTTATTCAATTGAAAGATAACATTTAAGCCATTACTTGAGGAATCTCACACCATTCAAATGACAGTGTGCTTTGGCTTCTCATGGTGGCATGGATCAAAGTGGCCCAATTTTCAATGCCTCTGACATGTAAATCCAGATGAATTCGAGTAATGGCTTTAAAGACATTAGTTGTCTGTGGCTTATTGGTGGAGACCTGCAACTTTGGAAAACCCAACAAGGAAGAGTATTGTGGGGTCAAATTACATGATCTTGGTAGATATTCATCATAGGTATAGATTTTCTCTTTCAGAGGCACTGAAGTCTAGACATCAAACAAATGGTCTTGTAGACTCAAGTCTTGGTGCAAAATTCCCCAAGTTTAAGGTTTTTTGTGAAAAATTAAGTTATTGTGCGAGGAATTGACAGTCATTGGTTTTTCCTGCACACTTTCAAGCACCGCAGTAATAATTTCCATTGCCAATCTGGCATTGCTTCGATGTTTGGGAGTTGATTAATTGTTTACCAAACCGTTCATCTCAAATTTGCTTAAAAATTGTTAACAAATGTTATAGCTTGATGTGCACTATTTTAGATTTTTCTGGTAGAAATGATTGTTTTGTTGATTTTCAAGGGCCACCGCATCTGCTGTAAAGTGATATTAGTGTCTTGTGCACACATCATTAGCACAAGCAAACCCTCATTTTGATAATAAATTTTTGGCATTTTCAGACATGCTGCTTAACTATGTAACTGTAGCAACAACTGGAAGTTACTTCTGGCATGGTAGCACCTTATCTGCAGAAAGGTTATAAATTATTTATTATTGTCTCTTATTTCTCGTTGAATGTCTCTTTCAGTCTCATGTGTCAAGTGATTTTTTAGGGTTTTAGAGAATTATGCCAGAATGTTTGAGATTATGTTATCTGTTTCCATAACTTTTGGAATACTTGGCCTACAAGTAGTATTTAAATGGCTGTCCTTGTGAGCAATCAGTCAGTTTTTGTTCAGATTCCAAAACTTTCATCTCAGTGACAGTTTATGGCAGTGTACACATACATAGTGCTGTAATTGTGATTGATTACAGTCAAGACAGACATTGTGCTTTGTGAGTGTTTAGTTAATTACCAAGTGTTTCACTGTTTATTGGGCATTCCTTTTTAAGGCATTAAACAGTTTATTGAACAGTTATTATTAAATTATTGATTATCCTATTGCAGTTAGTAAATAGTTTTTTTACAGTGATATTATAGTAGATTCATTATTAGTTGATCATTATAAAACTGTTTGTTCCTCTAATGATTTTCTTGTGTGATAATTAACTGCTTTGTGAGTAATTGTTTAATTAAAGTTCAAGGGTTACTTTCAAGTGTTGCCAGCATTATTTTAGTGATAGAACCCATAACATAACTTGTCATGGTGATTTTGCAAATATAACTGAATAACAAACAATAGTTAACACAGACAAAAGAAAATAAAATGGCGGCCACAAACTGCTAACATCTACCGGTACCCATACCTCACATAATAAAGGATAGAACAGTCTTTTATTTTTAAGCTCCATAATTTTTTCCAATCACTCTTATTTCTAAACACTTACATTCTTCCTTTTAAACACAATATTGCTCTAAAATTTGATTTTCTATAAATAAACTTGTAACTCTCAGTTAAACACCTTTTTTCCAACATTATTGCTGAAAATATTGCATTGTGTAATATAACATTACATTATGTCAACTGAGCTAATAATCAACAACAGACTTCTAATTAACTTCATTCAAAATGGCAAAATTTCTCATATAGAATTAAGAAACAATAAATTCACAAGAAGGTATCATTTGCAACTAATTAAAACTACATATTATAGGTGAGTGATGATTTATAAATCAGTGTACAGACAGAAAATTCTAAGTGGGTCTCAGAACTTTCAAAAACAAAACATGGATAGTGTTTAAGAGGGGTCTAAAAAGAGAGTCTAGCGGTCTAAGCTGACCTCTGATGTTTTAGTATTTGTATGATCAGTAGCAGCGCGTCAAGTTATATACTCAACTGGTGGGGATGATTTTTAAATACACCTGTGGGTCGATCGTGAGGTCTATTTCAGTCAGAATATTGTGAAAACCAACCAGTATTCAAGACGAATCCTTGGATTTCTTCAAATCACCTGTTGAAATTGTACTGTCGCTTCCCAACAGACAAGTTATAAAACTTATGTTGGGATGGCCAATTTGTAAAAAAATGAGGAGTTAAGGTATAGTACTGTCTTTCTTTGTAAGAAAAAAGAAATGGATAAAAATACTTGCAGTAATCACTGTGCAGTACAGTTTTTGAGTGTTCCTATGTCAGTGATTATATTGACACAGTCAAGAGGGGTGTAGAGGATAGGTCAATGAACTAAAAGTCAAGTAATAACAATCTTACCATTGTAGATGCGATCTTTGGATGGATATTTAATTGCAATGGTTAAATTAGTGTTACTTTCCTCATGTTTTTCAATTTTCTCACTCAAGTGTTTAAAATCCTTACAGCCAATTTCCATCCAAAGATCATCATTTCCCTTATGATTATTATTATCAAAACATAAAAAATAAAAACAAAATAAAGCTTGTTTTTCAATGCTTGTAGTTAACCATGGCTTTTTATTGTACCACGAGGTACAAAGGTTTCTGTTTTGCTTTATGTATGTCTAACTGTGCCTAACTACTTAATTTTTTTTTACCCCCAATGGCATTGTCAAAACTTTGTGCAAAGTAAACTGGAAACATTATTTGAATTCATTGTTTACATTAACTTACTAACAAAAAGTAAGTTTCTTATTATTTATTATTAAAATTTAATAATAAGAGTTAATTAATAAATAATTCTGTTGATAGTTCACTTTCCACATGGGTGTGGTCCAGACAACATATTATGCACTCTTCCAGTGGAGAATGAACTGTGGAATAGAGCCACTGGTCAAAGTAATTACAAGACTGCTCACCAGTGGGCTGAGCCCTGGAATCAAATGCCTGAAACAAATGAAGCTGCAAAGTGGAGTAACTGGCAGTCTGACATCACCTATCTATAGAGCCAATGTATTTCAGTTCAATATTGCCAGAGCTACTTAGAAACTAGCCCAACCGGCCCATACCATGGCTACTCATCTCAATTGGCATGCAAATTAATATACTTGCCTTACAAATCCATGTGCTGTTTTCTTTTTAATTCAGTGTTTATTTTAATGAACTAATATTTTTCTCTTTTATGGAATTATTGGTTGAGCTCAGCCCCACTGCCCTAATGGACAATGGTGCCTGTGGGTACAATAATTTTTTATTGGTCTGCATAGCATTGAATCCATGATAGGAGTAAAGTAGGCTGTAAATGCTAGTAATGATCATGAATTGCTTATTTCTTACCTCAGCTTTCCTTTTAGCAATTCTGTCTGCTTCCTTGGCATCCTTGGCAGCAAGTAGTGCATCACTTCTAGCCTGCTCAATGCCAGGTCCTTGTTCAGCAAGCAGCGTATCTCTAGCTTCCTGTTCAGCTAGCATCTGTCTATTTCTAGCTTCCTGTTCAGCTAGCATCTGTCTATTTCTATCTTCCTGTTCAGCTAGCAACTGTCTATTTCTAGCTTCCTGTTCAGCACGTTTCTGTGCTTTCTTTGCATTCTTGGTTGAGGTTTTTGATTCCTGATCAGCACGTTTCTGTGCTTTCTTTGCATCCTTGATTGAGGCTCTTGATTCCTGATCAGCACGTTTCTGTGCTTTGTTTGCACTCCTGAGTGAGGCTCTTGATTCCTGATCAGCACGTTTCTGTGCTTTCTTTGCATTCCTGAGTGAGGTTCTTGATTCCTGATCAGCACGTTTCTGTGCTTTCTTTGCATCCCTGAGTGAGGTTCTTGATTCCTGATCAGCACGTTTCTGTGCTTTCTTTGCATTCCTGAGTGAGGCTCTTGATTCCTGATCAGCACGTTTCTGTGCTTTCTTTGCATCCTTGATTGAGGCTCTTGATTCCTGATCAGCACGTTTCTGTGCTTTCTTTGCATTCCTGAGTGAGGTTCTTGATTCCTGATCAGCACGTTTCTGTGCTTTCTTTGCATTCCTGAGTGAGGCTCTTGATTCCTGATCAGCACGTTTCTGTTCTTTCTTTGCATTCCTGATTGAGGCTCTTGATTCCTGATCAGCACGTTTCTGTGCTTTCTTTGCATACCTGAGTGAGGTTCTTGATTCCTGATCAGCACGTTTCTGTTCTTTCTTTGCATTCCTGATTGAGGCTCTTGATTCCTGATCAGCACGTTTCTGTGCTTTCTTTGCATACCTGAGTGAGGTTCTTGATTCCTGATCAGCACGTTTCTGTGCTTTCTTTGCATCCCTGAGTGAGGTTCTTGATTCTCTATCAGCTATTTTTTGTGATTTTCTTGCTTCCTTGGCTGCACGCTTCTGTGCTCTCTTTTCATCCTTGATTGAGGCTCTTGATTGTCTAGCAGCTACTTTTTTAAATTTTCTTGCTTCCTTGGCTGCTTTCCTTTCCTGTAGCTCTCTGGCATTCATCCGTCTTGGGAAAAGTCTGTTGTCTCTACAACGATTCAGAAAACATTTTCCTCGAGGCTGTAAAGAAAAAACATGTAACAAGGGGTATGAAAATCATTTGATCTTACAAAGGTCAAAAAGGGTTCTTCCAAAAAAAAAAGTTTATCACCATCCAACTGAATTTTATGTTTGTTAATGATGCTGACATAAGTATGAGAATTATTCTATGTGAAAGAGGTGAATGATAAAATATAATATACCAAGCTGAACAGGAATCGAACCTGTGATCACAGGAGTACTACTAGCGATAAGCGCTCTAACAGATAACACCACTGTGTCTATTTTCTCAGTTGTCTTCCATTTATTCTTATTTATCATTCTATATTATATAGTTCTTGGTATGGTACAGGTTTTTCTATCCCTACAATTCCTGAGTCATTGACCTTTGAATAAATGCAATCACTAGACCTGGTCTGGGTTTTCTGGTCTGTGAACATTATTGATTGAGCTTCTTCCAGAATAATTCTCAGAATGAACTTGTGGAATAAATGTTATTAACAAAATCATTTACTAAAAAAACAGGCAGAGTTTTAAACTGCTAGTTACTAATTATGATATCATAAAGTAAATGTAGATGAGAATTATTTCAATTGAAGGGTTCCCTACCAGACTTCAAAATGCTTCATACTAATCTTATTAATGGCAAATATAACAAACACAAGATTTTCCTCATTGGACCATAAATTCAACACGTCTTGGATCATTGCATATTATGATGAGCAATAATGACTTAAAAATTGTTATTTAAGTCTGAAAGAGATATTCGCTTGGCAGAGTATTTTTTTTTTAAATACCATATATCGAATTCTGTAGAAAAACAAAATTTTTTGAAAGCGATTTGGCTCACCCATTGGAGCTATCACTGCCACTTCATTGCAGTGTCTCACTATATTAATAGATTTGTTTTTTCTGAATCTTGAGAATTTTCCAACTGAATTCCAGTAATTTTTGACAGGTTAATCACTTGTAAATTTCTGTGATGTTTTCCATGACAAAATACTTAATGAACAATCTAATATTAAAACTGACATTGTATTTCACTTTTATATAATTTTTTACTCACATATATTGGAGATGCTTGAGAAGTGGAATGCATTTCTCAAGCATCTCCAATATATGTGAGTAAAACATATAAAAGTGAAATACAGTGTCAGTTTTAATATAGATTGTTCTAAATTTCGTTACCCTGATGGTGATGCAACAAAAATCGAGATTGAAGGTTTATCATTTTGATAAAAAAGTCAACCAAATCATTATTCATTTCATGCTACATCTATATGACAGACATTTTAAAATGATTGCTGTTACATTACTGCTTGTTAGTATGAGATGCTGGACAGCAATAGAAAATGAGTAATGCTCACCACTGATCTGCCATCCTCTGCAACCAATGGAGGTTCCAAGTCTTCCTCATATGTGCAGTAGTTATCGACTGATTTTCCTGTTTTAGTTTGGGTTCCAGCAAATAGATTATTCTTCATGCACATCTTGTACCGTTCATAGAGGCTGGGCGATTGAGATCTTTTCTTTGGATCTTTTACTTTTCTTGGACCAATGATACTTCTGCTTGAGGATTGAGGCAGGAGTAGTGTATCTCTGTAAGGTCTTTCTGGCGTTGTTCCCATCAATCCCGGCATCGAATCAGATTTTTTCTTATTACCTTTATTTTTCTTTTTATTAGTTTTCATTTTCTTTCCACACAAACCAGCACAAAGCATTGAACCAGGTTTCTTTCCCTTCTTTCTTTTTCCAGGAGTACTTGAAATGCTGTAAGTAAAAATTAATTGCTTGTTGTAATAATATTGTAGATAGGTACATCTTTTAGCACTCAAGCTCAATCTTGCTGGGTTGGAGAACTAATCGAGGCTATTATCAGGCACAATAAAATCTGCTGTCAGTTGGTATCTTATATAGTTTGTTCACCTACCATTAATATTTTTGTGCTTTAATAAATTTATGAAATATGAGAGAAAATATCAAGTTCAACTCTCATGTAAACAGAAAAAGCAGTTATTAACAATGATTACTATTAATTAAAAGGCACGACAGTCCTCTATTGAGAAGATAAAATGATTTGAAATCTTGATGCAACTTGAGGTTGAGTGGTAGGAGGCACACACAGTCTTAATTCCGCCTAATAAAGAACTTTTCATTAATTCATCTTACTGGCATCAGTTCAATATAATTTATAGATGTTAATTCAATATGATCTATTATAATTTTTCTTTTCTCTGTATAGAGAATATGGAATTTTCTCAAATCTTCATCCATCTTACCGGCAGAATTAAAATTAATGTTAAATTGAAATCATTATCCAAATATGTGAACACATTCTATATAACTATCTTCTTCTATCTTCTACATATTATATAAAAATGAATGTTTTCATACACACACACACACACACATATATATATATATATATATATATATATTTTGTCAGGGCGCATTCTCTGAACCCCATAATATAAAAGAAATAGTAGGAAAAAATTAATTCAGTATAATTTATTGTAAAAAACTAGAAATACAAACCAAGAGCAAAGGCAGTAGTATGTTCAAAAGAACCACTCATTGTTTACATTTATTTGTCGAAACTAGGTTATAGTACTATGGATGGCTGTCAGCTGTGACTGACGTTTTTTGCGCCAAATTCAGCGTAGCCTAGAGCCGGCTAATAAAAAAATATATAATTTGCCATAAAATAAAATTATTATTTGTAATAAGTGCTCACAACACCTAGCCCTTCCACAAATTGGTGGATTTAAACATTCCAACTCATTTATTGAATCTAACCATAGCTTCCTAAAGACAAGGCTGCGGCAATGTAGAAGTGGCAACGTCGCAAGGAGGCTGGCTGCAAGCCTCCAGTTCCATACAAAACAATGGATTGACAGTATGCGCTCACTTTTTTGGGCTATTTTGAATGCGATTTCAGACAGTTGAGTGACAGTTTTCTGTGAAACTATGCCTAAGAAATGTGTCGTTCCTGGGTGCAGAAGCAATTACGATTCCGAAATTAAAACAGAAGGGTTTGTCCCTTGTTTCAAATTTTGTGTATACAGTATTCATATTTATATTTTAAAAGAAAAGAGGCATTGTGGTATTAGTAATCTGGACTTAGCTACAAAGATAGTTTTAATAATGAGTAATATTGTGATGAACAATTACTCGAAGGCAAGTTATCAATCGTAGCTGTCAGAGAAAACTTAAAATTTTGTCATAATTGTAATTTTTTCATTTGTTGTTTTTTTATAATACAGTATTGTTGTTGTTTGATCGTAAAATTGTGTACACAGTACAACAAAACTAAAATAGGCCTATGCTTATTATACTAGACTATGTTTATTTGTTGAAAAATAAATTTCATTACCAGTATCTAGTAGCTTTATGACAGCACTATTACAAAATATTGTCATTCCACTTTACTAAAAACGTCTACTTTTAGTCCAGGAGACAACTAATTTAGTTAGGTATCATTATAACGACTTGCAGTCGATTTTAATTTTGTCATTTTTAAAATTGACTGAAAGTCGTTATAATGAAATGAATTACCTAATTTTAACATCACAGATTGTAATTTATCCAGAAATTCTAGTTTTGAACTAATTTAGGTTTACTGTACGATGGTAACACTCCTTCCCTGTCTATGCTCGAAATAACCATTTCCGATCTTCAGCTGATTCAAAATAACAATAAATTACGAAAACTAAAATAGCATGGCAAGAAAATTTGTGTTAATAGCAATTCAATCCATGAATAACAAGTTGAGAACATGAGGTGTTGGTTACACGAGCACTGCCTGCTACTGGCAGAGCCGGCCTCCTTCCTGCTGTAGGAGCGGCGTTGACAATTTTCTCGCCGGGGCCTTGTCTTCAGGGGGCTATGATCTAACCCATGACAGGGGTGTGTTGTCCCGAATCACCGAGTTGGGGCAGTATATCTCTATGGCCTGGGAAGCCGCATAGAAAAAGGAAATTGAACAGCACTTGCTGAAAAAATCCTGCCCGAGGACGTCGAACTCCTGTCGAGTCCCAAAAAAAGCTTAATTCTTCTAGTCAATTTTAGTGTTCTAAATTTCATTTCAAGTTACCAGTTTTTGTGTTTAAATGTCCCTGGAAGATGGAATCTACTTTTAAGAAAAATTCAATGTGATACGCCGATTTTATGAGAACTTCGCCAAATAACGACCACGAGAGGCAGCCTAATCCAATTCAAGTTACCAAAGGACAAAATAAAGTAGAAAAACCACTCATCGCCTGGAACACGTGAGTCAAACGTTATTAAATATAAATTGGCCAATTTACAGTGGAAATGTGCTTCGAAAAATATATTTAACACAACGATATTCCACGACCGCATGGCGAAATAAATTTTGTATCAAGTGTAAAGATTTCATCTTGCCTTCACTGTACTAATTAGCCCTTAGGTCGGCTCAACAAAATTATCATCTATCGATTCATAAACTTTTCAAAAATATTCTCAGTAAAAATAAGCCTGAAAAAGGACTTTAACTTCTTTCTATTCGAATCTCTTTGCCACCATTTCGATCTATCTCTTGCATTGGATTTTTTCTTAATTTTAATAAAATCCGCAATATTGGTATTTAAATCTGTGCCTGATTGTTTGTTAGTGATTAGTTAGTGTATTTGTTAGTGATTAGTTTTATTATTTTCATACTGTGGGTGATATTTGTCGAGGGTCATACTGCACAATATATTCTGTATGATATGTGGGTCGCTGGTGTCGTCGGTGAGACATACAGCTGCTCGAGAATATATTGGTGAATTTTTGAGAGACCGAATTCGACAGAGATCAGCTCCCTCAGTGAACCTTACAGCAATACTAAGCATAGCAGCGGTCATCAGCATAGTAGGTATAGGGATTTGACAACTTACAACGGTTGATTCCTGGATATCATACCTGGAATAAATATTTCAGGGAAGATAGAAAGGACTTTTCCGTTTTTTGTAGTGGGATTGCCCCATCACCCTTGCAATCATCCCGCAGCTGAATGGGAGCCTAATATGTGAGTGATTCCGGAAGCAAGGACAACAATTAATTTTATTTCAGCTAATTGTAGAGGGAGGTGGAAGTAGTTCCAACGTGAATGGCGCCCGAACTTCAGACAGTGCAGAGAGAAGGCCAGGGAACATTGTATTCTAATAATATTTAATTCCAGAAAACTTTAGCATCAGCTGCTGAAGAATATATCAGCAAAAATATTAATAAAATTTTATTACAGTTTTCATCCTGAAAAACAAGTGAGATCGCCGCAGACTTCAGCTTGCAGTGTACTAGCCTAGCTTATAAGTGACCAGTGGTCGAGCAGAGCAATAGCATACTGAAGTTGAGTCTATCTAGTCTAATTATAGTAATTTCCCAACTGTGAGTGATCCTTACTGATTTTAAAAAATAGTATTTTAGGAAACTGTGTAGAAACAAACTTAGGACTTAGAAAAAAGTATAGGCATAACATCAGCCTACAATTTAGAATTTTAAAACAATTGAACAAGGAAGACGAAGACGAGGGGCAGGGTTTACTAACACCCTTTGCTAAACTATTGCAAGTTTATACGTCATATAGTTTTTATTTTTCTAATTATTTGTAATTTCATGTCGTTTTTACAATATATATATATATATATATATATATATATATATATATATACATCTGGCTATCATTGTGGCATCTTTTCAAATTGGTTACGTTTTGGCATCCCCTTGAAATCAAGGAGTATATTGTTTTTTCATGAAAGTATATCAGGTTTTGTATGTGTTCCACCTCGATATTTCACTTTGGTTCTTTGAAAAACATAAAAATTAAAATCGATTTTTTTTATCCACTCCGTCGATCATTCAAACTCCTTTCAAAATACAGACAATGGTACTTCCAGAGTATACTTTCATACAGTTTGACTTCAAGATGAACTCCGGTTTGAATATCTATTACCACTTTGAGGCTTATTTGACATCCAGCAATGTTGCCAGATTGCTGAGCTACTGGATTTCAGAGTTTGTTTGTTTTTACATAAGTCTGGTTGGCCTGAGACCGGCGCCAGACAAGTCAAAGTGCTTGACAAAGCAAGACACATCTCTACTGAAAAAAGAGTGCAACTCTGTCATGTTGCATCGACAATACATCACGGTTTTACATTTTTCACATTTGAACGCAACTACTTTTTGTTTATTAATTGCTCTTATCTAAGTACAGTATTAAACTTTGCTTCTATCTGAATTGAGGTATGACGTAATAATATAAACAAAGGATACATATAAGAACAATAGTATTTTTAAACTGTTTTATATTCTATGTTTTAGTTTTCATGTGTATTCTATTTGTATTCTTTATCCATTATCTCGATTCATGTATTAATTCACTATATTACTCACTTATATTAAATTAATTAAATATAAACTAGATAAATATAATTTAATTATATTAATATACATTAAATTGAAATTGAAATGTTGTATAAATTACAAGGTTGCCAGTTGAATTTGGGAAATTTTTGATTGAATTTTTTTTAAATCGCCACTTTTGCTTGGGAACACTCAAGTACCCCCATCGCTCTCATGACGGAAGTAAAGAGAATACTAGATGTATAAGAACCCACTGATTACAATACATGTGAGTTTCAATGAATCCATAACACCAACAGAAATTTTTATGATCATTTGAAAAACGAGAAGTCGAAAAATCTGATATTTCAGTCAGCAGTGCACAAAAAACTGTAATAATATTATTTTGAAGGATGGAAATCGGAGTTCTGGGTATATAAAAACCCACTCATTACAGAACTGGTGAGTTTTAATCCATAACACAAGCAGATAATTTTTTATGGCCACATGAAAAATGAGAAATTAAAAAAATTGTTATTTGAGTCAGCAGTATGCACGAAATATTGATATTTGAAGTCTTAAAATCGAAATTTTCAGTGAGTTCAAAACATGTGAGTCTTACAACAGCAGAATTTCTGGGCATCTTTTACAAGCCCAATCATGTGGTGAAAAGAACATACATATGAATGCTAATCGAATAATTTTATTCAATTTCATAACCTATATGGGATGATTATTTTGTTTAATAAAACTGTTCATATCTTTATAAGATATTTAAGGTTTTGAGCAAAAAGGAATCAAACGAAGTGTCTATAGCAGTGGCGCAACCAAGGGGGAGGCTTAGGGGGCTTAAGCCCCCCCTCCAAGAACCCGAGCTCCTTAAAAAATGGTTGATAATTTTCAAGAAAATTTACTATAGAGAGTATGTGCTGCAGGCTGATCAGTGTTAGTACATGTCATGCATTCACACTTTTTAAGTAGAATAATGTTCATAGGTAGTGGCTTGACATGGGGGGCTTTGGGACTCATGTCCTTCAGGTCCTGAAATCCTTATTAAAATGATAATTTTCAAGCGAATTGACTGTATAATATGAACTAGGCTGTACATTTCAGACTTGTTTAAATATGATTGTTTATAACAATTATTAACAATATCGATATACTATTAAGAGGAATATTATGAGTGACTACCATAGGTGGAAATAGAGTTTGTAGCCTGGCAGAATGAAATTCGACCAGGCGGCTGGGTAAAGATACTTCGTTTCATTTATATCAATCTGGCAATCTTTTAACCAATAAGTACAGGACCTCCAGCCTCTAAAACTTCCTAAACCTGTGATACATTTAACGTTACAGTAATAATGTAATTTTTTCGGAAGGTGAAGCCCAGATAGTTCTGAGACCTGTGCGTGGGTAATGTGTTGATGAGTTGACCCACATTTTTCGGTGAGTTCCGAATCATCGGCAAGTGATTTTATAGCTGATAACCCTCTTTTTTGTTGGCCTCTTTTGTGATTCGGTCACCCTTAACCTAGGAATTTGCAGCTTAACTTATCTGACTGAACAGGTACCTGTTACGGTCCGCAGCTAACAATTTTCTAAAAAAGGTTTACAGGTTTTTGCAAAAATTTCAATAAGAGTGCAAAAGTTTATTCCTTCGAAAACACTTCAATACATAAATAAATATAGCAGAAGAGTGAAGCTATCTTTTTCAATGAGAGATCAATAAATTAGCACTCATTTAGAAAACTTTGGGCTTCTAAGGCCCTCATTCAGGTGGTGAATTGAATGCATTCGTAGTGAAATGAACTGTAAAATCACATTAAACATCAACTACTGCGATTATTGAGTTATTGTATTTTGGAAATTGAGATTGAAGAGTTTTTGAGATTGAAGGGTATGAGCTTGGTTATTGATTGCGAATAAAGCACCCAGAGTTTACAAAACCAGAATTTAAATTGGGTCAAAAAACAGAAGAATAGCAAGTGGAAAGCATCTGGTGCAAAATCAGTATGCTTTGATTCAATAAAGCTCAACTTTATAAAATTTGGGACCGTTCTTGACTATTAAGTACATTCAATTACATTTAAGTACATCCAATTTAAAGATTTGGTAATCCCGATTCGCGTTCTGACTGGCTTTTTTCGTTCACTTTAATACCAACGCAAAAGTCTCATGTGGGCATCAAAAAATGTATAATAGTGAATCTTGTAGCATGTTTCAGATAATTTTCCATTGATTCAATTCAATTCACACCATCTATATGAAGACCGTAGTAATTTCTAAATGGATAATGGAATAGCTGTAATTTTTCGCCCTCTTTATTTCTATAACAAAGCAGTCCGGACCTACATTCATTCTAATATATATATCCTCATGAGAAGCTTCTTATTCAGTCTGACAGAATCATTTTGAACTTTTGAAACACTGTACAAAAAATACTCATGATGGACACATTTTGTTTCCCCATAGCTTATTAACTAATACTCTTTTAAAGAGTCAAGTAATGAATCCCTGTCTCCTCATTAAACTTTATCGGGCAACAATCTTGTAAAAAGAGCTCTGAAAAATCCCATTTTTACCATCCCAAATATTACCTGGAAATTAAACCAAAAGTCTGTGTGTGCCCCTGGTCTTCAGTACTTCAGTTTGATAGTATCGTTTGAACTAGCCGGTTTAATTGGAGTCACCCAATAGTATTGTTGAGCGGGCGATTTTATCCAATCCTGTCCCTTGGCGCGGAGCAGCTCAGTATAGCGGGACGTTTGAAACTTCCCGCATAGTAATCAAAATGGAACTCTGTATAGTTTTTCGGCTGGGGAGGTAGAAGAGAACATGGGAAAAGTCAACAAAAAATCTTGAACGTTTCTCTTCATGCTATTAACATTCCCCTGAATTTTCAAATCAATCTGTCCAAAATTAACAAAGTTATGAGCATTTTTCGAATTCATGTCAGGTAACAATAAAAATAAAGTAGTATCCAAAGTGTCTACATAGACATTGAATTGATTTTCAAGTTCCCATTCCAATAACTTTCTTCTACTTCCTCCTCTTATTATCCTGTCTTCTTCTTCCTCCGCTTCTTCTTCTTTGCTTCCTCCTGTCATCTTCTTCTGCTTCCTCACTTCTTCTTCTCCTTTCTCCTGTTTTCCTCTTCTTGCTCCGGTTGCTTGGTCCTCTTTATTCTCTCTTTCTTCTCCTTCTTCTTCTTCTTCTTCTTCTTCTTCTTCTTCTTCTTCTTCCTCCTCCTCCTCTTCTTCTTTTTATCATCTTCTTCTTTTCTTTGCCTCCTCCTGTTTTCTTTTTCCTCTTCTCTTTCTGCTTCCTCTCTTCCCCTTCTTCTCCTTTCTCCTCCTTTTCTCTTCTTCTCCTCCGACTTGCACCGGTTGCTCGGTCTACTTTATTTTCTCTTTTTTCTTCCTCCTCTTCTTCTTCTTCTTCTTCTTTTCTTAGCCTCCTCCTGTCTTCTTCTTCCTATTCTTTCTATGCTTTCTCTCTTCTTCTTCTTCTCCTTCCTCCTCCTTTTCTCTTCTTCTTCTTCACCTCCGAATTGCACCGGTTGCTCGGTCCTCTTTATTCCCTTCCCTCTTTCATCTTCCTGTCTTCTTCGTCCTGTCTTCTTCTTCTACTTCCTTCTCTTTTTCTCTTCTTCTTCCTCCTCTTATTTTTCTTCTCCCATGTTTCTCTTCTTTTTCTTCCTGTCTTCTTTTTCCATCTCTCCTTCCCCCTCTTATTCTTCTTCTATTTTTCAATTATATAAATATAATTATATTATATATAAATGATATTATATCTCCAGATATTTAAAATGTATAAAAGTTTAAAATGAAGGTCATAATGAAAATGAAACAAAAATTGGAAGTGGTGGAATATTGTAAACAGAAAGTGGCGAAAGTTTCAATTATTAACTGCTATTCTTTGCTTCCTCCTGTCTTCTTCTTCCTTATCTTCTTCCCCCTCTTATTCTTCTTCTGTTTTTTAATTATATAAATGATATTATATCGTCTTATATTTTAATTGTATAAAAGTTTAAAATAAAGGTCATGATGAACATGAAACAAAAATTGAAAATGGTGGAATATTACAGAAAGTGGCGAAAGTTTTAATTATTATCTATAGTAATTGTATTGAGAGCAAGTGAATTTTCAAGAATTTCAAAAATAAAGTTCAGGCAGGAATAAGAACTATTATATTATGAGAAAAAAGTGATATTGAAATGCATGAGATAGGCTACTTGTTGGAAAACCATCTTGCAGGTGGATATTTCAGGAACTGGAATTTACTATAATCTTGGTGAAGCTCGCCGGGTCAGCTCAAGCCATTCTCTAATAAGGTTGACATCCAGGCGTTGTTGCCAATCTTCTTTAACTTGATGGACGTCGAATTCGCGGTGGAATGAACAAATTTATACGTTTCATAGTATACGCTAAGGAGAGGGCCAATCTGACTAGCGCTACGTGGTGGTAGAATTCAGAAGCTTCCATGTATATTAAAATTCATTTAGACAACATTCAGACATCCAAGAGTTTTTTTACAAACTAGTGTAGAGCTGATGATAACTGACGAATTGTCACGTGATTTCTGTTGTGGGTCAAGTCGGCATGCCTGAAAAGGCATGGGGCGAAACTAACCTATTTCAAACTTTTCTAACGATTTTATTAAGGAATGTAATCGGGCGTCCGTATACGGATGCACAATTACACATGGACGTCCAAACGAATGTAAATCAACAATGTATGGATGCCGAAATGATGGTCAGATGTAAATATATATATATATATATATTTACACCTGACCATCATTTTGGCATCCATACATTGTCGATTTACATTCGTTTGGACGTCCGTGTGTAATCGTGCATCCGTATACGGACGCCCAATTACATTCCTTAATAAAATCGTTAGAAAAGGTTGAAATAGGTTAGTTTCGCCCCATGCCTTTTCAGGCATGCCAACTTGACCCACAACAGAAATCACGTGACAATTCGTCAGTTATCATCAGCTCTACACTAGTTTGTAAAAAAAATGTTGGACGTCTGAATGTTGTCAAAATGAATTTTAATATACATCGAAGCTTCTGAATTCTACCACCACGTAGCGCTAGTCAGATTCGTCCCCTCCCGTGTGTATATTATGAAGCGTATAAATGTTGTTCATTCCACCGCGAATCTGACGTCCATCAAGTAATAGAAGATTGGCAACAATGCCTGGATGTCAACTTCGTTAGAGAATGGCTTGAGCTGACCCGGCGAGCTTCACCAAGATTATTGTAAATTTCTGTTCCTGAAATACTCCCCCGCAAGATGGTTTTTCTACAAGTAGCCTATCTCATGCATTTCAGTATCACTTTTTTCTCATAATATAATGCTTCTTATTCCTGTCTGAACTTTATTTTTAAAATTCTTGAAAATTCACTTGCTCTCAATACAATTGCTATAGTTAACTTTTGCCACTTTCTGAATACAATATTCCACCATTTCAATTTTTTGTTTCATGTTCATCATAACCTTTATTTTAAACTTTCATACAATTAAAATATAAGACGATATAATATCATTTATGTATAATATAATTAAAAAAATGATGAAGAATAAGAGGGGGAACAAGAGAAGGAAGAAAAAGAAGAGAAAAAGAGGAGGAGGGAGAAGAAGACATGAAGAAGAAAGAGGGAAGGGAATAAAGAGGACCAAGCAACCGGTGCAAGTCGGAGAAGAAGAAGAAGAGAGAAAGAATAAGAAGAAGAAGAGAGAAAGAATAAGAAGAAGAAGAGAGAAATAAGAAGAAGAAGACAGGAGGAGGCTAAGAAAAGAAGAAAAATAAAAAAAGAAGAAGAATAAGAGGAGGAAGAAGAAAAAAGAGAAAATAAAGAGGATCGAGCAACCGGAGCAAGTCGGAGAAGAAGAAGAAGAGAAAAAAGGAGGAGGAAGAAGAGGAGGAAAAAGAAGAAGAAGAGGAGGAGGAAAAAAAGAAGAAAGAGGGAAGGGAATAAAGAGGACCGAGCAACCGGTGCAAGTCGGAGGAGAAGAAGAAGAAGAGAAAAGGAGGAGGAAGGAGAAGAAGAGGAAGAGAGGAAGCAGGAAAAGAAGAGAAAGAAGAAGGCAGGAGGAGGCAAAGAAAAGAAGATGATGAAAAGAAAAAGAGGAGGAGGAGGAAGAAGAAGAAGAAGAAAGAGAGAATAGAGAGGACCGAGCAAACGGAGGAAGAAGAGGAGGAAGGAGAAGAAGAAGTGAGGAAGCGGAAGAAGATGACAGATAGAAGCAAAGAAAAGAGGAAGAAGAAGAGTGGAGAAGAAGAACAAAGGAATAAGAAGAAGAAGAAGATAGGAAGAAGACAGGATAATAAGAGGAGGAAGTAGAAGAAATTTATTGGAATGAAAACTTGAAAATCGATTCAATGTCTATGTAGACACTTCGGATACTAATTCATTTTGATTGCTAACTGATATGAACTTCGAAAAATGCTCATAACTCTGTTAATTTTGGACAGATTGATTTGAAAATTCAGGGGAATGTTAATAGTATGAAGAGAAACGTTCAATATTTTTTGTTGAGTTTTTCCATGTTTTCTTCTCCCTCCCCAGCCGAAAAACTATACAGAGCTCCATTACTATGCGGGAAGTTTCAAACGTCCCGCTACACTGAGCTGCTCCGCGCCAAGGGACAGTATTGGATAAAATCGCCCGCTTAACAATACTATTGGGTGACTCCAATTAAACCGGCTAGTTCAAACGATACTATTAAACTGAAGTACTGAAGACCAGTGGCGCACCCAGACTTTTGGTTTGGGGGGCTTACCCGTCCTACCAGGTAAAATTTGGGATGGAAGGGGGGAAATTGGGATTTTTCAGAGCTCTTTTTACAAGATTGATGCCCGATAAAGTTTAATGAGGGGGCAGGGATTCATTACTTGACTTTTTAAAAGAGTATTTTTTTCAGAGGATGAAGCCCACATAGGTCTGATACCTGTGCGTGGGTAATGAGTTGGATGATAGTGATTGATGAGTTGGACCTACAGTTTTAGATGGGTTCCAAACCACCGGAAATAGTTATTAGCTATTAGTTATTATTTAATAAGCTATGGGGAAACAAAATGTGTCCATCATGAGTATTTTTTGTGCAGAGTGTTTCAAGAGTTCAAAATGATTCTGCCAGACTGAATAAGCAACTTCTCATAAGGATATAAAAATTAGAATGAATGTAGGTCCGGACTGCTTTGCTACAGAAATAAAGAGGGCGAAAGATTACAGCTATTCCATCATCCATTTAGAAATGACTAAGGTCTTTATATAGATGGTGTGAATTGAATTGAATCAATGTAAAATTATCTGAAACGTGCTACAAGATTCACTATTTTACATTTTTTGATGCCCACATGGGACTTCTGCGTAGGTAATAAAGTGAACGAAAAAAGCCATTCTGAACGCAAATCGGGATTACCAAATCTTTAAATTGGTGAGATATTTTACAAAAAATGACAAATCTATCATATTATGATGTTTTTTTATTGCCAGCCTAGTGGTTAACCAATTCAATTGCCAATGAAGCAAACATTTTTTTCAATTTCTCCTTTAAAACTTGTCAAATCATTTTTTGAAATGAAATATGAATGTAGCCTACTCAAAAGTCCCAAATTTTATAAAGTCGATCTTTATTGAATCAAAGCATAACTTGCTGATTTTGCACAGATGCTTTCCACTTGCTATTCTCCTGTGTTTTGACCCAATTTAAATTCTGGTTTTGTAAACTCTGGGTGCTTTATTCGCAATCAATAACCAAGCTCATACCCTTCAATCTCAATTTCCAAAATATAATAATTCAATAATCGCAGTAGTTGATGTTTAATGTGATTTTACAGTTCATTTCACTGCATTCAATTCACCACCTAAATGAGGGATTTAGAAGCCTTAAGTTTTCTGAATGAGTGCTAATTCATTGATCTCTTATTGAAAGAGATAGCTTCACTCTTCTGCATGCTATATTTATTTCTGCATTGAAGCGTTTTCAAAGGAATAAGCTTTTGCACTCTTATTGAAATTTTTCGCAAAAACCTGTAAACCTTTTTTAGAAAATTGTTAGCTGCGGACCATAACAGGCACCTGTTCAGTCACATAAGATAAGCTGCAAATTCCTAGGGTAAGGGTGACCGAATCGAAAAAGAGGTCACTAAAAAAGAGGGTTATGAGCTATCACTTGCCGATGATTCGGAACTCACATAAAAATGTGGGTCCAACTCATCAACACATTACCCACGCACAGGTCTCAGAACTATCTGGGCTTCACCTTCAAAAAAAATTACATTATTACTGTAACGTTAAATGTATTACAGGTTTAGAAAGTTCTAGAGGCTAGAGGTCCTGTACTTATTGGTTAAAAGATTTCCAGATTGATATAAGTGAAACAAATTATTTCATTATCTTTACCCAGCAGCCGCCTGGTCGAATTTAATTCTGCCAGGCTACAAACTCTATTCCCACCTATGGTAGTCACTCATAATATTCCTCTCAATAGTGTATCGATATTGTTAATTGTTATAAACACTCATATTTAAACAAGTCTGAAATGTACAGCCTAGAGTTCGTATTATACAGTCAATTCGCTTGAAAATTATCAACATTTTGATGAGGATCTCAGGACCTGAGGGAAAGACATGAGCCCCAAAGCCCCTCTCATGTTTTGAACTCATTGAGAATTCCGATTCCAAGCCATCAAATATTTCGTGCATACTGCTGACTCAAATATCATTTTTTTTAAATTTCTCATTTTTCATGTGGCCATAAAAAATTATCTGTTTGTGTTATGGATTAAAAATTATCTGTTTGTGTTATGAATTAAAACTCAACAGTTCTGTAATGAGTGGTTTCTTATACACCAAGAACTCAGATTTTCATCCCTTAAGTATTATTACAGTGTTTTGTGCACTGCTGACTGAAATATCCGATTTTTTGACTTCTCGTTTTTCAAATGATAATAAAAATTTCAGTTGGTGTTATGGATTCATTGAAACTCACATGTATTGTAATCAGTGGGTTCTTATACATCTAGAATTCTCTTTACTTCCGTCATGAGAGCGATAGGAACACTTGAGTGTTCCCAAGCGGAAAAGGTGATTTAAAAAAAATCAATCAAAAATTTCCCAAAAATCAACTGGCAACCTTGTAATTTATACGTTTCAATGTTTTTAATATAATTAAATTATATTAATTTAATTATAAAATTGATTTATATTAATTTAGTTGATATTTAATTAATTTTATATTTAAGTGAGTTATATAGTGAAATAATACATGAATTGAGATAATGGATAAAGAATATAAATAGAATAAACATGAAAACTGAAATATAGGATATAAATAATATAAAAATACTATTGTTCTTATATGTATCCTTTGTTTATATTATTCAGTAATATCTCAATTCAGATAGAAGCAAAGTTTAATACTTAGATAAGAGCAATTAATAAACAAAAAGAAGTTGCGTTCAAATGTGAACAATGTAAAACCGTGTTGTATTGTCGATGCAACATGACAGAGTTGCAGACTCTTTTTTTCAGTAGAGTTGTGTCTTGGCTATGTCAAGCACTTTGAATTGTCTGACGCCGGTCTCAGGCCAACCAGACGTATATAAAAACAAACAAACTCTGAAATCCAGTAGCTCAGCAATCTGGCAACATTGCTGGATGTCAAATAAGCCTCAAAGTGGTAATAGATATTCAAACCGGAGTTCATCTTGAAGTCAAGATGTATGAAAGTATACTCTGGAAGTACCATTGTATGTATTTTGAAAGGAGTTTGAATGATCGACGGAGTGGATAAAAAAAATCGATTTTAATTTTCAAGTTTTTCAAAAAACGAAAGTGAAATATCGAGGTGGAACACATACAAAACCTGATATACTTTCATGAAAAACCAATATACTCCTTGATTTCAAGGGGATGCCAAAACGTAACCAATTTGAAAAGATGCCAAAATGATAGCCAGATGTATATATATATTTATATATATATATATATATATATATATATATATATATATATATATATATATATATATATATAAGAAAAACAAAATAGAACATGATAAAGAGAAAAAGAATGTGAATTCTGAGCTCCGTGATTATAAATATATTTTACACAATTACAATTTTTAAGGAAACGATTTTTTTTGTTTATTTCATTTACAGAATGAACTACATTTTTACTCGAAAAATAAAAAAACCATCTAATGGTGGGCAGAATCTCTGATGACTTTTTCATAAATCACAAACAAATGCAAAGGAAAATTCCTCCATTATTATCATGTAGCTTTATTCTACTGTCTTGTAAAAGTATATGGCAATAACAAGCAAGGCATTTATATTACTTCACGTAATGTATAGGTATGGTAACTGTTATACAGAAATAGAGAAAATTCCAATTTAAGATGGAAGAATCAGCTGTTAAACAAGAAGTAGGCCTACAGTAGATGCAAGTTTTACCAGATAAATTCAAGCATAAGAGAAAATGAAAAATACAATGCAACAAACAATAACAATTATTATACCATGAAAAAGGCAACAATAATAAAAGAATATAATACCTACTCCAAAAATCGATATACCTCTTTTTCTCAAGCATCAATTCTTTATGATGTTGAAGATCCATCTTGTTTCCACTAATATGTATTATAAACTTAAAAAACACTTTTAAATGGAAATTGACTCACGTTATGGCGTGACGGCCGTTTCGCTCTGTTGTCTAGAGCATCATCAGACGACCCACAGTACACTCCGAGTGTACTGTGGGTCGTCTGATGATGCTCTAGACAACAGAGCGAAACGGCCGTCACTCCATAACGTGAGTCAATTTCCATTCAAGTGTTTTTAAGTTTATAATATCAATTCTTTCTTTCAAATAATAATAGTACTAATAAAAAAGCTACTTCCATTGTGATCAATAAAAAACTATTTGTAAAAATAATGGCTTCAATATAAATAGAAAAAGTATCAAAATAGTAGTTTGACACAACAGCTCTTTAGGAAAGAAAATCACTCAAAGGCTCATATTTCCTTCTCAAATCATCCAAATCAGCCCTAATATTAATGACGTGTACTTCATCATTATCACTTTTTCTTGTGGATATTTTACTGTTATGCAGCCAGACCTATTTAATTTAATGAGATCTCTTTATTTGACATGCATCTCTAAATAACAGTCTATTTTCTTTGATGAGAGAAGAATGATAGTAGATAGCACTGTCAGTGGCCAATCGAAGCCCAAATTACAAGTTTAGAGACCCCTGCGCTGCTTGAGAAGTTTAAATAAAGCAGACATCAGAATGTCAAACAAATTAATCATGATAACGCCGTTCTTGAGCGAATAAAATTATATAAAGAGGATGAATAAAATCAAATCAGTCATAGTAGGCAAGAAATCAAAGTTTGATGCAAGAAAACAATTTAGTTTAGTATTTTCAAAAACAATTTGGTTTTTTAAATTATTAAATTTGTATACCGTAATTATATGGAAGCCTTTATGATACATTTATTACAATAGCATACCTTGCACTACTAGGTCTTCCATCCATTGAAGAGGCTGTAGAGGGATCTCTGCTCAATCCTGAACCTGACCCTCCATAATCTCTGCTAGGACCTGATCCTCTTCCTTTACGTCCTTTTTTCTTGGGACGTTTTTTCTTCCTTCCAAACAAAGATTTCTTCCTTGACCCATGTTTAGGACTGGAAACACTATGTGGCATACCATGCAAGTATTACACACCATTATATGAAAATTATTGTGATAGAGCATAACCGTCTACTAAAAAACCATGAACTAAAGAATCAAGATGAAATAGAAAGGTAGGTCAGATCTGTTTTCTTGTTTAGGAAGGGTTGAAAACTATATTGCAATAGAAAAATGGGAAACTGTATTCAGTAGTAATGACACAGATAAGTCTTATGAGATTTTCATTACATTATTACAGAAACATATAGTGAAGAACACACATTACCAACGTTTCAAAAGAAAACTTATTCTTGTAGGCTAAAGGGCTTGAACTTGTATAAAAGATCTACTCAAAAAAGAGGGAAAACTTACTGAAATGATCATGAATTATCTGAACTGTACCAGCTTTATAAAAATTGTCTAAATATATTAAAAAAAAAACTAAATAGATTAAAACAAACAGAAAATTGATAATGCTGGGAATAACCTCGAGGAAACCCGCCAATATTTATAGCCTCTGCTACAATAAATTGCCTCTGTTGGGAGGATGATAGCAGAGTCTATTGTTGGAAGGTTGAAAAAACCTGTTCCAAGAATATATTAGTGTAGCCACACTTCTACTAATCCAGTTGGTAGCTGCTTCAATGATTTTGTTGCTGGTAGATGAGCATGAGATTCTGATAAAAATCAGTGAACTCCACACATACAGTCCATAAGGGAGTGATGGAAGAGATAATAAAATAGTTAAGAACATTAAGAATTGCATAGCAAAACCTCTCATTTTCAGTTTGAGTTTTGAGCAAGAAGTTTTCTCAAATGCGATGGTACATGGCTTTCATGGCAAACATTTTTCTGTTCATTCATCTCATAAACTTGTTTCTTTTGATGTAACTAATCTTTCTCCAAATATATATCAACTGAAGAAAGCCTTAACAGCGCTGGAGAGATCATGGAAAATACAATTAATGGTCCTATTATTAGAACTGAGCAGTTAGGATTGATGAAGTTATGTACTGAATATAACTATTTTAAGTTTGTCAATAAATTTCATGAACAGATATATATGGGTTAGCGATGGGTTCACTCCTTTCACCACTACGAGCTGAATTATTTATGGAATAAATGTAAAATTTTTGAAAATAATAATCAATTCAAGGATATGATTGTTTATTGGTTCATATATGTATATGATATTATTTGTTTGTGGAAGGGGAGTAATAGACAATTAGATAATTTCCTCAGGTAATTGAATAGTTTACAACATAAGATTAAATTCACCATAGAGTTAGAAGAGAATAATGTCATAAGTGAAGAGACATAAGTGAAAGACTTACAAAAATTGAAAGATATACATGATTCTTTGGAAATAAATGTATAGTATAATTGCAAAAAAATAATAAAATTATTTCAACTTGAGAAGATGATTAAGGAAATTAGAAAGGATATGATTGAATTAGGAGTAACCCTGGGTGAATAGAAAAATAAAAAACAAAATATTGAAAGACATGACCCAATTAATGCTTTGCCTTGCCATTATTAACACAATAAAAAACTCCTTACATTAATGTCATTGATCAATTATTAGTTCTATTATTGTAGAATTCTGTACAATATTAGGTTAAAAATGAAACATGGCACAAAACAATGTAGCCTACCAAACTACTCATGCCACCCTAAGTGAACAGAGGGCTCAAACTGACCAGGCTATCTAGCCGTCAGACATATCGGATTGTGAATGAAAGCTCAGGTATTAGAATATATGTGGCTCGGGCTTGTAAACTACATTTGCTTTACTAGATTATGAGTAGTAGAACGACTCTGCCTCCCTCCCAAGAAGGCCTAGTCAGACCAGAGGCGAAGAGCGGAGCAGACGGGAGCCGAGAGATCTGGCAACGTTCCAGGGGTATGGGAAGCTAGTTACATACAAATCCACCAGAGTGATTCAAAACCGGACCAAACTTGATTGACTCAATTGTAGACTCGTTTGTTTGTTGCCTTGAGTCGGGACTCAAGACTTGGTCAGAGTCACGGTGGCTGGCGCACAGCCTTAAACTTCCTAGATTTAAGAATAGACCATAGCACAGGAGCAGACAATTTCTCTATTTTCAAAAAATTAAGTCATACCGATATAATCATACCTCATCACTCATGTCACCCTATATTCCACATACATGCAGCTTTCAAGAGTATGACTTATAGAGCTTTACCTATTCCAATAAGCAAACATCACTTTGAAAAAGAAATTAGTACTTTTAAACAGATAGCTATTACAAATGGATATGAGGATATCATTGTTGACAAAATTTCCAATAAAATAAGTAGGAGACTAGCAATAAGTTGCTAGCATTGCTGTAACTGATGCTGGAGAAAGGTAATGGATAACAGTACCTCATCTTGGCACAGTATCTGATAAATTAGGGAAAGAATTGAAAAATAATGGTTTTATGTAGCTTTTCAAACCATACGGTACCTAATTTTTTAAAGACGAGTTAGTTTGGGTGTACCAAAGACAAAATTGATATCTGGGATAAAAGTGGGATTTATAAATTGAATTGCGATGATTGTAATGCTTGTTATGTGGGTCTGATGCCTTCAGCCAATCACAACCTTCAATGAAGGTCAGCCTCTTTCTTGCTTAGCCAATAGTATCATTTCATGTTTAGTATATATTAAGCTAAGTAGGAGATGGGTTGGCAGCCGTGATCTGGCTGAGTGAAAACCTTTCCTATCATACTGTTCTGAGATCTTTAAATACACAGAAATTTCAAGGAGGGGCTGTACCTGAGGAGCACAGTGAGATTTGGAAACTGACCTTCTATTTCGTGAGTTACACACTTTCAATTTTATGATACCAATCCAAATTAATTAAGAGTAGAAGAAATCGTAGCTCTTGGAGGTTAAGTTGGCAAGAGCCCAGTTTGCGGGGTAAATTACTCTGCTTCATGAAGGAGATGAACTTTGACCGGCAAGTTGAAAACCTCGCAACTGAAATTTACCAGCTTCTTGGAAGAGTAAGCGCTAACTATCAGAGAGGGAAAAAAGTTGAAGTTGGATTGGAGCAAGAAATGGAAGTGGAAATAGATAGAGTGAGACGTCCTGTTATCTTCATCGACAGCGTCACCTTCGTCATCATAATAATTATCGGTAGATAAAGAGTGAAAGTGAATTCTGGAAATAGAGAAATATTTACTAGAGCTATTGTATGTTAGAGACGTTATCGCATAGAGGTCCAAAGATCAAACAGTTCGTTTACTCTTTCTCTTCATTTGAAGTACATTTGCATACATCAAGTTTGTATCGGAAATCAGAGAAATATTATAGCAAAGAAGAATTGGAATGGAAGACAAATAAGATAGAATTTTGGAAAAATTAGGAAAATTAGATATGCTGAAAACAAATTGGGAGAAGTAGTGAATCAATTTAGAGTGGAGATAGAGGAAATTAAAAAAAGAAATTGGTCTTACAAAACAGCACAATGAAGGCATGGTAGTTGATCAATCATTCATTAGAACAAGGTGTTTTTCCAGATAATTTAAAAGAGGGGAAGATCTTGCCAATCTTCAAAAGTGGTGATAGAGAAAAGGTAGAAAACTATAGGCCCATTAGTATTTTAAATGTAATAAGTAAAATTTTTGAAAGAGTAGTTCTAAATAGGTTACTTCTGCACCTTCAAGAAGCTAACTTTATCTGTGATGAACAGCATGGCTTCCAGAAAGGGAGATCAACAAAGACAGCCATAGTTTCTCTAGTTGAAAAACTAATAGATATAATAGATTCAGGTGATAAAGCTACTGCAATCTTCTTAGATCTGTCAAAGGCATTTGATTGTGTTAATCATAGAACTTTATTGGAAATACTGCGAAATGTAGGTGTAAATGGGGTTGAACTGAAATGGTTTCAATCATATCTTATTGGGAGAAAACAATGTGTAGAACTAACTACTTTTATATGTAAAAACTAATGATATTACCCAAAATCTTGATGTACATGATTATAATACAAGAAGCCGAGGAGATTATCACTTGGTGAGTCACAATAGTAACTTATTCAAACAAAAACCTAGTTATATTGGTAGGAAATTCTACAACAAGCTACCGCAGTTTTTGAAGAGTCTTGAAAATATAGAAATATTTAAAAAACAATTGAAGAAATATTTAGTTAATAAAGTTTTTTATAGTGTACAAGAGTTCCTTTCACATCAAAATTAAGCCTCACCTCAACTAATTGAAGTAATTATGGTATCTAGTGTATAATATTGTTGATCTGACTTGTCTTATACTCCTTAACTGGAGTCTCCAAGACGTAATCTACAAAAAAAAATAACTTGGAAAAAGACAGAAAATTGAATATATTAGTGTTTGGAGTTGAAGAAAAGGGGTTTCACAAGATGTGCAATAAGGTTATGAGTATTATGTAGTTATTGATACCAGATATAAATGAAGGATGCATAGAGATATCTGGAAGACTAATAAAAAAAAAGATATTCACCAATATTATTGTCAAATTAAATTCAATGCTTGTCAAGAATGTAATAATGAGGAAAAAAGTTAAACTATCGCAGTCTGAAGAATTCAAAGCCGTGATAATCAAGGAAGATCTACCAATCGCCGACAGGAAAACTAGGAAAATCCTATTTCCACATCTGAATAAGTCATAAAATATCAATCCCAAATTTCTTATGTAATCAACTCTTCCTATTAATGGACATGTGCAGAAATTATCAAGCTGAATACAATCATGTAGTTTAAGCATGCTTTCATCTAGTTCTTGAGTGCAGAAGTCATAAATTTTGTTTTATCAATATTGAGGGTGAGAAGATTTGGTTCTCTACCATAGAATGACTTTTTGCATTTCAGACTCCACTTAATCTACTTAACTATTCCAAACTTCACTCTGGGATATGATGGCTGTATCAGCAGCAAAGGGTACTAAGACGAAATTGTCACAACCACATTTATTAAAAAAATAATTAGATACTAGTTTCGGTTGTTATACTATTATCAATATTTCAAACAAACTAAAACTGAAGTACATAGTAGCTTAATATATACTAAACATGAAATGATACTATTGGCTAAGCAAGAAAGAGGCTGACCTTCATTGAAGGTTGTGATTGGCTGAAGGCATCAGACCCATGGAAACCTAAAGTTTTCTTTCCTCAGTCTCAAAAGAGCTAATCTGTCAGACACACCACGAAACTCTGTGACATTACTTTTCAGCTGACTATTGATGAAGAATCCTGTTCCTCTATGTTCTCGGAAGGCCGCCGAGTGACAAAGCAAATGACCACTATTTCGTTCTTCAATGCTCTCATAGCTTCTTCTAATTTCAGCTAGCCCTATGATGTGCCACTCTTGTCCGACCAGAGCTTCTTCAAATTCCATTATTTTATTAACCGACTTCCAAAAAGAACAAGGTTATTATATTCGACCTGTTTTTTTTTCTATGTTTGTACATCAATCATTCGAACAATATTGAACCGATTTCGATGAATTTTTTTTAAATGAAAGAGCATCGCTCAGCGGTGGTCCCATCCAAGTTTCGCAAGGATCGGCCCAATACTTAGCCCAATATTAAACAAAAAGAAGCATTCTTCGATGTCTTCATTTCAATCAAGTTTGAATAGGATAGTTCCACACATAACCGCCAATCGGATAACCGGTGTCGTTTACCAGGCTGATCATTGTATCATATGGAGCGCTTTACATCTAGACGGTTTTCGAAATCATATGATGCAATGCAATTATGCCGGGTAAACGACATCGGTTACCCAAAGCTGGTTCAGTGTGAAACAAGTCTGTAATGTCCCGTTTTGACCAATCACGTGAACTTAATTTGAATCGAGAATAAGAAGAATATTATATTTCTGTCCATATGAAAATTGTAAATAATTTAGTTGATGTTATTGAGTCATAGGAATAAGGTTATTTAGTTTCAATCATAAGTTGGAGAATTTGGAAAAACAGCTGATATCAGAAGTATTTTTAGTTTCGCTGCTTTGATGGATTAAGAATATTTATTCGCCATTAAATACATGTGTGTACAATAGTCTTTTTTGAGGTTATGTTTAATGATCCTTTTGTACTAGCTCAGAGTTTATGTTTTTTATATTAAAAAAATATAATTATATGACTAATACACGACAAATATCATACATAACTTGTCCGGGAAGATGTTTACCATACTCGTATGAGAATACCGCACTCAACTTCATTTCCTGCATTAACTCATCATATTTTCAGTAAACACAATTTTCCACACTTGTAACGTAATATAAATAGTATATTTCAGTGTAGGTATATTCTGAAAGGGACCACATCAAAATGGATCAAAAGTCATTTCACTTTTAAGAAGCCTTCACTATTATAATTTTCCCAAATGCAATATTCCACATTAAATAAAACAAGTTAGTTTGAAGAGAATGACAATTGAACAAACTGACAACTATACATAAACAGAATTTATGAACTTCTAATTCCTTTAAGTGCTATTAGTTTATACTGAAGACTTCCGCAATGGCGAATATTGACAACAGTATTGAATAGCTGATGGAAATCGATGAATGCTACTGTACAAAAATATCAGTCACCACCGGGAATCGAACCACGGACCTCCCAATTGCCGGTCGGGCGCCTTAACCACTAGACCATGGAGACCTTTCTGCACAGCAGCATTCATTTTTAACTTGGCCATATCGGCTCTAAATAATAGCACTAAACTAATAGCACTTAAAGGAATTAGAAATTCATAAATTCTGTTTATGTATAGTTGTCAGTTTGTTCAATTGCCATTCTCTTCAAACTAACTTGTGAGATACGAGCCGATATGGCCAAGTTAAAAATGAATGCTGCTGTGCAGAAAGGTCTCCATGGTCTAGTGGTTAAGGCGCCCGACCGGCAATTGGGAGGTCCGTGGTTCGATTCCCGGTGGTGACTGATATTTTTGTACAGTAGCATTCATCGATTTCCATCAGCTATTCAATACTGTTGTCAATATCCGCCATTGCGGAAGTCTTCAGTATAAACTAATAGCACTTAAAGGAATTAGTAATTCATAAATTCTGTTTAAATAAAACGTTGTAGAATTTTCCTTAGTTTATCTTTTCTTATAAGTGGATTTTTAGTTAATTAAGTTTGGATGTTACAAATTAATTATTGGCTTGCTAATTTGATAAATATTTCATAATGTAGGCTTTAAGAAATTTCTCATGTTTTCAAAGTTTGAAAATTCAACTAAAAAGCTTAAAATAAAACATATTTTAAAACAAAAAAAGAAACCGACTTCAGTGAAATGATAAAATACTCACTTACTAAAAAGTTTAAAATAAGGTATTTACTTTAAACTGAGAAAATTTTAAATTTCATACAAGTAATCTTTTGAAGTTGGCGCCAAATTCCCCATAAACTTCTAAAATATAACAGAATTACTCTGTGATGTTTTCTATCACGAAATAATTGAACAATCTAATATCAAAACTGACACTGTATTTCAGTAAAAGTGAGTGTAAATCACATATTTAATTGAAATATAGTGTTAGTTTTGATATTAGATAGAATTTCTTATCAACTTCATAAAATATTTGGCGCCGACTTCAAAAGATTACTTGTATGAAATTTAAAATTTTCTCAGTTTAAAGTAAATACTTTATTTTAAACTTTTTAGTACGTGAGTATTTTATAATTTCACTGAGGTCGGTTTCTTTTTTTGTTTTAAAATATGTTTTATCTTCTTCTAAAATCGATCTTACATTAAGCGTTCCTATTCTGAACTATTTCCTATCATTAAATCGTCTAAAATTGTAAATTTTTCTGTTTTTTGCCCTTTGCTTCTCGTTATCTTGTGATTGTTATAAATCTTTCATAGTTCTGTTCTCTCGAATTGTCTCTAGATTCTTTTTACTTGAGTTTTCTTCCTCTGCAAACCTTCCTTTCCTTGTATTTTCCTGCCCTTCCTAGCATTGTGAATCCCACCAGTCTCCCTGTTTCCTCTCCCACTCCCAGCGGGTGATATTTCTTCACTTCTCGCTCTTTTTCCAAAATATTTTTCTTTTTTCTGAATCTTCCAGAGACAATATTTCACCATCAAATTTTAATTTGTCTCTCATCAATCTCTCGCGCAATCTCTTAATTGTCACATTGATGATCTCAGAGCAATTTTTCGTCTTCAAGACTTCAATATTATTGGAATTTCTGAATCTTTTCTGAAACCAAGTATCTCATCCAATCAAGTTTCACTGCCCGGTTACACCCTATTCCGAAATGACAGATTAAATAAAGCGTGTGGGGGTGTTGCAGTATATGTTCAGGACGGAATAAAGACTAAAATATTAACCACATCAGAACAAGAATATTCAGCCAGACCCGAGTTTATGTTACTAGAAATAGCTCTATCCAGTTCAGATAAATTACTTGTTGGTATTTGTTATCGCCCTCCAAAAATAGGTCATTTCACGGATTTTGAGAACGCTTTGCTTTCTTTTATGCCTAATTATAGCCGCATTCTAGTAATGGGAGACATGAATACCGATCTTAACATGACAAACCGTAATTTTGACTATCACCAACTAACTACAATATTTGAATGCCTTAACCTGACTATTGTGCCACTCGAACCAACTCACCATACAAACGAATCTGACACGTTAATAAACCTTCTAATAGTTAGCGATCCCGATGAGGTAGTATACTCAGGCCAGACCTCAGTCCCAGCTATTTCGGCACATGACTTGATTTACTGTGTACTTTCTTACAAACCACCAAAACCAGCACAAAAATTTATTACATTCAGGGACTTTGAACAATTTGATGAAGCTGCTTTTATCACCGATGTAGCTCGGACTCCATGGCATGAGATTGAGGATTTATCCTCAGTTGATGAAATGGTAGAGACTCTTGAAGACTGGATTTTAAAGATCTATGATAAGCATATGCACCCACTGTGACAAGACGAATTAGTAGTAAACGACGTGTACGGTACCTTGGATGACTAATGATATATTACAGTTGATGGGGAAAAAGGGATTCAGCTCACAGAAAAGCTAAGAGAACAGGTGACCTAGATACTTTAAATGAATACCGACGTCTAAGAAATAAGGTTAAACAAGAGTTACGTAACTCGAAAATCAGGTACTTGAACTCATTCATGACAGACAATCGACAAAACTCTGCATCACTATGGCGTGGAATTAAAGAATTTGGTTTTGGTAAACAGAAATCAAACACCCCTATCGACCTACCACTAGATGACATAAATGAGCACTTCGTTTAACATTCGACTCAACGTGATGAGACAGCCATCCAAAATCACATCCATGACCTGAACAATCAGTTTATCAACTCAAATATTCCTCAAGCTTCTCAATTTCATTTTCATCTTATCTCTGAACATGATGCTCTTAAAGCATTCCAACATATAAAAAGTAATGCAACTGGGGCGGACAAAACTCCTATCAAATTCATCAAGAAAATATTATTTGCAGTTTTACCTACCATCATTTCCATTTTTAATACATCTCTCCAAAGTGGAAGTTCCCCAAAAATTGGAAGTGTGCTTTGGTTCGTCCGTTAAACAAAGTTGCCTCTCCAAATAAAGTTGAAGACTTTAGGCCTATTAGCATTCTACCAGCACTATCTGAAGTTCTTAAAAGACTCGACCATTCTCAGATAGTTGAGTTCCTTGAGAAGAACAGTAAGCTACATAACTTTCAGTCAGGGTTTAGAAAATCCCACTCAACTGAGACAGCACTATTGCGTGTCACTGAAGATATCAGGTTGGCTATGGATCAACGAAAATGTACTGTTCTGAGTCTATTTGATTTCTCTAAAGCATTTGACACTGTTGATCATAAGGTTTTACTCAATAAATTAGCTCTGCTTGGCTTCAGTCATGAAGCCCTAATATGGTTCCAATCTTATCTCATAGGTAGAAAACAATGTGTCACTAATGTTAATAACAGATCCCAATTGAAAAATGTAATACATGGTGTCCCACAAGGTTCTATCCTCGGTCCTCTTCTTTTCACCCTGTATGCTAATGATCTTTCCTCCATTATCAATTTTTCCAGTCTCCATACTTATGCAGATGACCTACAAATTTTCTCCAGCTGTCCAAAATCTAAAATCAATGCAACTGTTGATAAGATGAATGAAGATATTAATAATATTATGAAATGGACCAGGTCTTAAACTCAATCCTGTAAAAATGCAATCTATTATCATTGTTATTCATGCTTGATAAATAGTATTGACTTGAACCTAATTCACAAAATCACAGTTGATGGCAATGTAATACCATACTGTAGTTCAGTTAAAAACTTGGGTATAACCATGAACTCAACTCTCAACTGGTCAGAGCAAGTTATTAGAACATGTAAGAAGGTTTTTTCAGCAATGCATCCTTTAAAGAAAATGCAAGATATTCTCCCTAGAAGTGTCCGATTGTTACTGGTTAAATCTCTCATCTTTCCACATTTCCTGTACTGTAATTCTGTAATGAATGACATGACAGTCATTCTGAATGATAGACTGCAGCACAGTCAGAACTACTGTCTTCAGTAAGTTTACTCTCTTCAATGGCATGATAGAATTACTCAATCCCACATTACAAGCTCAACTCTCAAACTCCCAGATCAGAGACTATTCAGAATAAACAAACTTGTCAGAGAAATCCTCAAATATGGCCAACCTAATTACTTTAAAAACGATTTCAAATTTGTTTCTGAAGGCAGACAGAATAATGTCTCTCATACAAGAACCGGGGATAATATGCTTAGGATACCAAACCACCATACTACAATCTATACTAAATCATTTGTTGTAAGTGCTTGTCGGGCTTGGAACGCACTTCCTAATTCCATAAGGTGCATTGAGAGTCGAGCGGGCTTCACCTCATCATTGAAGAGGTATCTTTTGGAGGGAATGACTGCATCTTTTCAACCATAGAGCACATGCATGACAACCATCATCTTTCATTTTGTAAATAATATCCCATCTGTATTGTTCATAACTCAGATGAGGTAGACTCAGAGGGAGTTCAGAAAGATCTCTGACAACCCGGTGTTGCCGATTCATGGAGACCTCCCCAACCTCGAGATAAATCATCTCAGATCTAGGAGGCCTCCATTGAGATCTGCCAAGGAATTGGCCGGAGCAGATTTCAGCATAGACTCAGAGTGGAGTGCCGCCTGGAGTGCACAGGCACCTGACCAATTGGCTCAGCTTATGAAACCTAACAAAGAGCCAGAAGGTTTTAGCCTTCCCCGTCATCTTTGGAAGGGATTAAACAGGGTGCGCACAGGGCATGGCATATGTGGGGACAGTCTTCATAAAAGGGGAGTCATTCCTTCGCCTCAATGTGACTGTGGAGCCCCAAAACAAACTGTGAGACACATTGTTGAGGTCTGTCCTACCAGGCTATATCCCCATGCTGCTGAGGATTTTGTTAATGCTGCACCAGCAGCTCTTGAATGGCTAACCGATTTAGACTTAGCTTTCTAAAAATTATTGTCCCATGTTTTAATCAATTTTTACCTCTTGACTGTGGTTCCTTGTGTATGTACATTGTACATATTCATGGAGCTACTGATTTTTCCATGTTTTATTGTTTTATGTTCGACTTGAATCTTATGACAATCAATTATAAATTTGAGCACGTAGCACAACAGTTTTTGAAATGTGTCAAAAATGCCATATGCTATATATATATATATATATGTTCAGAAAATATAAAAAAAAACACAGTATCAATTATTTTTAATCACTTTTAACTTTTTCAATTTGTACTCAAATTTTATTCTATTATTACCAATTATATAGTCTCGCAGTTCAAAGTTATAAGGTTGAGTTTGAATGGACGAATTTTTGTCCAGACTTTGCCCTTATTACGTAAATACTTCACAAAAATATTATTGTTAATATCCAAACTTTTTCTCATTTTCTTATTTATTGTGTTGTTAATAATATTCTTTTTAATCAGTCACAGTTATATTTTGTAAATTTACTTAAATAAAGTAATTTTATCTTATCTTATCTTTATCTTATCAATGTAACTTGTCTTCCCTCCTTCCTAAGATGTGGAAATAGGACCAATATCACCAATCTTGATGGAGCAAGCCTGAAGATGAAGGAACGGTATGACATCAAAGCTGACCAAGGTGGATACCAAGCAGGAGACCTAGTCTGGTTATACAACCCAAGGAGGATTTGTGGCTACTCTCCAAAACTTCAAAATCATTGGGAAGGGTCTTTTGAGGTTGTGACTAGAAACAATGATGTGGTATACCGGATAAGAAAACCTCCAAGAGGGAAGCCAAGAATAGTACATTTCAATCGTTTGACTCCATTCCATGGTAGCAATGGTGCTGAGGAAGAACACACAGCTCAGGTTCAGCATACTATATCACCAGAGAAGTCTACTGATGATTGCAGTTCAACAACAGTTGGGAAAATGATGCAGACAAGTGAAAGGGATCTGTTCACCCTGCCCAAGGAGTATGCACTAGCACATTGTGTCACCAGCAACTTAGCAGAATCTCAAGGCATTGCTACAGTCTTCAGGAAGAAGTTTGGTGGTCTTGGAGACCTGGAACAACAAGGACCCAAGGAAGGAAATGTTCTTCATCTGCAGCAACATGGTCAACATCTCTTCTACTTGGTGACTAAGGGACAGCCTGAGATGAAGGCATCATATGACACATTGTGGACTTGCTTGGTTCAGCTGAGGGACAGAATGCAGTAATGAGGAGTAAGGAAACTTGGCATACCACGGCTTAGAAGCAGATATGATGGCCTGGATTGGACAATTGTGAAGCCAATTTTGGAGGAGGTGTTCAGATTCACTGGAATCCACATTAACATTTGCATCTACAATCCTTGGAGGACCAATGAGGAGCCAGCCAGTAACCAGAGCAGATTCAAACTAACATAAGTACTTTTGTTCTGGGACAGAACAATCTCTCAAGGTGGGGGTAGTGTAGAGAGAATTGAGAGAAAGACGAAACAGTGGTTCTTGGTGTTATCTGCTATGTAAATGTTTACTTCTAAGCAATTAATTAATCTGCTTTTGATGCTTTTATGATGTTTACTTGGACCTTTGTAGAATGTTCTAGTTGTTTGATTAGAAATTGATGGAGTCTTAATGAATATTGTGGAAGGTCTGAAGGTCTTTCATTGTTTATTTTAGAATTTGGTAGAGGTTGATAGAAATATCAAGAGATATCTCAATTATGGGAGTTATATAAATAGAGGGAGACTTTTGTGAATTCGTTCAGTCTTGTTTGAAATTCGTTGTGATAAACAAGTAGTGACAGTTCTATTGTGCCTATATAGTAATAATTCTTTCTCTGTGTCTATAGTGATAATTCTTATTCCTATTTAATTCATACCAGTGAGCTACTTAATAGTTTTTATTGCATTATGGACTAATGCTATGTAAGTTAATTGTTCTTTTATGACGTTTCTTTTTGAATCGTGCATAATTTAGTGATAAGAGGTTTTGTGTTTTCAATGCTCAAGCTCAACTCATACCTAGGAAAAAACTGACCTAAAAACTGTCTTGTATTTAATAAGGGACCCTTTCTCCCACAAGTGGGATGAAAGGAAGAGTGTTTGTAAACAAAGCAAAAAAGGTTTTGGTATGTGAATGGCCTTAGTTCAAATGGGGATAGCCAGGGCAATGACCTTGTGCAACTCACCCACTTAGTGTGTGATAAATATGAAATTCAGTCTGGTAGGGCAGAAAAGGGCATATGACCTAAAATTAAGAAAGATAATCAATAAACTAGAAGTTATAAGAATACTTAATTGTTGTAGAGTTTTGAGCAGCGACATGTAATGGTTATAGTCATTACTATCGCTACTGTTTACTGCTGCCTCTATGGATTGAAAATAAGAAAGTTGGGGATGTTTAATGAAATCATGATTTACCGTGTGCCATAAGTTGGTTTATTTAAGTTGGATTAGAAAGTTTAAATTAATATTATGGTTAAGCAACTGGCTAGGTTTAGGAAGGATTTGAGATGTTGATTTTATTAGGCTAATGTATGCCAAATTATGATGCTTACGTTTGATTTAATAAAGACCAAGTATTTAATGTGAACTTGTGTGTTGACTATAATTATAAGGAGTAGAATAGCCTTGTTGAGATGAGGCGTAATTATTGCAAGTATTTAGTAAGAAATGAGTTGTTCGTATCCAGATTGATAAGTAGGTCAGAAGCGATGTTGGTTATTTTTAGATAGGTCCAGTGGCGGCTGGTGCTCAGAATTAGAGGCGGTTGCAATTTCATTCAAGATGACCCAATATATCCTGATAATTATCATAGATATATTGTCAAATGACACTTCAAAATTAGATTACATGAAAAATATAATTATTGTTAAATTGTTAAAAAAAAAATTAAAAATAAAGTTAGTTCTGAACAATTATACAAGTACGTTCAAATCATCATGTACACGTTTATCACTCACCCTCACTTGAAGAGGAAGTCCATCCGTCTGTCCTTGAGGTGAGCAAATTTTTCAATTACCTTTTGATTGAAATCTGGAATTTCCATAAGAAGATCTCTTTCAATTGACAGCATTGCTAATGCTGACAATCGCTCTTGTGCCATGCTGTTTCTCAAAAATGTTTTTATCCTTTTAAGAGTAGAGAAGCACCTTTCTGCTTCAGCTGTAGTCATAGGCATGGTGATTATTATTTCCAGGAGTTTGATCGTTTCACTGAAGGTTTCATGTAAGTTATTCTCCTTTAAAAAATTATACAGGGAAACGGCTCCTGATGTTCCTCTAAATTCCACTGCACTATAGATTGTCATAAGTTCTGTACGAATTTTTTTTATATCCAAAAACTTATAGACACAGCACACTGTACTCAACTTATTTTCAGGAAAAAGTGTTTCATACGTTGAAAATTTATCTGGAATGAATAGACTAGCAGCAACAAGATGACCGGTGAAACTAAATCGTTCTTTTGATTGGCAAATTATTACATCACACACTTCTTTGGCTTGTCTGCTCCATTCTTTTTTATCAATTTTCCTCTTCTTTAAATGTGGTTTCTCAGTTGTTTCTCTAGAAGTTGAAGAGTCTGAGTCGATACTTTCACGAATTTTCAATACATTTTCTTCAAATCTTGAAAGAGATTGGTTAACTTCTGCGGGATCAATTTCAACTTTTTGCAGCTGGCCAAACAATAGTTCTATGAGGGGAAAAATCTTACTGAAAAATGTCAACCAAAAAATAAAACTTTCACTCACTAAAACTTTCAAATGTCCGGAAGCCTGAGAAAGTGTGCTGTCATTTTTAATGTTTTCAGATCTTAAAATAGTTTTCATGCAATTGATCAGGTCTTGTCTATGTTCATGAATGGTTATCACGCTTCGTGATTGAAAGTTCCATCTAGTAGGAACAGAACGTGGCAATCTCTTCTTAACAACTTCATCTAATACAGATGTTCTTTGCACACTACCAGAAAAGAATGAACAGAGACCCTGTACATTAGCAAAGAATATTCGTACATCTCTGTTTATAGATGCTGCTCTCATCATTATCAAGTTAAGCTGATGTGCATGGCAGTGGATATAGTGAGCACTGGGATAGGTTTCTTTTACAATAGCTTGTACACCGTTGGAAGATCCCGACATTACAGAAGCTCCATCGTAAGTCTGTGCAATAAACTTTTCAGGCATGTCATTCAATTTGTGCAGCTGTAGCTGATCCAGAATACATGAAGCTAAAGCGGCAGCACCATGTTGGGGGGGATTAACAAAAGTCCAAAATCTTTCTACGGGCCTGTTTCTTACCATATATCTGTAGACTATAGCCATTTGAAAAGCATTGGAGACATCACTAGTCTCGTCTGCAATAACTGCTAAATAGTTAGCTTCTTTTATTTCTTGTGAAATTTTTTCCTGACAAACTTCAAGCATAACATTCAAAAGTTCGTTCTGGATTGTTTTAGAAGTCCCACGAAATACTGTAGCACATTCCAAGTGAGTTTTCAGAGCAGTTAGCATCTAGTTCTGAACTAAAATCTATCAAACCCCGGAATACTCCAGGATTGGATGAATCTTTAGATTCATCATGCCCTCTTAGAGCAAGTTCAAAAACACCGCAAAAACGAACACAATTTATAATAATACTCAGCACATAACGATTTTGCTTAACTTTTTCATTATGCAGTAAAATGTTCTGTCGGTAAGCATCATTTAATTTTTCTACAATATTCGTAGTTCCCAACAAAGCTAATTTTAAATTGTTTTTCATGTGCACACCTGAAGCCTCATGCTTCTTTATTCTATCTGTGAAGTGGTTTAAATCTTTAAATCCAGATTTTGTCCATGTATCTTCACCTCCAAACAATAAACAGGGGAAACAAAATAGTGCTATTTTAGTTTCACATCCACATAGCCAACTGCATTTTCCATATAAGTCTCTATTGAATTTCCTGTTGAACGTCCTATTTCCTGATTTTATAGTTTGAATGAAATGCGGAAGGTCTGGTGTAGGCCTACCTAATGTTTTTATTTCGACTTTTTCGTGAAGCGGTCTTGAATTAAATGAAATGTTCAGTAAATTTGTAACCGAATTCATTCTAACATTGGAGCCCAGAAGTCCTGGAACTTGAGCACTGCACTATTAATTTTTACTGACAATTTGTTGTTATAGCGATTTCAAACTTAATGAGTTGAATAAATGATAAAGCATCCACAATCCACAATACGGAACCAAATTCAAACTATCAAACTTAACCTGCAATAATAGAACAAAGTGGGTGGAGCCACATGCGAATTGGCGGAGTAAAATAGTTCTTGTGCTAAAGACAGGACAGATACTAGCGCCCATTGCAGAGTGTTTAGAAACTATGCAACCAAGGAATACGGCTATTCCCGTATACTAAAACGCCTGTTGTCATGGCAACCGCAGCAGTGTCCAAAATAATTTCAATTCCAACGCTATTCTTCCATATGCAGACCTGAGTTAGCTGGTGCATGCACTCCGATAGTATCATGCACTGTAATATGCTGATTCTAGGCGCGCCAAATACAAACTCAGACAGTCTGTCGACTTGTATACAAGTCACATACACTGAAAACTGGAAAGTAATATTAGATAATTATCATTAACTTATTTAGGAATTTTGTTTCAAGATTTTTTGGGGGTTGTGCAACTTTGCAACCTAATCAGAAGCCGCCACTGGATAGGTCTACTCTGAATCGTAAGGGGGTTTAGATTATTTTCCGGCTGTTGACCGATGATTAATTGTTCGTCTCATGAGGTGGTTACGGGGCTGTGAATCCAATCACCGTATGCGCTTGAGATTTGAGGGGTTTATGATGTGCCTATCCAGTGTTTAGAGGTTTTACCTATTCACTGCGGGGTCTTTTATTTGGAAAAGGTTTTGATTTCGACATTTATGTCATAGTTTTGGGCTCGAAGCAGAGCTGAGTCAGTATGGCTTTTGGCCAATGATTTGTGGTTGTTTTAGTGGAGATTTTGGTGATGTTGAAAGTAGGGAAGCGATTCAGGTAGGTCTTGAAACAGGTAACCAAAGGATAGGAGACTGTCTATCAGTCTGGTGGGGGCGATCAGTGATTAAATGAGTCTGGCCAGAAGAAATTTGTTTGTAGGATGTAACTTATACTAAAAATATTTTTTTTTAGGATTGTTTAATGGCAAAGAAAGGCAGTAGATGCAAAGCAAAGATACGTTTAGACAAATTAAAGTAAATTTGAGAATTTAAGATGAAATTGAGATGAATTTAAGATAAATTTGAAGAGGAAGAGAATCGATTATTGCTCAGAATAAAGTATAGAGCCAGTTAATAGTTAGTAAATAAGAAATATTGTTTTAAGTAGGGCAACAGAGCGACCCACTGTTGTGAGTAGGGAAAAGATGAGTCAGAAACGTCCATGTAGGGTACGGTAAAAAGAGTGAGGCTGAGTTTGATTAACAAAATTATTAGGATGATTTTAATTACAAAAATGAGAGTAATTTTATAATGAGAAAATTTTTAGAACGAAGGTATTATAGTTAACAAAATTTGTTTATAGTAAGAAATGTTGTAATAATTGATGGAAAAGGGATCGCCAGTGGACAGAGTGTGTAATAGATAAAGAGTAGATAAGCCATTTAGGGGTTATTAGTTTGGTAGGGGCGACGTAGAGGCTCGATTTCAAAACTTATTTATGCTTGGAAGCTTGGAGTAGTTAGATCTTGGTAAGTGGGTTTTTGGAATTGGTTTGCAAATGCTAGGATTTGATGAGTAAGGATAGATTTAGGACACAATAGGGGATAGGAATCTAGGATGGTACCGAAGCTTTAGTAGATTCATGAACCGTAGGGGGACGACAACTATTTTAATATACAAAATTTAGAGAGACAAAGCAAAGTATAGTGATAATAGAAAATGGAAGGGTTACGCAGATCCCAGAGACAGGCGGGTAGATCCAGGGAAGAGGAGGAAATAGCAAGAGAAATTGAGGAATTGGGTAACGAGAGTGAGGCTGTTGAGACAGGTACCAAAGCAAGAGAGCCAGAGATGAGCGAACGGGCGAGAAAGAAGTGTGTGCCCAACACTGATGAGTTGCTAACCACGAGCACTAGTGGAGATGAGCTTGAGGATGTAAGTGACAATATAGTACCAAATACAATGGTAAAGGAGGTGATGGAAAAAGAGACCATGGCACCAAATATTGAACCACCAGCTAGCCAGGACAGTCAAGTAGGACTGATGGCAATGATAAAGCAAATGATGGAGAAAATTGACAGAAAACAAGAACAAATGATGGAAGAGATTAGAGAAAATCAAAAAAGAAATGAAGAAAACCAAAAAAGAAATGAAGAAAACCAAAAGAAACAGGATGAGAAAATTGAAGAAAAGCAAGATCAAATGATGGAGGAGATACTGCAAAATAAAAAGGAAATAAAAGAGAGACATGAGAAACTAGTGGAGGAAGTACTACAAAAAATAGACAAGAAATTTGATAAGAAGGTAATGGATAGTCAGAAGAAGATGGAGGGAAAAATCACTGAAGTAGAGAAGAACTTACAGGAGAAGATAACAGAGGCAGAGATCCGCCAGGAGGTAGAGTTGGACAAAACCTGGAGTAAAATAGTAGAAGTAGAAAAACAAATGGAGGACAAAGTGAGAGGGGAGATTGAGAAAGTAGGGGAGAGAATAACTAGTTCAAATGATAAGAAACTGGAGAGAATGGAGGAAAGAATGATGAAAATGGTCATGAAAAAATTAAAAGTAACAGAGACCAAGGTTGGGCAAGAAATAGAAAAGGTAATTGAACATGTAAAGTCGGTTGAAGAGAGATGTGTAGAAGGGTTACTGACCCAGAATGAGACTCAAGAACTGAAGGAGAGGCTGGAGGCATTGAATAAGAGAATGGAGGAGAGACTGAGTGCTGTGCAAAACCCTATAGTGGTACAACACCTTGGAGGAACAGGTCGAGTGGAGAAGGTGAAATTTAATGGAAAAGAAGCAGACCTGATGGGGATGTTGACAAAGATAAAGAAATATATCAGAGATCGAGGTTTAGAGGCGAGCCAGTGGGAGAAGGTTAAGGAAGAGTTGGAGTACTGTTTCACCGGCAGCGCGGAGAATTGGTGGCTTGGTAACTCACAAAATTTTAACAGTTTTGATGAGTTTGAGGATAGATTCAGAAGGATATTCTGGAACTCCAGCATCCAGCAGGCCATCCAGGACAAATTGTATCATGAAGGGTACAACAAGGACAAAAGACAAAACCGGGTAGAGTACTTTTTTGAGTTACAAGTGATGGCCCGGGGGCTCGATGTGCCCATCCCTGAAGACCAGCTAGTGAGAATAGCTGGACATCATTTCAAGGAGGGTATGCTAAAAATAACGCCCCAAAGTATGGTCGATGACTTAGCCAGCAATTTGGCTAGACAGGAGATGCTCGATCAGGAGGAAAAGGCGCAGAAAGAGCAAAGGCAGAGTCAGGAGTGGACAAGTGCAGAAGTCGGTAAGAGTAAAGAAAAAATAGATAAAAGAAGAAATGAGCAGGGGTATGTGAACGAATGAGGTAGGCCACAACAAGGGGGCTATCAGAAAAATCCCGGCAATGGGCGTGATTATCACGACTATCGCCAGGACCAGGGAGATGGAGGAGGCCAGCAGCAAGAGTACAATTGCTACAACCGCGGCTATGATGGTGAAGACCAACGGTGGGGGCGGAATAACCGGTGGGGGCGGAATAACCGTTACCACTATGGGGGATACCAAAACCGGTGAGAAGGACGGGAGAATCACAGCAGTGGTGGTGACTGCGGGCGCGAGAAGGTTAGTCCAGTAGAAAAGAAAGAGGAAAATAGCCAGGGTGGTCCCAAATAAAACACCCGGGGTCACTGAGTGAAAAGGGGTTGAGCTTGACTAGTATTAAGATGCATGCTAGCAATAAGTTTGTGAATAATGGCGATAACCACCAAATGACCAAGGGTGATGATGAAAAATTTATCATTTATAATTATAAACTAAAAAAAAAAACTTTTAAATGGAAATTAACTCATGTTATGGCATGACGGCCGTTTTGCTCTGTTGTCAAGAGCATCATCAGACGACCCACAGTGCACTGATTTAAGGCATGAGTTTGAGGGTTATGTATGCTGGAATGGTGAAGGGGTGATGAGTAGGCGGGAGGTTTGAAACTGGGATTATTTTGTCAAATAGAGTATGCAAGAAGAAGTTAAGTTGATCATTTAAAATGTTGCCAAGTTGCTGCTTTGCATGTTTGTAAATCTCATATTGTTCTAAATCATTGAGTTTCTGGATTTTGTGAGTGAAGTGTAGTGTTTAGTGTGACGATGCTCTAGACAACAGAGCGAAACGGCCGTCATGCCATAACGTGAGTTAATTTCCATTTAAAAGTTTTTTTTAAGTTTATATTAGTGGAAACAAGATGGATCTTCAACATCATAATTTTGCTGAGAGGACAACATTGATCCATTCCTACAGGAACACTCGAATTAAGGTTATGAAATTATCCCTTGCCATATCATTCAATCACATATGCATCCATAACCAAATCATCCCTAAATATGCAAGAATTTCTTTAAAAAGCAACAGCATACCTGCTCAAAAAACTGTGAAAGGGGCTCAATTATTATTCATCAAAAACAGCATACAACATCTACACAGACAAAAGAATGAACTCAACAAGAAAGCATATTATCTACATTTAAAACTCAGCTCTATTCTTCACTACACTGAACTACAAGAAATAATCACATATACAAATAGCATAGTCAATCTCATGAGTAAAAAATTAAAAACCAAACATAACCAAAAAATTGCACAACTTCAAAATGCACAGACCCCATTAATCACCACTGAACTGCAATTTAATAATAATATAATAATAATAATATATTTATTTATTCATCACAGCACAGTACAGAAGAAAGCACAGGCAAATGAATATCGTCAAGAAAATTTACCTAATATTAAAAATGACTTAATACTACACTACTTAATAGTACTTAATGGTACCTTCTCACAATCCAATAAAAATCACAGATTAAAAAATTATAAAATACGGTATCACATAAAAACCTAATCATAATTATTTCAATCACATTCCATCCGTAAAGAATTCGTCTACTGAATAATATGCCTTCCTACTCAAGTAAGTATATAATTTGGATTTAAAACTTTTCTCACAAGCAATACTTTTCAGTTCTGTTGGAAGCCTAGAGAAAAATTTTGGGCCCTTATAACTAGACTTCCTCTCAAAAATACTTAGTCTTTGGCGCTGTACTGCAATACTGTTTCGCCACCATGTATTGTAATCATGATAATCAGCATTGACCATGTAGAAGTATAATTATTTTTAACATATAAGATGGCTTTGAAAATATATAAACAAGGAACTGTCAAAATAGCTAGATTCATAAAAGCCTCACGACATGTGTGCTGATACTTCAGACCTTCCAAAATCCTAATGGCTGTTTTTTGTAAAACAAAAATCTTTTGCAAATTTTGCTTCGAAGTACATCCCCATAGTTCAATTTCATAACTCAAGTGTGAGTTTATGAGTGCATAATACACACTTTTAGCTGTAGCCTTAGGCACACACCTAACAATATTTCTTAAAACAAACAGAGACTTACTTATTTTCACTGATATTTTTTCAACATGATCCCCCCAGTCAAGCTTAGAGTCAATTGATAAACCCAACAGGTTGACAGCTGTTTCATTTTCAATCTCTGTTTCACCCAGAGTGATGATTGGTTCAAACAAACAAGTTTTATAATCGAAATTGATTGTATGACTTTTGTTCGGATTCACTGAAAGATCAGATTTATTAAAATATTGTACTATATTATTTCACAAATGAACAATGAATACCACGCAAATCGACTTCAATAGATCTGAAATTGAACTACTTGATAAGGGACTAAAACACAACATTAACACACAACATGACCTCTCACAAAAACAATTGACTGAAACTATAATAGACACAGAAACTGCTATGCAAAATACAAATATCCATGTACATGAATACCTGAGGCAGGACATATCACGCAATAAAAACACTTTCAAAGTCCAATCCAAAACCAACCCAGATTTTATAACCATGAAAAATATTAGGAAAAAACAGAAAGAACATAGCCTGATCATAAGCACAGCTGACAAAGGCAACATCAAAGTCATTATAAATAAAACAGAAATAGACACAAAGGTACAACAATTCATTACTAATAATAAAATCACAGAACTAAAGAATGATCCCACTCCCAAGTATCAAACACAAATAAAAGATGCCATCAATTTTGTACTCAACACATCATTCCTCACAGCCACAAAAAGTACCTCAAGCACATAAATCCATCAGCACCAAAACTAAATGCCTTACCAAAAATTCACAAAGCAGATATTCCCATCAGACCTCTCATAAATCACACACATGCACCTTCACACAAATTAGCAAAACTCCTAGATAAAACAATGAGACAGAACATAACATTCCATCAGCACACAGCAGTAAAAAATAACATAGACCTGATAAACGAACTATGAAAAATCCATATACCACACAATGCCACACTATCTTCTCTTGACATTACAAATCTTTACACCAATGTACCCATACATGAAACACTTCTTCACCTTAAACAAATGCTCATCCAAAACAACACACCACCTGAACAGCTCCAAGAAATTTTAGACCTCACAACACTAGCTACTTCACAAAATTACTTCACATACAATAATAAATTCTATTCACAACCTCATGGCCTTCCTATTGGTTCCCCAATTTCTTGCATCCTAGCTGAAATCTTTGTCCACAATATCCTAACAAAAACATATCCTACATAATACAGACAAAATCATCAGCTGGCACCGATATGTTGATGACATTCTAATTCTATACAAAGGCAATAAAACTGAAATATTCCACACCAATCTCAATAAAATCCATCCCAATTTAAAATTCACCTTGGAACTTGAACACAATAATAGTATCAACTTCTTGGACATCACTATAACAAAGCAGGAACATTCATTCAAAACATTTAGAATTTACAGGAAACCCACAACAACTGATACAATAATCCATAACACATCAAATCACCCAACCCAACATAAACACATCACATGATCAAATCTTTGACAGAGTTAAGTGCACAAGGAATAATATGTTAGGAAGTGTTATTCATACATTGGGGCCAGAGCCAGAATTTGGGATTTTGTGGCCAAATTGAGCGAGGCTACATATTTTCAAAGGTAAATTCTTTTTTATAAAAAACATAAGATCTTATAATGAAAACACCAAAAGGTTCTTGCTAATCTTGCAAAAGCAAAGCGAAAACAATTCATATTTTGTTTTATCCCCTCCCCCATATCAACTTGTTTGTATTATTGATAATTAAAGATTGATGTGTTTTTATATCTCAAAATATATTGAGTTGATGTATGAAAAAAAAATAAGTTTGTTTTATTGAAAACTCAAAGTCATTTGAGTAATGTAAATACCCAACCATTACATATTTGGTTTTTACAAATGTTACAAGATTTACCAGCATCGCAATATCCTTGCACGCACCAGACCAAAAAAAATTCTTGAGAATGTGGTACATAGTCTTTGCCATTCCAAGATGGCCTCCAAGTGGAGAATCATGAAAGTACTTGAAAACTACCGGCACAAGCACTTTTGGCAAAACAATTTTAAATTTATCAACATTACGTTTTTTAATGACTAAAATTCACTTTGAAATACTGTACAGAAATTGGTTTTCTCCATCATTAATTTTTTCAATAATTTCAGCAATAAAAGGATCCTCCTGTTGTAACCTCCAAGTGTAACCCTGATATTCTTAATATCAGCAATTTGTCTGAATGATTACTCTGGGGTTGTAAACTCATAGACAACAAGATATTTCTAATTTTATAGTTTGTTTATTTATAATATTATAACATATTAAAGGAACATATGATTTTACTAGCTGGGCTTGCTATTTAAGACGTGTGTATAATTATGAGTTGGAACTTATATTTAAAACTAATTTGGTATTCCTGGCTCTGCCTTCCTTGATCTCCAGGAGTCTATGGCCACTTCAAACACTTCTAACAACTCTCAGAACCCAAACAAACACTTCAAACACTTCTAACAACTCTCAGAACCCAACCGAACATGCCCTTGTCGCCCAGTAGAATTGCCGGCCAACACTCCAAAATTTCGATCCCCCAATAGGTTTTAAACTGCCCGGACTGTAACAGACTTATTGAGTTTTCGAAGATCTCAGTTTTGCAAGCCTAACACTCCACTGGTCGAAAGAAGCGTTCTCCTGGCTTCTCGAGTTGAATTTTGGTGCTCTATTTAAGTGGTCCATACACTCCTTTCAATGCTAGAAAAGAGGCCTAACATTCATAAGATTGAATAGTGACACGTTCTTACATAGCTTTAATATTTACTAACACATTCAAACAATTCGCATGAACGTGCCACTATCAGACTTGTCGATCTCATGAACGTCATCATTGTTTAATAACATTATTTGCCTTGGAAGCCTGAAGTGAAACACCTCGGCTCTCGTTTGTATAATAAATTCAATTTTTATTAAAAATGTCATTCATGACATATCACCCGCCCAGCTGAAAAGACTGGACCCTCAGTCATTACTCTACATACTTGAGGAAAAAGTTTTTTTTTTTATCTTTCAATGATGACATCATAAAACCCACATGTCTTTACAATTCCCTTTTTTTTCTTCTTATTCTACTAAGTTTATTATAACTTAATTCTACATTTCAAAAGTAAGAGCGGATGCGACCTAATTTATTTTCTTTTTTATTTACAACTGGTTGAACAATCGTTGCATTGTTTAATTTTCATAGCAATAATAATGCTGAACTTGCACATAGCTCGAAACTTTCAACTACCATTTGATCATGTTACAAAAGTAGGACATGGCCTTGCATCGCTCTGGTCATTTGAAAACAATTATTAAACAATACATTCTTATTATGACTCGGGCACACACCACACACCTAATTGTCATAAAAACAATCTAAACAAATTCTGTCCCATAACAAACCAAGAAAGCTAACAATAACAATTTTCATCTTTGAATTTACTAACAATTATTCCACCTAAGATTACTAGATGCTTATCAAATTAGACTACTAATATTTACTTGAAATTACGTATCTGATATATGCACTGCTGGCTTAGACTTGAAAGCTACTATTTTAAAAATATACAATTTTATAGCCAAATATGTGCATAATAATGTCAAAACTCCCAACCAACCGAAAACTACATAGAAAACAAAACTAGTTGAATTTACAATACTCTGCCAATCATTAGGAATTTCAATCTTCTGAAATATATCTGAAGCAATTCTTTCATGAACAAATAAGGTTGGCATTGTTACATTCCATTTGTCATTATAAATATCTGATAATTCACTAAAATGCGGATTTCTATGTGGAATTAATACATCAATCTTTAAAGAATTAAATTTTAACCATTGAAGAGGTAAAAAATGTTGGATAATTGGATTATCTGATGATCTTAAATCGCAAAGATAAGTTTTTCTAATAAGGATATGATTGTTCTCTACCAGTGAGCAACTGCATGGTAGATTGCCCGGCACCTCCACCAATTATGTAACCCTGATATTCTTAATATCAGCAATTTATCTGAATGATTACTCTGGGGTCATAAACTCATAGACAACAAGATATTTCTAATTTTATAGTTTGTTTATTTATAATATTAAATATATAAATATTATAAAATATTAAAGGAACATATGATTTTACTAGCTTGACTTGCTATTTAAGACGTGTGTATAATTATGAGTTGGAACTTATATTTAAAACTGACTTGGTATTCCTGGCTCTCCCTTCCTTGATCTCCAGGAGTCTATGGCCACTTCAAACACTTCTAACAACTCTCAGAACCCAACCAAACATGCCCTTGTCACCCAGTAGAATTGCCGGCCAACACTCCAAAATTTCAATCCCCCAATAAGTTTTAAACTGCCCGGACTGTAACAGACTTAGACTGTAACAATAGGATTCAAGGCACTATCAACTCAGTTATACCCAAGGTACAAGCTGGCTTCAGAGAGGGACATGACTGCTGCGAACAAGTTCTAGCCCTAACATGCAGCATAGAAGCTGGATTTCAGAACAACAAGAAATCAGCTGCTGCTTTCATTGATCTTTCAGCCGCATATGATACAGTTTGGAAAGATGGGCTAATGCTTAAACTTGCTTCCATCATACCATGTCAGAGAATGATTAAAGTCCTAGAATCTATGCTATCAAATAGATACATCAAAGTCTTCCTTGGTGAGTCCATCAGCCGCAGTAAAGTTCTCAATAATGGGTTACCTCAGGGTTCAGTTTTGGCCCCAGCACTTTTCAACTTGTATGTCCATAATTAAGATAACGGAACACGCCAATGTGTTTTTAAAAAGCATTTATTAGAACAAAATCGGTCTACTGACCAGCATAGTAACAGTACGTGAACAAGAATGACAACTGAACTAATTTTACAAGATGTTTTATAATCTAAGGAATGCTTACTATGCTATTGTACTAATCTATTGTTCCATATCTATATAACTCCTCCCTCCTCAAGATGAAGGTGTCCTCACCTTCATGTAGGTATAGGTAGTTGAGGGGTGAGATGAATTCCTGCTGTATCCCATCTTACTTGTAATTTATCCAAAACATGTTTATTATTTTCTTTTTGCTCTAAGTAAAAATTAAGTTTTGTTTTTATATAATGAAATACAATAATACAAATAATAATTATCAAACTTATGACTAATACAAACATAATATAATCTGAAAATGATCTACTAATTGGATAGTCTTCAATTAATCTTAACGGTTCTAATTCAGTGTTTGCTCTATGAATCTCATCAAAAGTTAGATTAGTAATAATTTTATTAACATGTGTTGGTATTTCTGTTGGAAATATAACATTACTTTCCCAAAATGAATATGGTTTTCTATAATTGAAAATTTTTTCAGTTTTGTCAAGAGTAATCAATTGTGTTGATTTTGGATAAATGGTAATATTCCTGATTTCTTTAACTACAATGATTTCACTTACATTAAACATTAAATATTGATTAATAATTGGAATATATTTAACAAAAGGCTTATAATCATTTATAACTAAAGTTCTACAACTACTCAGTTTCTTATCAGCTATAACTTCTCTTATACATTTATCTAAAATTTTTGTCGCATTCTTACAATAATATTTATTATTTAATAGTGTGCAATCGCCTGTTAATAATTCTTTTCCTCGAATTACGAGAGAAGGATGCACGTGAATAGTTACAATTTCGTCATTTGTATTAACTGGGTACGACAGCATAAAAATTGTTTCATACATAGGAGATTCAATAGGCAATTGTATGAAATAAGAGATGAATTCATTATGAATAGAACAATGTACATTTCCTAATTCCCATAGTATTTCTGGCTCATCAGAAATTAAGCTAACTCTAATAGATTTCATTACACGAGACAATTCTTCAAAAGTTAGTATGCTAGAGTGAATTATGTTTAATTTACAAAATTCCAAACTTGTTTCAATATCATCTATCTTATTATGAATGAGCGTAATTGTGTTGGATAAAATATGGTGCTGTTCATTTAGCTCAACTGAATCAAATTTATTGCTTACTGAGTTGAAATAGTTATTGAGTTTCTCATTGTTTGAATGGATTACATCAATGCCTTTGTTAAATCGACTGATCAAATTTTTATTAATTGACAATTGATTCTTGATATCATGTTCTAAATTGAATTCATTTGAGTGAACTTTTTGCAAAATTTCATCATATCTTGCTTTATCGTCAGCATCCATATTACCAGTCAACCAAGAGATAGCAGAGCCTAACCCATTAATAAGACCTCGTTTTATTCTATACTTATTAAGTAAAATATGATCAAATTTCAGCTTTACATGTTCTAAATGCAATTTAAGTAACCTAGTTTTGTTTTTGTCCTTTTCTTTCGTATTCAGTAGATTCACTGAGTGTTCAAGTTTCATCAACTCACTATGTAAGGATGTTGTGTTGATGTGGTGTACATACGTGTAGGTTCCATTGATAATGAAGGCATCTTGAATCCTAATCGGGATTATTCCTGGTGTTTTACTCAAGTCGGTCGTTCTGAAGGCCTTTGCTGGTGCTAGGTTGTGGATTATCGTTAGAATGATGAGTAGCATCTTGTCCTGAAACAGATTCCTTATTTTTAACTACTTTTCGTGGTCTTTTGACGCGATTTGGATGAACTTTAAAGGGGCGTTTTTGAATTGCTTTCAGATTCATTGCTCGATTTGTATCTTGATTGTAGTTTACTTTGAAGAATTTCGGTTTATTTTTCTTGTTAAATGTCGTCTTTATGTAGGCGTTTTCAGGGATTTCAATATCTTTTTCGCGATTTTTATTTAGTCGTTCAGTTCTGCTCTCTTTTTCAGCTTCTAATTTACTTTTTATAAATTTGTGGACTGTTTTGAGTCGATCTAAGTACTCGTTTGCTCTTTCTTCAGTTACTAATGTATTTGTCAAATCGTTCATGTATGGATTTTTCGATACACCATATGTGATTTCCATTGGAGTTAATTTAAGATTAGAGTTGAGTGTGTTGTTGAAGGCGATTAAAGCTAATTTCATGTTTTCTTCTGTTTTTCGGTTTTTGTTCTCCAGTTGAAGGGCGTTAAGGATTTCTATGAGTGTGGAGTGCGCTCGTTCGAGTAAGCCTTGTGAGTCAGGGTGACCAGGTGTTACATAGTAAGGTTCGATTCCATATAGTTTGAAAAATTCTCGCAAACTAACATTGTCAAATTCTCTGCCATTGTCCATTTGAATTATTTGTGGCGTAGGAAAAGATGAGAGATAGTCAAAAATGTGATTCTGAATTTCCAATTGATTTAAACTTCCTAGTGGATAAGCCAACAGTCTTTTCGAGAAGCAATCAATAACTGTTAAAAATTTTATTTTATTGAATTGAAAAGTATCAATTTGTAGTTTTTCGAAAGGTTTTTGTGGCGTAGGGGCGATCCTATATTCCACTTGAATTGGGTTCCTATCATATTTCACTTTCAAACATATCTGACATTTATTGATGTAGTCTGTAATATCTCGAAGCATTGATTGCCAATAGTAGGTTTTCCGAATGTGATTATAACTTTCGTTTATTCCTCGGTGACAAGTTTTACCACAATGGTAGTTAGCAACAATTTCTTTCTGTTCATCTTGGTCTGTAACGTCAAGGTTGATTTTCTTATAGCACTTTAGTTTTATTGATTTGAAGGAATCCTTGATTACATTCAAAAAGCTATGGAGTATCATTTCATAATCTAATTCTAATGATCCTCTCTTAGAACAAAATATTCCATAGGTCGTATTTGGAATTAGATATTCGAGACATTTATTGTTTATTTCTTCTATATCGAACGGATCCAATATATAAAAGGTCAATCTGGTTTTTCCGAAAAATTTCTGTATTTTGGGCGGTTGGTTACCACGTTCTAAAATTAATTGATTGTGTTCTATATTCATGATTTTATCTTCTTCCATTATTGCAACTTGGCTGTTTGAACTATCTTGTGAATGAATTGTTACATTGATACTAGCTACTTCATCATTATTTTCATGATTTTCATTATTCTCATTATTTCCTGTTCCATATTCTTGAAGAAATTCGTCTAGAACGTCTTGAGCAAGATCTGGTGGTGAGTCTACCATGTTGATTGGCTGCTGTGGAATCCTGGAAAGCGCATCTGCTACATAGTTTGTTTTTCCTTGCACATATTTTATTTCAAAATCAAATTCTTCTAAGTAGAGTTTCCAACGTATTAGCTTTGAATTCGGTTCTTTAATATTATGTAGCCACTGTAAGGGTTTGTGATCAGTCTGTATTAAGAATTTTCTTCCATAAAGGTACGGGCGGAAATGTTTACATGACCAAACTATTGCTAGTAATTCTTTCTCAATAGTTGATAAGTTGACTTCATGTTTGTTAAGTGTTCGGGAGGCATACGCTATGGGTAAATCCTTTCCATCAAACACTTGTGAGAGTACTGCTCCCATCGCAAAATTACTGGCATCAGATGTTAGTATAAACTGGCGTGAGAAATCTGGTAATTGTAAGATTGGTCCGTTTTGCAACATAAGTTTAAGTTTTTCAAAAGCTTCTTTAAATTCACGATTATTTGGGTTGAATGTTTCATCTTTGCTGAGGGCTACTGTAAGAGGTTTTGCGATTTTAGCATAATCTCGAATCATTTTTCTGTAGTATCCAGTGAGTCCTAAAAATTGTTTAACTTCTTTTACTGTTTGTGGTAGTGGAAAATTTTTGACTGCTTCTATTTTTGCAGGGTTTGGTTGTATGCCTTTTTCTGAAATAATGTGTCCTAAGTATAGTAGTTCTCTTTTGAAAAATTCTGTTTTATTAAGTTGGATTTTCAAGTTATGTTCTCTCAATTTTTCAAAAACAGATTTTAGATGCTTGAGGTGCTCTGTCAGGTTATCCGAAAATACAATTATGTCATCCATATACACTAAAACATTTGGCATCTTAGCAAAAATCATATCCATACATTTTTGAAAATGATTTGGGCTGTTTTTCAATCCAAAAGGTAAACGAAGAAATTCATAATGACCATTTTCAGTGGAGAATGCTGTTTTTGGAACAGAGTCTGGGTGTAGTTCAATCTGGTGAAATCCGGATTCTAAGTCTATTGCTGAGAAATAAGTTGCACGTCCTATCTTTCCAAATAAGTCTTCAATGTTTGGTAAGGGATATTTTTCATCAATCGTCTTCGAATTTAATTTCCTGTAATCCAGTACCATTCGTATCTTTCGCTGGCCTGAGGCATCTGGTTTTTTTGGCACTACCCAGATTGGGGAGTTGTAAGGAGATTTAGAATTTTGAATAATTTTGTTCTTCAATAATTTTTCTATTTCTAATTGAATATCTTCCCGAAATGCTTGAGGATATCTATAGTTCTTAGTATATACTGGAGTGTCATCTTTTGTGACTATTCTATGCTTCAGCAGGTTAGTGCTACAGGATGTATCATTTTCTTGTTTTATGAGTTCTGGAAACTGTTTCACTAAATTTATGATATTCGACCGTTCTTCTTCATTCATATGATCAGTGCGTATAAGACTTGGAATTTCATCTAAAAGCTTTGAACGTTTTGACTGACAGGTTTTATTAATATTTTTACAATCACTAATGGTATCCACTTGTTCTATTTCCATAGGTTCAGGACTAATGGTCATGAGTTCCTCGGCGAAAACTAAGCATAAACATTCGTTTTTTTCAATAGTTACTAGTCCTTCTTCAATTCTATATTTATCGTTATTTACTGCTTTGACTAATCCTTCCTTCAATTTTGAAGATGACTTCACTGGGACCGAGATCACATTGAAGCCTGGTTGAAGAGTAATGCTCTTATTATCTAAGGAGAATAGCAATTCTTTAAATCCATTCTCGTATTTTAAAACGTTTTTACTAAAATCTACATTTGCTTTTATTGCACTTAGTGTTTCATGGCCGAGAAGTATGTCATATTTTGGTGAGAATTCAAATAGATACATTTTTATTTTGTATGGCTTCAAAAAGATGTCTTCTGATTCGAAAAAAATATACTCTTGTCCTTTGCTTTCTCCATTTGGAGTTTTGACAATAAAATCTTCTCTGTACCTAGTAAAATCTGGTGAGACTAAGGACGGATTAACGTAGTTTTTGAGTGAGCCTGTGTCTACTAGCCATTTGCGATTTTTCTTATCACAAAAATACGGGAGAGATTTGTTTAGAATTTTCAAATCGAATTGTTTGGGGGGTCCTCCGCATAGCTGGGGCCTGACTCTAAAAAATGATCGGTTAGCTTATTGATTGAGTCAGTCAGAGAGTTGATTTGAGATTGCATATTAAGTATTTGCTCTTGTGTGGAATCATTTTGTTGTGTTTCTTCCAGATAATTTACTTCATATGGTGATCTGTAATTCCTCATTTTCTGTACAGGGTCTGTCCTTTGTGTACGCATTGATACAGTATTGGATGAGTTCCATTGTGCTTTGTTATTATTTAGTGGTTGTTGTTGAAAGTTTTGTTGTGGAAAATTTTGTCGTGAAAAATTTTGTTGTGAAAAATTCTGTTGTGGAAAATTTTGTTGTTGAAAATTCTGTTGCGGAAAGCTTTGTTGAAAATTTTGACGTTGAAAGTTTGGTTGATAGAATTGTTGATTTTGTTGAGATCTAGGTTGTGAAAATTGTTGTCTACCATGAAAATTTCTTGAAAAATTCTGGAAAGGTTTTCCTTGGGTCCATTGTTTCTGATTGTTTCATTCGAAATTTGGAATTCTAAAAGAATTGGTTGCCTGTGTAAATCCACTATCGTGTCTGTTCATTGTATCAATAGTGGTGTTGAAGCGCAATTGTTGTAATATAATACTACAGTCATTAATCAATTTACTTCTAGCATCATCCAAGTTTTGTACTTGCAATACTTGTAGATGAGATCCTAGAGTTGGGTGTACACCATGAACAAAAGTATTAACTAGAGTTGCGTTAAGCTGTTGAGTTAAATTTTCTAATAAAGTTCCGGATACACCATCCAACTTATATCTGGTTAATACATGCGTGCGTTTTTCATCTAATCTATTCAAAAATTCAATTGGATGTTCTTTATAGTATGATTTCATTACAGCTAATTCTGCTATCAATTCTGGTACAGATCTATTATCAGCAAAATTTTGTTTCAAGGCATTAACTAATTCAGCGATATTAGAGCAAGAATTATTATAGGCTACTGCTTCAGCTGGTCCATCAAGGTGGTTCATGGCCGCCTTGAAAAGAATCCAATGATTTCCATCTCTTTCTACTATATTTTCAGCACAATATGTTCCAAATAAATCTTCACAAGTGGAGATAAATTGTGGAAGTTTGTATGAAGTTCCATCATATCGAGGGATGTACTTTAAAAGTTCATGAGGAAGAGGCTTATTTATCTCCGCCATTCTAGAATTTGAAAAATTTGTTTCTAACCTTGATGACTGGATGAAGGAATAACTCGCACCTGGGGTGGCGTGGTGATGAGCTTCCGGGTCTTCTTCGTTGTCCGTTGATGCTGGGCTGCTTATTAACGGCCGGTTGACGTTATATTTGTCTGCCAGGATGACCACTTGGCTGCTTCCGTTTAGGGTTGTTGATGTGGATGAGGAGTTAACACTCGCGTTTTCACTACTCGAGACTATTGGTCGCGAAATAATAAGTTAAAAGAACTTAATGAAAACGTCCACAGTTCCTGTGCCGGGCGCCAATTAAGATAACGGAACACGCCAATGTGTTTTTAAAAAGCATTTATTAGAACAAAATCGGTCTACTGACCAGCATAGTAACAGTACGTGAACAAGAATGACAACTGAACTAATTTTACAAGATGTTTTATAATCTAAGGAATGCTTACTATGCTATTGTACTAATCTATTGTTCCATATCTATATAACTCATGACATACCCAACACAGAGGCTGCCATGTTTCAATATGCTGATGATATTGCTTTGCTTGCAACAAGCTCCAACTTGGAAGAGTGTGCTCAGATGTTGACTCGAGACCTGGAGAGACTTGACAAGTACTTCAAAGACTGGCAATTAAAACCAAACCCAGCTAAAACTGAAGTAGCCACATTCCATCTGAACAACAAAATGGCTCAAGCTGAAATCACTGTCTCTTTCCAAAATACAACACTGCATCAGACACAGCACCCGAAATATTTAGGGGTTACCCTTGACAGGACCCTCACATACAAGAGGAATTTGGAGATTCTGGCAGCAAAGTTAAAGTCAAGGTTGAACATAATCCAAAAACTGGCAGGCTCTGGTTGGGGATCCAAGGCGGACACGCTGAGAACAGCCACTCTCTCTCTTGTGTATTTGGCGGCTGAATATTGCTCACCTGTGTGGGCAGGAAGCCAACACTGTGGAAGGGTGGATGTTTACCTGAATTCTGCCATGAAACACATCACTGGGGTCCTGAAACCAACTGAATGGCACTGGCTCCCGGGGCTGAGCAACATTGCTCCACCTGAGCTTAGAAGGAATGAAGCTTCACAAAGAGTATGGAGAAGAACTCTTACCTATGACTCCTTGCTCAAAGATGTGCTGAGGAACCCACCAAGAAGCAGGCTGAAGTCTAGGCTTCCTTTCTGGTTGAGGATACAACAGCTGAACAATGGCAACTTCTCAATCAAAGAGAGTTGGATCAAGAAGTGGAGAGACCTAAGTGTCAAGAATAAGGATATCATAGCTGATCCAACTAAAAGGGTTGCCGGTTTTAGCCTGGAGAGAAGGGAGTGGGCCATCTTGAACCGACTAAGAAGTGACTGTGCCAGGACTGCAGCAAATAAGTGTAAGTGGGGATACATAGACACCCCATACTGTGACTGTGGCAATGATGATCAAACCACCCAACACCTGATTAATGAATGTCCAGTACATAAATTAGATGGAGGGATTGAAGATTTGAATGTTTAGACAACTGAAGCCATTGAATGGCTCAGGCAACTTAATGTAAATCTATGACCATTTATGTATGTAAAATTTGTGTTTGAATGTGTTTTATCATGCTGATGTGCCATACGCATATATATATATATATATATTCCAAATCTTTGACAGAGTTGAGTGCACAAGGAATAATATGTTAGGAAGTGTTATTCATACATTGGGGCCATAGCCAGAATTTGGGATTTTGTGGCCAAATTGAGCGAGGCTACATATTTTCAAAGGTAAATTCTTTTTTATAAAAAACTCAAGATCTTATAATGAAAACACCAAATGGTTCTTGCTAATCTTGCAAAAGCAAAGCGAAAACAATTCATATTTTGTTTTATCCCCTCCCCCATATCAACTTGTTTGTATTATTGATAATTAAAGATTGATGTGTTTTTATATCTCAAAATATATTGAGTTGATGTATGAAAAAAAAATAAGTTTGTTTTATTGAAAACTCAAAGTCATTTGAGTAATGTAAATACCCAACCATTACATATTTGGTTTTTACAAATGTTACAAGATTTACCAGCATCGCAATATCCTTGCACGCACCAGGCCAAAAAAATTTCTTGAGAATGTGGTACATAGTCTTTGCCATTCCAAGATGGGCTCCAAGTGGAGAATCATGAAAGTACTTGAAAACTACCGGCACAAGCACTTTTGGCAAAACAATTTTAAATTTATCAACATTACGTTTTTTAATGACTAAAATTCACTATGAAATACTGTACAGAAATTGGTTTTCTCCATCATTAATTTTTTCAATAATTTCAGCAATAAAAGGATCCTCCTGTTGTAACCTCCAAGTGTAACCCTGATATTCTTAATATCAGCAATTTGTCTGAATGATTACTCTGGGTTCGTAAACTCATAGACAACAAGATATTTCTAATTTTATAGTTTGTTTATTTATAATATTATATATATAAATATTATAACATATTAAAGGAACATATGATTTTACTAGCTGGGCTTGCTATTTAAGATGTGTGTATAATTATGAGTTGGAACTTATATTTAAAACTAATTTGGTATTCCTGGCTCTGCCTTCCTTGATCTCCAGGAGTCTATGGCCACTTCAAACACTTCAAACACTTCTAACAACTCTCAGAACCCAACCAAACATGCCCTTGTCGCCCAGTAGAATTGCCGGCCAACACTCCAAAATTTCGATCCCCCAATAAGTTTTAAACTGCCCGGACTGTAACAGACTTATTGAGTTTTCGAAGATCTCAGTTTTGCAAGCAAAACACTCCACTGGTCGAGAAAAGCGTTCTCCTGGCTTCTCGAGTTGAATTTCGGTGCTCTATTTATGTGGTCCATACACTCCTTTCAATGCCAGAAAAGAGGCCTAACATTCACAAGATTGAATAGTGACACGTTCTTACATAGCTTTAATATTTACTAACACATTCAAACAATTCGCATGAACGTGCCACTATCAGACTTGTCGATCTCATGAACGTCATCATTGTTTAATAACATTATTTGCCTTGGAAGCCTGAAGTGAAACACCTCGGCTCTCGTTTCTTTAATAAATTTAATTTTTATTAAAAATGTCATTCATGACATATCACCCTCCCAGCTGAAAAGACTGGACCCTCAGTCGTAACTCTACATACTTGAGAAAAAAAAAAAATTTTTTATCTTTCAATGATGACATCATAAAACCCACATGTCTTTACAATTCCCTTTTTTTTCTTCTTATTCTACTAAGTTTATTATAAATTAATTCTACATTTCAAAAGTAAGAGCGGATGCGACCTAATTTATTTTCTTTTTTATTTACAACTGGTTGAACAATCGTTGCATTGTTTAATTTTCATAGCAATAATAATGCTGAACTTGCACTTAGCTCGAAACTTTCAACTACCATTTGATCACATTACAAAAGTAGGACATGGCCTTGCATCGCTCTGGTCATTTGAAAACAATTATTAAACAATACATTCTTATTATTACTCGGGCACACGCCACACACCTAATTTTCATAAAAATAATCTAATCAAATTCTGTCCCATAACAAACCAAGAAAGCTAACAATAACAATTTTCATCGTTGAATTTACTAACAATTATTCCACCTAAGATTACTAGATGCTTATCAAATTAGACTACTAATATTTACTTGAAATTACGTATCTGATATATGCACTGCTGGCTTAGACTTGAAAGCTACTATTTTAAAAATATACAATTTTATAGCCAAATATGTGCATAATAATGTCAAAACTCCCAACCAACCGAAAACTACATAGAAAACAAAACTAGTTGAATTTACAATACTCTGCCAATCATTAGGAATTTCAATCTTCTGAAATATATCTGAAGCAATTCTTTCATGAACAAATAAGGTTGGCATTGTTACATTCCATTTGTCATTATAAATATCTGATAATTCACTAAAATTCGGATTTCTATGTGGAATTAATACATCAATCTTCAAAGAATTAATATAGTGGTTAGATATGTGCCCAATGAAACAGCTAGAACATTGTATTTTGCCCTGATATACTCACATATTTCATATGGGATAGAGCTCTGGGGTGGTACATCATTGCAGAATATCAACAAAATATTTGTACTACAAAAGCGTGCCATTAGGTACTTGGCGGGTCTGGGGGTTAATCATCCTTGCAGATACCATTTTAAACAGCTGTCTATATTAACAGTACCAAGCATTTTTATTTTTAAAACTATATTATTTGTTGTCAAAAATATTGACAGGTTTGTGACTCATGCACAGGTACATTCTCATTACACAAGACATAGAAACGCTTTGACTGTACAACCTCATAGGCTTGCTCTATATGAAAAAAAGACTAGTTATATTGGTACAAAGTTTCTGAATAAACTGCCTAGTCATCTAGATCATAAGAAAATGTCATTTAAAAAAGATTTATATAGTTAACTTGCTGAAAAATGTTTTTATAGTGTTAATGAGTTTTTGTGTGACAATTATGTATGATTATTATGGAATGACGATGTAAAATATTACTATAAAAATATGACTACTACAACACTGTAAAATGTAAATAGCCTATGTGTAACATGTAAAATAGGTACTATTTTTTTGTTAGGTATAAGTTAATACTCTACTTCTGACGATATTCAATTGTATGGTGTAAACTTTACTGTATTGAATAAATAAAATTTATTATTATTATTATTATTATTATTATAATTATGTAACCCTGATATTCTCAATATCAGCAATTTGTCTGAATGATTACTCTGGGGTCGTAAACTCATAGACAACAAGATATTTCTAATTTTATAGTTTGTTTATTTATAATATTATATATATAAATATTATAACATATTAAAGGAACATATGATTTTACTAGCTTGGCTTGCTATTTAAGACGTGTGTATAATTATGAGTTGGAACTTATATTTAAAACTAACCTGGTATTCCTGGCTCTCCCTTCCTTGATCTCCAGGAGTCTATGGCCACTTCAAACACTTCTAACAACTCTCAGAACCCAACCAAACATGCAAATGTTTTTACAAATGTTACAAGTTTTTACCAGCATCGCAATATCCTTGCGTGCACCAGGCCAAAAAAATTTCTTGAGAATGCGGTACATAGTCTTTGCCGTTCCAAGATGGGCTCCAAGTGGAGAATCATGAAAGTACTTGAAAACTACCGGCACAAGCACTTTTGGCAAAACAATTTTAAATTAATCAACATTACATTTTTCAATGACTAAAATTCCCTTTGAAATACTGTACGGAAATTGGTTTTCTCCATCATTAATTTTTTCAACAATTTCAGCAATAAAAGGATCCTCCTGTTGGTGACTCTTAATATCAGAGAACAACAATGGGAAATCAGTTAATTTCAATGCATTCACTAAACAAAATGAAGGTTGGAAATCTACTTCTTGACTACTGTCAGCTTCTATCTGATCACCATCCTGTAACATCCTTGAGAGACCATCTGCCACACAATTAGACCTTCCAGCAATGTGTTCAGTGTCATATTGTAAGGACAGCAACTGCAATATCTATCTTCCAAGACTGCCAGTACTACGGGGGTTTGACATAGCCCAAGAAAGAGCTGAATTGTCAGTTTGTAGTAAAAACCTACTATGCTGCAAATATAGACTGAAGCGCGCCATCCCCCAAATTGCTGCCAAACACTCAATGTCGTAAGTCAAGTACTTGCACTCCTGTGGGGTCAGCTTCTTAGAAGCGAAAGCAATAGGTTGAAGGGCTCTGTCAACTTCTTGTCCTAATACCGCACCAATAGCTGTACTGCCACCATCTGTCTGTAGTACAAATTTCTTAGAAAAGTCGCAGTTCTAAGAACTGGTGGACTAGAGATGATCTCTTTCAATTTTTCAAAAGCTTCTTGATGGGCAGGCGACCATTCAAATTTTACATTATTTTTTCTCAAGGAGTTAAGTGGAGCTGCGATTTCAGCAAAATGTTTAATAAAACAGTTGTAGTAACCCACCATACTGATAAATCTGGATACTGCCTTAGTGTTAGTAGAAACAGGATAATTTCTAATGCTTTTTGTGTGGGATGGGTCCACCGACACTCCACAACAATCTAACAGATGCCCAAGAAATGAGATCTGTTCTTTGCCAAATTGGATCTTGTTGGGGTTTACAGTAAAACATGACTGCCTAAGTTTCTCCAAAACAATTTCAATGTGTTCAAGGTGGGACTGGAAGTCCTTCGAATATATTACAATATCATTGAGGTAATTGAAAACAAATTTATATTCAACATCCTCAAATAAAGTGTTCAAAACTGAAGACAAGACTTGCGCACCAATAGCTATACCATACAGTACTCTTTTGAATTGATAAGTAGATGTCATTGTCACAAAAGTCATTATGTGCCTACTCTCTTTAGCTAAAGGTATTTGAAAGTACGCTTGATTAAGATCTAAAACTGAGAAATCTGTAGCTCCGTGGAACCAGTGGAAAGAATTTTGATCATCAGGCAAAGGGACAGAGTCCAGGGCGATTCTCTTATTCACCTCTCTGTAGTCAACGACAACACGAAAATCATTATCAGATTAAGGAACTAGAAAAATAGGTGAAGAGTAGTTACTGACCGTTTTCTCAATCACTCCTTGTTCCAACATCTTTTTCATTTTTGAATTAATAATTTCCATCTTCATGGGGTTATACTGATAAGGTGGCCTATGCAGTATGCAGAGGTTCCGGATTGGTGAGGCGAATCTTGTATTCAATAAGAGAAGTCTTACCTAACTTAGAAGTCAGTACGTCTGAGTATCTGTTTAACAGTCTGTCCAGGTCGTCAGATTCACTATCCTTCAGAAAACTGTCCTAGTTACAGTCAACACTTGCACAGATCTGGCTCAAATCAGCTTGCTCTTTGTCCCAAGAAAAACGAAAACTATTTTTAAAAGGAAAATAAAAACTTTTATTAAACAAGAATCATTTTAGATTTTGAAATCAGATCGCACCCTATAATGACAGAAATGGAAAGGCGATCACAAACAAAAAAACTTAAATTTCCAGGAGAAACACTCTAATTTGATTTTTAGATAGACAGATTCAGTCAGTTCTAAACTTCCATGATTGGCAGTGGTACACATAATACTTTCAGGTTCAGTAACCAAAAACTTATCTGATTCCTGAAGGCCAATCAAAGTTTCTTTAGAAATAATGGAATGGATAGACCCGATATCAATTAGGCTAAACATTTGAATTCTTTATTATGTTTGCCTAAGAGACAATCTATTAAAGGCACATTTTTGAAAAGGTCTCTAGCCTTGGTTTTGTGATTCCAGGGTAATCTCTTATCTCTCTTATTGTTTTTGAAACTGTTACTACGGCGTTTACGTTTAAATTTACTGTTACTATTTGAAAAAGTTTCAGAAGTTAAATTGGACATACAAGGTAAAATACTTTTTTGATTCTCATTTAAATCTCTACTAGAGTTTTTAAATAGTGTCCCTTCCTTCCCTAGTCAAACCTTTTTATTCTTACAATCCCTTGAGTAGTGATCCATCTTTTGACAAGAAAAACACTTTATTTCTGAAAGGCCTAAATTATTATGGTTAGGAAGCCCAGCCATCATATTTGCCTGAAAATCTTTGCTAGCCGGGTTAGACCAGCAATCACGTGCAATACGGCCAGTCTTCTGACAGTGAAAACACTTGATTAAATTTTGAGAAGAAGGCCTAACAAACTGCACTCTCTTACTGCTATTGTCATTGTAACCACTAGCAGAGTTCTCATAGTGATCACGCTCAAAATCGGCAAAACAGATGTTTTGTGATTGGACACAAAGCTCGTTCAAATCATGGAAAGATTGAGGTTTAAATTGAAATGTAAGGCGTGACCTCTCAAGTGGATTAAGGCCAGAACATATATTTGAGACTATTTCTTCTTCCATTTTATCAAGGCACAGTACACTGGCGGCCTCTATAATTGCTACAACAAAGGCAGAAAAGGGTTCACGCTGGAGGCGATAAAATCGGTCGCGTTCAATGACAGTAATCAATCTACGAGGAACAAAGTAATTCAAAACGGCTCAGTGCCAATCATTAAAACTCCAATTACAATTCATGGCCATAGTAACTCTATCAGCTAAGGCAGTGTCCTAACTGGCACGTCTAGTACGAGCGAGCGATGCGTACGAATTCAAGTCGCATCATATTTCTAGTGAGCGACCAGTCAGTGTCCGTGCTGATGCGTCTATGCAAATGAGCGTTGTGACTAATCTTCTCTGCTGCGACTAAACTATTGTTTACTGTTGTGTCTAAATTCAGTACCAAACATGAAAAATTAGAACAAAAGGGGAAGGAAGGGAAATGATAAAAAAGTGTTGAAGTGGAAAAGAGTAGACAAGAAGTAAAAGGAGTGAAATGGCTAGGAGAAAGATAAAAATAAAAAAGGAAAAATAAGGAGCAAAATAAAAAGTAGAGTTTTAAAGTTGCTGACAAGCGGGGAAAGAACAGCAATGTTGAACCATCACTTCAGCACTTGGTCTGTTAATAATGCCAGTTCAGAAAGGAATTTCTCAATACTGCGGCTTATCAATACATGACTGAGGACTAGTACAACAGAAAAAGCAGGCTTGTGTCATTAGCCCTACTTTACATTCACTAAGATATCACCCTAGCCTAGGCCCTGGATCTTCAAAAATTTGTTGAGAAATTTCGGGTGATTACAAAATAGTTTTTCAACTGCTAATAATGTATGTAGAGTTCTTCTTGTAAATTTAATTTTTTAATAAAAATTTGTGTGAGTGGCGTAATTAAGGGAGGGGGTGGGGTGATCAGGGGAATACTCCTCCCACCAGGATACTCCCTCGGAAACGTTTAAAAAAATAATTCCATTTTAGGAATTATTTTTTTAAACATTTCAAAGGGAGTATCCCCCAAACCTCTTTTTGAAAAATATTTTCAAGAAGCCTACAGTACTGTATGATACCCCAATCAGGTGCAGTGTGGGATCAAATATAGCAGGATTAAAGTTTCAAGTAGGGTCCAGATTTCCCATTGACAATAACACAGGAACTAGGTAAAATTTAGTCTGACACATAACATGAGTTGAAAGTTTAAATTAGAAAAACTAATGCTTAGAATCACTTTGATGTCGTTTTAGAGAGGAAATTTTTCAAAAAATTTTCAAAATAAATTAGCCACTTAAAGCCGCGTTTACACCGGAGTTAATAACACAAGTTATTAACATTTTTGTTATTATCTGATGTTAATAACAAAAGTTATTAACATATGTTAATAACATTTTCTTTTGGCTGCTAGTTTTGTTATCAACAAAAGTTAACAACACTCCACCAAAATGGTTCATCAACGCTCATGCACAGCCAGCAGTTCTAGGTGAGACAATGGTGCGAGAGGATGATATGGTTCTCGCTGCAGCTGCGTGGGTGTTGAGGGGGTTGTGGGGAAGAGAGGAACCTGTTATTAACAAATGTTGACACGCTAAAAGAGGCTATAACTTTTGTTATTAACATTTGTTTATAACATAACACATTTTCCTTTGATCTTTACTGACTCTAGATGGATAACACAAATCTTGTTACTAACAAGGAATTTTCTGTTAATAACACGAGTTATTAACTTTTGTTAGAGAAATTTTTTGGCGATTCAGTCAAGTTAATAACTTGTGTTATTAACTCTGGTGTAAATGCGGCTTTATCCCACCTAATGTCATTCACATTTAGGTTTCTTGTTTCTTGTAATCTTGTTTCACAACACGAGTAAGAAGAACAACATGAATTATTCTGTCAACATGACTGTGTACAGTACAGCTGTTTGTGAATGACTGAAAATAGAGCATGTTTTATCTTCAGACACTCGACAAAACTAGATGCAGTATGACATCATCCTAGTTGCATTCACGATGAGTGGTCGCTCGCATCATTCGTACGCAATGCTTGCAAGTTTTGAAACATGCGAGAATGCGAGCGAATTTTTGTCTAAACGCACAACTGAAAACGTGGCAGCTCGGACATATGATGCCATTTACCTTGCTTTATACAGGGTCCGGCATAAAAACCTGACGATTTTTGAGGGATAATAATTAAAGTGTGTTTCGTACAATTAAAACATGTAATATATCAAATTAAAGATCAAATTTTGCAATTTACAGTGAATTAAATAGATTACTTAAAAAGTTTTTTTATTTGAATATTATGTCATCCAAATGTTTTCCGTTACTCCTCACACACTCACTTAACCAAATTCTAAAATTTGCCATTGCTCGCTCAATCATCACTTGTGGAATTGCTTCAATTTCTCGTTGAATGGCTTCCTTTAGTTCTGTAATTGACTGTGGTCGACTACTGAAGACTTTATGTTTGAGATAGCCCCACAGAAAGAAATCACAAACTGCTAGATCAGGCCAAGTGATGTCGCCAAATCGGGAAATCAAATGTCCAGGAAAGGTTTCACGCACAACATGCATTACGATTCTCGCCGTATGGGCGGTGGCACCATCCTGTTGAAACCAAATTTCATGTCCTTGAAAGTCATTCAGTTTCGGTAGCAGAAATTCATTCAACATGTTTATGTATCAATGAGATGTTACTGTTACTCTGCGATTTAACTCTTCAAAAAAATATGGGCCAATTATGCCGAACTTTGAAACCACACACCACACAGTAACATATTGACTATGAAGTGGTTTTTCAAAAATTTCCCGTGGATTATTGGGTGCCCAATAACAGTAATTTTGTTTATTCACAAATCCCGACAAATGAAAATGTGCCTCGTCACTTGAAAGAATAATGGCATCCTGGTGGACATTTTCGAGCATGATCTCACAAGCATCTTTGCGAGATGCCCAATCATTTGCATTAAGTTGTTGCACTAACATCATCTTATACGGATGGAATTTCAGGTCGGAATGAAGAATTTGTCGTACACTTCGATCAGAAACGGCTAGCGCAACAGCATGTTTTCCTGCTGAACATTGTGGAGACCGTGTAACAGCTACTCTTACTGTGTTAATGTTTTCAAGCATTCTCACAGTCCGTTTTCGTCCTGTTGGTTTCGTTTTTAAAGCAGACGATGTGTTCCTAAAATTCTTTACCCACAACAAGATCATATTCCTACTGGGAACAGGCACATGTCGATTTAAATTGAAATGTCTGCGAAATAAATGCTGTGTTAAAATAACTGAGTCATTATTTTTAAAATAGGCTTCAATCACAAACGCTCAATGTTCACCCAACCACGACATACTGGCTACTGAAATGGCAAGAATAGACCTGTCAATGTACAACATTTCCGCCTTCTCAATGACAGTGGTGCCAACATAACAATTACTACAAAATCGTCAGATTAATATGCCAGACCCGGTATTTTGTGAGCGGCGGTCGCTCGCCTTAGATGCACCAGTTAGGACACAGCCTAACGGCCCTACCATGAATGGATGCAAAAGGCTCAATAATTGCTTGTCATCTAAGTTAGATCTTACTTTAATTCTCAAAGCAATGGTAATAAATTGTAACAGAATGTCAACGTCAAGACCATCAGTTGTCATCAAGTCATGCACCAGGCTCTCAATGGGATTTGGTAGCTTGTTGAATAAAGTACCAAATACTGCACTAGTCAGTGCCTGATTATGGGAAAACGACTGTTCAGGAAAAAACTGATTAACCATATTTTTTGGTGGTATAACAGGACCAATACCAAAATTAGGTTTGAGCAAAGCCAACCTTGCCATTGTCACAGCTGCAGACCCAGACAGACCTGCAACAGTACCTGGTGGAACAGGAAGACTAACAGCCATCCTCTCCTCACCTCCAGTGATAACCTTTGAACCAACCTCTTGAGGCACTATGGCAGCCCCGACATCACTAGAAGCAGCGCCCTCCAACAGTACCAGCAAAGGTGCTCTACTTCGACCCAACTCCTGGAAAGCCACAATATTATCATACAACCCCAACAACATTTCAACCACTGATTTCAAATGCTGTGTAACGTTTCACTCTCTGAGGATTTAGAATATAAAGTTAACTGTGCTAACCTATTTATGATATGAAGAAATATATTTAGACCTTTCTTGGCCTCATTTCTAGGGTCAGTCCCTGCTGGCTTCATCTTACCCTCAACAAATTTTTTTAATAATTCAATGCATTGTGAAATGGAATTCACTTCTTTACATGCACTATCCTCATCATACAACAATTGACAAATTTTTGGATTTGTGTGCTGCCCTAAAATTTGCATGCAAGCTATCAGTATCAAGGTTCTCAAAATCACTCTCAGCTATTCCACAGGTCAATAATTTGAATCTCAACATTTCTTTGCTGATATAATTGGGGTTCATTTTAAAAGACTCAAAATTAATATTGGGAAACTTGTCCTCTATTTCCTTCTTCACATCACTTGGGGTGACGGGTTTCCCCATGTTTCTTACAGGTGAAGCAGCCATCATATCAAAAAAAGTTACAAAATGCTACAGGAAACTTTACAAACAACTTTGACTGTAACCCCAACTTTACTGCGCTCCCAAGTAACCGACGCACCTGATACCTTCATACCAACACTGTTTACTCCACTCTTAATTATATTTATTATCATTAAATGTTCAGTCTACTTAAATGGTGTACATAAACAAGACAGAACAGCTTAAAAAAAATTTTTTTTTTTAAATATTTTTTTTGAAAAATTTATTTTTAGTAGAAAAATTCAATTTTGACAAAAAGGTGCCTTAGCGCTGAATGCAGCCCAAATAGCAGAGTGGCGCAAAATGTAATGCTGCCCTAGGGAGGTAATTTGGACAAAAATTTAGAACAGGCAGTAATTACAGAGAAAACAAGAGAAATGGGGTATCCAGTGTTGATAATAATAGGCCAAAGACAATCTATAACTAGGTAGATTGTCTTTGCTCTACAAAGATGTGCGCCAGGTATTCAGAAGAAAGTACAACAAGGATTTAGCATCACATCAACCAAATGATCCATTCTCCAGAATTACATATCACAAAAAATGAAAAGAAAAAAGTTTATGTTTTCAAGTAATAAAGACAAATAATTTTCATTATAGCTAACAATAGCAAATTTTAAAAGTCTTGCATTATTTAAATTCATTTAACAATTGATAAAGTTCATTAAAAAAAATACGAGCTCGTTTTCAAGTATTTATTTGTTATGTTTTGTTTTTACTACACACACAACTCACACTCAAGAAAAAGGGTAGTACTGTACCTCATGTAGATTCACAAATATATACTGGAAATATGGTCACCATTCACTACTCTCTCATCTTCCAAACTTGGGAAGTGAACATGCATTTAGGTCTGATTCATGAAATAGGTCCCAGACTAGGTTCCTATACTTGAAGTTGATCCTTAACCTCAAACTCTGGCCATAAACATGGACCGCCAAAGGGCGGAATTAGAAATACATTTTATATATTTTTTTTCTCGATAAGTAGACAGTAGATAAATGTATTTGGTTGAAGCTGTAATGCTGAATGACTATTAATTAATAAGAAACATTATGTAGCTGAAAAAAACACACAAACATGGTTATTGTACATCTCCACTCCTACTTCAATGTGAGATATAATAAAAACAAAACTCGATCTCAAAGGCCATAACCAAATCAAAAGAAAATGCACATTACTCAATATTTCAAGTTTGGCAGATGTGAAATCTAGTTTAAGAGAAGAAAGCAAACACAGCCATAGCACTTGCTTCCAACCTTCATCATTTCGAAAAACAGGAGCCGACAGAACAAGAACGCATCTCTACCAACTCCAGCAAGCTTTGGTCACATGATGGATGACGTCACCCAAGAAACCCACATGACCCCAGCAAATTAATCCAAAAGGCTAAATTGAACAAAGTGGGAGCAATATGAAAAGTTACAAGTCGACTTGTTTAAAAAAAATGAAACAGCCAAACGATATATATATATATATATAATACTTACTAGCATCAATTCAAAAAAATATAGTGATATCAACTCACTACATTTCAAAAAAAAAAGCAAAGAAATTATTTAAATGCGAGAAGTTAGATCTGCTAACTCACTGGTACATTTTATAAATGATAAAAAAAAAATCAAAATACTCCCTTAACTAACTATTAAACGACTAAATAGTAAAGATAGGGGAAAAATACATTACAAGAGGGACTATTCTTTAAAAAAATTGGGAGAGTACCCCGGGCAACCCTTTTGAATAAACAAGCAACATAAATTCTGGAATTACTGTTAGAAAACACCTCATTCTTTTTAAAGACATTCTTAAGTACCGGTATGATACTATATTGTACCCCAATCAGGCGTGGTGGGGGGAACAAAAAATAGCAGGGTGAAAATAGTCTCAAATAGGCCCACTTCAAAGTTCGGCCACCCGAATAATAAACTTTTAGTGTGAGAGTTCGTATCTCCCACTGACAATGATGAAAAAAACTGATGAAAATTTGACACCCAATTTGGATTAGAATGTATAGAATCGCTTAAAATGTGGATTTAGGAGTCATTTTTCAAAAAATCTTCCCAGGGGAATACCCCCTTTGAGTAAACTATACATTATATAGTATTGAATTATTGTTAAAGAATCCCTCATTCTCCACCTATGGTTTACTTTAATGTGCCCGGAGCCTACCCATTACATCATAGGTCACACACCCTACTGGTCATCAAAACTTGATTGCAAATATGGTGTACTACAGTACTTGGTCTGCTAATAATGCCAATTCCAAAAGGTTTTTCTCAACTCTGTGGCTTATCAATACATGGCTGAGGACTACGATGGCAGAAAAAGCAGACTCCTGTTATTAGGCCTACTTCACATCCACACAGATATCACCCTAGTCCTAAAGCCTACAACCTAGATCCTCAAATATAGTTTGAAATAGTATTGTTTTTCAGTTGCTAAAAATGAAAGTAATTTTTCTTGCAAATTTCATTGTTTATTAACAATTAATGTCAGTGGTGTAACAATGGGGAACCAGGAAGGTAGTTCCCCTTCCACAGAGAATAAAGAATTTTGGAATTATAGCAGGCCTTGTGCAACAATTTTTGGCAAAAGAGTCAAGATGTCTGGAATCGCTAAAAATGTGGTTATGGAGGAATTATCTTTTTAACAAGTTTCAAGGGAAGTACCTCCCAAACCTCTTTTTGAAAGAATTTTTTCAGTAGCCCAATCAAGAGCGGTGAGGTATCAAATATAGCAGAGTGAAAGTTTCTAGTTGGACCCAATGAGGTTCTCGATCTCGCATTGACAATAACACAAGAACTAGATAAATTTTACTCTGCTACATAACGTGGGTTGAAATGCTTAATTAGAACAATTCATTCCTCTAATCACTTGAAATGTCGTTTTTGAGAGGTAATTTTTCAAAAATTTCCTCAGGGAGTATCCTCATTTTGAAATGAATAGCCATGTATATTGCCTTAGTTTATCGTAAAATGACTCCTCGACCCCTGCTGTATAGACCTACTACTACGAATTCCTAATGTAATTATTGTACCAAGAGTCTAACCCTCTCCACAACATCTTTGATCACCGTACATATTTAACCCTCTACATGTACATAAGTTATACTATTAACAGTATAGTATTCTATTATTATAGGTAATAGGTGAGCAATTGAATTTGTATATCTAAAACTTATTTAGTTGAAAGTATTTTGAGCGTTCTACAAAAAGGAGTTTCAGTTGGCTTTATTTCAATTAAAAATACTCCCAACTTCACAATCCACCCGGGTTCCCCCAAAATCTGCTACTCTGCTGGATCCGCCCCTGAGTGTAATAGTCATTATATATGTTGCTATCATCTAGGTATTATGAATGGAATTTTCTTCTACTAGGTCGAAAGGGATTGTAAAATACGTATTGAGCAAACATGAGACCAAGGCAGGAGGCGAGCTTTCAATTCTAAAATTTTTCCATATTACGATTATTAGCATTATTCTTTCATCCGTTTTTGAGGTTGAGCTTTCAACTTCAAAAGCCGAGGTAGGGGATTTGTAGCACCCCGTTTCACGAAGAGCAGGGAGAAAGAGACATCTACACATTTTCCATCTCTCTCAGTTTTCAGTTCTAGTCCGGAGATCGATGAGAACGGTTCGGTTATCAGAGCTCTTGATAAAAGGCTAGCTTGCTCCTTATCTGTTACCGGGCTTGTTCTATTCTGTGCAATAAAATCCTATTTCCTTCATGAATAACCTAAAATAGTGAGTGAAATACTGTGAAAGCCAATCGAAATTCGAGTATCTATATATATAAAAATGAATGTCTGTCTGTATGTATGTATGTTCCCTATAGACTTCAAAACCACTTGACAGATCGGCATGAATCTTTGGGAATATGTTGTGTGAATATTGGGGATGGTTTCTGACCATAAATTTCAATAGGGGAGCTGATAATTATTATTAATTATTAATCCATTTTATAGACCTAACCTACTGAACTTGCCGGCCAAACAGCTTAAAGGAACAGCTGATAGAAGTCAACAGTTTTTAATCATATGGCAGGCCCCTTAGCGGCGTTATTTACGCTGTCTTTAAACAGCAAAAGACTTTGCACTTTGCATGTAGGCTACCGTGCAGTCGGAGCCTTGCAATATGTAGGAAACATACGACTGGGTATGATGAAATGTAATTATGCCAGGTTGATGACATGTGTTAACCAATGCAGCTAGAAATTTGAAATGCATCCTCAGCGGGAGGTGGCGAATAATAAAATAAAAAACCTAGCTTCTACCATTGATCAGGGATAGTAAGTAGATGTCCCACCTCAATGTTAAAATATTGGACGAAAAAATGCTGGCGTGATCTATTGGCATCTTTCGATATCTGGTCGTAACGGCACAGTGCAGTTAGCGCAATCTGGTGGAACGACTTGAAGCGAGTGAAAGAGGAACTGGGTATGAGAGAGAAGGTGACCAACTGGCTTGACCCCACTCCACAGCACTATGCGAAAGAGAGTGGAACTGTGTATGAGAGAGAAAGAATGAGGACAAACCCAATGATAGACAAATGATAGCCAGCAAGTCAAATGCAAGAAAGATGGGACGAATGCTCAATCCTTCTCAATTCTCATTAACCTTTTTCATTATTCAACTTCTGCAGATTGTTTTGAACTAATCCTTTACAATCGAACATCATTATTTGTTGAACTTTATATATATTTCCTCAATGATTTACAATCGTTTTCCTTTTAATTTCAACGAACAGAGACGAAATCCCCATGGACACTCAGAAACCCGTGTTAATGAATAGTCTCAGACTTTTACCGGCTGAAAAAACTCCACTAAAAGCTAAAATTAAAAACTATACAAAAGTTGAAAAAAAAAATGATTACCGTACTGTAATTGATAAATATAGAAATTTTCTAACCCAGTAAATGCTTTATTAGCAACTTATAAAATATAATTATTGATTATTATTATTGATATAAACTTAATAAAACAACTTTTGAATGGAAATTAACTCACGTTATGGCGTGACGGCCGTTTCGCTCTGTTGTCTAGAGCATCGTCAGACGACCCACAGTACACTGACTTAAGGTATGAGTTTGAGGGTTATGTATGTTGGAATGGTGATGGGGTGGGGGGATGAGTAGGCGGGAGGTTTGAAATTGGGATTATTTTGTCAAATAGAGTATGTGAGAAGAAGTTGAGTTGATCATTTAAAATGTTGTCAGGTTCCTGCTTTGCATGTTTGTAAATCTCATATTGTTCTAAAACATTGAGTTTCTGGCTTTTGTGAGTGAAGTGTAGTGTGTCTAAATTAGTGTCAATGTCTGTATAACTGTGGCCTGTTGAAATGATGTGTTCAGCAAAAGTGGAATGTGTGTTTGGGTGTGAGATGGCTCTTGTGTGTTCTTTGAATCTAGTGGTGAATGTCCTGCCAGTTTGTCCTATATAGAACTTGTTGAAGTCATCACATTTCAAATTGTAAATTCCAGATCTGTTGTACTTGTTTTGAGATGTTGTCTGAGAATGCAGGTGTTTTTTGAGTGAATTAGTTGTTCTGTAAGCTATTTTATATTTGAGTTTCCTGAATGAAGCTGCTATTTTATGAGTTTTGTTGTTGAGGTAGGTAAGTGTGATGAATGTATGGGGGTTGTCATTCTGTTTGTTGCTGGTGTGAGTGATTGGTTTTGTTGATATTCTGTGCAGTAGTTTGTCTATTAGTGTGTGTTTGTAACCATTCTGTTGTGCTATGTATTTTATAGTATTCAATTCTATATTGTAATCTTCTTGTGACATAGGAGTCATGTTTTATTAAGTTTATATTACATATTAGTGGAAACAAGATGGATCTTCAACATCATATTATTATTAATTATACATTTTATAAATAAATCAAATTATCAAATAATATAATCAATAACCGCAAAGTAAGTACAGAAGTGAAGATTTTCACAATGCCAATTGATTTTTTGGGCAATTTGTATTGCAGGGTCTTGAAAGACTTAAATATTGAGGTACAGTATTTCCCATTGAATAAAGCATAAAAAACTGTTGAAGCCTCGATTTTAAAATGATTGATTTTAAAATTTCTCTGAATTTTCTTGGGAATTGTATGGAAATAGTTGAATTATAAACATGTTTGTTAATGTAGGCTTTTGAGAGCAGTTTCAAGCAGAGCTTGACGGTATCCACTGTAGCTTCCTGAAAATAGCATCCCACAAATTCACGTCTACTACCCCTTAAATTATTAAAAAACAATGATCCTTGTTTCGTTCACAGCTGGTGAACGAACACACACAAGGATACATGTTACTTAAAAAGAAACGTTTTAGTTCTTCATGGCTTAATTTCTAAAACTATAAAATGATATAAATTCACAAATATAAATAAAATTCATATGAATAATATGAATTTTGATAATTCACAACAGTAAGGTTATCATTACGAGGAATAACATATTTGTTTGAGAGAAACAAATCATTTCTAATATTCCAAATAAGTATATTAACTAGTGAGCCGCCAGGCTGAGAACACGCCAGCAAACAACTCATTTTGGTAAAGGGTGAAAGGGTAATTCATTTCCAGCTTATCCTAGGAGAAGGTGGTTACAAAAAAACGGCCGTTTCGAAGATACTGATTTAGATCAAATTCCCAAGAAAGTATCTCAAGTCCAGCATCAAAAATAATCAATAATAATCATACTACTTGAAATTCAAAAATCACTTGTTTGTGGAGTTTCTACGTTGTTCCCGGGTTCATTTTCTTGCAGTGAGAAAATGATAGGTACTGCTGAAGCATGTAATCTATGCTTCAGAGTACTTGAGAAGCAATTGTTCTCGAAATGTTTCTCGCAAACAATTTTATTGTTCAATGTTTTTTTTGACACAGTCTCTAAACTCTCATTGGCGCAGTTTTGTACCCATAAATCACATATTTCTGGCCTATTCACCGGAAATGAAAAAAATCTTAGTGTGGGACAACGCACCTTGTTTCGTCCACAGCCGGTGAACGAACACACATTACGGTTATGCTTCTTTACTGACACACTGCAGGTCGACATATTTAAAAAACCTAAAAATGAGCATGTTATGTCAAGTTAAATATGTTTAAATAACACCTAAAAATATAGTAGATAGTCTATAATATATTTGTGAAAGTGGGTTTCTTGAAGAAATTTTTTGGTGTCAATAAATTTCAAATAGTTACATTCCACCTCCAATCGGAAAAAACATAAATTTCTCCACCCCATGATCAATTCAGGTAATTTTTTTCCAAAATCAAATGACATCATGAAAATCTTTAATGCCAATGAGTGAGTCTGCAGTTTGTATTTATTATACTGTCAAAGCAACATATTTACAGTTACAATATATAGGCCTAGTTAGTGCAGCTCACGCTTTGCGTTCTTGTATCTAGATTTGACAACACTGGCACAAGCGTAGCGATATTCAGAACGGTATTGTATTGTACTAGGAGAGAGAGAGAGAGAGAGAGAGAGAGAGAGAGAGAGAGAGAGAGAGAGAGAGAGAGGAGAGAGAGAGAGAGAGAGAGAATGAGTGATAAAGAGGGAGATCCCAATTTACTGGGACTGTACTTCAGCCGTCTCGAGTCTCGAATATAGGCTTCATTTTATAAAAAACAAGTAGTCACGTTTCGGTTCGATTAGAAAATTACGAAAATAATGTTTGACACTGATAAATTCATCGCAAACCTATGTTACTCATATTATGTTTTCATTATTTACAATTGAATTTAAAACAAAATTAAGCACTGAACTCAATTACTACAATACTTTTCAACACTGACACTCTTCAAGATTACAATAATAAATTATTCAATGAATGATAATTCAATCACGTTATCCACATTCAAGACTGTTATTGATGGGCAATGAACTGTGATGATATGATGAAGCGTGATTTGATTTATACATAGAAAAAAAACAATACCTAGGTCTACAAAAGTTTCAAATTTGAATTTCTCCTCACAACAAAATTGATAAATCGAATTGTTTCTTTCTTGAAAGCGTCAGGCTATAACTCATTTAATAGCTTCAATAGACATTAGACAGTATTAATATTAAACTCCACTTAAAATTTGCAAAATAAATTTGCTACTTAGCAAACCTGCTACAAATTGCACGGGAGAACGCAGTTTTTCCTGCCCACAAGACTCAAGAACAATGCGAACTAGTATTTATGAAATACGGTTAAACTAACTTTTATTACTTTATATTGAGGCAACTACAACAAAAGCACTTCCATATAAATGAGGACATTATTAACGAGTTTGTCATAAAGAAAGCTATGTGAATTTCAACATCAAGATAGATAACATGGCGTGAGTTGTTTCAGAGAAGTTTGTATTTTTATTTATTTTTAAACAAAAATGATCCAGTCATTAACTACATTTTGTGTAATTACATTTCACTCGGAAGCAATGCACTCATCTATTTTTAGAACGTAAACAGACAATCTGTCGCCAACTCGGCATTCAAACTTCCTTCCCCTCTGGCGCTGAAAATCTACAGTGGCCAAGTTACCAGTGGTGGGGGTATGTTGCTAGCGGGTCATTCTTGAAGTGGTAGGAGGAGAAGAGCGAGTCGGTATTGCAATCTGGTTTGACAGGACACCAACTATTTAGTTTGGTTTGACAGGACACCAAAAAGCTGGACTAAGCCGGGCCATTACCGTGACTAGTCTACTTGATGGTTCGTCTATGCTTCTACCCTTATAGTCGTAGGAGGTTTAAATTTGAAATGTTTCTTTATTCAGAGGTGGTGATTAAGAAAACAACGAAGCCTCTATGTTCAGCTGGAAGAGCCCTAGGACTAACTTCTTTCCTAATTTGAAATGTAACCTCAGCGGGAGGTGGCGAATAATAAAATCAAAGAGAATTTTTATGAGAACGCAGCAACGCGCGTCGAGCCAGCTAGTTACATATAAAAGATTTCAAAATTACCATATTATCAGTTTAAAAATAAACATATTAATTAGTTTCACACAAACTAAAAGCTATAGCCCAAAAGTGTAAGAAATGTGAAAAGGACATCACTTTATCTAAAGAATGCTTTAAATGTAAAGACTGCAATGGACTATTTTACCCCAAGTGTATATAAATGTGTCCTTAGACGTCTCTAAAGCAATCGCTGGAAATGTGAGGAATGCAGTCTCTCATTCTGTGGGAGTCATAGTGTAGGCAAGTCATCGCAAATCGATGGTGGTGTTCTTGAGGCAATCGCAGCATTTCATAAGGAAAATAACGAGATGTGGGACCGCTCTAATGCTAAACTGGACAAGATGAGGTGTGACCTGAAAACAGTTGTAGACGACGTCAGCGACCTGAAGGCACACGTTATAGACCTGAAAGCAACTTCTAGTGGCAACACAGTGGCTGTGCAGGATCTGTCGACACAAAATGAACAATTGAAAATCCAAATAAACATTTCTGAAAAAAGACATGGCCGATATACAACAGCATACTCGTAAGAACAATATTATTATAACAGGTGTTCCTGCAATGCCACAAGAAAACTTGTATATGATTCTGGAAAATCTGGTACACTCATTAAAAGTTCAGTTTAATACTTACGATATATCAGTCACACATAGACTACGACAAGGCCCATTACAACCTGGCAGGAATCCTGTGCCCCCATCAATATAGTAGTGAGTTTCGTTTCTCAGGCAGTGAAATCTGAATGGATAGTGGCAAGGAAACATAAGAAGAGGCTGTCTGCTGCCAAGATACACCACAGCTTCCGGGACCAACCTGTCTATCTCAATGACCACCTAATGCCACACACGAGAGATTTTCAACACGACTTACTGAATATAGGACAAGAGTTGGGAGGGCGTGCGGACGAACCGCCCACAACAACCCAGCCGGCAAGTACCCAAGCAAATATTGCACAATCAAGTCAGTAGAAACAATATTATTTATTTTATTTGATATACTGTGAAAGCTATGAAAGACTGATTTGAACTACCATACCTTCTTACAATAATTATATTGCCAATTATATTAAAAATTGCTAATTATTATGCAATAATTTCTGGAAGGATGAGAAATCATGTGTTTATTTTCTTCTTGTATGGTAATGAATGTTCTAGTTGAATTATCTTGTTTTTCGTTTCTGTAGTGCTTAGTACTTAGGGGAAACCAAAGTTCATAAGTAGTGAAAAATTATGATTTACCGTACTGTAGCGGATATGAAATTGCAGAACGTAGAGAGGAAGAAGGCACAGTGGTTCTTGGCGTTATCTGCTATGTAAATGTTTACTTTTAAGCCATTAATTACACTGTTTTTGACACTTTTATAGTGTTTACTTGGTAATTAGTAGAATGTTCTATTTGTTTGATTAGACATTAATGGAGTCTTATCGAATATTTCAGAAGGTTCCAGTTTCCTTGATTTATTTGTTCAGAAGATGATAGAAAAATGTAGAAATTGCTCAATATTTGAAAAACCTATTCAAGGCGAACGCATTTGTGTAAATCAGTTCAGTTGTCTTTGAAATTTCGTCATGATAAACAAGTTGTGACAGTTCTATATATACGTGCCTATATAGTGGTAATTCTTTCTCTGTGCCTTTGTTAGTGACAATTCTTTTTCCTGCTTAATTCATACCAGTGAGCTACTGAATAGTTTTTGTTGTATTATTGACTAATACTACGTAAGTTAAGTGTTCTTTTTTTCGTTTCTTTTCGAATATTATTGGACAGTCTATTGTACAGTTATTAATTAATATTAGATCGGCCTTTTAACTTTTAGTGATTGATTTTTGTACAGTTTATTGAAAACTCATTATCAGTTGAACAATATTGTGTTATCTGTTTTTAATTGCTTATTTTTCTGTAAGACATTACTGAACAGTGAGTGTTGTGATTATTTGTGTAAATAAAGTGCGAGTGATAAATTTAAATGTTGCCAGCGTTATTTTAGACATAGAACCCATAACAATTGGTGTCAGAAGTGGGATTTTTGTGTTTTATTAAAAATGGCTGGCAAAATTACATTGTGTGATTTGAAAGTGGCCTTTCTCAAACGTGGATTAGAGGACTGATCTAGAAACATCTGGAAAGAAGTCAACTCTACAAGAACGAATTCGTGAGGCTTTATTGGTTGAAGGAGAAGACCCAGCTACGTACCTCTTTGAGACTTCAGATACGAAATTGATGTCATCATTCACATCCATGGAGGGGAAGCTACAGGAGAATATGACATTCATGGAGGGTAAACTACAGGAGAACTTCGCATCCATGAAGAGTCAAATACATGAGAATATGACATCCATGGACGGTAAGCTACAAGAAAATATTTCATCTTTGGAAGGCAAACTACAGGAAAATTTGACATCTATGAAAGGCGAGCTTCAAGAAAATATTAACTCATTACAAGAAGCCATGGATGGAAAGGTTAGAAATCTTGCTGAAACTGTGAATCAAGAAGTCAACAAGGTGAAGAAAGACTTCAAAATAATTGAAGGTCGACTGCAGGAGGATTTGAAAAGCATGGAAAATCGGCTTAAGCAGCTGGAGTGGTGGTGCTGGAACTTCAAGCAGCAACCAAGAAGTAAGTAAAACTTCAAATTTTCCTGAAATAGTCATCTCAGAAAAGTCAATGATGGATGCTAAGGAGGAAGATCTCCAGAAACATTCAGTAGTTATACCTCAGCACACTGGACTGCCTACCTATGATGGAAAAACACCTTTAGAGGACTATCAAACACTGTTTGAGTCAGCAGCTGAGTTCCAGGGGTGGTCACCAGCAACAAAGGCCTACGTTTTGAGGATGAATCTCCAAGGTGAAGCATTGGCAACTGTTCACTCAATACCATCAGCTGAGAAGTGGAGTTTCAGTAAACTGTGGAGACGATTGGAGATGCGATTTGGCAACAAACACCTGGAGCAGTTGTATCGATCACAGCTCAATAATGGGGTGCAGAAACCAAATGAATCCTTGCAGGAGTCAAATGTTGTCACTGATAATTTAGATGACAACAAAATGTTTACAGCAGTGTTCTTCAATCTCTCTAAGGCTTCAGATACTATTTCACATGAGTTAATATGCAGAAAGCAGGAGAGTTTTGGAATCAGAGGTATTGTATTGAAGTGGTTCAAGTCATCTTCAGGAAGAAACGCAATTGGTCAGTCAGAGATCATATTAGCAAAGAAACTATTGTAAAATATGGAGTACTATAGGGAAAAGTATTTTGCCCTGTAATGTCTTTAATTTTTGCAAACAAACTACTGTGCTCCTTTGGCTTTAAAGGAACAATGATATAGCCATCAAACTCCAGGGTGAAGATTCAAATGGTTTAACCCTTAGCACTCAGAATAGAAAATAGTACTTTGGCCCTCAGGTCAGAAGGCACATTTGCTGTGACATGGCCTATGCTTGCCAGAGATCGGGTTACTTTGGGAGTGAGAGCGCTCACAGCTCGGTTGTCACACATGCCATGCCATCCTATTTCGTCCGCTACAGCTCGGTACAGCACATATGCTGTGACCAGTGTATTGATACATAGTTCTTAGTTTTCTCATTTAGTTGTTCATATCACATCCCTAACAAGTGCTGTCCTACCTGAGGAAACATCTGAACTACTTTGACAGCACAACATTTCTTCCTCCGTTTTGTTGTAGGGTTAGATTTTTGTTGAGACAGTGACAAGGCAGTAGACACTGCATGTCACGCTCATCATTTACGTTCATAAGTTTATTTGAAGTGGCATGTGAGCTCTGCAATTATGACAAGTAATAAAAGAACTTCATTCTGAAGAAATATGGTTTGAGAGACAATCATTACTTCCTAGAATAAAACTAAAGAAAATAGCCACTCAATATTCAACTGTCTAGAGTGAAGCTTCATTTAAATTGTTATTATATTTTATATTGCTGCAATTTTTATTGATAAATGTAATTATTCATTTATAATTATTAATAAATATTTCATCATTATAATAACATATTTTATCAACTTATTTTCCCACAAAAGATGAAGCTATTCGAATAGATGAAGTTGCTTGATTTGAGAGCAGAATGTATCATGTTCCAAGCCAGGCAGTAAAATGCAGTGAGCTCAGTGCCGACCTGTAGCGACTATAGATTCAGATTCAGATGACTTTATTTGTGCAAATTTACAATGTATATGAATGATAGAAGTATTAATAATATTAGCAACTCTCAGATCCCCTAGTTGAAGTTAAGTACAGTTGCTTTTGAAAAGTAAATTTAATGGTTGAATAGTTTGTGTAGAAAAGATTATAAATACAACTATATTAACTATTTTAAGGTAAATTACAGCAGAAATTATGGATGCAATTATTTAAAAAATAAAAAACATAACAAAAATAGAGCCTGGATCTGAGAGATGAATTACACAAAGAGGCAAAGTCTTGGCCATTGAGGCCATTCTTACACTTAACCTTTTACCTCATCATGTCCTACTAGTTTACATTAATGTGTATGATTTATATTCTAATATGGGTTATCTAAATGCGATAAATCAATTCAAATGAGATAAATTAAAATTTAAATTTTCACATAATGCATTTATACATTAAAACAAAAAATGTAAGCATATTAAAAATAATTTGTGGATTCAAAAAAAAAGTATTATAAAAATGAATAGATAAGTAATTTAGATTATAGATAATAACCTAACCTAACTTAAAGGATTATAGTATTATTGATCATGCAGTTGCCTCAAGGCCGGACAGACGCTGCCATTTTCTCCAATAGATATTTCCTCAGAGACAGGGAGAAGCCCACTCGGCTCTCATGATTCCTAATTGAAAGTGAGAGTAGATTCCAAGCACGACAAGCGCTAACAACAAAAGACTTAGTATAAAGTGTTGTCTGGTGATTTGGCATCCTAAGAGTTCTGTTACCATTTCTGGTGTGGGAAACGTTGTTTCTCCTACCTTCAGACACAAACTTAAAATCATTTTTTAAATATTTAGGAGTTCCACTATTGAGAATGCTTTTTAGAAGTTCAAGTATTCTGATAAGCCTCTGATCAGGTAATTAGTAATTTTAAGGTGTTACTATGAATGTAGGATTGGGTTATATGCTCATGACATTGTAGGGAGTAAACAAAACGCATGCAGTAGTTCTGACTACGCTGCAACCTTTCATTGAGTGTTACTGTCATATCGTTTATAACTGAATTGCAGTACATGAAGTATGGGAAAATGAGAGTTTTGACAAGTAATAGTCAGATATGCCTAGGAAGGATGTCTTTCATTTTCTTCAAAGAGTGCATGGCAGAGAAAACTCTTTTGCAGGTGCCCACAACATGTTCAGTCCAGTCAAGAGTAGTATTCATTATGATTCCTAAGTTTTTTACTGATTTGCAATAGGAAATACTAGTCCCATCGACAGTGATTTTTGGAATTGATTGGAAGTCTATGCCATTGATTAAACGAGAGCAGCCAATTATAATAGGTTGAGTTTTGAATGGATTAAGTTTGAGGCCATTTTTTTAGTCCATTCAGTGATTTTCACCATTTCTTCATTTATATTATGGATGGTTTGGTGAAGGTCACTAACAGAGCAACTAGAATAAATTTGAAGATCGTCAGCATAGGTGTGACATTTTGAAAACCTAATTATGGAAGAAAGATCATTTGCATACAATGTGAATAAAAGGGGGCCAAGAATTGAACCTTGGGGGACGCCATGAATTACATTTTTCCACTCTGATTGCAATTCACCATCAGTGACACATTGCTTTCTGTCTATGAGATAAGAATGAAACCATTTTACAGCTTTGTGACTGAAACCAAGGAGGAGTAATTTGTTGAGAAGGATCTGGTGGTCGACAGTATCAAAAGCTTTGGAAAAATCGAACAGACACAGTATGGTACACTTTCTGTGGTCCATGGACGACCTGATATCTTCAGTAACACGCAGTAGAGCTGTTTCTGTGGAATGGAATCTTCTAAAACCAGACTGGAAGTTATGAAGTTTGCTATTCTTTTCAAGAAATTCGACTATTTGTGAATGAACAAGTCTTTCAAGTGCTTTGGAAATTGCTTGCAAAATACTTATAGGCCTAAAGTCTTCGACTTTAGTTGGACATGAAACTTTGTTAAGAGGGCGAACATGAGCATATTTCCAATTTTTAGGAAAGAGATCACTTTGAAGGGAAGCATTAAGTTATTACAGGTAGAATTGCAAAGAGAATTCTCTTGATAAATTTGATAGGAATTTTATCTGCTCCCATTGCATTGCTGTGAATATGCTGGATAGCTTTAAGAGCCTCATGCTCAGAAATTGGACGAAATTGAAACTGGGAGGCTGGTGGAATAGGAGAGTTGGAAACTTGATCAATTAGACTTTCTAGATGGTTTTCAATTACTGTCTCATCACGTTGAGAAGATTGGGATACAAAATGTTCATTAATACCATCAAGCGAAAGGTCGATTTGAGTATATGATTTTTGTTTCCCAATTCCAAACTGTTTGATACCACTCCATAACGATGATGAATTAAGTCGGTTTTCAGTTAAAAAAGAGTTCATGTACCTAATCTTAGAGTTACGAAGATCTTGTTTTACTTTGTTACATAAGCGTCTGTAAGTGGTCCAATTGTCAATGTCACCTGTTCTTTTAGCCTTCCTATGAGCTCCCTTCGTGCCATGAGTTGCAATATTTCATCAGTTATCCATTTAACAGGTCGTTTGCTATTAATTCGTTTAGTCACAGTTGGTGCATGCTTGTCATATAGATTCAAAATCTTGTTTTCTAGAGTAGTTGCCATTGCATCAACCGAAGACAAAGCTAATATTTTGTTCCATGCTGTTTGAGCTACGTCAGTCATAAATGCTTCTTCGTCCAAATGTTTAAAATCTCTGAAAGTTATAAATTTTGGTACAGGCTTGGGAGCTTTATAGGAGAGTACACAATAAATCAGATCATGACCAGAAATAGCTGGAACTGAGATTTGGTTCTTGTGAATCACCTCATCAGGGTCGCTAACAATTAATAAGTCAATAAAAGTGTCAGATACATTAGTATGATGAGTGGGATTTAGTGGCAGAATGGTCAGATTGAGACATTCAAAAATAGTAGTGAGTTGAGTATAGTCTAAGTTATGATGGGCCATGTTGAGGTCCATATTCATATCTCCCATTAGTAGGATACGACTGTAATTAGGCATAAAAGACAGTAAAGCATTTTCAAAGTCAGTAAAATAACCAATCTTTGGAGGGCGATAACAGACACCAAGTAACAATTTATCAGACCTAGACAAAGTTAACTCCAATAACATGTATTCTGGCCTAGCTTCACCTGGTAAGGATTCGGACACAGTAAGTATTTTTGTCTTGATACACTGCAACGCCTCCACACGCTCTATCCATCCTATTGTTACGGAAAAGATTATATCCTGATATAGCTACTTGAGATGATGAAATACTTGGTCCACGAAACGTTTCAGGGAGGATGCAGTACGCCAGGCTGTTCGAGTGTTGCCATTAAACTGCAACAATAACGAAAAGAACCAGCAGAAACAGACCGCAAAGATACAAGTACAAAGGATATTAAGTTTAAAGAAACATATGGTAGGAAACAGATGTATGAATTGAATAGATAAGAGCATGAAAGAGAGATAGAAAAACTCATGACAAGAGAAAGGAGGATTGATTAGGACGGATGATGGAGTGTATTGCAAAAGAGTGAGAAAGGGAGACAAAGCTAGCGTGGCGAATAGTTTTGACAGGAATGCATTATGATAATTTTTGAATCTGGTAGAGCATAGTGGAAAGATAAATTTATATCGACTAGACGAATTGAAAAGGTTAACAGGAGTGCTGGGAGGATTACATCGGGCTCAAGAGTGAACATGAGTAGCAAGAGAAAGAAAGAGAGAGAGAGAGAGAGAATGAACGAGTGAGTAGGGAAAACAAAGTGTGGGAGCTAATGAGAGAGGGTAAGTGAGTGATGACAGTGACAGGAGTAGAAATGATAGGCAGTTGAGAAAAAGATATGAAAGTTAAACATGAACGGAGATGGAATATTATGTGAGTGATAGACATTTCATGAGGCATTTATTATAGTTAGCTGAGATCGAGAAGTAATTAGCAGTAAAGGTAAATTGATGAATGTATGCTCCACAGATAATAGAGAATAGACGAAGAAGGTGAGCCCACAGAAAAGAGAAGCCAAAGAGTGGCAGAGAGATATAAAAAAAGAGATCCAGCGAGCGGTAATTGAAGAAGAAGACTGGGGGTAAGAGAGGAAGAGAAAGAAACCAAGGAGTAGGAAGAGAGAAGAGTATGATGGGGCAAGAGAGAGAGAAAGAGTGTGAGAGTGGAAAAGATTCACAGAGAAAGAAAGGTGAAGGTATGCGTGAAAACATAGTATGAGAGAAATTAAGTGATATATTATAAAAAAATTGAATTTAAAAATTCTTAACCAACAGATTGTAAAAAAAATGGATGACTTATCAAATGAAACCCCTTTATTTAGTATTCTATAGACCTGTAACTGAAAATTATGTAAGTCATCTTGTCCTGTATATATTCTGGGCAGTGGCGTAACGTACACCCCCGCAGACCCCGCGGCGCGGGGGGGGCCCGGAATGAAAATATTTTTTTTTTCAAGAAATGGCCCGTGCCCAGACTAAAATATATATATTTTTTCAAAAGAAATAGAACTGAAATACTGACGGAAGAAAAAAGAATGAATTAGCTAAATATTATCAGGTCAATGTTTATTGTTTACTCTATCAATTCGCAGATTGCTTTAGTGAAGGAATTCAGAAGCAGGCTGTTGTGACTTCAGAAAATGGAAATGGAGACATACAGAGGACAAAACACTCTTCAAACAAACTTATCTAGACTGTTATAAATCATGACGGCTATGATTTGGAGACTGTCTCCACAGTGCAAATATTAGAGGGAATTAATATTATTTTCCCATGGAATTTCTCAATGTACATTAGCATATAGGAAGTAATGGAAAGTGGGGGGGTTGTGTACAGATCAAAATCAATATTTTTCTTCATACAATATTTTGAATTCAGTGTCTTTTGAATCGGATATACACGTGTCCGGTAAATTGGCCAGAGTAAATCGTATGTATATTAATTGATTTCGTGAACGTGAGTTTTATTATTTGGAGTGCCATTTTTTCATTTCTATTCTATTTTTCAACATGCTGCGTTTATGGTATTGTGATGTTGTACGGTCATGTTTTAGTTACTGTATTTCTATTTTTTATTGACTAGTACCTTTTTAAACAATGTTTAGAAGGAATATTAATTTATACCCTTGATATAACGGATAAATCACGTGATTATTGTATAAGTAATTGTGTCAGTTCTCCCAACGCAGTTGAATTTTTTTCTTACAATAAGATCAAGTATTGTGTAAGTAGTTTACGTTTTCTCTCTTCTGTCTTTTAAGAATAAATTTCTTAATTTTTTTCTCTTTTCCTGACTTAGTAATTTCGCGGTAATTTTTATAAAATGCCTTTTTATCAAAAATTGAACCTGTGCACGTGTCTGCAAACGAGGCGAATTCTGAGAGAACACATTTTCTGGGAAAAGGAGCGAAGGTGCTAACAAGGAGAATGTAGATCCTATGGAAGACATCAATTTCAAGGTTTCTAGGTTTCAAGATTAATTATTTATAATATAATCAATTCTCAACTATTTCCATCTTTCAGGAGCCCGTAGGCTAAAACCAAAATCATTAGACTAGCCCCCCTTGAAACATGATTGAATTTTAAAATTTAATAGATAAAAAGGTGTTCAGTTCTTACGTTTTTTTTATAACTGCCAAAAAAATAATTATGCAAGTTTTCAGGGAGAGAAGGCAAGGGTGAGGGGGAAATTTATACTATTTTGAGGAGAGGGGCCCGGAAAATCATTTGCGGGGGGGCCCAATTAATTGGAAAACGTTACGCCACTGATTGTGGGTATGATAGTTTCAACTTTCAAGTGGCAAATAATGTGTATGGCCTAAGAAATAATTCTATAAAACAGTGCAAAATTGAGTATTCTGATTTGGTGACTGTACGAAAACAAATTTAATAAGATATAAAAGTAGCAAGTTGATTAATATGATGCCTCCGAAATTTCTGTATCTTGTGAATAGTGGGAAGTATAATCTGAATGTGGAACAAAGGTCATGGTTGAAGTGACATTACTTCTTCGAAATAAATGATCTGGAATAATTTTATTGATAATACTGAATTGTTTGAATCTGCGAAGGACTGTTTTGAAACTAAATAATCTGGACTGAGCTGAATTACTCCCACCAGCCAATAAGGTTTTTTTTCCTTCTGCTGGTTGGTGCGAAAAAAAACAATACATTATTCATTTACATTTATCTAAGTAGCTATTTTATTCCATGTATTAATTTATTAACATTAAGTTAATAAAACTTCAATTTGTTTTGTTTGTAAAGTTGTGACAATAACAATTATATTATTATTATAAATCTTTATGAAAATCAAAGTTCTAATCTATTAAACTGTTTGAGTTAGGATTTATGTTATAACATAAGATTTATTTTAGTCCTTACCGTAAAACCAATATAACCAAATGTTTATAGTGAATGAAATTAGAATAATTTATTCTAGAACAGAATGATTGAACATTTCTCGGAACTGGGCCCCGTTTTAGACATTAAATTATTGAGTTATTGATGAATAAGTTGAAAGCTAATAAATCATTATAGCGATAATTTAATGAATTGGTTATGAAGAATTATATAAATCGTCTGACTGAAACCAAGACATCTTATTCTAGAGAAAAGTATTGAGTTTATCAATTAAATCTTTAAATAAGAGACAATTTTTCTGCGGTTTTTGTATCGGTCCAGACTGTCAGTAGAGTGATTGCTGAAGTGATCAATTGAAAGACAAATTTATAAATCTATCATTATGAATATAATATGAATGATTATATTTGATACAGGACATAACTATCAGCTAATAAGTGATGGATTAGATAAAATCATGTAAAAGACAAGAAATTGAATGACAAATTAATTTATTCTAGAGCAGAGTGATTGAACATCTCTGGGTACTGGGTCCCGTTTATGATATTTGATTATTGAGTTATTGACGAAATATCAATAAGCTGAAAGCTAATAAGTCAATATCTAATAATCTAATGAATTAGTTATGATAAATTATATAAATTGTCTGACTGAAACAAAGACATCTTGTTCTGGAGAAAAAGTATTGAGTTCATCAATTAAATCTTTGAAAATATGAGACAATTTTTTCTGTGCTTTTTGTATCGGCCTAGACTGTCAGTAGATTAATTGCTGATAAGTGATCAATAATTTTTTTTAAATTATAAATCTACAATTATGAATTTAATATGAATGATTATATACGAGACAGGGCATAATTGTCAGCTAATAAGTGATTAATTAGATAAAGAAGTTAGATCATAAAAGACAAGAAATTTAATACCAAAATAAGAGAAATATTGATAATTTGAACTCACCCCTATCATTAGAGACCGGCGACCAGTACGCAGTTCAGAAGAGTCTCTAGTTGAGATCTGCTAATCTTTCGGCAGTTCGGATCTGCCGAGATGGGCCTTGTCCAACAACGAATTTGATTCTCCCGTCCGTGGTCCAGGTATTCCTGATGCCATACTTGTCCGCCGCCGCATTCAATAGTGCCAAACGGTGCTTTGTCAGGTCCTCTCTAATTGTTACACCTGATCCTTTCAGAGATTTTTTTGCGTTGAAGATCCGTTGTCTTATGCGGTAGCTGCTGAATCGCACGATGATCGGTCGGTGGCGGTCTCCTTAGGATCCTTTGGTCTCCTTTGATCCTGGCAAACAACCGACACGATGGGAGCAACAAACCCATAAGACCAATAGAAGGGGCGTATGCACTAGCGTAGCATACAGGAGGTGAAGCCATCTGCCATCCATGTAGTGGATAGAAAGACGAAATCGTGTTTTCAAGAGCAGAAAATTTCAATGCGCGCTCTCCAAATAAACTGCAGTTTAACACACTTAGGATTAAGATATAACTTTCAAACTTGGCATGAGTATAGACAATTAGTTTCTGAAGATAACAGTGGCATTATAAGAGTTAATAGTTACCTCTATAAATTTTAATTAGTTGTTTAAAGTTATAATTTTTGTCCGAGTTTCAAACATGACATAAAAAAGTGAGTCGGCTACCAAAATTTTCATCTTTTGGGTAGAGATGTGATCAAAGCGAGAAAGTTGTACAGAAATAACTGAATTTTTTTTTCATGATTTTTATTTTAAAATACGACCTATACTTTGGATACAATGTTAGGTTGAAGTGCGATCGGGATGGCGCGCTGTCGTCAGCCGGCTTGTGCATCCAGAACCACAAAGCCAATTCATCACTTATTTCTTGTGTTTGATCCAATACTTCCTTGAAGGTTTATTATTGTAATGTAATAATATTATAGTTAGATTGTTTTTAGGAAATTATTGATTAAATTAGTCTAACCTTCAATTCTTTCCATTATGAACGCAAATGAACAAGATCCAAATAGGAAAATGTTTATTGGAACAATTTTTTATTTCATTTTATTAATCATATGTTGAGCATTATATCCTGTACAATATAAACATGAGCCAATATTCTTAAAATATAAAGTCATCTCCATTAAAATACATAATACATACAATATAACTCAGTTTTAATATGAGTTATTATAGAAATAAATGTCACAAATTTTTTAATTTCTCTACTATGCTGTTACACAATGAAATTATAAAATGAAAATTCATCTTTAAAGTCATGTAACTAAATTGAATCGTATAAATCAATGACTACAAAACGTTGAACGTTTACTTACTTTGTCTAATGGGGAAATAGCCTATTGTGAAGACCCTACTTTTGCTATCCAGAATGATATAACTTCTATATGGGCGCCAACCAGATCAACTTTGGGTTGATAAAAAAAAGTATTCTTCAAGCACTCGTGAAGACACTAAGTATTGTGCTATGTGTTAGAGAAAGAGACTATTCTATTTATAGAAATTATGAGTGAGAATGTCGAACAACATTAAGATTATTAATTATTATTGTTGTGACTAGACAGGGATAGCAAAAGACAATAATTGTGATAGTGTTTTTGTGATGTCTTTTATGATCACTGTGACTAGATTTGCAAAGTAAATACATTATCCAGTTCAATTCAGCTTTTTGTTTTCTCTTTCTCCTACTGTTCTATTTCATGTTAAGTAAAAGGATGTGGCAGTCAAATGACAGATATTAATGATATAATGACAGATATAATATAGGAAGGTATGTGAAAAAATGTCACTCCATTAGAAAATTAACTATTTTTCGAGTAAAGTTTGAGTAATCCTTGTTAACAAAATTCATCACAGAATGCCTCTACTCACAATTAAAATTTCAGAATTAGATCAACTGAGAAATGACATTTCTATAATTTATCCGTCTCAAGAATGAGCAATTCATATTATGAAGAAACAGGCTGGCGATGTAATGCGTGCCGTACTGGTAATAGCAAAAACCGGCTTATCAAGCGCTCGCCACTTGGGGAGTCATCCCTGCGCCGCCATATTTGTAGTGGACGAGCGCCTAACAAGTGGCTTCACCTCGGCGACAAGAAGCCCCTTCTATTGGTCTTATGTGTTCGCTGGATGAGAGCGATGAATGTCATCGAGTTGCAAATTGATGTTGAGTTTCTCTTTGCAGATCTTCATCACTATATTATCGGTGCTTTCGTTTTCCGATTCTTTCACTCCTAAGACCCTCAGGCTAGTTCGATGCCAGTACTGCTCGAGGTCATCGACCTTCAGCTCACACTCCTGCATGACCATCATCCTTTCCTTCAACTGTATATTTTCGGCCGTCAGCCTGTCGATTTCGGCTTGAAAGGTTCGAAGAGCCTCAGTAACGGCTTCATTGACTTCAGCTCTTATTTTTAGAAGTATTTCTTCTGCCAATACTTCTGTAGGAGTTCCAGGTACCTGCTTCGAAGGTCGAGGTTGCTATTGTTTTGGAGTTGACATGACAGAGTTATTTTTGCCTCGTACCATCCTGCAGAAAACCAGTTCCTATTTCCTGTGAGTGATTTCTAACCTATTTGATAGTAGAAACTGTTGCTGTATATTATTTATTCCATTGATTTGAAAACGCGGATGATAATTTGAGAAGTGATGATAAATTACAAAACTGCACAAAAAACTGAATGCGCTGATATAAGTCACTAGTTAATATTGTAGAAAAAACCCTTCGAAAATGCGCTTTAAAGAGGGAGTCAAAGCAACACGCTTTCACTCGCTAACCATAACCAAGTATAGAGGAAGGCACAGCATGTGTGTGGTGATATTCAACATGTACATACTAACGAGCCCATAGCAACCAGCTCATAGCAACGCAATAAATAAATAAACATTCAGTTCAATATTGATCATCACTGCGTACGCTACTACAGTTCTTGTTTAGCTAATAAAAGCCTTGATTTCTATAAGGTGAGGTGTAATTATTCTTTTACTACAATTTTATTAGCTAAACAATAATCTAACTATGTCAAGGCGTACACAAAAACCGCCTGAAGAAGACAAGGAGAATTTATGTGGCAACGGAAATGGAAATTTATTTCGTCCAACTAGACTTGACTCTGACCCAAATTCTCCAGCAGCAGAATTGGAATGGAAACACTGGAAAATCACTTTCAAAAACTTCCTGGAATTGTCCAAGATAAGCAGACAAGAAACTAAAGGTATTATTCAATTTTATATCTCCAGCTCTTTTCAATATAATAACGGAATGCACTACTTATGCTGCAGCAATCAATTCACTAGAGGATTCATTTGTTAAAACAAAAAATGAGCTTCATTGCCGTTATCGTCTAGCCACTAGAAAACAACAAAAAGGAGAATCTATCAATCAATTCTTCTTAGATCTCAAAACACTAAGCTTAGACTATAATTTTCGGGGTGTAACTGCAGAGGAAAATAGAAATGACCATATCAGAGATGCATTGTTTACGCAAATATCAGGACTACATTCTTCAGAGATTTGGCAACAATTATTAGAGAAATGATCACTATCATTGACAGAAGCTTTAGATCAATCACGTTTAATGGAAGCAGCCAAAATCTTGAATGAATCTTATGAACATAATGTTTTGGATGTTAATGCGCTTGTTACAGATAAAGTAGTTGATGAAACTGAAATGAACTTTAAATCAGTAAAAATTAAGTCCGACTCAGTAGCAGCTATTAAACCACAGTGGTCATGTTACTTCTGTGGAAATTCTAAGCAACATAATCATGCTGAATGTCCAGCCAGATTAATTAATTGCAATAAATGTGGGAAAACAGTTCATTTTGCCAAACTTTGTCAATCAAGTCAATCTAATAATAAGAAAATTACTGCTCTGTCCAATTTTATTTCTACACCTGAATCACATAATCAACCCAACTTTGTATCAAACACTCAAAATAAATCTATTATCTCAATCCTTATCAATGGTAATGCTGCTAATGCATTACTAGACACTGGAAGTACAGTAAGCTTTATTGACAAGGCTTTTGCTATTCGCTCTGGCATGCCCTTAATTCCAGCAAAGACAGTTACTGTTGGCCTAGCTTTGAAACTACACAGAACTGATATTACAACCTGCGTAGTCACTACAATTCAACTGAATGAAGAAACTTATAAGGATGTGACATTGCTTGTTATGAAAGAACTATGTACAGATATAATCCTGGGCATAGATATTTAAAAAAAACACTCAACAGTAAACATTGCTTTTGGGGGAGACAGGCCAGCACTTCAGATATGTGCTCTCCTTCCAGCCAAAGTAGAGCCTTGCTCTCTCTTTCATAACATTACACCAAATTGTTCTCCAATAGCAACAAAATCCAGACGAATTTCTCAGACTGATAAAATGTTTGTACAAAAAGAATTACAGAAATTCTTATCTGATGGAATAATAGAACCGAGCAATTCTCCTTGGTGTGCACAGGCTTTTGTTATAAAAGCTGAAAATCGAAAACAATGCCTAGTAATTGACTATTCACAAACAATAAATCGGTATACCCTACTTGATGCATTCCCTCTGCCAAGAATAGAAGATTTAGTGAACAGAGTGTCAAAGTACAAATTTTTTAGCAGTATTGATTTGAAAAGTGCTTATCACCAAGTGCCCATCCTTGAATCTGAAAAACCTTTTACAGCTTTTGAAGCTGATGGGAAATTATACCAGTTCACAAGAATCCCTTTTGGAGTAACTAATGGTGTCACTGCTTTCCAAAGAATAATAAATTCCATCATTCAAACAGAAAAACTAACAGATACATTTGCTTACTTAGATAATGTCACAATTTGTGGGCGGAACCAAGAAGAAAATGATGTTAACTTCCAAAGGTTCCTTGACACTGCAATGAAGTATGGACTAACACTGAACAAAGAAAAATGCAATTTCTCTAAAACCCCTTTGAACTATCTTGGATACCTAATTGAAGGAGGTACAATCAAACCAGATCTGGATCAATTGACTGCACTCTTAAAGTATCCAATTCCATCCAATGGAAAAACCCTAAAAAGAGCTCTCGGAATGCTAGCACATAACTCTAAGTGGGTTAAAGATTTTTCACAAAAAATTCATCCACTCGTTCATACATCCTCATTCCCTCTAAATCCAGATGCTGAAATCACTTTTCAATCCTTAAAAAAAAGAGATTGCTTCTTCGGTTCTATTACATCTAGATGAAGACAGTCCATTTACTGTTGAGACAGATGCATCAAATAATGCTATTGGAGGTACTCTGTCACAACATGGACAGCCTGTTGCATTTTTTTCACAAACTCTCAATCATAGTGAACTCAAATATTCGTCTATTGAAAAAGAAGCCAAAGCAATCATTGAATCAATACGAAAATGGCGACACTACCTGACAGGCCGCCATTTTACTCTTATAGCTGATCAAAAATCTATTTCTTTCATGTTCAGTTCCAAAGCATCAAGTAAAATAAAAAATGAAAAAATTTTGCATTGGCGACTTGAACTATCCTGTTTCAAATTTGATATTATCTACCAACCTGGAAAGGATAACATTCCTGCTGATGCTTTATCACGAATTTGTTCAGCTGTTGGCTGTTGGCTTACCACAACCAACTTTGTCACCCTAGACTATACCATTGGGTTAAAACAAAAAACCTTCCTTTCTCAGTAGATGATGTCCATACTGTCTGTTCAAAGTGTACAATCTGCTTTGAATTGAAGCCACGTTTTTATCGTTCTTCAGGACATGTAATTAAAGCTACAAGACCCATGGAGAGATTGAGTATAGATTTTAAAGGCCCCTTATCCTCATTGACACGAAATAAATACATTTTAATTATCATTGACGAATATTCTCAATTTCCTTGGGCTTATCCATGTTCTGATATGACAGCTAAAATTGTAATCAAGTGCTTGGAACATCTATTCATCATCTTTGGATTCCCTTCTTACATCCATTCCAACCGGGGTACATCTTTTCTGTCAGCGGAACTACAGGCTTTCCTTGTCTCCAAAGGAATTGCTACAAGCAGGACTACCCCCTACAATCCAGCAGGGAATGGCCAGATGGAATAATACGTAGGAATCATATGGAAGTCGGTAACTCTAGCGCTGCAATCACTTAATCTATGACCAGACCAGTGGAAACAGTCCTCCCCAATGCACTCCATTCCATCCGCTCACTCTTGTGCACTTCAACAAATGAAATGCCACATGAACATATGTTTATACATCCTCGCAGATCCGACAATGGGATATCATTACCTACTTGGCTCACAAATCCGGGTTCAGTGTGGCTAAAAAGAACAGCAAGGAGAAAGAAGAGTGATCCATTAGTCGAAGAGGTAGAATTACTCCAAGCAAACCCGAGCTATGCTTTCATACAACACAAAGATGGAAAGGGGTCGACAGTGAGTCTGCAGCATTTTGCACCACTACCTCATTCAAATACTTTGTTCAGCGGGGAAGAATGTGGTGATATTCAACATGTACATACTAACAAGCCCAAAGCAACCAGCTCATAGCAATGCAATAAATAAATAAACATTCAGTTCAATATTGATCATCACTGCATATGCTACTACAGTTCTTGTTTAGCTAATAAAAGCCTTGATTTCTAAAAGGTGTAATTATTCTTTTACTACAATGTGTGACACCAGAGCTGTGAATGCTTTTGCTTCCATAGTATCCCAATCTCTGGCAAACAAAAGCTGTGTCACAGCATGTGTGACTTCCTAGTGCTAAGGGTTAATAGATTAAGTAGAGTCTGAAATGTGAAAAGTCATTCTATGGTAGAATAGTAATTTTCTCACCCTCAATATTGATAAAACCAAATTCATGGCTTCTGCACTCAAAAACTAGATGAAAGCATACTTGAACTACATGATTGTACTCAACTTGAAAATTTCTGCACATGTCCAATATAAGGAACAGTGTTGATCACATCAGAAATTTGGAACTGGTAATTGATGATTTATTCAAGTGGGTTATACAAATATTAGTTGTATTACAAAAGTAAGAAAGTTTGTATACATACATTCATAAAACTTTGTCTAAGATCTTGCCTGAAGAAAAACTAAGGACAGTCTATTACTCTTTGGTTGAATTGCTCTTCAGCTATGGGATTCTTATCTGAAGAGGGCCTGTATTATAATGATGTAGATCTGCTCATAAAAATTAGTTTTCAAATTGTTATTCAATTTGTATTGTTATATGTAGTCCTATCCAATTATTACATCAGTAGTTCATTTATCACAATAGCATACCTTGCACTGCTAGGCCTTTCATCCATCGAAGAGCCTATAGAGGGATCTCTGCTCAATCGTGAACCTGACCCTCCTTCATCACTGCTAGGACCTGATCCTCTTCCATTACGTCCTTTTTTCTTGGGACGTTTTTTCTTCCTCCCAAACAAAGATTTCTTCCTTGAACCATGTTCAGGACTGGAAACACTATGTGGCATACCATGCAAGTATTACACACCATTATATGAAAATTATTGTGATAGAGCATAACCATCTACTAAAAACCATGAACTAAAGAATCAAGATGAAATAGAAAATAGCTAGGTCAGATCAGTTTTCATGTTTAGGGAGGGTTGAAAACTATATTGCAATAGAAGAATGGTCTAATGTATTCAATAGTAATGGCACATATAAGGCTTATGAGATGTCCATTATATTATTACAGAAACATATAGTGAAGAACACACATTACCAACGTTTCAAAAAAAAAAACTTATTCTTGTAGGCTAAAGGGCTTGAACTTGTATAAAAAAAGATCTACTCAATAAAAGGAGGAAAACTCACTGCATTGATCATGAATTAGCTAAACTGTACCAGCTTTATAGAGATTGTCTAAATATATTAATCCAAAAAACTAAGATAGATTATAACAAACAGAAAATTGATAATGCTGGGAATAACCTCGAGGAAACCTGCCAATATTTATTCTATCAATTACTGGTTTATATTTCTGCCCATTTGCCAGACAATTAGGAATGCAACAGATTCAATGCAGGAAAATAATCCAGAAATTAATAGAATAAATATTGGTGAGAATATCCAAACCCTGAAAGAGAATTCAAATGGTGTGTTTGATTACCCAAATAATTAAGCCTATGCAACAATAAATTGCCTCTGTTAGGAGGATGATGGCAGAGTCTATTGTTGGAAGGTTGAAAAAAGTGTTCCAAAAATATATTAATATAGCTACACTTCTACTAATACAGTTGGTAGCTGCACCAATGATTTTGTTGCAGGTAGATGAGCATGAGATTCTGACAAAAATTAGTGCACTCCACACATACAGTCCACAAGGGAGTGATGGAAAAGATAATAAAATAGCCAAGAACATCAAAAATTGCATAGCAGAAAATTTCATGCACTTTATCCATTTGAGTTTTAAGCAAGAAGTTATCACAAATGTGAAGGAGGAAATTTGTTTTAGGCTTTTGAACATTAGTGGGCACATGGTTGGTAAGAATTGTAGACCTATTTCTCTGTTCAGTATAATTTCTTAAATTCTAGTGAAACTAATGACGAACAATCTAATGGATTATTATTTGGAGCAAAATTAGTTGTTAATGCCAAACCAATATGGTGATCATGAATTGTTAGTGGAAGCACTGATGGTGCAATTTTTGAGTGGTCAAATGTTGTCATTGATAATTTAAATGACAAGAAAATGTTTACAGCAGTGCTCTTGGATCTCTCTAAGGCTTCAGACACAATCTCACATGAGTTACTTAGCAGGTAGCTGGAGAGTATTGGAATCAGAGGTATTGAAGTGGTTCAAGTCATCTTCAAGAAGGAACACAATCGGTCAGCCAGAAGAACAGTTGGAAAAGAAGAACAGGAACAATTAGTCACAATCAGAACACAATAGGTCAGCCAGGAAAACAGTTGATAACATCAGAAATTAGGAACTGGTAATTGATGACTTATTTAAGTAGGTTAAACGAATATTAGTTGTAGTCACAAAAGTAAGAAAGTTTGTATACATACTTTCATAATACTTTGTCTAAGATCTTCCTAAAGAAAAACTAAGGACAGTCTATTACTCTTTGGTTGAATCGCTCTTCAGATATGGAATTCTTGTCTGGGGAAGAACCTATTATACTCATGAAGATCCACTCATAAAAATGTAGTGTTCAAATTATTATTTAATTTGTATTATTGTATGTAGTCCTATTAAATTATTACATCTGTAGTTTATTTATTACAATGGCATACCTTGCACTGCTAGGCCTTCCACCCATCAAAAAGCCTGTGGAGGGATCTCTGCTCAATCCTGAACTTGACCCTCCATCATCACTGCTAGGACCTGATCCTCTTCCCTTACGTCCTTTTTTCTTGGGCAGTTTTTTCTTCTTCCCAAACCAAGATTTCTTCCTTGACCCATGTTCAGGACTGGAAACACTATGTGGCATACCATGCAAGTATTACATAAAATTATTTGACAATAATTGTGATAGAGCATAACCATCTACTAAAAAAACCATGAACTAAACATGAGTTACTATGCAGAAAGCTAGAGAGTATTGGAATCAGAGGTATTGTATTGAAGTGGTTCAAGTCATCATCAAGAAGAAACACAATTGATCAGTCAGGGATCATATCAGCAGAGAAACTATAGTAGAATATGGAGTACTATAGGGAAAAGTATTTTGACCTGTAGTGTATTTAATTTTTTCAAACAAACTGTGCTCTTTTGACTTTAAAGGAAGAATGATACAGCTGATGATATAGCCATCATACTCCAGGGTGAAGATTGAAATAGTTCAATATAATTGAGTAGAGTCTGAAATGCAAAAAGTCATTCTATGGTAGAACAGTAATCTTCCTAACCTCAATATTGATAAAACAAAATTTATGGCTTCTGCACTCAAGAACGAGATGAAAGCATACTTGAACTACATGATTGTGCTCAGCTTGATTATTTCTGTTCATGTCCAATAATAGGAACAGTTGATCACATCAGAAATTTGGAACTGATAATTGATGATTTATTTAAATGGATTAAATGAATATTAGCTGTAGTCACAAAAGTAAGAAAATTTGTATATATACTTTCATAAAACTTTGTCTAAAATCTTGCGTAAAGAAAAACTAAAGACAGTGTATTACTTATTGGTTGAATTGCTCTTTAGATAATGCAAAACACTAGAAACAACAATAAACAGCATAGCAATACATTCTTCCTGAATGATGGCCTGTGACTGATAGAATTCCTATGTGGTGATGGGCGACTGGCTGCCTTATGTAATAAGCTCCATATGCTACATGAGAGAGCAACCAGACTGAGCAGCCAGTGGTCGCCCATACGGTCACCAGGCTCAGCAGCCAGAACATGGCTGCTCGACTGACTGCTCTTGTCTAATAAGCTCCATATGAACCAATGCCTGGTGGCAGGGTGAGCGACTGGCTGCCCAACTGGTCACACAACTTAGCTGCCTTGTCTAATAAGGCCCTAAGATCTTGCCTGAAGAAAAGCTAAAGACAGTGTATTACTCTTTAGTTGAATCGCTCTTTAGATATGGAATTCTTGTCAAATGTTGTCACTGACAATTTAGGTGACAAAAAAATGTTTACAGCAGTGCTCTTGGATCTCTCTAAGTCTTCAGACACAATCTCACATGAGTTACTATGCAGGTAGCTGGAGAGTAATGGAATCAGAGGTATTGAAGTGGTTCAAGTCATCTTCAAGAAGGAACACAATCGGTCAGCCAGAAGAACAGTTGATCAGGAACAATCAGTCACAATCAGAACACAATCGGTCAGCCAGGGAAACAGTTGATAACATCAGAAATTTGGGACTGATAATTGATGACTTATTTAAGTAGGTTAAACGAATATTAGTTGTAGTCAAAAAAGTGAGGAAGTTTGTATACATACTTTCCTAAAACTTTGTCTAAGATCTTCCTAAAGAAAAACTAAGGACAGTCTATTACTCTTTGGTTGAATCGCTCTTCAGATATGGAATTCTTGTCTGGGGAAGGACCTATTATACTCATGAAGATCCACTCATAAAAATTTACTGTTTAAATTATTATTCAATTTGTTTTGTTGTATGTAGTCCTATTAAATTATTACATCTGTAGTTTATTTATTACAATGACATACCTTGCACTGCTAGGCCTTCCACCCATCAAAGAGCCTGTTGAGGGATCTCTGCTCAATCCTGAACCTGACCCTCCATCATCACTGCTAGGACCTGATCCTCTTCCCTTACATCTTTTTTTCTTGGGCCGTTTTTTCTTCTTCCCAAACAAAGATTTCTTCCTTGATCCATGTTCAGGACTGGAAACACTATGTGGCATACCATGCAAGTATTACATACCATTATTTGACAATAATTGTGATAGAGCATAACCATCTACTAAAAAACCATGAACTAAAGAATCAAGATGAAATAGAAAATAGCTAGGTCAGATCAGTTTTTATGTTTAGGAAGGGTTGAAAACTATATTGCAATAGAAGAATGGTCTAATGTATTCAATAGTAATGGCACATATAAGGCTTATGAGATTGTCATTATGTTATTACAGAAGCATATAGTGAAAAACACACATTACCAACGTTTTGAAAGAAAACTTATTGTTGTAGGCTGAAGGGCTTGAACTTGTTCAAAAGATCTACTCAATAAAAGAAGGAAAACTTACTGCAATGATCATAATTAAGCTAAACTGTACCAGCTCTATAGAAATTGTATAAATATATTAATCCAAAAAACTAAGATAGATTATAACAAACAGAAAATTGATAATGCTGGGAATAACCTCAAGGAAACACACCAATATTTATTCTATCAATTTCTGGTTTATTTTTTGCCCACTTGCCAGATATTTAATGAATCAACAGACTCAATGCAGAAAAATAATCCAGAAATTGATATAATAAATATTGGTGAGAATTTCCAAACCCTGAAAAACAATTCAAATGGTGTGTTTGATTATGCAAATAATTAAGCCTTTGCAACAATAAATTACCTCTGTTGGGAGGATGATGGCAGAGTCTATTGTTGGAAGGTTGAAAAAAACTGTTCCAAAAATATATTAATATAGCTACACTTCTACTAATCCAGTTGGTAGCTGCTTCAATGATTTTGTTGCTGGTGGATGAGCATAAGATTCTGACAAAAATCAGTGCACTCCACACATACAGTCCACAAGGGATTGATGGAAAAGACAATGAAATAGTTAAGAACTTCAAGAATTGCATAGCAAAACCTCTTATGCACTTTTTCAATTTGAGTTTTGAGCAAGAAGTTTTCCCAGGAGAAAATTTGCTTTAGACTTTTCTACATTATTGGGGACATGGCTTTCATTGGTAATAATTATAGAGCTATTTCTCTGAACAATATTATTTCTGTAACACTTGAGAAACTAATGAAAAAAAATCTGATGGATTATTTGGAGCAAAATTAGTTGTTATTGTCATACCAATATGGTGTTCATGAATTGTTTGTGAAAGCACAGTTGGTGCAATTTTTAAGTTGTCAAATGTTATCACTGACAATTTTGATGACAAGAAAATGTTTACAGCAGTGCTCTTGGATCCCTCTAAGGCGTCAGATACCATTTCACATGAGTTACTATGCAGAAAGCTGGAGAGTATTGGAATCAGAGGTATTGTATTGAAGTGGTTCAAGTCATCTTCAAGAAGAAACACAATTGGTCAGTCAGAGATCATATCAGCAGAGAAACTATTGTAGAATATGGAGTACTATGGGAAAAAGTATTTCGACCTGTACTGTATTCAATTTTTTCAAACAAACTATGCTCCTTTGACTTTAAAGGAAGAATGATACAGCTGATGATATAGCCATCATACTCCAGGGTGAAGATTGAAATAGTTTAATAAATTGAGTAGAGTCTGAATTGCAAAAAGTCATTCTATGGTAGAATAGTAATCTTCTTACCCTCAATATTGATAAAACAAAATTTATGGCTTCTGCACTCAAGAAGTAGATGAAAGCATACTTGAACTACATGATTGTGCTCAGCTTGATTATTTCTGCACATGTCCAATAATAGGAACAGTTGATCACATCAGAAATTTGGAACTGATAATTGATGACTTATTTAAGTGGGTTGAACGAATATTAGTTGTAGTCACATGTCCAATAATAGGAACAGTTGATCACATCAGAAATTTGGAACTGATAATTGATGACTTATTTAAGTGGGTTGAACGAATATTAGTTGTAGTCACAAAAGTAAGAAAGTTTGTATATATACTTTCATGAAACTTTGTCTAAAACCTTGCGTAAAGAAAAACTAAAGACGGTGTATTACTCTTTGGTTGAATTGCTCTTTAGATATGGAATACTTGTCTGTGTAGGGCCTATAATTGAGGGCTTATAATCATGTAGATCTGCTCATAAAAATTCAATGTTCAAATTATTATTCAATTTGTATTGTTATATGTAGTCCTATCCAATTATTGCATCTGTAGTTTATTTATTACAATGGCATACCTTGCACTGCTTGGCCTTCCATCCATCAAAGAACCTGTAGAGGGATCTCTGCTCAATCCTGAGCTTGACCCTCCATCATCACTGCTAGGACCTGATCCTCTTCCCTTACGTCCTTTTTTCTTGGGACGTTTTTTCTTGGGACGTTTTTTCTTCCTTCCAAACAAAGATTTCTTCCTTGACCCATGTTCAGGACTGGAAACACTATGTGGCATACCATGCAAGTATTACATACCATTATTTGACAATAATTGTGATAGAGCATAACCATCTACTAAAAAACCATGAACTAAAGGATCAAGATGAAATAGAAAATAGCTAGGTGAGATCAGTTTTCATGTTTAGGAAGGGTTGAAAACTATATTGCATTAGAAAAATGTGAAGCTGTATTCATAAGTAATGACACAGATAAGGCTTATGAGATTTTCATTATCATGATGGCAGAGTCTATTGTTGGAAGGTTGAAAAAACTGTTCAAAAAATATATTAGTGTAGCCACAATTCTACCAATTCATTTGGTAGCTGATACAATGATTTTTTTGCTTGTAGATGAACATGAGATTCTGAAAAAAATCAGCGCTCTATACGTACAGTCCACAAGGGATTGATGGTTTATATAATCAATTAAGAACATTAAGAGTTACATGAAAAAATCTCTTATGCACATTTTCAATTTCAGTTTTGCTCAAGGTGCTTTCTCAAACTTGATGGAGAAAATTTGAGAGGCTTTTGTACATTAGTGGGGACATGGCTTTCATTGATAATATATAAAGAGCTATTTCTCTGGTTAGTAATTTCTCTAAAATTCTAGAGAAACTAATGACAAAAAATGTTATGGGTTTTTTAAAGAAAATGAATTGTTGTCATCAAATCAATATAGTTTTCATATCAGTTAAAGCTAAAAAGGTGCAATTTTTGAGTAGTCATATGTTGTCACTGATAACTTAGATGTCAACAAAAAATGTATGGCAGTGTTCTTGGACCTTGCTTAGGCTTTTGATACCATTCCACATGAGCTACCATGCAGAATGTTGGAGCATATTAGAACTAGCGGTATTGTATTAGAGCGTTTTCATTCATATTTAAAACCAAACACAATCTGTCAGTCAGAGATCATATCAGCAGAGAAACTACTGTTGAATATGGAGTACCACAGGGAACAGTAGTATGTCCTGTACTGTATACACTGTATTATTGCAAACGATTTGTGCTCCTTGGACATTAAAGGAAGAATGGTACTCTTTGCTGATAATACAGCTATTATGTTTCAGCCCAGTCAGTACATAATGTGAAAATAACGTTATTTTCACATACAAAAAAAGTGAAAATGTTAAAAGGAAAAATAAATATATTTTTTTCACATAAAAAAAATGTAAACGTGAAAAAGCTGTGAAATTTATAACATAAAAAAAATGTAAAAGTGAAAAATTTGTGAAATTTAAAACGTGAATATCACATTCCAGTTTCACATTTGTTAATCTATAATATTAATACCCCAATGGGGTTTTCATGTAAATGTTTTGGATCAGTTTTTAGGAACACCAGACAATTAAAGTGGAAATATTCGGTATACTCAAGTTTTGTAGAGGAGAAGTGCAGAACGCTTATAAATATAAATGCTTAACATTTATTTGTTAAAAATAATACTAATTGAATTTAAAAAATACATATTAAAATTTAAAAATGATAAATAATTTTTTAAATGGGCATTAAACTTTGCTATAGTAGATAATACTGCTGCTATGGAAATGTTTTTCATGTTGCTGTTGGTTGCTAATGCAAATACATAATTTTAAAAAATATAAAAAAGTTAATTGTCGAATATCTACTACTGCAGTGGCAAAATGTATTCAAGCTAAATGCATTTTTTGTCCGCCTCTGTGGGGTGCTCAGTTTCGGAGAAGGGTGCGACCGAAATGACAGGAGTACCCGAAAATTTCATGCTAGACATACAGAGCCGATAGACGTTTTTTTGGACTGCAGATCCCAGGTTTTTGACTTACAAAAAAAATTGTTGTTGGAGGGGGAAGCCAGATGGGTGTTGGTCTGGACTTTAGTTGTTTCAAAACTAAAACTAAAACATTGGTAAGGTACTGTAGAAGTTCAGCTTTCCTAAAATTTGTTACAAATCAAAACTTTCATTGACTGGGCAGTCATTGGGATACTGTATTTCAAATCAAATCCATTTTCCGCTTCACATCATCATGATTGGTTGGTGGATATTACACAATGATAATTAATTATGATAAATGAGAAATAATGTAAATAATTGAATAATATGATAAATCACATGATACTAAAGCTCATTTATTATGAAAGTAGTTTATAGCTCAGTATTGTTACACAAAACTCCGGGTAGGTCTAGATGGCGTTGGTATACCTGTGACGTTGTTTCGTTGTTTGTGTCATCTACACACCTTACTCTTTTGCTGTTTGCAAACTCGCCATTAAACTTGTATTCTTGTATTTTGTACCATTCTACTTCGAAATAATTATCATTGAGACGATGATACAGTTTTACTCAGGTAAGAAATTAAATCATATTTTTAGATAAATTAAGTTCAACTTAACTGCATTAATTTGTTCAATTTATTGTTGTTATTTTGAAATCGACTTTGGAAAGAATATTGGTATGAAACAAGTAAAACATGGAAACGTTTTAAAATTAGACCAGTGTTTGGTTATACTGTGTGGTAGCTTGTAGCAATAAACACTTTGAAGTGGCATTCGGTAATACTGTCGGTATTTGGCAGCAATAAAAGCTGTGAAATGCGCTTGGCAATAGCCGGGAATGGGGAATTGGCTATATCTGGAACTCACTATATCTGTGTTAAATGTCCTATGCTTATAAAACTGTTCTGAGGAGGAATTCGGTATATGTGTCGACTAGGGGAATTCCCTATATCTGGAATTCACTGTATGTCAGCCGGAGGAATTGCCTATATCAGGAACCGGCTGTATCGTCGCTAGCGGGAACTCACTATATCTGACGTCACACCTACGTCACAGCGTACTGTGACGGTTGCTGGTGGGTCTCCTTCACAGCGTACTGTGACGGTTCCACAACTCCAGGTGGAGCCAACGATACGGCGATAGAATACCAACACTATTCATTCATCTACCCCAGTGTTAGACAAACTCTGTCGGTGAGCTCGCGGCTTAGCGCGCCCTGCTATTTTAAATTAACATAATTAATATGTTTTTTTAATACGTTTTTTTACTTGGCCATTGTTAATATAAAAGCCAATTGCCACTGACTGACTGATTCATCACTATTTCTTGTAAACCATGCGGCTAGAAGTTGAAATTTTGTGCACATGTTCAGTTAAGATCCCTAGATGCATACTAAGAGCAGGTTTTACCTGAAATCCCACAGTTGACTTTTTTAATTACTAACCACCTTTTTTTAATCATTGTTATTAATTAGAATTTATACTTATAACCTATAAATAATTTTTTATATCATATTTTTATTCACCAAACATTACAAAAATTCAATTTGCATACGTTTCTGAATACAATATGGCACAGCCAGCAAAGAGAAACTTGCGAGCTAGCTACAAGTTCATTATAATACAAAAAAAAATACATGAAAAAAATACTGACTCTAACCTATCTGGTGAAGCCAGAAAAGCTAATTACCATTGGCCGACTGACTCATCACACTTTCTCGAAAACCATGTGAAATTTCCAGCATTTGGGACCAAAAACAACAATTTTTCAAAATATATTTTATCACCGTTTCTCAAGAACTATGTGGCCTTATAAGTTGAGTATCCAGGTTCATTTAAGACTCTAGTTAAGCAAAATTTTTACCAGGTGTGAATATGTATTACTTTTAAAATTTGGTTGCGTATATATCTCCGCCTCCCATCAGTGGTTTTAGTTGGACAGCTAAAACGTGGGAAGCGATCCTGCTGGCTAGTCATATAATACTGTATATTATGGTAGCAGAGCCATTTCCTTCGCAGATACCATTTCCTTTGCAAATTTTAATACAGCAGAACTTTTACATGCAAAGTGACATTGTTGAACTCAAACACTCGCTAGGGGGGTGTATACATTTATTGTTGTGCATGTCCGCACAGTTGATCTGTGTAATAAGGCGCTTACTAACGCCATTCCCTTTCGAGAAAAAAAATTTGTCCAGACATTTGCTAACAATAGCTAATGGCTTATATGCTTCATGTTTATGAATTGATTGGAATGATTCATTTTCCTCAAAATTTCCATCATAATTATTTTTGTAATTTTCCAAGATATTTCTTTTGATAAGAATTGTAGAACACTAAATTCTAAATTTGACAAGCCTAAAAGCCAATTCTTGCAGCTGGTCAAAAATGAACCATTTTTTGTATTTTGGAAAGTTGCTATTACCAAGTACTTTATGTACAAATATCTTGAAAAATAGCACATTTTTAGAGCCTTATTATACAGAAACACTACAGTCGCGGGTCACAATTTTAGGCTAAATTAAACCAGCCCATGCTGGAGGGGGTGAACATTTATAACAAAATTAGAAAAATTATTAGAATTTATTAATTTCGAATTCCTCTAATTGCTATTACTGTTGTCAATATCCGCCATTGCGGAAGTCTTCAGTATAAAGTAATAGCAATTAAAGGAATTTGAAATTAATAAATTCTGTTTATGTATATTTGTCAGTTTATTCAATTGTCAGTCACTTCAAACTAAAATTATTAGATAGGCTTGCATTAATAGGATAGCTGAAAATTTTTATAAATAATAGAGATAGGAAAAAATAAGTTATCAACAAAAGGAATTTTAAAATATACATCTCATCATATAAACAATCGATATACTTTAAAATAAATTAGATACTGCCATAAAATAAGGATGAATATAGAATATGATGGTTGATCTATGGATACTACTACACTAGCGGCCTGGCAAGGGGGGCGGACCGCACCGCGTTCCAGCCCTAGGGAGATGACAAAAAGCTGATATAATTATAATGATTATACATGATTGTATGCATATAATGATTATAATTTCAAAATTTGAATCAAATAATGTGATTTGTTAAACTTTGGTGCTAATATGGACTCTAAATAAGTGAACCTATAAATGTTATCAAATGGTTCGCGTATTCTCCGAGGCTGGACCAAAACACTTATTAGAATTAATTTTGACCGATAATGCGGGATAAAATTATTGTATTAAGTGCCTAGAATCGCTTAGAGAGCGTGTACGAAGGGATTATTGTCGTAATTTTTCCCCCGGGATAGGATTTTAAGACCACTCTTATATAGAAAAGTTCAATAATTATTGTTTATTTTCAATGTATTTTTTTCTCTATGTTTTGTGTACTTTCATCACATATATATGATTGAATGAGCTAGTCCTATGTTTTGACTCGTGACTCGAGGCTCGCGATTTTGTCTGTATGTTTGTATGTTCGATGATAACTTTCGAATACTTTGACCAATCAAATCAAATCAGAAATGGTTTTATTTCTCCTTCAACAAATACAATATGTATGTAGGTAAATTAATATAAAATACAAAATAAAAAAAAAAAAAAACGTATACAAAATATAGTTAGAGAGCAAAAAATTCCTCACATGGGCCTTACGCCTGTGTGTGAAGAAGAGTCCGCGTCATCATTACAAAAGAGTTTATTATCTATCTATCTATATCTATCTATACTATTATAAAAATGAGATGGTGTCTGTCTGTCTGTACATCCATCACGCCTAGAATACTTGACTGATAAAGCTGAAATTTTGCATAAAGATTGTCTGTATACCAAGGAAGGACATAGGCCTATTTAAATATTTAAATAGTTGTTATAAATAATAAATAATTGGTAAAATTACAGACCTAACCTATCAAACTTGACATCCATTGATTGTCCGAACAATAATGCTCCTATTTGAAAGCCATGTGAAGTTGAACATGCTAAAAATTTGTAAGTCATGGAGACCGGCGCATTGGTCTATTGGCTAGCGACCCTGGTTCTCACCCAGCATTCATTGGTTCGAATCCGACTGGGGTGAATTTTTTTTTGACAACTTTCAGCATTGATTAATATTGTATTCACATTCACACGCTTCAAACACGCGAGTTCGAATCCAAGACGGATTAAATTTTTTTGACAACACTTTCAGCATTGGTTAATATTGATTATTATCCACTCGCTTTGAAAATTAGTATTTTGCAGATTTCTTTTAATTTCCATCAATAAATCAGTTTCCGGTACCTTAATTGTTAAGGTACTATTGGAAGCTCAATTTGGAAATTATTTAATTTTCACTTCATGTCGGGCTATTTCTATTATTTCCAAGTTTCAAAATAGTGTAGTTAATAGGAAAGTAAATATTTATTTTCAGTTAAAAAGAGTGGCAACATTACTATAAAAATGAGATGGTGTCTGTCTGTCTGTCTGTAGGTCCATCACGCCTAGAATACTTGACTGATAAAGCTAAAATTTTGCACAAAGATTGCCTGTATACCAAGGAGTGACATAGGCCTATTTACATTTTTCAAGGATAGTTTTAAGAATAGTTTTGAAGGATTTGAAATTCAGCTCTAAGCATTGATAGGTAATGTTGTAATCAAAATCATATGATTATTGTCAGACTTATTAGAGGCTTTGTGATATTAATACCATATGTTGAAAGTATGATCTAGGATGATAAAAACATAGAGCCGCCCCAATCCATCAGAAATGAATCCAAAATTTTCTATCAGTAACCTCATTTAACTTGGATGAAGATTTCCATCTATATCAAATAGGCCTAACAATGTTTCTTGGGTTCTATGTCCAAGTTAACATGCAAAATTAATATAGTAGGTTTTGAGTTTATATATCTTTAAAATTCCCTCTAACAGTTAACGTGCATGCAGTGATTAGATATTTCACACAAATATCCTTAGCCTCAACAGGATTTCTGAGACCCCGTAGCGAAGCACGGGTGACCTGCTAGTACTATTATAAAAATGAGATGGTGTCTGTCTGTCTGTACATCCATCACGCCTAGAATACTTGACTGATAAAGCTGAAATTTTGCATAAAGATTGTCTGTATACCAAGGAAGGACATAGGCCTATTTAAATATTTAAATAGTTCTTATAAATAATAAATAATTAGTAAAATTACAGACCTAACCTATCAAACTTGACATCCATTGATTGTCCGAACAATAATGCTACTATTTGAAAGTCATGTTAAGTTGAAAATGCTAAAAAATTGTTAAACACGGAGAACGGCGCGTTGGTCTGTTGGCTAGCGTGCCTGCTTTTTACCCAGAATTCGTTGGTTCGAATCCGACCGGGGTGAAATTTTTTTGACAACTTTCAGCATTGATTAATATTGTATTCACATTCACACGCTTCAAAACGTAAGAATTCGCGAGTTCGAATCCAAGACGGATTAAATTTTATTGACAAGACTATTGATTATTATCCACACGCTTTGAAAATTTGTATTTTGCAGATTTCTTTTAATTTCCAGCAATAAATCAGTTTCCGGTACCTTAATTTTCAAGGTACTATTGGAAGCTCTATTTTGCAAATTATTTAATTTTCACTTCATGTCGGGCTATTTCTATTATTTCCAAGTTTCAAAATAGTGTAGTTAATAGGAAAGTAAATATTCTATTTTCAGTTAAAAAGAGTGGCTGCGAATACTTATAATATAAAATATGAAACAAACAACCAAGTATGGTATTACGATTTGAAAGCAGACTTTTTTTTGTCCTCTTCACAAATTGCCCAAACCATTGTTTTCTAAATAATGTTCAATTTTTATTAAATTTTTCTACTTCTTTTGATTCTTCTTCCTCTCCCCTTCCTTTGTCCTTTTCCTTTCCTTCGTCCTTTCCCTGCCTTTGCACGTGCTTTGCGTCTCTTTTCCATCGGCTCTTCGTCACTCAAAAATAATTTTCCTTCTTCTTTCACGAGTATTCCGCTTTTTATACCCCTCTTCAAAGCTAGCTTCGAGACTTCGTCTCCGAACGTCCCAACCTTTCCTTCGAGTACCCGGATTCGGCACAAGGATACTGCACTAGCAGTCTAGCACACAGCGGGAAGTTTCAAGCAAATTCAGACCTGTTGTAACCTCATTGTTGAATTGAAATAAGTTACACATTATTATTTTTTCAAGTTTTCATCTCGATAAAATATTGTGAGTGAGGCGGATAGTTTAAATTGACAGTTTAAATTCATTTTGAACTACCGGTACATCACATTCATCCGTGATTGGAACGAAGATCGTTTTTTAGGTTGGAAACGCTGCATCGTAGTTTCAGGTAATTATTTTCAAGTACTGTAACTAAACCTATAGGCCTATACATGTAATACAGTTTTGTTATAACTCAGTTGTATTATTATGCTTGCAAAATCTATTTTTTGAATGTGTAGATCTTCAAAGAGTTTCTATGATTAAAATATACCTTGGCTCCAAGATGTAAAACAATGTACAGTACCTACTGTACTGTACTGCATGTTGATTACATTCTCATATAACAATTACCGTAGCTAATATTGGAAATAAAGCTGAACTATCTATTTTCATCAATGTGTAAGATTAAAAGAGTTTCTATGATTGAAAAATATACCTTATATTGGCTTCTTGATGACAAAACTATTTACGTTAGGCTACTGTAGCCTATATATTGAGCATTCTATTCATTATCCATAATCATTTGTTCAATTTATTTTGTTTTTCACAGATTTTTGTAATGATGAATTTTATTATTATTTGTTGAACTTTTGAAAATTGGTGAGGGAAGAGTGCCTTCAGATCTGCATCAGATGATCATTCTTCCTCCAAATTTCTGCAACACGGTTTCTACTGTTGAAGACCTTCTCTCATCTGTATACCCAAACATAATAGATAACTACTCCTCAATTGAGTGGCTATGTGAAAGAGCTATACTTTGCCCTAGAAATGATGAAGTCAACAAACTCAACAAGATCATTATTAGCTCTTTGCCAGGTGAAATCAAAACATTCAAATCGATTGACACTAACATGGATACAGAACAAGCTGTGAATTATCCAGCAGAGTTCCTAAATTCGTTGGAAATTTCAGGAGTTCCACCCCATGAACTTTGTCTGAAAGTGGGTGTACCTGTGATGCTAATGAGAAATTTGGATGCACCTAAACTGTGTAATGGAACAAGGTTAGTTATAAAAAGTATTCAAAACAACATTGTTCAGGCAACAATCATTACAGGATGTGCTAAAGGAGAAGACGTTATTATTCCAAGAATTCCAATTTTGCCCACTGACCTGCCATTCAATTTCAAAAGGCTTCAGTTACCAATTCGAGTAGCTTTCGCAATGTCCATAAACAAGTCACAAGGCCAAACGATAAAGGTGGCAGGAATTCACTTGGAGAACCAATGCTTCAGTCATGGACAGCTGTATGTGGCATGCTCCCGTGTCTCCAGTGGAAAAAACCTTTATATCTACAGTTCAAACGAAAAAGTGACAAACATTGTCTACAAAAATGTACTCTGAAATATCAGGTGCAACATGAGGTTGGTTTTTTAGTGAGGTAAGAATCCCACACTACCAAAGCGGTTCCACTGCCGTCAGGTGCCTTTTGAAGGTTTTTCCACCTCAAAAAAAAAAAACTATATTGTTTAATGTTTAATTTTATTTTAGTAATTCAATGTAATTGTAATGTAATGTAATTTAATGTTTCATGATATAAAACCATCTACACCGACTTTTTTCCCCGGTGCGAAGCACGGGTATAGCAGCTAGTAGAAGAATAATAAAAAACTCTGTTGAAAAATAAATATTACTTTAAGCTGAAAAAAACCTGGGGGAACTTAAAAAAAGGCTTCCGGAAGGCGGAAGCAGGAAGGATCCCCCATCCATCAAACACGCGAATTATGAGAAAGAGTAGTAGTTTTTAGATTAGCTTCTGCCAAGAGCACCCTATTCGAATATTTCGGGATTTTCCAATTAGCCAGTTTTCTAGAGAGCTACGACAAGCAATTGTATGGAGCCCAAACATTACTAGAATAACTTGCAATTGCATTCTGAAGGAATTAAATTAGAAATTTTTTCAGAGGCCTGGCCCGAGAGTACATTCTGGTTTATGAGCTTTTTCCTCACCTGACAATATAATTATTATCACAAAAGTATGAGGAAATTTAATTGAAAACACACTTAATATTTGAAATATCAAGGAAACTACATTTTTAAACAGTTTAATTTGTTTAATATAATTTTGTAATAGATATATTTTTATTAATCACCAGTTATTTGATTAACATTATTTGTTTTAAAACAAACTAAATATAATTACGAACCAAGCCTAGTGGAGGTCATTTCCAGTGAAAATATATATTTAGATTTATGTATTTTGCTTAAACGGCCTCATTGGACTCAATCAGTTTCTTGTCCTCCTTGATAAGTTCTCTTTCTGCATTGTCCAGTACTTCTACATTCGTTTTGATTTTCTCTATCAGTTTTTATCTATAAATACCCTTTGTACAATATGTCAGTTGTTTATTTTTTATATGAATATTGTTTTTATTTCTTCAAGTTTCTTTAGATTTTCGGCGTAGATTTCCTGGGTTATTATCAGTTATAACATATTATGGTTTTATACCAAGTCATTATAGACTTGGATCCCAGGGGGTCCACATGGAATACTATGTGGACCACCTTCTTTCCAAGAGCTTTTACACAGACAGACAGTCGGACAACGGCTCAATTCCAATAAGGCCCTGTTGGGTCCTTAATAAGAAGAACCAGTTATATTCTTGTTTGAAGAAAACTATGAAGATATGTAGTGACTTATGAATGTGGCAAACATAAATACTTTAATATTTGATATTTCATTAATATCTTAATTTGTTAGTATAGTATTGATTAACAATATTTTCTCTTTTATTTGCGCGTTATTTGTTAGGCATGCGGGCAATGCTAAGCACGCTCGGAGAATTCGCCATTGGTTAGTTGTGAGTAAAGAGTGGTTAATAATGGTAAGCTTTTATTATTAAGGAGTAGTGGTGAATAAATTCGAGTGAAGAACTGTAATATATACGAGTATATTATCACCCCACTACGACACTTGAGAGAGAGTGAGAGTGAGAGTGAAAGATAGAGTGAGGGTGAGTGAGAGAGAATCATACTATAGAACGCCTACTTTTGTAGCCTATTGTACAATAACGCCATGCTTCATCACAAGAAACATAAAAATATAAATATGCGTGAAATAAGGAAATTAAAATGTTATGGAAGATAAATTTAGACAATAAAGAGAGCAACTCTTTAAAATCACATTCAGCCAGAAAATCACGCATCAATTAAACATGCAATCTTCTCTTGAAAAGGGAGAGGGATGGTGTGGATAGCCTACTAAATGAACTCTAATCAGAAACTCTTGACTAACAAAAGAAGCCAAATCTGTGACTTTTATGGAGGTGAAGACATTTTTTCCAGGTGAGGTATCTCCCAAACATTTTCTTTGTTTACAAATGCTCCAAATTTCTGAAATTGACTTTACGTAATATTATTGCAAATTTTACGGAAATGAACCGCGGCTTTATTTTTAATAATAATGAAGACATGAACCTAAGAGATTTGACAGGGGAAGTCAAAGATATGACACAATAAACCCTCATCACCACTTGACCTTGAAATTCCAAATTAAATAGATCTCCATTTCTTCTTTCACAAGATACAAGAGACATAATAAATTTAGCAAAGTAAAAAGCATCCTGTGTCCGTGAGTGTCGGTATGAATCGAAACAGCATGTACCATAATAGGTATGAAAACTATAGAAACTGTGTATAAATGATGATTTTTGTAATCAGATGGAAAAAAACTAAATACAAATAATAATCTACAAGCTACTCACAGGTAATTGACATGACAGAAACAGAAACAGTGATTAAGCCTGATCATGTTCTACTACACTCAAAACGCAGAACAAAATACATGAAGTATTCAATTAAATACTGTACTTAATGAGAAATTGATATAGCCTAATATTTTTTGAAGAAGCACTCATGATCATCACCACAGTACACACTGTTTTCTCATGTTTGCTTTTTGAATTCTTATTCTTGAATTTTTGATACACAAAAACGTTGTCTTATTTTCAAGAAAAAAAAAATCATTTTAAATGAAAATAAATGAATTTTTGAATGACATCCTATTCATGAGAACAAGTTGATAAGCAACTGGCATTTTATAAAATAACTATAATTTTCATAACTGTCATTAATAATAACTAGTGGCTTGTAGGGGCAAAAATCCCTGAATAAAAACACTAATACATAAAACAAGTCATTATACTTTCTTTTTTTTTGTAGATTACGTCTTGGAGACTCCAGTTAAGGAGTATAAGACAAGTCAAATCAACAATATTATACACTATATTACATAATTACTTCAATTAGTTGAGGTGAGGCTTAATTTTGATGTGAAAGGAACTCTTGTACACTATAAAAAGCTTTATCAACTAAATATTTCTTCAATTGTTTTTTAAATATTTCTATATTTTCAAGACTCTTCAAAAACTGCGGTAGCTTGTTGTAGAATTTCCTACCAATATAACTAGGCTTTTGTTTGAATAAGCTACTATTGTGACTCACCAAGTGATAATCTCCTCGGCTTCTTGTATTATAATCATGTACATCAAGATTTTGGTTAATATCATTCGTTTTTACATATAAAGTAGCTTCATACACATATAAGCAGGGTACAGTTAGGAGACCAAGTCTCTTGAACAACGGCCTACATGAATCTAATCTATTTACTCTTTCTATACACCTAACCGCTTTCTTTTGGATCTTAAACACCCTATCAAGATTTTGTTTTGATGAATTACCCCATACTAAGATAGCATACCTAATATGTGACAGTAAGAGCCCATGGTAAGCTGTAAAAAGTAACTTTTGTCATTCAATCTAGCGAGCTGTCGCAGGACAAATACCCCAGATGAAATTTTACTACATATTTTCTCAATGTATGGAGTCCAGGTCAATTGTCTATCCAACTTAACTCCTAGAAATGCAATTTTTTCTTCCTGGTCCAATTGATTATCGTTTACAAACACGTTTATAGCCCTATCTTCATTTAAATTATGTTTGTTTTTGAATTGAAGGTATTGGCATTTTTTACTATTTATAGTTAATTTCAACTGATTTAAAAATTGGACAATGGACTGCACACCTATATGGGCACTTATTTCTAAATTATCTAGAATGGAATTGCTGAAAATGAGTGATGTATCATCAGCAAATAAGAGGGCTCTACCACTAATTCATTCTTTAGGTAAACGGTTGACATATAACATAAAAAGCAATGGACCTAGTATTGACCCCTGAGGCACTCCAGCTTGCACCTCTAATTTATTAGATTTATTCTTTACTATACTATTTCCAATTACTGTAGTTAGTTCTACACATTGTTTTCTCCCAATAAGATATGATTCAAACCATTTCAGTTCAACCCCATTTACACCTACATTTTGCAGTATTTCCAATAAAGTTCTATGATTAACACAGTCAAATGCCTTTGACAGATCTAAGAAGATTGCAGTAGCTTTATCACCTGAATCTATTATATCTATTAGTTTTTCAACTAGAGAAACTATGGCTGTTTTTGTTGATCTCCCTTTCTGGAAGCCATGCTGTTCATCACAGATAAAGTTAGCTTCTTGAAGGTGCAGAAGTAACCTATTTAGAACTACTCTTTCAAAAATTTTACTTATTACATTTAAAATACTAATGGGCCTATAGTTTTCTACCTTTTCTCTATCACCACTTTTGAAGATTGGCAAGATCTTCCCCTCTTTTAAGTTATCTGGAAAAACACCTTGTTCTAATGAATGATTGATCAGATGAATCAAAGGGTCTAACAATTGATCTTTACATTCTTTCAGAATTTTACTGGATACCCCATCCATTCCTACAGTTTTTTTATTATTTAAACTATCAATGATATTTGACAACTCGTCTTGGCATACTGGGTGGAATTTTAATTCGTTCTGAATCCCATCAGTATTCCTCATGTTTGCATCACTAATACCTGTATTGAGAGATTTTTGAAGATCCTTAGCAACCAGTTGATAATATCTGTTAAAGAAATTAAAAATGTCTACACTATCATCAATATATTTGTTATTTTCGTTAATTATTCTGGGGACACTAGTATAAGCATCTACATGAGCTACTTGCCTATTTTTGTTTATTACATCCCACACTGCTGTGTTAAAGTACACACTATTATTCAAAATTTCAGCTGTTTTCTTACATTTCGCTCTTTTCACTTCTCTTGTATAATTTTTCTTTAGAGCTTTGTAATTATCTTCACTTAACATATTTCTAGATAGTATTACTACAGTATTATAAATCAAACGAACTAACAATCAAATTACCTATGAGTCAGAATTTCCCTGTTTACTAGATTTTTGTGTGAGAATAGTCTTTTTGGTTGCTTTGGTTGTTGTTATTTACAATAAACAAGTTCATTCCTTCCAGAGATTTAACTCTGCTAAATGCAACATATAATTGCCCATGAGTAAATACTGGTTTACTTAGGTATATCCCAGCTTTGGCCTTGGGACTTATTGATAGTAATACAAAAAGCTATAGTCTGATTGGAAATTGTTTTCTTGACATATGGAAAGGCATATTAGGGTCTGTTGATATAAGCCTAATTCCTGGTAAAAATATTGCATTACCTTTCCAGATCCAGTTATTATTTCTAACTTTATGCACCTTCCGTAAAGGCCCATACGCCATTGACCAGGCTTAAGCCTGACCCAAGATTCATATTCCTTATCAATATCACGATAGCGCCAATTTTTAGTGTAATATGGTGTTTATGTGGTGGCATTCCTGATGGTGTGATATTCTATTGAAATATTTAAAAGTTCAATGGGTTCATCAGTAATAATTTTGTCCACAATAAAGTAGTTCTTTGCTTCTCCCTCCACATTTCCACGTTTCCAAGTATTACATTGTTAATATTATGACATTGTTCATTCAATGGACACATTATTATGTTGTTTGAAAACATATTAACGTTGTTGATAGTTATTTTTGTATGAAAAATAAAACTAATCATAGATTCATTTCTTAGCACAAACTTTTCTGGAATATCTATTATATCAACTCCTCTGTGACTAGTTAGGTCCGTTATGAGGTTTGTTTTCTGTAATAAAAAATAAGACGAAATTGTCACAACCACATTTATTAAAACTTTGAGAAACTAGTTTCGGTTGTTACACCATTATCAATCTCAATCTCAATCAGAGATTGATAATGGTGTAACAACCGAAACTAGTTTCTCAAAGTTTTAATAAATGTGGTTGTGACAATTTTGTCTCATTTTTTATTATGGATACCTTCGACAATATCACCTTCGCCATTACTAAGAAAGTTTGTTTTCTGTTGTTGAAATTATTAGCTTGTCTTCTTCAATGTGAAGAAATGTAGACAAAACAAAAAATTTTTAGAACATATGTCTGTCTAAATTTAGATTATACTATCCCAAGTAACCCACATGTTAATATTGAACACTGACTTGAAGATGAAGCACGATCACAATCATAATGTATTGATGTAAACAAATCAGACGTTTTAGAATTCCAATTATATTCTTATGGAGAACATTTTACATTATATCTAATTTTATGTTAACATTCTGGAAATTCCAATAGTTTTCCCACCATCACGGAATAGAGTCCTTTAATTTGATTATACTCCCTCTCCCATATTTCTACAACTTGCCAAACGCCCCCAGTTTTGACGCAAAGAATAGCCTTACGAAATTAAATATATTACGGTGATGATGGCAACCGATCTAGGTTGTTGTTGTTGTGGTGATTGGTCCACTTAGTTATCCGCCCACTTTGGCGCTGTCCACGTTCCAAGCGGTGATAGAGTGGGGGTTCCACATATAGCGACTTCCCGATACAGCCAATTCCCGGAGAAGACACATATAGGCAGTTCCCCTTGCATGCAGATATAGTGAGTTCCCGAAGAGTACACATATAGGCAGTTCCACTTGCAAGCAGATATAGTGAATTCCAGATATAGCCAATTCCCCCAACCCCAATAGCCTACTGTCCGGATTTAGGAACCAACTTTCCAGAGTAAGGATTATCCTTCATTGCGAACATGGGCTCATAAAATGATTATTTTCAAACGTTTTATGGGAATTGCGCCGCATATGTAACAATAACCTAAAAGGAAAATATTGAAAAATGAAGTCAAATTCTCCGAATTGCTGCTTTCCTCTTAAATGTATCATCAATTTATATTTGAACATTAGAACTACATTTCTTTCTGACTATAGAGATGTTTAAGCTGATCAGCTTTTTCCTCCCACATCTTTTTCTAACCCCTGAGGACTTGGGTTGATTAGGCATTAGTTCCAGAGAGGAATTGATTCACAATCAATAAACAGACAGCTTTTTGCAACTACTGGGTGCTTTCTCCTGCCTGCATGACCCCCCCCCCCCATACACTGTAGGGTCAGAGAGGTAATCTCTGAATTAGTCTAATTTAAATTCAGTTGGTAATATTAATTTTTAAATATTTCTTTTAAATTTTGGTGCTAGTTTGCACGTCTTCATCTATTTGTTTAACTTTACTTCTTGGTGGGCCGCTCAGCACAGTTGGTAAACTTATGCATTGCAACTTGAGCTTACTGTCGCTTCCGCGGTCACGGGTTCAAATCCCGTTCCTCCATCCGTGTGTTATCATTCACCTCATTACCCACGCACAAGTCTTGGACTCATGTGGGGATCATCAGGCATTAAAATTAAGACCTTTTGTAATTCTAAGTATATTTTTATGTTTTTAATGGTGTAAACAGCCTGAAACTTACAATCATTTAACTTTTATTACAGTATTTTGTGATTGAATAATTGTAGACATCTATTGTAGATAATTAGTAGTAGTGATTTTTATCATTTTATTGTTAATTGATATTGTTGTTTGTTTCTGATCAGGAGCTGTACTGAAGCAGTATTCAAATGAAACTGATGAAGACATTGAAAGAATAATAAAAGATTGGTTGAGGCTGTCAAAAAATAGACTGAAGAGTAAAGAGAAATCAAGGTATGCCTAACTATGTGATTCTCTCAACTTTTATAAAATTGTGCTGAAATTTCCAATTTTTTGCACTTAATAAATTTTATCATTGGTTTTATAATTCCATAGTTTAAGATAAACGTAGACTTCAATGATGATGTTGAAGATCCATCTTGTTTCCACTAATATGTATTATAAACTTAAAAAAACACCTTTGAATGGAAATTTAATACAGTGTTTTTAATTGATGAGCTATTTTGATAAAATTTTGAATTATTAAATTGTTGGTCATTTTGGCCCTAAGTTTAGCATGAAATGAATCTCCTATTCTATTTATATCAGATTGTATGCTGGCAGCTAACTTTTTGAGAAGTAAGGGCTATTTAAAAATAAAATTTACAGATCATTGAAGTGTTTGGGTTGTCTAAATATAAATTTTAGCAAGTATGTGACCGTCAATTGTCATGCTATAAAGTTCATCACTTGAAAATATTACGATTTTTATGTTACTCTTTCTTAGAATGACCTACTAATATATTTAAATGAGTGCATGGGCGTGTATTACACATATCATGTTATTTCTTTTTTGAAAAAAAAAACTGATCATGTTTTATTTTAAAAAAAGAAACATAAATTTGAATATTATTAAAATATTAAGAATTAAGCCTGTTGTGAAGATTGAAAAAACATTTAAATAAACCAATAATGAAAAAACTAACAAATCACTTGTCATTATCATCATTTCAATTCATAGAAACATCTTTTCAAAGTAAATGTATATATTTATTATTTTATAACACATTCTTTGCCTATGAATAATAAATTTTGTAAACTTAGAAGCACATACAGTACGGTACTCTTTTTTTTAGAATGGCTACTTCAAATCCTTTTTTTTAACTTAGAAGCACATACAGTACGGTACTCTTTTTTTTAGAATGGCTACTTCAAATCCTTTTGCATGTACTACGCATGCCATGTAATTCCTTTTAAAAATGAAATAGGTTGAAAAAATAAATGATAATACTTTATAATGTATTATGTATATGTAAAATGAATCATTTAAATTTTTTTTCAGAAAAAGAGAACATGACAAAGAAGAGACGTGGAAGATGAAGAACATGATATGTATTATGAACATGTAAAATAAGAAAATAATTCAGATAAATTGGTAATTTTAAATAATTTTGGTATTCTAATTTTCAAATTTTAAATTTGGTAATTTTTAATAATCATTTGTTCAAAAATAAATAATTTTTAAGAATATATTAAATTTTTTTTATTATTGCTGTATTATTCAAAGCATCCTCAATTGAAATGTTTTTCTGTTTCACTTGTTTAAAAAAGTGGTTATTTTGTGAAAAATGTTTAGAATGTAAAAATATGGTATAATAAAAATGCGAATTTCACATAATATTTTAACATCATTTTCACGTGAAAAGTTGTGAAACTTTAATGTTATATTTATGTGAAAATAACATAATTTTTTCCTTTTTTACACGTAAAAATAACATTAAAATGTAAAAATGAAAATGTGATTTTTACGTGAAAATAATGTTTGTGTGCTGTCTGGGAGGGTGAAGATTTGAATAGCTTAATAGATTTGGTGGAGTCTGAAATGTAAAAAGTCACTCTGAATAGTAATCTTCTCACTCTCAATGTTGATAAAACCCAAATTATGGCTTTCTCACTGACATACTCAAGAAAACTAGATAAAAGCATGCTTGAACAGCATGATTGTACTTAGCTTGATAATTCCTGTACTTGTCTAATAATAGAAAGAGTTGATCACATTTAAAATTTGGGACTGATAGTTGGTGACTTATTTAATGTTTAACGTGTTTCGGAGGACACGTTAAGCTGTCGGTCCCGGCTGCCTAAAAACAGTCGTTAAGTCACATCAGAGGCCCTGAACTTATTCAGGTGCGACCTGATAACTCTGACACCAGACCTGAGCCAGCCGGTCACACGATATTATTATTATTACTTATTTAAGTGGGATAAACAAATATTGGCAGTGGTCACAAAAGTAAGAAAGTTTGTTTTCATACTTTTATAGAGCTTTGTCAGATCTTGCCTAAAGAAAAACTAAGGACAGTCTTTACTCTTTGGTTGATTCGCTCTTTAGATATATATTTTTTTAATTTATTTTTTTGTAGATTACGTCTAGTGACTCCAGTTAAGGAGTATAAGACAAGTCAGATCAATAATTATACACTAGATAACATAATTGAGGTGTTAGCTACAAGAAGGGCATATAGCTGAAATCTTAGTAAATCAGGAACAGAGTTTGAAGTTCTAATAACTTAGATTTAAATGTATCAAGCATTGAGTTAAGATAATTAACTCCTGAAACCAATCAGATTGAACAATTCTGTATAAAGTTTAAGTATGAAATATTTAGTTAAGTTATAAGGGATTAATAAGTAATATAATATAATTAAAAAAAGAGATGTTATGTACCCTTCTTACACCTAATGGCTATTCAATCTTAGAAAGTGTGACTTCAATGGATTATTAACTTATTATTCAAGTTTTGAAGAATATTCAATTGAATTTGATAGATTTCATCAATGAATTGTTACAAATCTATTGTCTAGAAACTAATTTTAAATTAAAAAAATTTTTTTTTAGCTAAAACTTGTCTATTGGCACTCATATTAATTCACTTATCTATTATTCAGAAAGTAGACCTATATTTTGTGAATGTTAGAATTTGTAAGGATATAAGAGTTCTATTTAAATTATTATTAATAATAAAATGTCATCACAATTTCAAATAACATAGCAAAACATCAGTATTCACTGAATAGTCTAGTGAGGTAGTGAGCAGACTGACAGCTGAAATCCAATAATATTGCAGAAATCAGCTGACATTCTTTCAAAAAACGTACATACCAACTTAATAAGTGCAATAAGGGCATATAGCTGTATGTGCACTTCTTGTAGCTACCGCCTCAATTACTATATCAATTAGTTGAGGTGAGGCTTGATTTTGATGTGAAAGGAACTCTTGTACAATATAAAAAACTTTATCAACTAAGTATTTTTTCAATTGTTTTTTTAAATATTTCTATATTTTCAAGACTCTTTAAAAACTGCGGTAGCTTGTTGTAGAATTTCCTACCAATATAACTAGGTTTTAGTTTGAATAAGCTACTATTTCAACTCACCAAGTAATAATCTCCTCGGCTTCTTGTATTATAATCATGTATGTCAAAATTTTGGTTAATATCATTCGTTTTTACATATAAATTAGCTTTATACATATATAAGCAGGGTACAGTTTGGAGACCAAGTTTCTTGAACAATGGCCTACATGAATCTAATCTATTTACTCTTTCTATACACCTAACCGCTTTCTTTTGGATCTTAAACACCCTATCAAGATTTTGTTTTGATGAATTACCCCATACTAAGATAGCATACCTAATATGTGACAGTAAGAGCCCACGGTAAGCTGTAAAAAAGTAACTTCTTGTCATTCAATCTAGCAAGCTGTTGCAGGACAAATACCCCAGATGAAATTCTTCAACATATTTTCTTCAATGTATGGAGCCCAGGTCAATCGTCTATCCAACAAAACTCCTAGAAATGCAATTTTTTCTTCCTGATCTAATTGATTATTGTTTACAAACACGTTTATAGCCCTATCTTCATTTAAATTATGTTTGTTTTTGAATTGAAGGTATTGGCATTTTTTACTATTTATTGTCAATTCCAACTGATTTAAGAATTGGACAATGGGGAACTTATTTCTAAACTATCTAGAATGGAATTGCTGAAAATGAGTGATGTATCATCAGCAAATAAGAGGGCTCTACCACTAATTAATTCTTTAGGTAAACGGTTGACATATAACAAAAGAAAAGCAATGGACCTCTAATTAGTATTGATCCCTGAGGCACTCCAGCTTGGACCTCTAATTTATTAGATTTATTCTTTACTATACTATTCCCAACTACTGTAGTTAGTTCTACACATTGTTTGCTCCCAATAAGATATGATTCAAACCATTTCAGTTCAACCCCATTTATGCCTACATTTTGCAGTACTTCCAATAAAGTTCCATGATTAATGCAATCAAATGCCTTTGATAGATCTAAGAAGATTGAAGTGGCTTTATCACTGAATCCATTATATCTATTAATTTTTCAACTAGAGATACTATGGCTGTCTTTGTTGATCTCCCTCTCTGGAAGCCATGCTGTTCATCACAGATGAAGTTAGCTTCTTGAAGGTGCAGAAGTAGCCTATCTAACAACTCTTTCAAAAATTTTACTTATTACATTTGAAATACTAATGGACCTATAGTTTTCCACCTCTTCTCTATCACAACTTTTGAAGATTGGCAAGATCTACCCCTCTTTCAAATTATCTGGAAAAACACCTTGTTCTAATGAATGATTGATGAATCAAAGGGTCTAACAATTGATCTTCACATTCTTTCAGAATTTTACTGGATACCCCATCCATTCCTACAGTTTTTTATTATTCAAACTATCAATGATATTTGACAACTAATCTAGGGATACTGGGTGGAATTTTAATTCGTTCTGAATCCCCCTCAGTATTCCACACGTTTGCATCACTAATACCTGTATTAAGAGATTTTTGAAGATTCTTAGCAATCAGTTGATAATATTTGCTAGAGAAATTACAAATTTCTACACTATCAACAATATATTTGTTATTTTCGTTAATTATTCTGGGGACACTATTATAAGCATCTACATAAGCTACTTGCCTATTTTAGTTTATTACATGCACATTGCTGTGTTAAAGTACACACTATTATTCAAAATTCTTGCTGTTTTCTTACAGTTGGCTCTTTTCACTTCTTTTTCATAGTTTTTCTTTAGAGCTTTGTAATTATCTTCACTTAACATATTTCTAGATAGTTTGAATTCATCATATGCATCTTTAACCCTTTTTCTTTCTGCAAGGATATCATCAGTTATCCACTCTTCAATGTTTTTCTAATTTATTTTTTACAGGGGCTTTTTAACTGTACAACTCATTGTAATATGAAACTATCATATTTGTTATTTAAACTATTGCTATTTAAACTCTACTCCAGTTTTCTTTTAGCAGATTCTGCTTCAAACAATCGATATTCCCCTGTTCACATTATTGAATTTCTTTCATTACTCTACACTTTTTAATCGATTTATGACCAACCTCACCTTTGAGATTTGATAGTCATGATCACATAGTTTCGAGCCGCCTAATCTTGTTTTAGAGTAATCTATGTTAGTAAGGATGTTATCAATTATTATTTTTGATGTTCTTGTGACTCTTGTATATTCATGAACTTTCATTTCCAAGTTATTCATGTATATAATATTCCTCAAATCTTCTATCATTTTATTCTGTGTTGCAAAGTCTGCATTGAATCTCCCACTACAATAACGTTTGTAAAACGGGTAGTAGTAATCTCTAAAAGCCTATTGAATTGATCGCAAAAATTGTTCCATTCCCCCTTTGGTGACCTGTGAATACCCAGCACCGCTACTTCGAAATTATTGCCGATTTTCACTTTTAACCCAGTAACTTCTTAATTTCCACAGCAAATTTCTCTGCATATTCTAAATTAAATGTTTGCATATTATTAGCATTTTTAGTGAAGATACCTACTCCCCCACTTCGATGAGATATCCTGCAATATGATGCTTTCAATGAATAGTTCAGAATATTAAGTTGTGACAATTCATTTTTTTTTAAACCATGCTCTGTGAAAATAACTATGTCAGGAGCCTCTTCTTTCAAAAATACTTCGATTCTATCTATTTTGTTACAAATGTTCTGATTGAATATTCTGATGGAACACAGTGAGTACTTCCCTATTGTCCCTTATTACTTCATCGTTGCTTTTGCATATTGAAATAGATCTACTTAATCTCTGAGAATCTTGGGAGCCTATCAGATTGTTACAAGAGTTCCTTCCACTCATGCTATCCTGATTTTTTGATCAGTTAACGTCTTTTAATACAATTGAAGATATGAATTTATCATTTGAAACTAATTTCAATCAGCTCTGCTAGCCTAAAACTGCATCAAACAGGCTACCAGGGTAACAACAAAAACATCAACTTGCCTCGATCATAATATATTATAATAAACTCCAAACAACAGAGTCATCCAATATATCACTCTAGCATCACAGATCATTCATTACAATTTTGGGGCTACAGAGATGTGCGGACACCGGCTGCAGAGTAAATGTACATGATGCTGATTCCACACTCCAAAGAACAATAAATTTAGTTGGTTTGAGAAGATGCCTAATGGTTGAGCACTGGGAAAAAGTCTTTGGGAAAAATTTATAACAATTCTGCAATGCCATATGGATACTCTCATCATTACAGACAAAAGAAGAAAATTGAAATCATCAAACCATGGATTACGAAAGGGCTTGTCTTATCTATCAGAACAAGGAATCTTTTGAATAAGAGGAGGAAGTTGGAACCAGAAAATCAAGAATTAGCAACTCATTACCGTCTGTATAGGAATACACTAACTTCGCTTATCCAGAGAACAAAAGAGGATTATTACTTCAAGAGGAAATTCAAGGAAGCAGGGAATAACATAAAGAAAACTTGGGAGATCATCAAGGATGCCACTGATGCAAACCAGGAGAAAAAAATCAACTGAATGCTATAAAAATAGGAGATAATGTTGTAACATTGAAAGAGAATCCCGATTTATTATTGAATCATATTAATGATTACTTTGTTAGTATAGGAGAGAAAATGGCTAAGAAAATATCAGATGGTTTACATAAAAGTATAAATGATATTATAACTAGTTATAAGCCAGAAATAAGAGTGCCTAATTCTATGATTTTTTCACCCATACTTGAGCAGGAAAAAATTGAAGTCATAAACTCTTTACATAACAGTAGTGCAACAGGAATTGATGGATTTGATAATAAACTTTGAAAGACATTGAAGAATTAATTTGCAAGCCTTTGGCTCATGTCCTCAATTGGAGTTTGCTTACTGGAATATTCCCTAATGCAATGAAAGTAATTTGTGTCAGACCTATACATAAGGGAGGAGATAAGCTAATTTTAAGTAACTATAGGCCTATTTCATTAATAAGTAACATATCAAAAATTTTAGAAAAATTAGTAAAACTTAGGTTAATGAGCTATCATATCATTTCTCCAAACCAATTTGGATTTTGTAAGGGGATAAGCATGGAATTGGCAGTTTTGGAGTTATCAAAATGTTTCATCCATAATCTAGAGGCGAAAAATAAATTTATAGCAGTATTTTTGGATCTGGCCAAGGCCTTCGATTCTGTATCACATGACTTATTGATAGAAAAACTTGAAGCAATAACTCTTTAATGGTTCAAGTCTTACCTTAGTAACCATCAGCAAAGGACAAAGGTCGGAAGCCAGATGAGTGCAGAAGGAACTATGGAATTTGGAATACCTCAAGGAACGGCTTTAGGCCCAATTTTATATTTGATATTTGCAAATGAGTTGTGTTTCCTTTAAATTCAGGGTAAACTTATAGCTTTTGCAGACGACACAGCCTCCTTTTCCAGGGTAGGACCCATATAGCACAGTAAGTATTTGAAACGTTTTAGATACATATCAATAGAACCTAAAAAGTACATTCCATGAGATATGTGTCATAAATGTTTCTGATATGTTGAAGCATCAAATGATACTTATGCCTAGATAGATTTCAGAAATGTACTAAATACATTATCGTGAAATGTACCCACAATGCTGTGCGATTGTACTTTTGCACATGCGCCAATGCACCCATTAGCTCATTCTCACATTCTGAACTCATCAACTGGATCTGGATAATGAAGCCATAACAGAATAAGCAACATGTGTTGATCACCGTGGTAAGCAGCATGTACTGCATTAATTTGATCTGATGTAGAATTTATTTATTTATTTTTCATACATGCACAAATCATGGCAATGATTGGGAGAGAAACAACCCAAAACTGTTCTCTCCCAAATTTCGATAAATAACACAGTCCAAACAAGGTTATGTTTTCACTCAATAAATACAAAAGTTTTCAGTCCAAAATACAAGATACTAAAATTTTTGAATTTTGAGAGATTATTTAATAGATCAAAATGAAATAAAATGCACTTAATAATCAATTGGCAGGCCTGCTCTGCCTGTTAAGAGCACTTTGATTGTTATAGGCTTTTCAATAGTTTATTAGATGCTTAAATTAGTTGTTTTGACCTTGTTAGTAGTTTTATATCAATAAACAGTGATAAATTGATGTAGTGAATGTATGGAATCAATTTACCGGTATGATAAATAAGGATTGTCCTGATGTTTCGTGCTTCATAACCTCGAATTTCGTGTGCTTGCTTACAAAAAGTCAGCTGCTGTAGCCTGCCTTCAATAAACGCGGGAATCCTTCGACAAGGCAGAATAGACTATTGTGTTTGCTTCTACTAGTGATTGACTTGAAGGTGAGATTGTCGCTTCCCTATTGCTTGTTTAAAGACAGATAAGGTACTGATACCCAACTGGTAAGGCGCTACCGGCTTTTAATACTGGTTTTCTGACGTAGTTGTTGCCCTGGCAGCACTAGTAAACAAAAATGGACAGCTGTTGAATAGAGGAAGGATTCGCGCCAATATTCAAAATATTTTTCTATTCTGCTCGTGCCTTGAAATCAGCGAGAATCCTCTTCACATTGTATTCAGTTTTTTCTCAGTATTAAAATGAGTGATAAGTGTAAAGTATGTTCTAAAGCAGTAGGTAGTCATCAGACGAGAATCCAGTGCAGTGAGTGTAATAAGCCGTTTCACGGAGCCTGTATACAAATGTCTAAGGATGATATAGACTTTCTAAGTAGCAACAACGAAATTTGGCGCTGTGACCCGTGTAAGAAGAACAGAAGGAAAAGCATGCAGGTTGAATCACTACTAAGCAAGGATGAAATCAATTTAAAAGTCATTTACAAACTGCTACAGGAAATGAGAGAAGAAAACAGAACTCAAATCAAGGATTTGGACAGGGAATTGGGAAAATCCGTGGAGACATGTCATGAGAATATTGAAGAACTGAAAAAAATGATAACGGACCAATTAACTACCATCAACGAATACAAAGAGAACTACGATATATTGAAGATGGAAAACTCCAACCTAGAGAAAAAATGCAACGACCTCGAGACCCGTTTGGAAGATCTGGAACAGTATTCCCGGGCAAATAGCATTGAGATAAACGGTATTCCTGAGGATAAAAATGAAGATATCACCCAGATTGTTAAAAACGTAGGACATGGACTGGGCGTTACAGTGCATGAACAGGATATTGTCGCATGTCATCGCCTTGGTTCTCCGAAGAAAGATGAGGTTCGTACTAGGGGAATTATCGTCAGGTTTGTTAGGAAATCAGTGAAAGAAAACCTACTTCAAAAGAGAAGAGTCAAACGGAACTTCAATACAAAGGACATTGGAATCATGGATCGAACGGCCGAGTCTATTTACATAAATGAGAGCCTTAGCGTCGCAAGACGCAAGGTTTTCAACGAAGTCAATATCATGAAGAAAAACAAGCTCCTTCAATACGTGTGGGTGCGAAACGGGAAGGTGCTAACACGAGCGCATGATGGAGCCAAAGTGGTCGCTGTTACAATGCTTGATCAAGTGAACGCTATAAAGAATGCAGGTAAAGTGTTGCCTCCCTCTAAGCAGCCAACACAGATAACACCTCCACTATCAGTACAATGAATGAGACTCTTACTAAACTAATATTCAACAATTATTCGAATAATTTAGTATTGATTCAACAGAATATTAGAAGTTTGAGAAAAAACTTTGATATATTTCTACTTAATATGCAAAATTTGGAAAGGCTACCTGATATTGTGATTTTGAGTGAAATATGGATAGACAGCAACGAGATAGACTCCTACAAAATCCCCAACTATGTTATTTATTCAAAATGCAACAGTAGAATAAGAGCTGGTGGAATAATAGTCTATGTAACCGAATCATTACCGGTATCTAGCGATTGTGTATCTGTTGATAACTTCCTTTCGGCTGATATCGTTAGAGTTCAAATCACAATAGAAAAATGTGTATCTCTCGAAATTGTTGCTATCTATAGATTGCAAGAGTTTACGATAAATTCTTTCAACGAAGAATTAAATCCGTTTCTTGAAATGATTAAAAGTGCAAACCTTATCGTAGCGGGCGACCTCAATATAGATCTCTTAAAACCAATCTCAGACGATTATAAAATTATTATGTCAAGTCATGGGCTCTTGTCACACATAAATTCTCCCACTAGATCATTTAATAACTCTATTACATGCATTGATCACATTTTCTCAAGACAGAAAATAGGCTCTCATTATACCATAAACTGCTTTATAATCGACAGTAATATCACCGATCATAGAATGACTGCTGCATGTTTTGATTACAAACTAGACAAAACAAAACCAAGTAAAACAGAAAACCTATCTTATAACTTAACTCATCTCTCACGTCTACTCAGAGAAACCAATTGGAATGATGTTTTTGAAGGTGATATGTTTCTGTGGGTTTTGAAATTTTCATAAATAAATTTTCCTCATGTATGAAAAAAGCCCAGAGGATTTCAAAGTCTAAATACAAAACAAAATTAAAACCTTGGATGGACGACATCCTCTTAAACCAAATCGAACGAAAAAACTCTCTTTATAAAAAATGTTTGAAGCACCCTGAAAACTCAGAAATTAAATTAGAATATAATGTTTTTAAAAATGTTCTACAATCTCAGATTGACCAAACAAAAAACTCTTACTATAGAAGATTACTAGAAAGCAATAAAATGAATGCAAAAAAACAATGGCAGACTATTAATCACATAATAGGTAATGAGAAAAACCACAACCAGAATATTTCATTGAAAGACATAAATGGAACAATTGTTGACGATCCAGTGGCGACCTCCAACATATTTAATAATTTTTTTTGTACAGTGGCTGGAAGCCTTAGAGACGAAATAATGTTAGATATTTCTTTACAACCCCAAAATAATAACTCAAACGCTGGAATTCTCAAAAAAACTTTTATAGGTGATAGTATTTTTTTCCATCCAACATCAGTCTACAAGATTGCTAATGTTGTAAATTCGCTCAGCAATCGAAAAGCTCCAGGATTTGACCACGTGACACCTGTAATTTTGAAGGCTGTTTTGTCTGATATTGTCGATATCCTAGTATACCTGATTAATTTGAGTCTCACTTCTGGCACGTTTCCTGAGATATTGAAAAAAAACTATAATAAAACCGTTGTACAAGAAATCTGATAGGTATGACCCCACAAATTATCGCCCAATTGCTCTTTTGTCTCTGTTTTCTAAAATTCTAGAGAAAGTTTTTAAGGCCTGCTTAGTTCAATTTTTGACAAAACACAATTTTTTCAGCAATAACCAGTATGGGTTCAGAGAGGGGTTAAATACTGAAAAAGCTCTACTTGACTTCATGACTAAAGTATAAATGGTACACTCAATGATGGAAACATGTGTGCTGGAATATTTGTCGACATTATGAAGGCCTTTGATACTGTTGATCATTCTCTTCTTTTGTCGAGAATGAATGATGCAGGAGTAAGGGGTGTTTCACTCAGCTGGTTCCGTTTATACTTGTCCGGGAGATCACAGCAGACTAAAGTAAATCAGAGCATAAGTGATGTAGGACGGGTCGAATTCGGTATTCCTCAGGGATCCGTGCTATCGGGGTCATTGTTTCTTATCTATGTAAACGAACTATGCAATGGGTCATTCAAGGGGGACCTTATTGCCTTTGCAGATGATACTGCTCTTTTTTATTGGGCCAAGTCATTAGAAAAATTACACTCTGACATGCAGTTTGATTTAATAGGATTAAGATGGTGGTTTACTAACAATTTTATGATAATGAGTCCCAAAACAAAATTCATAATCTTTAATCTTTCAAGATTTGTCCGTTTTCCATCACTATTGAATGTATCATAATGTATCTTGTACCGAAACCGCAATCTGTGCTTGCCCCCAACTTGAACAGGTGGAAGAAATTAAATACCTGGGACTGGTACTAGACTCTAAAGTTACTTGGAAAAAGCATTTAAACTATCTTAAGCAGAAACTCATCAAATACATACGAATATTCTATCTATTAAGATCAGTCTGTAGCGCCATTCTATTAAAGTCTGTATACTATGCATTGATCAATTCTAAACTTGAATATGGTTTGACGTTGTGGGGAGGGTCATACTCTGTAACCATGAGGCCGATAGTTGTTCTACAGAAATATTTTATTCGCATTATCTCCTTTAAGGCAAGGTTGGAGCATTCAGCACCTCTTTTTAAAGAGTTGAACATCCTTCCATTGAAAAATTTATATGTTTATAAAGTACTCAGAAACTTCTTTGTTAGAAGTGTTAATGGAAATAAGTACTTTAATTTAAAAAATAATAATCTGAGAAATCAATTTGAAGCTTGCATGCCTAAACCAAATAAAAGTCATTTCATGAAATTTTATTCTTATCTAGCACCAAAGTTCTTCAACCTGCTGCCCTTGGAGATAAGACAGTGTAAGGTGCGATCAAGGTTTTTGAGAGATGTCAAGAAATTCTTAATGGAAATCGAGAATATAGATAACTTTTTTAGAGTTCTCATGTAATAAATCCTTACTTTATATTTTATTACATTTCAAGGCTACAATATTGATAAATCACTGATACAATTTTTCATGTGTCATTCTATAAGCAATTGTCGGCCTCAGTAACCACTTTTCAGCGTTTTTCATATTTATATATATATATAAGTTATCTACTTTTAGTTATTTTTATCTATTCATTTATTTGATTTATTATTAAGTCACCATCTCACACCGGTCTAGTACCTCGAGATGCAAATACTCAAATGGCAATTCATTTTATTTTGTAATATTATTTTTTATCTTGTCATATTTATAATTATTATATTGCTCATTTTGTATTTTCTAAGATTGTTTGTAAAAGTTTTGTTTCTGCCAATAAACAATTTCAATTATATATTTGATAATTGTAAAAATATTTAATAATTGTTATATATTAGATATGTATCATCTATATATTTGAATGGTTGTGCTAGTTGTTTATAGTTACATATTGGAAATATATTTGAGATGTACATTTGTTATGTATTTGATACATATCATTTATATTTCAATGGAATGTTTCACAAAAGTGGACATTTTCACCTATCAAAAATGTTTCAGGGAGGTCTCAGATATGTTTTGAAACATATCTGAAACATATCGTAAGTTTCAATGAAACATATTTGAGACATTTATGGAATGCTCCTGTGCTGTATGGGAACTGGGATGAGACATTTAAAATAGTTGAAACAGAACTTTCCAAAGCCACTAGGTGGTTGGATAATAACCTATTAACACTAAATGCAGAAAAAACAAAGTTCATGACCTTTTCATCAACTGATAATACCAAGCCACTAAATAAATAAATAAAGCCTTTATTGTTTCCACCAAATGACAAATATAAAATAAATCGATTTTTTTTTAATAACTTCAAAATAATTTACAATTCAATTTGAAATATCTGAGTTTTCCAAATTTCTAATTCATTGAATATATTTACAATTTCATTTTTTCTTTCTGAATAACTTTATACATATATATATATATATATTTTTTTTATTTGTTTAATTTATTTTCATAAATTTCTTCTTTCTTGTGGAAACCAGGCCCTAATGGGCATAGGCCTCTCCCAGGTTTCGCCATTTGCTGCGATCCTTTGCATGATTAGTCCACCTGCTGCCAGCCACCTTCACAATATCGTCGTCCCATCTGAACCTTTGCCTACCAACTTTCCTTGATCTCCAGTCTGGTGTCCATAGCGTCAATTTCTTTGTCCATCTGTCATCATTTAGTCTGATAACATGACCTGCCCATTTCCATTTTAAATGCTTCATTGTCTCTACCAAATCTCCTGATTTTGTTAGCGACTTTATGGTTGTATTCCTTATCCTATCAGCTCTTTTTATACCCAAAATACTCCGTTCCATAGTCATCTGAGTGGTTCTTACTTTCTTTAACACATTTTGCTTGAATGCCCACGTTTGTGAACCATAGATGAGTGTGGTAAAGACGCAGCACCTGAGTACTTCCATTTTTCTTTCTTTACTGATATCCCTGTTCTTCAGAATAAATTTCAGAGACCAAAATTTGTTCCAGGCAATCGCACACCTACGTTTAACTTCCTTCTCTGTTCTATCCGTGAAAGAAAGGAGCTGACCAAGGTAGATTGTTTCATTGGACCACTTTAAAAGGCACCCATTTAGTATGACAATTTCAGTTCTCCTATTTGTCATCAGATATGTTTTTAAGGGATTTATGGTTAGACCGGCTCGCCCACTCTCCTCTGCTAGATTGGTGAGCATTACTCTCAGCTGTTGTACTGATCTAGCAATGAGTATGATGTCGTCTGCAAAGCGTAAGTGATTTAAATAAGTACCTGCCACACATATACCAAACTTTTCCCATTTGAATTGTCTGAAAATTCCTTCTAAAGCAGCATTGAAGAGCATTGGTGAGAGTGGGTCTCCCTGCTTGACTCCCTTCTGGATGAAGAAACTCTCTCCTGGATTATCAAACAATAATCTAGCTATACTACCTTTGTAAAAATCTTGAATGATATTGATATAGGCTGTTGGAACCAACTGTTTTTGGAGTGCCATGAACAGAAAATGGTGTTCCAGGGAGTCGAATGCTTTCCTGTAGTCCACAAACGCCAAATACACACCAATCTGGAATTCTTCACATTTTTGGATAAGCTGGTTGATGCTCTGAAGATGGTCCAAAGTTGAAAATCCACTACGAAATCCTGCTTGTTCCACTGGTTGCTGTTGATTTAGTATTGGCTGTAAGCGAATTTGCAATGTTTTCATAAATAATTTTCCAAAGCAAGAAGCAATACTTATTGGTCGATAGTTGTTTATGTCAAACATATCACCTTTCTTGAACAACAGTATCATATCTGCTTCCTTCCACTGCGAGGGTACAATCTGTTCAGAGAGAATCCAATTGAAAAATCCATAAATGCATCAATTAAGCTTCACTATTGTAGAGGAGGGAATCGGATCTGTGACTGTTCTATAATTGAGCGCTCCAACAATGTTGAATATCTTGGTATAATTGTAGATAATTTATTAAAATGGGATAAGCATATATCATATACAACTACAAAAATAAGAAAGCTCATACACAAATTTTACCAGCTGCGTAATGTACTCAATAGTGATGTGATAAAAACAGTATATTTTTCAATAGTTGAATCCCTTTTAATATATGGTTTATGGTCTGGGGTGCAGCAAATATTAGCTTTATAGATCCAGTTTTCAAAGCTCAGAAATGCATTCTCAAAGTCATGGGAAACAAAGACAATCGCTTCCCAAGTATTCAACTATTCACAGAAAACAAAGTTCTTAGTGTCAGACAGCTTTATATATTAGTTTCACTTATATGAAGAAAAATACAAATGTAAATAGTTTTATTGCCCATAGTCATAACATAAGAATCAGAAACTTAAATTTTCAAAATATACCTAGAATGAATACAGCTCTTGGACAGAGGTCAGTAGAATATTTGGGTCCTAGGGTATACAATAAAATGCCACAAATAGCCAAAGACGAGGAGAACATACATATATAAAATAATAATTAGGCATTGCCCACACAGCACAAAACCTCCCAGGGACATTCCATTTTGGTTCTGTATGTTCTATAAATGTCCCGGGACTTGTGGGATGTTCAGAGGACCTACAAAGAATATTCCCAGAGAAACATTTCAACAGACAAAAATTCAATTTTTTTCTGATATTAGATGTATGTAAAGCAAAATAAATAACACTCATTGTCAAATTTTACAAAAAAACTCATATAAGTTCCTCATGTTCTGTAAACATCCCAGGACCTAAGGAATGTGCAGATCATGTTCTCAGAAGGTACCGCAGAACTTCATTGTCAAAATCGATTTGAGATATTTGCATATATGCTGAGAATGTTCTAGGGATGTACCAGGGACATAGATAGGAACATTCCATTTTGGTTCCATACCTTCTATAAATGTCAGGGGACATGTGGGATGTTCCAAGGACCTACAAAGAATATTCCCATAGAAACATTTTAATAGACAACAATTTTCTGCTTTATCTGATGTTTTGCAAGTATTCATGTATTTGTAAAAAAATATATATAAAACTCAAATTTCACAAAAAAACTGATATAGGTTCCCCATGTTCTGTAAACATCCCAGGACCTAAGGAATGTACTGATCATGTTCTCAGGAGGTTCCACAGAACTTCATTGCCAAAATCGATTTGAGTTATATGCATAAATATGCTGAGAATGTTCTAGGGACATGCTGTGGATACCAAATTACAATTTTCCGCAAATTCCCTGAATTGAGTCAAGGGGAAGGGATCGAGCTAAAAATATTAAATTCACATTAATTATGCAATTTTCATTGTAGAACCTGATGGCATTCACAGAACTGATCTATTTTGCTCGAATGTTGAGATATCAATAAAAGAATGATTATTCATATTTATATTGTAATAATTGGTGAAGCTCGTGACAACTTTTAAAAAGTTCCCTAGGTAGGTCTATATTTCTGTCGAACGCTTATCAGTGGGTAAAAATGACATGTCATAATTTAAAGTATTTGAACGGAAATTAAATTTGAATATCTGACAGAGCCATGCTGAAGTGCTACAAAAAATACTTAGTCCTGAAAATTGGCTAAGAACGGTTCATAAATATGTGAGATATTATTTTCAATTGAAATAGAAAATTTCACTTTTGTAACAATGCTGAACATCTCTTTCCTACTTCTGCTTGACTCAGAGAGCGCTCCTTACATTAAAAAATGAAAACTATTTTGTCTATTTTCATCAATATTCTGCAGAAGCTTAAGCTTTAAACTTGAGATTGACAGTGATCATGTATTTTTCAAAATTGAAATTTATGGAATTGTAGGAGTTCTATTATTTTGCTTTTTCAGATTACATTTAAATCAGTACTACAAACAGGAAAAACATTAATTATTAATTTAAGGATGCATAGGTATTTTGAATGTTTTGGCGCACTTAGCATCAAACTGCCAATAGGCAAGCAGCCAATCACAAGCAGAGACCCAGGAACGCGTTGTGTCAACAACAGTCAAGAGAGCGTAGCAGCGCAACAGATTTCGGGTTAAATAATTATATCCCAGTGGACTCCAAGAAGATTTTCATACAGTGCATACAAACAGTGATTTTAATTATGTTGATGGCTAACATGGGAAAATTTTGGAAACATGATATCTCATGTGTTTAATATAATAGGCCCACTCCAGTATCCTCCTCGGTCTAATCTAGAGACCACCATGCTTCCACCGCTGCGCGCCGCCATTTTAATTCACTAATTCGTGACTCGTTACGTTGTTAACTCGTTAGCGTTCAGTGTCCGTTAGCATTTTTTCGCATTTCAAGATTTCAGCTATAAAATTTAAAGGTAAGATACATTTATTATTATATTTATTAACCGTTCTATCATGGTGCATTTTGTGTATTAGGCTAGCTAGTTATTTAATGTACGTGCTTATTACAATACTTTTTGAAGTCAAACTTTTTCAAGATATAACCCAAACCATAGATAAACTATTTATAATGTATTTAGATAAAATATAACTGTATAGGGTAATTGTGCCGCAGATGTTAGCAAATAAAAAATCACTTGAAACTTCACCAGATTGTAGTACAGTATTATGTCTCCTGATCACAATTATCAAGTTTTTAAGTGTCGGTCTCAATTAAATAATTAATTATTCAATATTGAAAACCTACCTTTCGAACAGAGCCCCAAAATGACTAACTTCATCAATTAACTTTAATTGAGTGTTTAGAATGCATGAATCTTTGTAACACAATAATTTGCATTTTAATTTATTAATTATTTACTCATGCAATTTATCTACTTAATAATAAAGGCATTTTCAATTTGTTCCAAAATCTCATCACTTGATGCATCGCACATAATTATACATAACCTGTAGCCAGCTAGCCACAGCCTGGGTTTTAGCACAGATTACAGAACAACAGATTTAGTTGTCTGTGGTTTTAGGCTTTTGGATGTGCGAACATTTCACGCATGCGCAGAAGCGTAGTCTGCGTGAATGGAATGAAGTGGAATGGAAACTAAAATGGACCTGCTTAACCAAACCTTTCCTAACCTGGCTAGATGTGACTGAACCACCTTTGAAATACCTTTAAATATTTACCTTTAAACCTTTTAAATATTTACAGAGGTGGTTCAGTCACATCTAGCCAGGTTAGGAAAGGTTTGGTTATGCAGTTCCATTCCAGTTTCCATTGATGTTCTGATGTAGATGGCACTGATATAATCCATTGGCACTAATCCTTGATGGCACTCCATTGCTCTAACTATCTGTTCGTCTATGATGTTATGCTTAAGGTACTATAAAGGCTTTTCAGAGCCGTATTTATGTTCAAAAGGTGAGTTTTTAATATTGAATAATTAATTATTTAATTGAGACCGACACTTAAAAACTTGATAATTGTGATCAGGAGACATAATACTACGATTTGGTGAAGGTTTCAAGTGATTTTTTATTTGCTAACATCTGCGGCACAATTACCCTGTATAGTATTATCTTTGCTAAGGGTTGAAAAATATTTTCAATTTGCTGTAAAAGTAAAACGTCATGCTTTTCTAATAATTATGTCTACATGGCTGAATTTTACATTACCTGCCCAGTTAGCCAATTGGCTTCAAATTTAGTTACGGAATTGGATCATTTTCATAATTTACACCATTGATAATAATATAAAGGTTATGGTATCTCTACTTATATTGGCCATAGCGGAAATATGTTATTTCCTCCATGGTGTTGGCTACTTTTTTCGTAGCAAGTCTCATAATTCTACTATTTATTGATAGATTTTTTTTTTGATAGAAAAATTTCTATCAAAAAGTGTAAATATTAATCTTCATAAGTGTCATCTGTGTCATCTTCATATCATCTATTAATGTCATCTTTATAAGGTGCCTATATAATTGGAACCTAAGCCTTTGCAACTCAAATACCTCACATCATTACCTTACAATAATGTAAAACAGAAAAAATGATGCAATTTGAAAAAATGATGCAGAAACATTTCTTGATTTTGTATAAAAAAGCAATTTGTATTCTGTTTTGCATTAAGGGCAATCCTTATTGGAAAAAATGATGGTATAAATTTACACAATAACTATAGTGATTAATACACAATAACTGTTAACAAACCACATAGATTTGTATTAATTTCATGAATATAATATCAATTCTGGGTTTTAACACATTCAAGAAACAAACCATTGAACTATTTCACACTGCATTGAGACTAAACTATGGAAATAATGATGCACGTTTTAGCGCAATGCCGTTTCACTCTGTTGTCAAGAGCATCCTCAGGTGCTTTTGACAACAGAGTGAAATGGCCATCACACCAAAACATGAGTCGTTATTTTTCCATAATCAAGTCTCAATACAGTGTCAAACAGTTCAATATTATATTATACTTGTGTATCTGGAAACGAGGATGGATATATAGCACCTAACAAACCATGTTTGAGGTTTCATTAGTTTTAATTGTTTCAGATACGGCAAGAAGTTTGAAGGATGAAGCCACAAATGCCGAAATGGCTGAGCCAATCAAAAAATGGCTTGTGAAAGCGAAAGAGAGAATGGAGAGAGAGTAAGCATTCACAGTTTTTATCTTCTCTCATAAATGATAAGCTTTCTGTCATAAAAGTCGCCGAACCTAGGCCCATATCATATGAGCAGCTTTGTATTGTGAATCAGATCAAAGGGAAACTAACAACCACCTGTTTAAAAATATTTTTGTTGTCATAATCACACCAAGTGTAATAAATTCATTATCAAGAACCTGATGGGGCTTTCTTGCAATTGTGCTACAGTCCATCTGTCTGTCCTCAAAATAACTCAAACAGTCTAGATTCTTGAAACTTTGTATAAAGCTTCAGCTTCATCTGAGTACAAGAAAGATCCATATTGATTTTGGACTTTTAGGATCAAATATAACAATAATTATGATGAAAAATAGATGAACACTATAGCATTTAGGTTAGCTTAGACCAAGGCATTTAGAATATACCTTGCTTAGACTAGCTCCATGCTATCAATTGAATCATATGGTCAATGTGATGAATTTTCAATCATATGGCTGATGGTTTTTACATTGGAGGGATGCAAAGACAACGTGTAGTCAGAGCCTCACTTTAGGTACTATATATAACATGTGATTGGAGAATCAGAGATAGAATATATCGGTTTATATTGATGACAAACTTGACTTAAAACCAGTAGCAAACAACGAGAGAGGAGGAGTGCGAACTGGAGTGACTTCCCTTCAGCTCCCAACAAATATGTTTTTCAGGCTATTTCAAGTTTGCTGCAATTTTTTGTTCAGGTCAACTGTATTTCTTCTGCAAAAATCTGCATTTGCAATAGTTTTATTTGCTGATACAAGTTTATTTTTTATTTCAGAAAGAAGAGCTCTACAACAGCTGTAGAAGAAAATGAGTCCGATTAGTGCAACAATGTTTTATGTATAATAATTTTTGGTTTGTTTAGTAAGTTTAAGATTAGCTAATACCGTGCTCCAATCACCCATAGTTTTACTAACTAATAAGTAATTATTGTTGTGGTTATCCAGTTTTCGTGAACTGCAGTAGAATTATTCATATGTATTATCTTGCTGTGCAGAACTGACCTTTTTGAGTCACGGCGGACGCGTTTCGAACTATGTTGTTCTTCTTCGGCGCTTGGTGTGCAGCTGCAACCAAGCGCCGAAGAAGAGCAACATAGTTCGAAACGCGTCCGCCGCGACTCAAAAAGGTCAGTTCTGTACAGCAAGATAATACATATGAATAATAAGTGATATTATTACTTGGTATAAATGCTGTATACAGAACTAGAAGTAAATATTTTCTGAACGAAAATGTTCTTAGTAATCCAAAAGTAGCGGCTTAGTAGCCTGAAATTGTTATAACCTTGTGGAGTTATAACTCCTTCAATCACTGTAATAAATTCACTAGCTAGCATCATATGCTTCGTCTATGCTAGCATATCCAGGAATTTTTCAAGTATTTGTTGAAGCACCCACCCATTTCAGATATTTACTTTGGATTTCTCTCTAAACCCACCAGCTCAACCTGAGAAATAAATTTCTTATGTGATCTGAAATCAATCATCTCAAAACAATATCCAACATATTTTTTGGTCTTGATAATATCTGATTAGAAAGATATGAATTTTAATCATTATTATAAATTGTAAAAATATGAATTTATTCGAAAATTCATAATAAATGGGATATTACAGATTTGTATTTAATCAATAATTAAGATCATTTATAATGAATATAAGAATCTTAATTTATTTTCAAAAAATTATCAAAGTAGTGCTAAAAATAGATTTTAAATGAATATATGATTCAAATACAGCACTGGAATTCAAGTGAACATAATTTTGTTTCATGTAGCTGAAAACAGTCTCCATTGAACTTCAATTGGATATACTCAGGGGCGCACCCAGACTTGGTTTGGGGGGGGGGGCTTACCCGTCCAATTGAAATTTAGACGTGATGGGGGAGGGGGTAAAATTGGGATTTTTCAGACTTCTTTTCACAAGATTGTTGCCCGTTAAAGTTCCTTGTGGAGAGGTTCATTACTTGACTTTTTAAAGTGTATTATCTATGGGAAAACAAAATGTTTCCATAATGTTGTTTTTGTACAGTGTTTTAAAAGTTCAAAATGATTCTGCCAGACTGCATAAGCATCTTCTCATGAAGATAAAAAATTCAAATGAATGTAGGTCTGGAAACGCTTTCTTAGAAAAATAAAGAGGGTGAAAGATTACAGGTATAGGCTACCATCATTCATTACGAAATCTCTATGGCCTTCACATAGGTGGTGTGATTTAATGTAATATTGGTTGAAACGTTCTACACGATCTACTATAATACATTTTTATGATGCCCACGTCATTCTGAGACTTGCGTGGGTAGTAAAGTGAACGAAAAATGCAAGTCTCAATGTGAGTCGAGATTACCTAATCTTAGAATTGGTGGGACATTTTACATAAATTCACAAAATGATCATGCAAACACATTTCTTATTGTCGGCTTAGTGGGTAAACTAATTTAAATGTAAATGTACCTAATAGTCAAGAACTATCCCAAAGCTTATAAAGTCAAGATTTATTGAATCAAAGAAAACGGATTTTTCATAGATGTTTTCCACTTGCTATTATTGTGTGTTTTGATCCAACATCCAATTTAAATTCTGATTTTTGAACTCTGGGTGCTTTATTCGCAATCAATAACCAAGTTCGTACCCATCTATCTCAAAAACGCCTTCTTTTGGCCTGTTTTGCGTATTTCATAGAGTAACTCAATAATCACGGTAGTTAATGTTTTTCTGTTTTATGTGATTTTTCAGCTTATTCACAACGAATCTATTCAATTCACCACCTAAATGAGGGCTCTAGAAGCCTAACGTTTTTGAATGAGTACTAATTCATTGATTTATTACTAAGAAAGTTAGCATCATTCTTCTGCTATCTGTATTTCTTTGATGAAGCATTTTCAAAGGAATAAGCTTTCACAATCTGGCAGATTTCTTGAATCTGGCAGAATTTTTTCGCATATTCTTTTTTAGGAAAGTGATATCCTTGAGCTGTGGCTGGCAGGTATCTGTTCAGTCAGATAAGAAAAGCTACAAACTCTTGGGTCCTATTTGTAAGGGTGACCGATTAGATTTTGATAAGGATCTCAAGACTTGAGGGTAAGGCTTGAGCCCCAAAGCCCCCCATGTCAAGCCACTAGTTATGAACTTTATTCTACTTGAAAAGGGTGAAATCATTAAATGTACCAACACTAATCAGCCTGGAGCACATACTCTCTACAGACAATTTTCTTGAAAATTCGCTTGGAATTTTATTACGGACCTTGGGTTCTTGGGGGCTTAAGCCCCCACCCCCTGAGTGCGCCACTGGATATACTACTTGCAAATAATTCAATTTATGCTCCATTCATTTGTCACATCAATTCATGCAGTGAGCAAATTCAAGAATAATAAAATTCAATCTATAGTACTAACTACTTGTACTGTAATCCAATTCCTAATCTAATAAACAAGAACAATATAAATCTTCTACTGTTATCTAAAAATTTGTAAATCAAAAGAAAACATTGTTAATTTATTATGGAAACATTGTTTTGCAACAACATTGTAACATCACATTCCCATAAACTGTACTTTTTCTTAACTTTTCATGTGAAATTTAACGACTTGCAGTCAAATATTTGTTAAGAATAAGTATAATAACTCACTTAATCTGGCCGAGTACTTTCGAATCTATGAGATCCATCTTCAGAGGCGTGGGTCTCACCCACGCCTCTGAAGATGGATCTCATAGATTCGAAAGTACTCGGCCAGATTAAGTGAGTTATTATACTTATTCTTAACAAATATTTGACTGCAAGTCGTTAAATTTCACATGAAAAGTTAATATTAACAACGCAGTTCGTCATGGAACAAGAAATCCAGGTACTTTTTCTATTTCCTTCATTGTCCTTTTTTCCTCAAATAATCCTGTATCATAATTGGCATCAACATTTTACAATGTGTGATATCTGTATTAAAAAAATACTGCATTGCAATTGTGTACTGTATGAAAATGAATAAGATTATGAAATAGTTATGTAATATAGTAATAGTAGTAGTAATAGAAAATAGTAGTAGTAATAGAATAGTATAGTAATAGTAGTGTTATGGAAAAGTGTCATTAATTTTAATGATTTTCAATTTTTGTATTTTCAATTGAAATACATATTTTTTAAATTTTATTTTGAAAGCTGTTCACTTTCTTTTGTTATATCATGTCAAATTGGAATTCCTTCAGGATGTTCTCAAAAGCATGTCCCAGTCAGGAACTACTGTAGGACATTTATGAATGTCCTTATCATATTCCAAGATGTCCCTGGGATGTGCTCTTAGAATGTTCCTGGATCCTATTTTTTTTTAATTTACTCATTCCAGGGAGATCCCTAGGACATTTTAAGGCACCTACAGAATGTTTGCTCCTTCCAGGGATATCCCTGGGACATTTCAAGGTACATACAGAATGCTCTAGGGATGTCCCCTAACTTCTTAGAGAACGTTCCTTGAAGATTCTAAGAACATACTGAGAATGTCCTGAGCATATTCCACAATATCCCTGGGATGTGCTCTTAGAATGTTCCTGGAACCTGCTATTTTTGGAAATTTACTCATTCAAGGGACATCCCTAGGACATTTCAAGGCACCTACAGAATGTTTGCTCCTTCCAGGGATATCCCAAGGACATTTCAAGGTACATACAGAATGCTCTAGGGATGTCCCCCAACTTCTTAGAGAACGTTCCTTGAAGATTCTAAGAACATACTGAGAATGTCCTGAGCATATTCCATGATATCCCTGGGATGTGCTCTGAGAATGTTCCTGGAACCTGCTATTCTTGGACATTCGCTCCTTCCAGGGACATCCCCAGGACATTTCAAGGTACATACAGAATGTTCTAGGGATGTCCCCTAACTTCTCGGAGAACGTTCCTAGAAGATTCTCAGAACATACTTGTGCTGTGTGGGTGGTTACACGAAATTGTAATTTACATTAGTGAGGAGCTCATAGTGAGTAGAATGTCATAAAAAGTCATTACAATATATAATTATATAGTAGGGTAGTATTAAGTGTTCATATTGTAGTATTGTCACATTATTATGGTGTATATTGTTATTGTATTAATATGTTATTATGGGGTATATTAGTGGTGTATCTTTGTTGGTTATGGTGTTATTAGTTATATATATTATTATTAGTTAATCAGGTATTATTATAATGTAGTTACTAATTGGTTAAGAAATTTTGCAGAATAATATATTATTATGATCACCCTGACACATTATTATAGTGGGGTATCATAATTATTAGGAATAAAATTATATTTAGTAGCAATCTTAAGTGTCGATATTCTCTTTAATATCTGTATGTTTCTTTTTTGAATAAACTCCTCTGAATGTTTCATAGTATCATCCAGAGAAATTATTATTACAAAATATTACTTTGCCAGATTGATTTAGATGTAGAACATGATTGGTGAAATTTTGTTTTTTCAGCCTTTCATTTAGAAAACAAATCCCCAATTGCTTAGAATTCTTATTTTTTAGGCTGTTGATTGTATTATGAATTGATTTATTTGTTGACTTAATGGTTTCATTTAGCTCTGGCCTATCAAACCTAAATGGAATTGTACTTATTATTACATTAGGTTTTTGGCTGAGTGGCACAATCTCTTTCATTTTTTCATTTATTTCAGGAAGATGTTTTACACTAGGTTCATTTATATGTAATTCTTGTCTGGGGAGGGACCTAATGCAATCATGTAGATCTGCTCATAATAGCTTAGAACCTTGTATAGAGAATACTAAACTTCAAACTATGACTTTCTCCAACTGAGTAATTAATTCACGAGTATAATGTTCCAAGCTTGCAGCAACTATACATACATATGATTCTCATTTCTATCAAAATAATTATATCCTATATTAAACAGATATGTAGATTATTCTTACGACACAAGAAATATGGAGCTGTATATTGAGAGAAGAAATACAACTTCAGGTCAGAAATCTGTATTGAATACAAGCTGTAAAATTTTCAATATACTGACAACCTACTAACATAAGAGAAATAAACATCTTGAATTTAAAAAAGAAAAATGTTTTTCAGTTAACATTGACAGTACAAGAAGTGAGGAATTATTATGTATTCAATGATACATTATTATTATTATTACTTTTATCTTTATTAATATTGTTATTTTTATGTAACATTCAGATCAAAGTAATTCTTATTTTAGCTGCTACATGTATATTCGCATCCAAACACAAAATTCATAACTTATATTAAACATAAATGTAGTTACCCACATTAATTTGTTTGGGATTTGAATGCACCTTTATACAGTACAGAGTTTACCAGGTCAGCTAGTCTTCAATAAATGCAGATTTTATCCAGGTCTAGGACGTTTTCAAATTCTTAAATGAATACAATCCAGCTTTTGAAAGCTTTAAATGTAAATGCTTACAATTTTGAAATGACTCTCCCTATCTACTCTCAGTAGCGTAGCGAAAATCTTTTCATGGGGGGGGGGGGTAATCGAAGATTTGGGGGGTACGGTAAGGGCAAGGGCAAGGGGGGATCGGGGAATTTTGATAAATAGTATTCTAAAATATTTAGAATTTTCTAAAATCGTATTCAAGAGATTCTAGACCCATGTCTAGAAAAGCTTAAATCCATTCATTTTGGTCCACATTATGGGGAAATTTTTGAATTTTTGAATTTTCGATGTTGAGAGCTTGATTTGCGACTTAAAAATAGTAATTTTATACAAGTAAGTATTTATTGAAATGAAGTTTATAAATTGGGAAATGTGAAACCTTAAATTCAATAAATCATTGCTTTTATAAATCGTTTGCCTAAGAGCTTGAACCCACTTTTCGTATATTGTTAGTTAATTAATTAGTTGTTGTTGCGGCCAAAATACAAACATTCAATTTATGCTAATAGAATGTGAAAATGACTCACACATAGAAAAAGCGCTGAAAAGCTGACATGTGAAAACTGCATAGACTTGACGATCTCGACACAAAGTACCTCTGAAATTTGGGGTGGGCCCACACACACAAATTAATAGATAGAGAGGTACTACCTGATGCTGCAGCGGAAGTTCTGGTAGAGGAGTAGTGATTCGGAACACATGTGGACCGGTAATGGAAGGATGGCATCAAGACTAGTTTAAGAGATTACGATCGGAAAACATATAAACAATGAACGTACACTTCAACTGGCGAACTTTTCAACACACATTTACTAATCAAACTGAGCTAACCCAGATGGATTTACATGTACAATGTACAACATAGTAGACAGAGGTGAAAGGCGTTACAGCATAATTGAAACATTCATGACTAGACAGACTCATAATTCACAGCGTACTGGGTTAGTTGTAAGCTAGGCAAGGGTAGAGAGCGATCGAGGCGCTCTCATTGCGAGTGGTACGCACAGAAACTAACAGTGAATTACACTCAACAAATTACCAGAGAGTAAAAGTTTATACACAAATGAACTGGCGCGAACAGTTGTGAACAAATTTTAATGTATAAAATTAAAAAAATACTACCTTTCTAACGCCAATTTAACAATTTATAGTGGTTTGAAATTATTATTACAATCCATGCCACCCAGATACATTTTGATGGCCCAGGGCAAAGTTGTTGCTGGAGGCTCCCACCTTCACCCTAAACACCACTTTTCAATAATTGAAAATTATAAAATAATTTTATACTAATTAAATAATTTAATTATTAATTATAAACTTAAAAACCACTTTTAAATGGAAATTGACTCATGTTATGGCATGACGGCCGTTTCGCTCTGTTGTCTAGAGCATCATCAGACGACCCACAGTACACTGATTCAAGGCATGAGTTTGAGGGTTATGTATGTTGGAATGGTGAAGGGGTGGGGGGATGAGTAGGTGGGAGAATTGAAATTGGGATTATTTTGTCAAATAGAGTATGTGAGAAGAAGTTAAGTTGATCATTTAAAATGTTGTCAGGTTGCTGCTTTGCATGTTTGTATATCTCATATTGTTCTAAAACATTGAGTTTCTGGCTTTTGTGAGTGAAGTGTAGTGTGTAAATTAGTTTAAAATAGCTTACAGAACAACTAATTCACTCAAAAAACACCTGCATTCTCAGACAGCATCTCAAAACAAGTACAACAGATCTGGAATTTACAAATTGAAATGTGATGACTGCAACAAGTTCTATATAGGACAAACTGGCAGGACATTCACCACTAGATGCAAAGAACACACAAGAGCCATCTCACACCCAAACACACATTCCACTTTTGCTGAACACATCATTTCAACAGGCCACAGTTATACAGACATTGACACTAATTTAGACTCACAAAAGCCAGAAACTCAATGTTTTAGAACAATATGAGATATACAAACATGCAAAGCAGCAACCTGACAACATTTTAAATGATCAACTTAACTTCTTCTCACATACTCTGACAAAATAATCCCAATTTCAATCCTCCCGCCTACTCATCCCCCCACCCCTTCACCATTACAACATACATAACCCTCAAACTCATGCCTTGAATCAGTGTACTGTGGGTCGTCTGATGATGCTCTAGACCAGAGGTTCTCAACCGGTGGTACGCGTACCACTGGTGGTACACGGGGACATTTCAGGTGGTACGCAGTCATATATTAATAATAACAATAAAAACTGTTGAATGTGAATAACATTAATTTACAGTTACAATGCAACATTTCCCCATTAAGAATACAATTCCATTATCTGTGTTTTACATAGAATAGTGGCAGTTTGATGCTGATCTTTATGCTACACAAACAACCCGAGTGACTCAATTCCTTCTCCCACTCCTCAACCCCCACCACTCATCTTGACTGACGTCTAGAACTCCTGCTGTCAAATCGGCACAGGAATTTTTCTGGTCAATGGTGGGGGTTGCCCGACAATTGAGGGGAAGTTGTTTAGTGACCACGGACAGCTGTTGTCACTAAACAACTTCCCCTAAATTGATGTGTCGTCTGCACAATATACTGTTCAATCCAAGTAACAGAATAGCTTTGAATAAAAATCATATATTTTTCGTATAAAACGAAAAACAACAACTTTACGATGGTCGCATGCCATGAACGAAGAGGTTAATTGTAATTTGTATAGGCAATTAATTTGTGTTGTTATCACCATTGGTGAAACGAGGGAGTGGGTTATTGGTGACGTAGTCTGCGTGAATGGAACGAAGTGGAATGGAAACTGGAATGGAACTGCAAAACCAAACCTTTCCTAACCTGGCTAGATGTAACTGAACCACCTCTGTTTACTAGTTCAGTCAAACGTTCTCTTGTGTTACTTTCTCACCCAGTAGTTTCATTCTGATGCCAATGTTAGCTGCTTTTCGATTGTGTTCCATGAAGTGAAGTTTAGTTTTAGTTTTTAGTAGTAATTCAGCATTGGTTTTTAGTGGACATAATGAAGCGATATTTGACTAACACATCCACCTCTAAGGACAGTCAAAAGAAGATTAAACCTCAGCCAAATCGTAAGTACGATGCAGCGTATTTACAGTTAGGATTTATAGTAACACCTGGCACAGAAAATAACGATAATCCTATTCCACAATGTGTTATATGTTCAGAAACACTTTCAAATCAGAGCATGAAGCCTTCCTTACTAAAGCGGCACCAGACTACTAAACATCCCGATTTGGTTGACAAACCTATTGAACTTTTTCAAAGAAAATCTGAATTGTGTAAGAGAGAAAATCAGTGCATGGCAAAATTTGTAAATATAGACAAAAAACTGGTCAAAGCATCGTACCTTGCCAGTTATAGAATAGCTAAAGAAGGGAAGCCTAATACAATTGGTGAGACACTTTCACTTCCTACCGCTAAGGATATGATCGAGGCAGTATTAGGCGAAAAGGCAGCAAAGGAAATCGAGAAAATTCCATTGTCAAATGACACAGTAAAGAGGCGAATTGTTGAGATGTCTTTGAGTATTGAAGAACAGCTTTTACTTCAACTGCGCGAATGTAATTATTTTGCACTGCAAGTAGACGAGAGCACAGACATAACAAATATGGCGCAGCTTCTTGTATTCATACGTTTTGATTATCAAAGTGAAGTAAAGGAAGAATTTTTATTTTGCAAACCTCTTGAATCAAACACTAAAGCTAAGGACATATTTATTGTCATAAATGAGTACATTATGAAAGCTGGAATATCATGGTCTAAATGTGTTGGTTTGTGCATGGATGGAGCAAAAGCTATGTCTGGTCATTTAAGTGGATTAGGAGCAAGAATAAAAAAGTTGCTCCAGAATGCCAAAGTACTCACTGCGTTATTCACCGAGAAGCTTTGGCCTCCAAGGGTATGCCTGCCAACCTTAAGTCTGTTTTAACAGATAGCGTGAAGGTCATTAATTTTATTAAGGCCAGGGCTCTTAATTCATGGCTTTTCTCTTTGATGTGTGAAGATATGGGTGGAAAATATCAAACTCTCCTCCTACATACCGAGGTTAGATGGTTGTCACGAGGCAAGATCCTAACTCGTCTATTTGAACTAAGGTCTGAAGTCTTTAGGTTTTTAATTGAACAAAATCATGATATGAAACACTTGTTCAATGATGAAGAATGGCTATCACGATTGGCGTATTTGGCTGATATTTTTGATAGGCTTAATATCTTGAACATGGGACTTCAAGGGCCGAGTACAACAGTGTTCACTACAAACGATAAAATATCATCCTTCAAGAAAAAGTTGGTTCTGTTTTGCTCTCAAGCACAGGACAAGGATTTCTCTGCATTCCATACTCTTGCATCATTTTTGGAAGAAAATGATATTTCTCTGAAGCCAGAAGTGACTGATGATATCACTATTCATATGGAAGCCTTTCAAACGAGTTTTGATAAATATTTTAATCAAGATTTTTCTAAATATGAGTGGATTAGAAATCCATTTTCAGGCAAATTTCCTAGTCACTCAAAAGAGTGTTTCATCGACCTTATAAGTGACAGCTCAATGAAAGATGCGTTAAAAGAAAAATCTTTAATAGACTTTTGGATGGGGACAAAAACTGAATATCCATCAGTGTTCAAGCAAGCAATAATCTTTTTACTTCCATTTGTAACCTCGTACTTATGTGAATCGGGCTTTTCAGAACTGCTGTACATTAAAAATAAATACAGAAACCGCATTAGTGTTGCAGAGGACTTAAGAATCAAGTTTAGTTCAATCGACCCAGATATAGAAAATTTGGTCAAGGACAAACAACAACAGGGACCTCATTAAGATCTGTTTAAATTTAAATGACTGTGTTCAATGAACTAATGTAAGATTATTTTAATGTATGATACATTTTATTTTGTATCTAAATAAATTCTATGTACATACATACAGTTGTAGAATGCATTTTTATTTTCCTAAACATGACCAAATGTAAATTATATATTATATATAAATAAATAAAAAAAAATAAAAATATATATAAATATAAGGTGGTACGTTAAAATTTCTGAAAATTTCAAGTGGTACGTGGTTACTAAAAGGTTGAGAAACCCTGCTCTAGACAACAGAGCGAAACGGCCGTCACGCCATAACGTGAGTCAATTTCCATTTAAAAGTGTTTTTTAAGTTTATAATACATATTAGTGGAAACAAGATGGATCTTCAACATCATAATTAATAATGATTCGATTTTCCAACTAGCATTGATTATGACTGTATTCCAGCCTTGTTGCCTACTGTACTCAAAAGAATCTGTATAACTGATTTGTATTGTTTCTCCAATTTAATTTAAAATTCGAGTGTAGGCCAACTAAAAACTATTCTTTGAGAAAGTTGTGGAAGCTAGGGAAAAAGGCAATGAGTGACATCAGAGAGAGAAATAAACTTCTCTTTTATTTTTGTGAAATCTCTCGAATTTGCATCGAACTAATACCATACTAGAATATGTAAAATCTGCAAAAATGTGAAAATTATTATGACTGAAAGGAACTGATATCAAAGGGAAGTGATAGCCGCGAGCCGTAGCAGGTATCTGTTCAATCAGAGAGTTAGGCCGGCCACACACATGAACAGTCGAGCCAAGGCAAATGACTTTTGTCAAGATGCTTGACTTGCCTTGCGGCAAAGCGGACACACACAATAGAAGGCGAGGCAAGTCATGGCCAAAATTTGGCTTGGTTTCACAGCCAAGTCGCGACTGTGCTTTCGCAGAGTGAACATATCGCAGTTCTAGTGTTTCACTATAGTAGTTTCATTATAGAAGTTTCTAGTTTATCTAGTAGCGAGGAAGAGATCGTTTTAATGATGTCAAATTTCATTCACAGTTGCTGGATCGCAATGTGAGAAATAGAAGAATGTGGGTACACCCTATTAATCAGGTGTGCTCACCCCCCCCCCCCCCCCCTAGCGCCACCCCACTAAATTCAGCCCTCCCAATAAATTAGGCACCCCTTAAAAAAAATAAATAAATAAATGCAAAAAAATAAATGCGAAAAAATAAGCCCTCATATTTTTTATAAAACTAAAAAGAGGTATAAAACTAAAAAAGGTATTGAAAAAATTCAAACCCAGTCAATAATATAAAAAATGTAATATTAAAAATGTAAATTAATATTGTGCTTATTCCACTTTTTAGCTTTTTCCTTTTTCTTCAGATGTGATTTATGAAAAATGTTATGAAGAATCATACTTTGCTTTGTTTTTGATAGAACTCTAAAGGGTATATGGAATATTATGTCTAGCTTCAACAACAGTGTATCAGTTCATTAATACTGTATTTATTTCTTATTTAATTTATTAATGTTATATTATCTAAGAGAAAAAAGAAAAAAATGTTATGTTGCTCAACCACCTGTTGTAACTCTTTTGAGGAAACAATAAAGAATTATTATTATTATACAAAATGTATGTATATTTTTTGAGATTCTTTACATAGGTTACATTTTTTTGTAAAGGTAAAAAAGAAATATCAATTAAATTAATATACGGTATGAACTTCTGCTCAATAAACTTAATTGGAAAATAGCTAAATAAGAATGTGAACCTAAATGGTTTTTAAACAATCAAATATTCCCCCCCCCCCCACCAAAAAACTTTTTTTGGAACCCCCAAGTATTTCAATAACGCAGTCTGCAACATAATTCCCCCCCTGTAGGCACCCCTGAATAAATCACAAAATGGATAAGAGTGGTTTCATTGTTGAGTTGCCGTCAGATCCTCTGGCAAAGTGGACACTCGATAGAAGCTGATCGGTGGTCACATGACTTCGCGCATGCGCAGAACGCTCCGACTCTTGGTGCCTTTAGGCAAAACGAAATTCTTGACTGTTTCACTCTGCGACGAAAGGCGCCTTTTCGCCTCGCCTCGCCATGACTCTTGAAGTGTATGGTGCTCCGTAAGCGCCAATGCTTTCTCTGTCGCTAAAGACGCCTTTCGTCGAAATGCCTCGCCTTTAGTCGAAATGCCTCGCCTCGACTGTTCATGTGTGTGGCCGGCCTTAAGCTGTGTTCTCGTAGGTCCCGTTTGTAATGGTGACCGATTAGATTGGCCAGCAAAAAAGACACTGTTCTCTGCTGTAAAATCATTTCCCAGTGGTTCGGAACCCACCTAAAACTGTAGGTCCAACTCATCAATCACAATCATCAAACTCATTACCCACGCACAGGTATGTGGGCTTCCTCCTCAAAAAAAAACTTGATTCAACTTGCAAAGAGAGAATGAATAAATACCATATCCAATTCCAAACTTTAACTTACAGTAGTTTTGCTATTACATATTGTTACGGGTTCTAATGGCTAAAATAAGGCTGGCAACACTAAAGTTCACACTTGTACTTTATTTACACAAATTTGTCTATTTATACACACTAATTGCAAGTTCAATTAACTTAACAGATCAACAAATTACAAGCTAATACTTATTTTCAGTAATTATTTACAAGAATGAATGAATAATTAATTACAGGCTGATCAATAATAAAAGAAACAAGTCCAATAAATTGTACAATAATGTAGAAAAAATGATAAAAAGAGCAACTAATCACTTTCAAAACACAGTCTCCAATTCGTTATTTGACAGTCCGAAATAATACCACTTGACACAACGTCTTTAAACTGTAAGTAAGCTGAAAAAATAGTAAACACTTGTGGAGAATATTTTAACAGAAAGAGGTTTTAACATCTCGAGGACCGCGGTTTTTTTTGGAAGGTTATAACAATAGTGCAAATATTACAAGGGATTACTTACTTTGAGTATTTTATGATTCGACGGAGTGCACGTCTTTCCACGGCGAACTTGAGAAGAACACTGACTCTCACAGCTAGAAAGGGGGGAATAGGAAGGGATAAGTAAGGAGGTGGGAGACGCCAATTCAATTTGCTATCAATTAAGCTAGAATTGGATTGTTTAGCAAGGTAATCTCGATACAGCTTTTACGCGTACACTGGATGCTTTTGCAAATTCAATTTCTAATGAGGCTGCGCACAGCAATAATCCAAAATTCGCGAGATATTGTTGCTTGTGTTGTGCGCGGACCAGCATGCAGGTAATCACAATGGAATTGATTGCATATGATTTCACTGAGGTGACATGACTTTGGTAACAGCAGCGGATGTTTACTATCATACGATAATGAGGAGTGACAAAGACGGCCGCCCACCCTAAGGAAATTGTGAGAGGCCATGAAGGGTGACAATGATAGAAGGTTTAATGGCTGTGATTTCCCTTGGCTAAGAAGTTCAACAGTGTCAGCGAAGTAATACATTTGAGTGGTCTTGACGCTCAGACAGTGTAGGAGGTTGTGGGAGAACAGGAGCAGACATTGTTCTATGGCTGCGAAGATTGTACCTGTAGGATTTCTTAAATCTACAATTATTCACGAATCTATGCACAAACGCAAATATACGAATAATTTTGTGAAAAGATGAGTATTTTCCAATGCAAGTTAGAATATATGGTTTCTCAACTATTGAAGTCAATACAGTTGCAGATGGCTTTAATTCAGTTCGATCTTCTAAGTACACTTAGGACAAATGCCATTGTTCACGCAATGCATGGTGAGATGATTTTCCAGTCCACCAGAGCTCATGATTTACAGCATCATGTGCCATGAGGCTGTGGTAGGCAACATCAGCAGGATTATCTGTAGTAGGTATGTGATGCCAGAACTCAGGTGAGGTTTTACTCAATATTTGAGTGACACGGTTTGCCACATATATTTTCAATTTGTGTGTTGGTGTTTTCAACCAAGTGAGAATCAGTTTTGCATTGGAATATAAGCGAATGTGAGACAGTCTGTTTTCAAAAATAGACATCACATTTTGAAATAATTTTGAAAGTATGAGGGCACCATGTAATTCCAATCTTGGAATTGTTACAGTTTGGAGGGGTGCAATGCAAGTTTTTGACAAGATAATATTCATAGAAAGAAAACTGAGGTTTGTTGACACATGGAGGTACAGACAAGTGGCGTATCCCTTTTCAGAAGCATCTGAGTATCCAATCATAGATATGTGGACAAGAGTAGATACAATATAGCGAGGTATACACAGTTCAAGTTCAAGTTCTATGTATTTCAACATGGAATCATGATATTGGTTTCTCATGACTGAGTCAGCACTTGGCAGAGAGACGTTTTTCTAGAGCTAAAAACTTTTTTATTGTACTAGCTCTGTTATCACCTAAAACGATATCTGGAGATTTGAATGGCAGCGCTACTTGGTAGCATCCAGAAGTGGTTTGAGATGTAGTTTTGGAGTAGAGTTTTTCACAGAATAAGTTTGAGGGGTCTTCATTGCAAGACAATGTAGGAACTTCTTCTATTTCCCAAAATTTTTGAAGTGTTTGATTAATCGGTTCGATAGCAGTTAGGAGTGACACGTTATGAGCATTAATTTAACAATCAATCATGTGGGATGAGATTGATCTCATGATAATCCAACCAAAACGTGTGTTGAGGGCACCTGGATTGCCAACTATAAATTTTTTGGGTTGATCACTCAATGATTGTAGGAATAAGTCAGATCCAATAAGCAAATCAACAGGTCTGGATTTATAGAATTCTTTATCAGCTAGTTCGAGTTTAGAGAACTGTGCAAATAGTTTTGGATTTAGGTTTGCAGTAGGTTGATTGCATGTTATATGTGGTAAAACTAATGTTTTTGTTTCAAGTCTGAGATGTGGTTGAATAACAGATGAAATGCAAATTTGAACTTCACCTATACTTCTAGTTAAAGTCAAGCCTATGCCAATGAGATTTTTTGGACAATTTTGTTCTCAGATTTAGCCTATCTGATAAGCATTTAGTGATGGCAGATACTTGAGATGTGCTATCAAGAATTGTGCGTACACAATGTGGTTGATTGAAATTATCAAACACAATAACATTAGCTGTGCCAAGTAAGCACGTTAAAGTTTTAGTTAAACTGGATGCATTACATGTGACAGGTTTTTCTTGTGGTTTATCAACTTGATTTTTATCAGAGTGTAATAGTGTGTGGTGTCTGGGTGAATTACAAATCTTGCATGAATGATTAGACTTACACATTTGTCTATGGTTTGAGCCCAGACATTGAAAGCATAATTTCTTTTTTCTCAAAATATCATACCTTTTGTCTATTGACAGTTGAGCGAATTTAGTACAAGCATATACAGTGTGGTCATAATCATTACAGATGCAACATTTTGAATTATTTCTTGGAAATGAGGAAATATTTTTAACAATCGGCTTAGAAGCTGAACAGATTGGATAAATACTGGTGTGAGGTCGAAAACTTAGATGAGGAGTATCATTAATAGGCTGCATTGCCACATGATCACTAGCTATTCATGAAGTCTTAAACTTTTGTGGTTGCATCTTACTCCTTGAGTGTGCATCACTTTGAGAGGGTTTACATACAGAAAAGCTTTGTACTAGTTCCATAGTATGAGTTTTACTGACTACAAAATCAATTAATTGTTGATAGAAAGGAACATTACCTTGTTTGAGTGAGTTTTCAAAGTCAGTCCTTGTTTTATAGTCAAGGTGACGAATTACAGTTGATAACTGTAGAAAGTCATCAAGATTTTCAATCTTTTGGGTTTTCAAGGCAGAAATAGAACTTGGAATAACATCCACAAAATGAGTTAAAGAAGAGTAATCAGATTTGGAAATTTGTTTGAAGTAACTTACAAAATCTTATCAACATAGTACGTACAGATTTGATGTGGATTGGAGTATCTGTCACTTAATTGTTTGTTAGCAATTTTGTAATTAGAATCACACAATGTGAGTGTTGAAATCAAAGACAAAGCTGCGTCAGTCAAACTTGTTCTGAGGTATTGAAACTTTTCTGTAGTGGTAAGTGATTTACTTGAATGAATTGATGAGTCAAATATACTATTAAATTCGATCCATTTAGAAATATCAACACTAAATTTAGGCAAATTTAGTCAAGGAAAGTTCACATTAGACTTAGTTGTTGTTGAAACATCAGTAGTAATTGCTTCCTGTTTGGACTTCTGTGTGAAGAATGCAAATAAATTGTTATATCTTGTATTAGAATTACTGAAGTCATTATCAGTACTTGTGTCAGAGATAATTAATTCTGAAATTTTTATTTGGAAGGTTTTCAAATGAATTAAAGTCTCTTCTTAAATCTTTGACAATATGGTCACCAGGTGGAGCTGAGATCTGTTTCAAAGTAGCACTTAATTTATCAAGAATTCTGGAAAGTTTTTGAATTAGCAATTGTAAATCTACATTTAATTTAGGAGCATCAGAAGCGAATTCATTCAACTGAGACATATTTCCAATATTTGATTCAGTTGTGGAAGTATTTATTGACTGAACGATAGTGAGGTCTATCCTTTAAGATGATCGGCATTTCCTCAGTCTCAATGTCTCTCTGTCTCACGATTACAGACGAACGCCTAGGTCAATTGCTACGATTTTTCTTATGGATGTTCCTTATTCCTAGGCCCAGCGATGTATATATATATTTTTTTTAAATTCAATATGGCGGCCGGTTTACGAGGTATAAAGCGTAATTGTATCATTATGAGCTTCCTTCTTATGATTTTGTAGGTACTGAATCTCTAGCATTCTTGTAGTGCATTTATAAACAGGAAACTCATAGTGCCATGCATTAATGATACAGAACTACCAGTACTAAAAAATCCGGTTTAGTATGTGTTTGGTCCTGCGCAGTATGATCATACTAAGTATAGCATGAATAAGAGCATACAACATTAGAATCTAATGATTCTCTGTCTCTCTGTCTCAAGATAACAGACGAATGCCTAAACCAATTGTTATGATTTTTCATAGGGATGATCCTTATTCCTAGGCCCAGCAATGTATATATTTCATTTTTTCAAAAAAATTTCAAATAAAGGGAAATTGTATCAATATGAGCTTCTTTCTTATATACAGTAGATGGTATATGTACTGATTTTGTAGCATTCTTGTAGTGCATTTATGAACAGGAAACTCAGTTTTGTGCATTTATAAATCAGGAAACTTAGTACTGATATCCGGTTTAGTAGATTGTAACTGGCAAGCACGCGCATGTGTGTGTGTGTGTGTGTGTGTGCGTGCGTGCATGCTTGGTCCTATGCAGTGTGTTTACACAACTCATTCTTTATAATCTTGGACTGCCTATCTCTCGGTCACTGTCTCCACATGTTATTCAATTTTTTGTCACTTTTGTTAATCTTTTTCTCACTGTCTCTCAAACCAGGGGTGATTTCTAGGCGTCAAACTTTGGTATTTTCAAATATTGATTTTTACAGTTTCTGTCCTCAATACCATTACTTTAAATTGAGATATCACAATGAGTTATTTGAAACAAACCAGTCAACTTCTGTCTTGTGGAAGAATGTGAAGCATGTGGTTCAGTTCCTACTGGCCCATATAAATGTAGCATTCATGTGCCGGTCAATGACCTCAACAAATTCTTTTCTACCCCTCTTCCACCCTCTAGATTTCCTGATTGGCTGATATCTATGATCTGATAAATCAATATACACACACGCTTCCACCTGAAAGATTTTTCTTCTCATATGTAACTCCTAACAAGGTCGAGGCTGCTATCAGGTCCATTGCTAAGAATAGTAAGGGTGTTGATGGCATCCCAGTCATGTTTTATAAGAAAATTCTATCTGTTATTCTTCCTGCAATCACACATATTTTCAATTTCTCTCTCCAAATGAGTATCTTTCCTGACCTCTGGAAAAGTTCCATCATCCAACCCATTCCTAAAGTCGCTAACCCTTCTTCACCTGAGGATTTCAGACCCATCCATATTCTTTGCTCAATTTCCAAGGCTCTGGAAAAGACTGTTCATGAGCAGGTTACATCTCATCTTAATTCAATCAATTTCTTCAGCAAACATCAATCCGGCTTCCATCCATCTCATAGCACCACAACTGTACTCCTGAAGATAACTGATGACATCAGAGGAGCTAAGGACCAACGTTTGCTAACTCTGCTTGTATCATTTGATTTTATTGGTGTAGGAATTGTGATTGATGAACATCTGAAACAACGCATCATTTCTGTGGAGAGATTCAGTGATCGAATAATGTATATTAAATTGGTGATGGATAAGCAACCCTTCTTGAATGTTATATCAACATATGCTCCACAGACAGGTTGCTCAAGTGAAGAGAAAAGAGAATATTGGCAAGAGTTGCAAGACATTCTTCAGAGTATATCAATTAATGAGAATCTGATCTTGGCTGGTGACTTGAATGCTCATGTAGGTGAACAATCCCCAGAAGGAAGTAAAATACATGGGAGCTATGGCTATGGAACAAGAAATGCACAAGGTCAAGAAGTTTTGGAGATTGCCACAATCTTTGATATGCCTATAGTAAATACTTTTTTTAAGAAACGAACTGATCATCTTGTTACATATAAAAGTGGTTGCAATCAATCCCAAATTGATTTCATTATGTGTAACAAACGAATGCAGAAATACTTCAACGATTGTAAGGTCATTCCAGGGGAACCATTAGCCACACAACACCATTTACTTGTAGCTTGCCTGAAGATTCCACCCTGGAAGGCTGTACTCAGAATGAAAATTATGCCAAGAATAAAATGGTTCAATCTTCAGAAACCAAAAGGAGCATGTCTGGCAACTAATATGGCAGATTTCTTGGGAACTTACAACACAAAAGGAAAGGATATTGACAGAGTATGGAATGATTTCCAAACTTTTTCAACACACAAAGCAAAAGAAGTTTTTGGAGTTGGCAATGGTAAATGGAAAGTGGGAAAATACCCTAGTTGGTGGAATGATGAGGTGAAGTCTTGTCTTTCTGAAAAGAAGAAATGTTTTAAGGCCTGGCATTTATCAAACAATGAGAATGACCGTCTCAAGTATATTGATGCCAAGAAGATTGCCAAAAAGATTGTGACAAGCTTTCGTGCTACTGCTAAGGAAGAAGAATACAAACGACTTGAAGAAGCTGCAGCAGACAAAGAAATTTTCAAAATAGCAAATTTCAGACTTGAACAAACCAAAGATATAAAGAAAAGTAAATTTATAAGGAATGCTGATAGAGTGCTGCTTACCTTGGACAATGAAATCAATGATAGATGGAGAGAATATTTCAAACACCTACTCAATGAAGAGTTTCCACATGAGCCACTGGATAACATATCACTGGTCCAAGGCCCAATAGGAGCTATAAACACAGAGGGAGTAAGAGCTGCCCTGAGTAGAATGAAAAATGGCAAAGCACTGGGCCCAGATGAAATACCCTCAGAACTTCTGAAGATGAGTGAAGAGGCCAGCATATTATGGCTTACAAACATTTTCAACCTTATTTTGAAGGAAGGTGAAATGTCTAATGGCTGGAGACAAAGCAATCTTATCCCTTTTTATAAGAACAAAGGTGATATAGTAGAATGTGGGAATTATTGAGCCATCAAACTAACATCACATACTTTGAAGATATGGGAAGGTGTGATAGCCAATAGGCTCAAAGGAATAACACAGATTACATCAAATCAATGTGGCTCTACCAGTGGAGTAGGAACCATAGATGCAATCCATACTGTTAAGGTTCTTATGGAAAAATATAAGGCACTGAAGAAGGATCTCCATCTGGCTTTCATTGATCTTGAAAAAGCGTTTGATCATGTTCAAAGAGAGCTTATATGGCATGCCTTACATGCACAGTTTGTTCCAGAGTACTACATCAATTTGCTGAAAGATATGTATAGGAACATCAAAACAAGAGTCCTTAGTCCTGCAGGAGCTGGAGCTCAATTTGAAGTAAAAGTGGGGGTCCATCAGGGCTCTACACTCAGCCCATTGCTTTTCAACATTGTTCTGCACTATGTCACCAAAGATCTCCAAAAGCCAGTGCCCTGGACACTTTTATACGCAGATGATGTGATTCTCATAGCAGAGTCACAACATGAATTGCAGACTGACCTTAGAATGTGGTGTACAGCTTTAGAGAAGAGAGGACTAAGAGTAAGCAGGACAAAAACAGAATATATGCACTGCAACTTCTCAGGAGCACCCTACAGCACAGACCAGCACATACAGTTGAACAATACACCTTTGAAAAAAGTTGACCACTTCAAATACCTTGGATCTGTTATAACAGCAACTGGCTCTGTTAATAAGGACATTGATAACAGAATTTCAACTGGATGGTTAAAGTGGAGATCACTCACAGGTATTCTTTGCGATCCCAAGATGCCTATCAAAGTCAAGGGTATTGTATATAAAAGAGCAGTAAGACCAGCTCTACTTTATGGCTCTGAGTGCTGGGCTATGCGGCAGTCTGATGAGCAAAGACTCCATGTTACAGAAATGAAGATGCTGCGTTGGTCAGGAGGCATGACACTCAAAGATAGGGTGAGAAATGACCACATTCGAGGAACATTCAAGGTGGCTGATATAAAGGAAAAAATGAGAGAAAATTGACTGCATTGGTATGGACATGTCATGAGGCGTAATGAAGAACACATGACAAGAATGGTTCTGAACATAGAACAACCAAGAAGAGGTCCAGGGCATCCACCAAGCACATGGATTGGAACCATCTGTAAGGACATGAAGACAATGGATTTGCATCCAGAAATGACCCAGCAACGTTTGGAATGGCGAAGGAGGGCTAGGAGGGCCGACCCCAACAGAAATAGGATATAGGTGCAGGGAAAAGAAGAAGACATTGTACTTCAGCTTTATTGATTTTTTTTTTAATTTTTCTTTCTCTTTTCATTTTTATGTTTTTTTTATTTATTTCAATTTAAATTTCTGTTTATTACTTGCACAGATTTAGAATTAATCATTCTTTGTAATATTATTGTAATGTCTTTTGTGTTTCAAAAGGCTCTAGCCTTAAAACAATTGTATAATAAATATTCTATTCTATCTCTCTGTCTCATGATTACAGACGAACGCCTAGGTCAATTGCTATGATTTTTCATATGGATGTTCCTTATTCCTAGGCCCAGCGATGTATATATATATATTTTTTTTTTAAATTCAATATGGCGGCTAGTTTACAAGGTATAAAGCAAAATTGTATCAATATGAGCTTCCTTCTTATAATTTTGCAGGTACTGAATCTCTAGCATTCTTGTAGTGCATTTATAAACAGGAAACTCAGTGACATGTGTTAATGATACAGAACTACTGGTACTAAAAAATCCGGTTTAGTATGTGTTTGGTCCTGCGCAGTATGATCATACTTAGTGGCTCTACACACTGGTGTCTTAAGGCATCTGTTGTGTCATATGGAATTGAATAAGACATGGATGTTTATGCATGTCTTATGTCTTACATGCGTTGCAGACGGCTAATTGTTGAGCTCAGTTGTTGATGGCTCACAGCCTCATAGCTCGGGTGATGCGTGCTAGTGCACATGCATCAGGGCGGTTGTCGTAAGTCATGACTTACCAAACACCGACCAACCGGTCTCGTGCAACACATGTCTGAAGCAGGGATGTCGTGTCGCACTGATGTCTCAAGCAGTGTGTAAGTCCTCCATTTAATAACATGGGTTGGTTTTCGATAAAAATGCATCAGACATGACAGATGTCTTAAGACACCAGTGTGTAGAGCCATTAAGTATAGCATGAATAAGGGCATACAACATTAGAATCTAATGATTCTCTGTCTCTCTGTCTCACGATAACAGGCGAATGCCTAAACCAATTGTTATGATTTTTCATAGGGATGTTCCTTATTCCTAGGCCCAGCGATGTATATATTTCATTTTTTTTAAATAAAGGGAAATTGTATCAATATGAGCTTCTTTCTTATATACAGTAGATGGTATATGTACTGATTTTGTAGTATTCTTGTAGTGCATTTATGAACAGGAAACTCAGTTTTGTGCATTTATAAATCAGGAAACTTAGTACTGATATCCGGTTTAGTAGATTGTAACTGGCAAGCATGCTCATGTGAATGTGTGCGTGCGTGCATGCGTGCTTGGTCCTATGCAGTGTGTTTACACAACACATTCTTTATAGTCTTGGACTATATCACTCAGTCACTGTCTCCACATGTTATTCAATTTTTTGTCTTTTGATGTTCCAAAATATTTTTTAGGTCAGACAATATTATGATTAAAAAATATAATGTACTGCTGCAAAGAAGAACCAGATAGAATGTTGATTATGTTGATCATCAAAGGTAAAAAAACAATTATAATTTTCGTTGGTGAAAATTGGAAATAGAAGATGGATGAGAAAAAGTAAATAAATAAATTCATAATTTATTTGATGAATAATTTTTGTTTTTTATTGTAGGAAATTTATTGATATTAAAATCTGCTAAAAATGCATGAGAACCCTTCATTTTTCTCACTGTCTCTCAAATCAGGGGTGATTTCTAGGCGTCAAAAACTTTGGTATTTTCAAATATTGATTTTTACAGTTTCTGTCCTCAATAAAAGATTAAGGAATTAAAATTGAGTTGAAAACACTTTTCAACTTTTTTCGAAAATGTCATCCCCTCATGTGTGAGTGTTGAGCGAGTGAGGTCTGATGTTCACAGAACTACTATAGTCTGTTCAGCAAGACTACGGAGTGGAGTAAACAAACATGTGCATGTGTGCAAGCCGAGACTCACCGAAGCCTGACTCACACATAGCCTAGTTTTTGAAATGCATCGAACAGGTAACAGGCCTACCCATTGAAAACGACTTTCAATAATCATTTTCAAACACCTACTTGGATAATACTTATTATTTATTGTAAATGGAAATTACTGACTTGATAACTGAATTTAAAATCTAATATGTTCTTGAAATAATGCAATAATAATTTATTTATTTCACAAACTGGAAGTGCGACATCAGCTGTTGAATGAACAGGAGCAATGAATGTGAATAGGCCGATGGACCGATGCCAGCACAATTCTCAGAATTCCTCACTCACACACATGCAAAGTTTGTTTACTCATTCCATAGGCTCGCTGAACCGACTATAGTTATGCATAATCAATTACTAGTAGTTCTGTGAACAGTAGACCTCACTCGCTCAACACTTACACATAAGGGGATGACATTTTCAAAAAAAGTTGAAAAGTGTTTTCAACTCAATTTTAATTCCTTAATCTTTTATTGAGGACAGAAACTGTAAAAATCAATACTTGAAAAGACCAAAGTTTATGATGCCGCCTAGAAATCACCCCTCGTTTGAGAGACAGTGAGAAAAATGAAGGGTTCTCATGCATTTTCAGCAGCTTTTAATATCAATAAATCTCCAATAATAAAAAACAGAAATTATTCATCAAATAAATGATGAATTTATGTATTTACTTTTTCTCATCCATCTTCCATTCCCAATTTTCACCAACTAAAATTTTGTTGTTTTTTCACCTGTGATGATCAACATAATATCACTATCATCATTATACTATCTGGTTTTTCTTTGCAGCTATAAGTTATATTTTTTTATCATAATAATGTCTGACCTAAAAAATATTTTGGAACATCAAAAGACAAAAAATTGAATAACATGTGGAGACGGTGACCAAGAGATAGGCAGTCCAAGACTATAAAGAATGTGTTGTGTAAACACACTGCATAGGACCAAGCATGCATGCACACACACACACACGCACGCACTTGCCAGTTACAATCTACTAAACTGGATTCTACTAAGCCTAGCTGGCCCAATGTGCATTGCTGCGTTTCATAAAAATTCTCCTTGATTTTATTATTTGTCACCTCCCACTGAGGTTACATTTCAAATTAGGAAAGAAGTTAGTCCTAGGGCTCTTCCAGCTGATAATAGAGGCCTCCTTTGTTGTTTTATTAATCACCACCTCTTAATGAAGAAACATTTCAAATTTAAACCTACGACTATAAGGGTAGAAGCTAGGTTTTTTATTTTATTATTCGCCACCTCCCGCTGAGGCTGCATATCAAATTTCTAGCTGCATTGGTTAACAGATGTCATCAACCTGGCATAATTACATTTCATTATACCCAGTCATATGTTTCCTACATATTGCAAGGCTCTGACTGTATGGTAGCCTACATGCAAAGTGCAAAGTCTTTTGCTGTTCAAAGACAGCATAAATCACGCTGCTAAGGGGCCTGCCATATGATTAAAAACTGTTGACTTCTATCAGCTGTTCCTCTAAGCTGTTTGGCCGGCAAGTTCAGTAGGTTAGGTCTATAAAATGGATTAATTAATAATAATTATTAGCTCCCCTATTGGAATTTGAAAAAAAAATATATACATTGCTGGGCCTAGGAATAAGGAACATCCATATGAAAAATCATAGCAATTGGTCTAGGCGTTCGTCTGTAATCATGAGACAGAGAGACAGTGAGACAGAGGAAATGCCAATCATCTTTTAAAGGATAGACCTCACTATCGTTTGGTCAATTATGAAGTTGACAACAAATGCAAATGAAGACAAGGCCAGCTGATGTGAGATGTGCGCTACTGCGCTTGCTTAGATTTTCTAAACAGCTGTGTGAGCGGTGTATACTTGAACAGGAGGAGAAAGGATACTCAAGTATAATGGAAGAATAGAGAGGAAACAATTGTTGCAAGAAAGGATACAGAGTAGCTGTGAGCAATCAGTTGTGTGTGTTGTGAAGTGCAGCTTGAAGTCTCAGCAAGAAGTGACAGGAAACTGGATACAGAAGTCTTTGGAGGATATGTGTTGCACATGCCTACAAGAGAGACACTTGCGTTGACCATGGTTGGGAGGGAGATGCGTTGACCATGGTTGGGAGGGAGATGCGGTGATGCCACAAAGCAACTCATTTGAAGAAGCAAGGTTTGCAATTTTAAACAGCTTAGAAGAAATGGCTGACTTTATACCATCTATAGCTTTGGCAATAAACTTTTGTCCCGATTGATCAATTTCAAATCAGTAAACTGAATTTTGAATAAAATTAATGATTCTAACACTTGAAAACACTCCTGACACTTGATACTTTGAAATGAGAATACTTGTGTTTTACAAGAAATACTTTCACGTGAACAAAGAGTAAACAAACTGGTAACTTTCACTGATAAATCCGGTCCCGGTTTGGACCATTTTATGGAGAATATTTTAACAGAAAAAAGTTTTAACATCCGGAGGACCGTGGTTATAACAATAGTGCAAATAAGTAGGGTAAAATGAGACTTGAGGTGTGACCAATCACAGAGCAGGGGGGCGTGGCCACGCCCTTCCCCCCACCTATCCTCCTCCTCCTTCTCCTCCTCCTCCTCCTCCTCCTCCTCCTGCTCCTCCTCCTCCTCCTCCAGGCCAACACAATGGAAAACACAATGGAGGTGGATGAGGAGGAGGAGAAGGAGGAGGAGGAGGAGAAGGAGGAGGAGGAGGAGAAGGAGGAGGAGGAGGGAGAGGAGGAGGTGGGGGGAAGGGCGTGGCCACACCCCCCTGCTCTGTGATTGGTCGTACCTCAAGTCTCATTTTACCCTACTCAAATATTATGAGGAATTACTTACTTTGAGTATTTTATGATTCGACCGAGTGCACGTCTTTCCATGGTGAACTTGAGAAGACCACTGACTCTCACAGCTAGAAACGGGGGAATAGGAAGGGATAAGTAAGGAGGTGGGAGACACCAATTCAATTTGCTATCAATCAAGTAAGAATTGGATTGTTCAGCAAGGTAATCATGATACAGCTCTTAGCAACTTGTCTCTGCACTTTACACTGAAATCAAGTGCTGTTTACCCCAACAACAATGAATCATCTCTCACACGAGATATGTAACACAATCTGTCACATGGTTTTGTAAAACTAACTGACTGGTTCACATGAGCTCCTTCATATAGTAGTCATAGTTGTCATAATTCCAAGTACTGGCGGCTTCTAGATGTTTCAAGAAGACCATGGAATATAATAGAACATAGTAGAATACAACCTTGATTGTTCAGGAAGTATGTAGAATCATTGAGAAGCTCACTTGAGTGAGAGAGATGCACATTTAATGAATAGAAAAAAGAAAGACATCTAACAAGAGAGGATGAGAAGATTCAGATTGCAAGTCACATTTGACCATGAATGGAATGATGTACATAGAACAAGTGCATAAATAACTGTTTTGTTTGCTATTATAACAATATAGAGTTTATAATGTGTAGAGCTGAGGCCACTGCTGAAGCACATGTTCAGACCATGATAGCATGGCAGCAGCACTGGGATGAAGAAACTAATGGTTGGTGGTAGAGATGGGTCATACTAGGTTTTTCTGATACTAAGTATTCCAAGTACTAGTACGTTCTAATACCTATTCCAAATACCTGTTCCAAAATACTAGGTAGTATTTTATATTAGCCAGTTTGCCAGAGTAGACGTACAAGAGTACATGTACAAGAGAGTATCGTACTGCGGTACTGGTACTGTTTCTCACATTAAATACAGCTTGAATCTTTATTACTCGTGTTAAATACAGCACGAATCTAATTATTGAGTTGCTCTCAAATGTGCTGTAGTGAAATGAGACGCAGACAGCAAGACCTTGAGATGCTTGAGTAACAAACTACTTTTTAGTACCCGTACTCAAGTACTGGAAAAGTACCCGTACTCAACAAGTATTTGTACTAGAAAAGTATGCGTGTACGCCATACACAACCAAAGACAATCTAGATGCATGCGCCTACAATCGAGTATAGTGAATAGAGAGAGAGTGTGAGAGTGAGCGAGAAAGAGTGAGTGAGTAGCTGAATAGTTCTATAACGAGAAATGAGCTATTAATAGCTACTGTACAACTGCAAATTACAAAGCTCCACTCCCACTCCATAAATTGGAGTGGGGACTTGAAGTCGTGTAGTTTACTATTTTCTAGAAATACTCACAGATATCTGAGTATTTTGTACTTTGAATACTAGGTGCTAGTCCGTACGTTCAAATACTCAGTAAAAATACCTGTTCCAGTAAATACGCCTCATCTCTAGTTGGTGGACAGCACAGCTGATAAAACACCTGAAAGCATGGATGGATTGTGAGCATGGGGAAGTGAATTTCTAACTCAATTCCTTATTGGACAAGGATACTTCTGCTCATACCTGAATAATATGTGGACGGTTTCATCACCCAAGTGTAAACTCTGTGGTGCTGGGTGGGATGATGTGAATCACACATTCTTCCACTGCTCAGACTTCCAGGGTCAGCAGGCATGTCTCATCACCATGCTTGGGGATTTTACACCAGACACTGTGATAGAGCAGGTGCTGTTATCTGCCAGAAACTGAGAAAGAGTTTCCACTTATGTTGCATATTCCTTGTGGCAGAAGAAAACAGAAGGCTGCCTTGACAATTGAGAGAGAATAGTGGATGAGATGGAGAGAGCTTTGAGAGCTAAGAAGTGCACCCCAGTATGAAGTAATGCAATAGCGGTTCTGCATTGGAGGTACTGCGGGTTAGAGATGGGTTTTTTAGTGTGGTCATTTTAATAACAATCCCACACTACTGGGCAAATTCCACACCTGCCTGGTGCCTTATGAAGGTTTTTCCCATCTCAAAAAAAAAAAAAAATATATATATATATATAAAAATAATAGTAGAGTTAACAGGGTTCCACACTTCAAGTACCTTGGGGACTTCATTGAACCTGGTAAGAACAGTTCAAGTCTGGTTTCGCTTATCGTGATTTACAAGTAAATTCAAGTTTCGTTGGATGTTATTCCACTCCTTTCCTCCTACCCCCCACCCCCCTCTCACCTGTCTTACTGTGGGAGAGAATAGAAACCAGGCAGTTGCATAGTACGAGCCGCCTCGACAACGTGTCTCTCGTAAGTAAACCCCCATTTTTTAATGTTAAACCTCTCAAGTTTACACCTCGAATTGAGTGAACCCGCGGTCCTCCTAGCCTTTTATAAACCCGCAATTAACATGTGGTCCGATCCGTGCCGGATAAATAACCAGTGATTTGAATTTAAGTTTGCAAAATCGTTATCCATTAGCCATTCTGGCTTGGGTTCAATAATTATTGCAACCTGCAATTCCTTGCAATCTCTTATCGCGTTGCGTCAATTTCTTTAGTTTTCTCTCTCGTGGTCACTTTGTGCGCTTGCGTATAACAAGTTCGGTCATCATTTCGTGTTCAATCTATAGTCGCTCAAGCACCCATCGGCGCATGCGTCAACTTCAAGCTGCAATTCCAATGTCATGGCTCCATCAATGAACGTCATTTCATCGAAGGTAAGGTGAGTGGGGATCCTTCTCCTTCAATCCTCCCTACTCCCCTCCCTCCATGGTGTTACCGCTAACTGCTCTTCGCTTTAGAATCAGTACGTTCGCTCAGCTGTTTCTTCGTTTAGTTAAAACAAAATCTCAAAATGTCAGACAAAGAGACAGTTCCTTCCGGAAACATTAATGATTCTGGTCTTGACCAATCAATTATAAACGCAACTCTCAATAAATCTCTCGTAAATACACCTTCGCCTGGTTGTTCAGAAGCTATGAACAGTTCGAATCACAATAATCAGTTCAAACTACTTGTAAATAAACGCATGAGAATCATCCAATAGTTGGAATTGACTTTGAGAAGCGTTCCAACTGAAGTTTCAGATACTCTACATAACCAAATTCAAGAACATTTCAATGAATTTGAAAAGATTAGTGAACAAATTTTTGAATTATCGATCATCCACAATATAAGTGATACATCCCTCAATGATATTCAACAAAAATATGATGAACTTTATCCGAGATTTATTCAAATGTCAATACCTCAGAAATGTGTAGCTAATGTTCCTAATAAGTCGAACATTTCACTCCCGCGAATTTCGCTCATCAAATTCAATGGAAAAATTTCTAAATGGAATGAATTTTTTACGAATTTCAACTGTCTCATTCACGAGAATGAAAGTTTATCTGCGATTGAAAAGTTCCAATATTTGCGATCAAGTTTGAGTGATTCTGCACTAGAATCTATATGTCATGTACCGTTGTCAGAGTCTGGTTACAACTTAGCTTTTCATCAGCTTCAAAAACGATATCAAAACCCTCGAATTTTGTGCAATTATTTCGTTGAACAAATCCTTGACTGTCAGTCAATATCAAAACCTGATTACAATTCAGTAAGAAGCTTTGTTGAGACAAATTCTTCAGCTATTGAATCTTTGAAAGGTCAGAATCTCAAAGATCCATTCGATTTCGTTTTATTATCAATATTATTACGAAAACTGGACATGAAAACAAGATTCGAGTTTGAATCTTCATTAACAAACAATGAGATACCCGAAAGCAATGCACTGATTCAGTTTCTGATTAAAAAGTCTCGCACTTATGAACTCGTAAACCCCACTCAAACTGTGAACTCTACTGGTAAAGAAAATAAAAGAATGAACAACACTAGTTTGTTAATCAGTTCGAATCAAAACAAACCCAACTCTGATTCTGTGCCTCTCAATCGACCTGCATCTAGGAGTTGTAACGTTTGCAATTCAAATGATCATATCATTTATAGTTGTCCGAAATTAATCAATATGAATGTCAATGAACGTTACAATATTGTAAAATCCCTGAAACTGTGTTTTCAATGCTTAGGTAGTCACGTGCGTACGTTCTGTAAGTCGAAAAACCATTGCAAAAAGTGTAATTCAATTAAACATCACACGTTATTGCATTTAGAGAATATGTCACAAAACGCTGAACGCACACCACCTCAGGATGTGTCTAAACCAATCCCTACACAAGACTCAAAGACTCACAAAGTGGTTTGTAACACGAGTTTATCGATTTCAAATTCGTCAGATTGTCTTCTGGGAACTGCTCGAATTATTGTTTTTGATTCTTTCAATAAACCTCACATCACTCGCGCGGTTCTCGATTCAGCCTCTCAAATCACCGCTATCACAAAAGGTTTAGTTGACAGACTAAATGTAAACCCAGCTGTTTCTCAACGAAAGCTGATAGGAATAGGCTCAACTACCACTAAATGTTACGGTGAAATCAAGTTGAAAATTTCGTTTTCAGTTCAGAGAGATTTTAGTGTCAGTACTAACGCCTTGGTACTGAATTCGATAACCTGTAAACAGCCAATCACTTCATTGGATGCGAAACAATTCACACACTTGTCTAATTTGAAGTTAGCAGATGAAAAGTTCTATGAGTCTAGTGAGGTAGAAGTTCTTATTGGAACTGATATATTTCTGGATACGATTTGTACACAGGCCCAGGGAATTACTCTAAAGTTTGATAATTCACCTGGCGCTCTTAGCACTGTATTTGGATATGTTATAATGGGTCCAACAAACAGCTGTAATAATTCAAGTTCGCTACACGCCTCTTTGTTAACGTATGTGGAACCTATTTCAAAGATGGATTTTGTAGAAGACAAAAGTGAGTTGAAACCTCAAACGTCAGTTCTCACCACTACAACTGAAGAAAAAACTTGTGTATTAAAGTGTGTAGAGAAACATTCCAATCTTCACAAAATTGTTCGAATTTTCGCATACTGTCTTCGGTTTATTAACAACTGCAAAACAAAACGTCAAGGTTACAATCTTCGAAGCCGTAAAGCACAACATCTTGATTCTGTTGTATCCTCCCCTTCTGTCGCCGAATGTCGTCGTTCGCTATCAGTGATTGTGAAGGACACTCAACAATTTTATTTGCATGAAGCGATTGCTCTCTTGTCACAGGGCAAACCAGCACCTCCGAGTTTATCCTCGTTAACTCCATTTCTTGATGAAAGTGGGATACTTAGGGTGGGCGGTCGCCTTCACAAATCAGACCTCCACTATAATAGGAAACATCCTATTCTACTCCCGAAAAACTGTCATCTCAGCTTACTTATTTGTCGGCAATTTCACACAGAGAATTTACATGTCGGTCCACGTACCACTCACTCGTTAATAACGCAAAAATACTGGATAATTTCAGCGCGCAATCTCGTAAGAAGTTGTATCAATCATTGTATAAGATGTACTCGAATGAGAGCAACACCTTGTCAACCTATCATGGCTGATCTTCCCGAATGTCGAACTAACCAATCTAATGCATTCACGCATGTTGGAGTTAACATGGCTGGCCCTTTCATCACGAAATCCAGTCCTCTTAGAAACGCCAAGCAGTACAAAGGGTACCTAGCGTTATTCATTTGTCTCACAGTTAAAGCTGTTCACTTGGAGTATGTGACTGAACTCACAACTGCAGCATTCCTAGCTACTCTAGATCGATTTGTCTCAAGAAAAGGACTTTCTTCTCACATTTATTCCGATAATGGTCTCAACTTTGTCGGCACCTCAAGGCATTTAAATGAGGTTTTCAAATTTCTAAGTGAACATCGAGATGAAATCAATGATAATCTTATTCAAAGAGAAATAACCTGGCATTTCTCACCACCCAATAGTCCTACATTCGGTGGATTGTGGGAAAGTAATATCAAATCAGCCAAAACGTTGATCAAAAATCAGATTGGTGAAACACCCCTCACCATGGAGGAGTATTCAACTATTTTCGCACGTGTTGAAGCCATACTGAATAGTCGGCCCCTGCTTGATTTATCGCCGGACCCCGCCGAAAATGCGTCATTTCTCACACCTGGTCACTTCATTGCTGCTCGTCCACTATTACAAGTTCCTGAATTACCCTTGGACGATAAGATCTCGCTTAAACAGCGATGGAGATATCTTCGACAGATCGTTCAATCTTTTTGGAAAATATGGTCGAGAGATTATCTAAACACAATGATTCAGAGAAACAAATGGAAGAAGTCATCTAAAGAAGTCAAATCAGGCCAGTTAGTGCTGATTCAAAACTTAAATACCCCTCCTTCGATCTGGCCGTTGGCTAGGATTGAGAGTGTTCATCCTGGCACTGACGGAGTGATTAGAGTGGTGACACTTCGCACTCCTACTGGAGTTATCAAGCGTGCTGTAAACCGTTTGATAGTTCTCCCCACCGATTAGTATACACTTCAATATTGTAAATACATCTTTGTTGAAAGTGTTCTTCGAAGATACTGTTTGTATTATAGTTCTCTTTGTTTTCTTCTTTTACTTTGTTTAGTGCTACACCTCGTTATGTGTGTTTACGTATACCAACCGTGCCTTCACCTCGAAAACTGTTTTTTAAAATGAACTATGTTCATCTTATGTGGGCGGTATGGTAAGAACAGTTCAAGTCTGGTTTCGCTTATCATGATTTACAAGTAAATTCAAGTTTCATTGGATGTTATTCCACTCCTTTCCTCCTACCCCCCACCCCCCTCTCACCTGTCTTACTGTGGGAGAGAATAGAAACCAGGCAGTTGCATAGTACGAGCCGCCTCGACAACGTGTCTCTCGTAAGTAAACCCCCATTTTTTTATGTTAAACCTCTCAAGTTTACACCTCGAATTAAGTGAACCCGCGGTCCTCCTAGCCTTTTGTAAACCCGCAATTAACAGAACCAATGGCCCTTGAATGAATATCATGGCATAATCGCCTCCAAAAAGTGAAGAAAGCTGTAGGATTAGTTCAAAACCTTTGCAATAGGAAATGCATGTCCAGACAGACCAAAATCCGGCAATACAACACTGTTATAAAACCATATGCAAGTGAAACTCTGGCACTTAACACAAAGAGAGAAATTAAAGAAATTAAAATTATGAGGAAAATTTTAGGAGCTCAACTCACTGAAGTAGGATACAGTCTGCAATCAATAGAAACAACTGAACATTTTTCAAACATCAAAGTTGACATTTGGAAAATGCGTATGAAGTTCTTCAGACATCTCAATAGATTACCTAATAACAGACTAACAAAACAGATAATTGAATATGCAACAAAACTCAAAATTTCAACACCTTGATTAGACAGAATTTGTAAGGACATGACAAACGCCAACATAACACAGAGATTTTTGAAAAAAAAAACACATATAGACACATGGTAGACAATTGCAAAATTACAAAACAGCCAAAAGAAAAGCAATTCAGACATAATTCATAATATTAATAGCAATAACAACAACAACAATAATAATAATAATAATAATAATAAAAAATAAATTATACAATAATCATGCAACAGCTAGCTGTGCACTTTGACAGAGGGCCACAAGAGTTTGACACTATCTGTACTGAAAACATTCACCAGTTTTTGTTGGAAGAACAAACTAGCTTCCAAGTCTGATGTTCCCAGAAGAGCATTCATATCCCATGCACCTTACTTTGTCATCATCCTATTTCAAGGTTACAAGTGCACAGCTAAATGCTGGCAACTGTACATTCAATTGAAGTAAAACAATAGTTGAATAGAAACATTATAATTGTATTATAATATGATATCAAATTAAATCAAATAATTCTTTATTTTGACAAAAAAAATCATAAAATACATAAGTAATTGTAATAAAATGGAGTCATATTGAAAATTGATAATTTAATAAATGTAACTGGTGACTAGGAAGACAATGGATGAGGAATCAGCAGTCTGGAGCTCGGCAGCTCGGCCTACTCCAGGTTGCTTTCTCTCTCTAACCTTAATAACTTTTCATTTTCTTTTCCTCTCTCTCAAAAGTGGCGTGATTTTCCGCCCAAGGAAAATTACGTCACAGACTATTCTCTGGATGAGAATCTACTTTCCCACGGGCAGTTGCCGAGGGAACGTAAAAGTGAAAGGACAGCCTGGACGGGATCCAGTTGTGAGTAACTGAGTTGAAATGTTTGAACAAGTGATTTTGGTGATATTATTTGTGCACAGTGAGTGAGCAATTTGAATTTACACCTAATCCAAAATTTAACTTCTTTTACCAAATTTTTTGCTTCCTTTTCGAGATTGGGCAGACTAGGGCGGGTAGTTACTTAGATATTAAATTAATTAATTAAAAATTCTTGTTTTAACCCTAAACCTTAAGAGAGAGAGGAAGAAAGAGCCAAGGAGAAAAACGATTGTAAATATTTAAAAAAAAGGGATGTTCTTAAGGAAATAGTATTACTTGGCATAGGCTGAGGGAACTCATATATAATGATTGAACCATTATTTTTATTTATGTCGATTAAGCCATTAGTTTTGAACAAGTTTAATAAGTAAAGCAATTACTGCTCTTGAGGTATTGATGAATCCTCTTAGTTGATTTTTTTTATAAAATGTTTATAAACAAGTAGCAATTTCATTGGATCGTAACTTTTAATTGTATCGTGTAATACTATGAAATTCCAATTACATTCAGTTATGTCAGTATGATTATTAATTTTTAAATATATATGGTTTCACGAAATTTCCAAGAGCAATTTAGTAATTGATTTCGAGTTATTCAGTTATAATCAGTTATTTCAATAAATATGATTATTAATTTGTAGATGTATTGTTTCATGAATAGAGTCCAAAGGCGATTATTCGTTAATCTAGAGTTATCAGTTGCTTTCAGTTATTTCAATAATAACTATTATTAATTTGTAGAGATATTGTTTCATGAATTGAATTCAAGAGTCTTTTTTATTAATTTCGTGTTCGCAGTTGCATTCAGTTATTTCAATAATAACTATTATTAATTTGTAGAGATATTGTTTCATGAATTGAATTCAAGAGCCTTTTTTTATTAATTTCGTGTTGCCAGTTGCATTCAGTTATTTCAATAATAACCATTATTAATTTGTAGAGATATTGTTTAATTTCAATAATATCTATTATTAATTTGTAGATATATTGTTTCATGAATTGAATTCAAGAGCATTTTTTATTAATTTCGTGTTGTCAGTTGCTTTCAGTTATTTCAATGATTATGGTTATAGGTCGATTTATAATTTTGTGAATTGTGTTTCAAGAGAAATTACTTACATAGTAGGGTTATTCACTATCGTTCAGATATTTTTCAAGGGGCATGGTAGTCAATGCTGAGAAATAACATATTATCAGTAGAGTTGAATGATAGTTTCTGATGACCATAATTAAGTGTTCTATTTGGTTTTGCTAATGGAATAGTAATAATAGGGTGCCATTGTCGTTCTTGTGGTATCAAAACTTGTTGGTATGTTGGTAATTAATGCAGAGTAATACTGTCGATTCTGGCACAAGGTAGAGTAGAGTAATACTGTTGATTCGGCAAATATTGATAAAGCAAAGTAGAATAATATCGCCGGCTCTGGCACAGGGTAATTTGGTTAGTATTTGGAATTTAACGGCTATATCTCATGTATACTTTGAAGGTTGTTAGAGTTTTAACTAATCGAATTGCTATGATATTTAAGTTAATGAGATTACTAGCTTAAGAAGAATTTTTTTGGGCAAGGCCAACATTGTACCCCAAGAAGGGTGGAGAATAAATTGCGTTTTTTCTGAAGATCCGTGCCTCTCTGCCTTCCACCCCACCACATACTGGTTACATAATAGACATTGCAAAATAATGTAAGGCAAAATAAAAATACTACTGTACTTATGCTAAATTGCAATGCAATTTGCTTGCAAGCAGGAGCACAGTACATGTAAAAAACGTTTTTTATGTTGCTAACATTCACACACAAATTCACACTCCTCTCATACTATGAATAAATGTGCAAATCAAATAGATTGATAAGACTATATTGGAATAGATGAATTTATATCAAATCACTAAATAGACTCTCAATAGTTTCCTGTGAAAGGCTTGACCATTTAAAAGTTTATTTTTTGTAGGAGCATTCATTTAATATTTTAATTGTGTCAGGAACAAAGTTGAAAAATTTTGGTTTGAGAGATACAAAAGATTAAAAAAAAAGTAGGACAAGCTTAAGGAAGTCGTGATATGTAGTTGGCTAAGCTTCTTGTGCTATACATTTGATTATCAACAAAAGTTTGCCAAGTACAACAACCTGATATTACACAAAATGAGTACAGAACCTTGAAGACATAAATGTAACATAGTGGCAAACACTTCAATGAACGAAAAATCGGAAAAGAAATCGTTCCTCCTCATTGAACTTATTATTGACTTTTGTAGGACAACTTTAAATTTGACTTTTGTAGGTTGAGGTGAGTTTTGTCAGTGGAACCCCAACAGCTAATGCCATAATTTAATTTGGAATCTACTAGTGCGAAATAGAGTTGTCTGAGTACAGTCCCAGGTGGCAAAAAAACTTGAGGAAAACTTTCCAAAATCTTGCCATGACTGCTTGGAACACTTGATTCAAGTTTTCCATTGAAAACAAGCAAGCTTATGAAAAGCATGAGACAAGCTTTCTAGTTCCCAGTTGAAACACTTGGCACAAGCTTTCCTCAACAGTTAAAGGTAAACTTGAACAGAAGGCCTCTACCAAGCTTACCAGGCAAGCTTACAGAACACTTAAAATAAATACTTGCAACAAACTTAGCCACACATGCTTTGAGCAAACTAGCCAGGAAAGTCTAGTATTTTTTTAAAATCAGCAAATAAAAAAGCTGCCCCTTATTTAATAACAAACAAAAATATACATGCATTCTATTACAAATAGATGCTATCACAACTTGTTTGTCCAATACACAAACAAGTTGTGATTGCATTTTGGTTCAAATCAAATCAAATCAAATCAAAATCAAAATCAAATCAAAATTTTTTATTTCATTTTCAAAACAATTTAGGGTCCTGCCAAACCCGTAGGTTTTTCGGCGGGTGCCCAAATTACAAAAAGGTTAAACTAAGATTAGATAAAATTACTGAAAATAATATGCCACTATACAAAACAGTTTTTAAAGAAAAGGAAAAGAAGACGATACATAATGAAACAAAACAAAATAAATGTGATCAAACTTTACAAAATTTGTTGAGAAAATATAATTAAAATATTTGTTATAAAGAATAATCATTTCATGCCTGAACAATAATGGCAATAGTAAATTATTATAGAAATGAATAGAAATGTTATTGCAAATATGAATGAAAAAAATAGAAAGAAAGGAAAGGAAGAATTGTTTCAGAATACCTTTGATAAGAATTTAATCGTTGAGGCAGGCGGCAGTGTCAACAAATGAGATGAATATAATTACTTCAGCCAGCAGAACTTGAAAAATAATCTAATAATTTAAGCAAATAGTGGATTTTTTACAGCATTTTCAATAATTGATTTTACAAATTTGTAATCTATTTATAAATTAAATATATTGTTATTATTTAGATAGATCATTATGTCTTTTTTGGAGTAATCACGAATATTTGGGGGAAGCCTGTTGAATAAATAAGGAATAGTGTAATTGAGAGATCTTTTACCATATACATTATTGAATCTGGGGACTAGATATATTATCGGGAATCTTAAATTGTAGTGTGCGGGAGGAGCAAGAATTCTATGATAGAAATTATCTTTGAAAAGTGTAATCATCTTGAAGTAGTAGAAATTTCTAGGTGATAAGGTATGATAAAATACTTGTAAGCAGTGAGGGTTGTTTGGATCAATATTGTGAACAAGAATTCTGGTTTTTAGACAATTTAATGTTCTCAATTGAACTCGTTCCACTCTATTCAGAAGATAATTCGCTGCATTACCCCACGTTTCGATTCCATATCTAATAATTGGTTCCATCAGTGACTTATAAATCAGGTACAAGCAGTCGGGAGTAATGTTTTTATGTAAATAAAAGATTTTTGCGTTAAGCGCTTGTAGTTTTTTTAAAATGTGGTCAATCTGAGGATGCCATCTCAGGCTGCTATCAATTATAATACCAAGGTAACGGGTGCTATTCACTAGAGCCAGAGGCAGACATGTACAATTTTGAAAAGCATTTAAATGGAGGCAATGACAATCATGGCTTAATACTGTTGGTGTTATATCACATCTTAGATGAGGAGATTTAAAATGTATCAGTACAGATTTTTTTCTATTAATAATCAGATTTCTATCATGGGACCATCTTAATATTCTATTATAGTCTAGTTGAATTAGACGTTCAGCTTCTTGTAGATCCCTGTGTCCGACTATTAGAACTGTGTCATCTGCGTACATAAATACTTCACCATGTCTAATTACATTGGAGATTGAGTTGACATAAATATTATATAAAATGGGGCCTAGAATGCTGCCTTGTGGTACGCCAAAACCATCACTTTTGTGTAATCCACTGTGATTGCCACCTAGGTTGACCATAAAATGTCTATCACTCAGATAGCTCTTGAATAATTTCAATACATTGCCAGTAATTCCAATATTTGATAATTCTTGAAGTAATATCTTGTGATCAAGGGTATCAAATGCTTTAGAATAATCAATAAACAGTGCAAGAACATGATATCTGTCGTTTAAGAGAGTGTTTATTCTATTAGTAAAATTTACCAGAAGGGATTCCGTGCTTTTTCCCTTTTGAAATCCATATTGAGAGTTGGAAATAATATTATTTTCAATAAGGTATTTATCCAAGTGTGTGAATAGGTATTTTTCAAAAATTTTCTCGGGAACTGACAATTTAGAGATAGGCCTGAAATTATTAAAGTTATCACGAGCACCAGATTTGTAAATTGGTTTAACTATAGAAATCTTCATTGAATCAGGAAAAATTCCTTTTGAGATAGATAAATTAATCAAGTGGCAGAGAGGAATGTAGAGACAGTCGTCGAGGATTTGAAAATCCGAAAACTCCCACACCATCAAAACCAGGTGATTTATTTTTATCCATATTATTTACTATTTGTTTAATGTCTTGAACAGCAGCTTTTCTGAGATAAAAATTGTAATTTGGTGGGACCGAGACAGAGTCATCAAGAATTAGTGAACATGAATGAGAGGTATTCCTAATGTTTCTTATGAAGGAGTCGGCGAATGCTGAACAAATTTGATCGGGACTTGAGAATTGATTAGAAAAATTTTTTAGGACTCTATCATCAGACACTTCGGATGATCTTCCCAGAACACCATTTATACACCTCCACTTCTTTCTAATATCGTTTTTAGACTCATTAAAGTTCTTAATTATGTAATTTCTCTTAGCATGTGTTATTTCTTTATTTAGTTTGTTTCTATAAGATTGATATTCATTTTTGTATTCCGGACTTGAAGGATTACTTTTGGTGCGCCTGAATAAGATATCTCGCATTTTAAGTTTACTATAAAGATCTTCTGTCATCCAGTTATTCTTAAAACTATTGGAGTTATTGTTTTTGATACGAATTATTTTTTTAGATTGATTTGCTGCTCTGTCGAAATTCAATTTTATTTTATCGTATACTAAATTGGGTGAGAAAAGCAAGAGACAACTATTCCATTCACTCTGTTTTAAAATGGATAAACGTTTTTTCTTATCAATAATTGTCTTAAATTCTTCTTTCTCTTGATTAGGTTTTATTTGGGGGTTGTATTGTATTTTGCAACTTATGACATAGTGATCAGAGATCTTTAGATTTATTACTCCGGTGTTTGAACTGAAATTACTATTAAGTAGACGTAAGAATAAATGGTCAATACAAGTTTGAGTAAGCAAGTTTTGTCTGAGCTCCTCTCTCGTGACTATAGATATACCTTTTTTACAACCATAAGATAATAACATCGATTCATATAATTGTACAAAATGATCGAAAATGATTGTACGAAATGATAATTGTAAAAATAATATCAATATTGGCATTACAGACAGCTAGGGTGAGTTCGTTGAAATTCTGTCTCAATGACCTAATATTAAGATAGATAATCTTGAACGGCGGAGCAATAATCTCATGAGATAAAGAGGAAGGAATGCTATTATCAGCAAGCCAGCTGTCAATAGTTGGAAACGCCTTGCAAGGCAAAACCGTCTCCTCAATTTGAAAATCATATTCAATCATGACTATAAAATTTAAGATAAATTAATTTAAGATTTCCCAAATAGGTAGGCAAGTTTCCAACTTTATAAAGAATAAAATAATAATAAAAGCAGAATACGATTTGTAATAAGGAAATACGGAAAACTTGAAACTGAACATAGCAGAAGTATAATCTTTTAGATGATTTTATCGAGATCTGATTCATTTTTAATACGGATTACTTGTGCCTGGGGTTCTTTTCTCACTAGTAATCTGCCCTGAGAAGACCACACATACTTGTAGCCAAGTGATTTAGCTCGTAACTTAGCTTGCATGAGTAATCTTTTATTAAATGCTGTGAGATTCTCATTGAAGTAAATTGACCCATCTGACGAGATTCCTAGTTCCTTATTAGTTAGTTTCGCTGCACGTCCTTTAGTGATCCATTCAGCTCGAACAAATTTTGAAACAAATTGCACAATTAGCACAGGAGAAGTAACTGTTGAATTTCCAGAGGGTTTTCTGATTGGTAATCTATGAGCAGCACTCACGTCACTTTCTCGAAAATTCAAGTTTATTTTATCGGCTATCAGTTTCAAATCATCAAGAGGGGACCTAGCATCAGTTACATCCAGACAGTGAATCTCCAGATTATTATTTCTACCGTATTGTTCCAATTCATTAATTTGCATACTAAGATCGTTGATGATACCATCCTTTGCGCGAATTTGTGTGTTCAGTTTAGCAATTTCACCAGTCAGTTTTTTATTTTCGGCGCGGAGCTCTTTTATTTCCTTAAGAAATTCATCATATTTGGCGGACATGAACTCCTGGCTCAACTGTACAGCACTCACAGTAGTTTCAATGTTAGTTAATTTAGTGTTCAATGATTGAAGGAGTGTACGAATGTCCTGATCATTAAGATTATCAGTAGGAGTTAGATTACCTGGAGATGGGATCCCTTTTGCCCCCTTCGAATTCTTGCACACATGGAAGCAACGCCACTTTTTTCGTTCGTCCTCCGACATTCGGCGGTATGCTGTTTCTTTAAGACTGCACTTGAAATGGAACTTGTTATTACACCCGAAACATGTCACTGAATCATTAGAAGCTGGCAGAGAACTGTTACAATAATAACACTGTGCCATCACTAAAAACTTCGTAGGTAATAAATTAATGTAGTGGTTTTGAACAAAATTAGGTTACGATGAAACAAGACTGTTCTCTTATCAGAGCACTGTGAAATCGACGTCCGCTCGCCTCGAACGACTGATTACGACTATGAACTAAAATGAAATGGTTCTGAACTAAAATGAATAAATAAATTTAGGAAATAAAAATATGGAGTTGGGGTTGAATAATTTATTTTTATGCTTCATTTCATTCATATGAATGTATGGTGATTCATCAGTTTTTTAGTGGAGATCCTCTTGCAAAACCTGCCTCTTCTTTATTATACAAGACTTACTTACCTGATGTATGTTGGTGAAAAGAACTTTGATTAAAAGATAAACAACAGTGATGACTGAAACAGTGTATACCACACATATGAACAATAACAGCTACAATCCAGAACCACAACAAAATGGCACAAAGGTGTCAAACGCCTAGCAAGTAACATTGGATGCTTCTAGCGCTGCAGAGGAGAATCAGGAGAGTTTCTCCTTGATCCTCAAAAACTGTCAGCAACTTGTCCAACTCTACGACAAGCTATCCAAAAACTTGTGATAGACTTTCAATGGCACGTTTTGAGGAATACTTGCCTCATGTGTTTGGCAAGTTTAATTAAAAAAACTTTTCCTGCCAAACAAAGGGCAAGGCTTTCTGTAAGCTTACCTGCTACCTGAGGTCAGAGGAAGGAATCTTTTAAGGAAATATAATGTTCTGAGAATGATAAATAGGTAATTTTTTGTATTAATAATATGGTGAAACAAACAGAGTTTCTCATCTTCTATTACACCAAGATATTCAATAGACTTAATTTGTAACACAATGGTGCAATCACAGTTAGGACTTATGAAACTTCAATGGATGGAGTAATAGCCAAGAAGTAGACAAAGTAAAATAATAATACATATTTAGTTTTAGATACATTAAGGGGTAGGCTATTACTACTGAACCAAAAATTTAATTTATCTAGATCTTCCTGCATCACAACATGCAAATTCTCCTTATCAGTAATGAATGCAGTATCATCTGCAAGGGTAAACAGTATGTCATTGAAATTATCTGAGAAGAGATCATTATTAAAGACAAGGAATAGCACAGGACCCAGAACTGTACCCTGTGTATCTCAACAGTCCACCTCCAGGGTTCCATTTCTGGCATCTCCAATTCCAACATATTTTGCAATCAAGTTAGGCTAGTTTGAAGTAACTGACAATAGACAGAATGACAAATATAGGCCCACAGAAACAGAATTTATTCATTTCGAATTCCTCAATAGTGCTATTAGTGTATACTTTTAAGACCTTCCGAAATGGTGGATATATTGACAACAGTATTGAATAGCTGATGGAAATCAATGACTTCTACCATACTGTACAAAAATACCAGTCATCACCAGTGGTAACTATTTAGCTATTCAATGCTGTTGTCAATATGGCAATATCCACCATTGTGGAAGTCTTCAGTATAAACTAATAGCACATTAAGGAATTTGAAATTAATAGACATTGCAATCTATTACTCACATAAGACCTAAAACATCAATGAGCCACTCCTCTAATTCCAGCCTTATATAGTTTTTCAAGCAGCACTGAGTGTATCAAATGCCTTCCTAATATCTAAAAGCAAACCAGACACGAAATGCATAACTTTGGCATTAAGATTATTGTAAATTGGAGCCATAACATTTTCAGAAACACTTTTGAAAATTAGAATCACTTTAGCTAGTTTCATTGCTGTTGGAAATTTTCCACTCATCAGGCTGCAATGGAAAATGTCATCAACTAGAATTGGAACTACAGCAAAAACAACAGACTTCAGGATTCTAGACAAAATGCCATCACCTCCAGGAGTCTTGCCTGGTTTTGAATATGAAAATACTGTTTTGAGACTTTAATATTGTCACAAACTCACTTGTCTCCCCCTCAAGTGAGGGTGATGACTTCTCAAGTGTTGCTCCTGAGGGACTGAACTCAGCTGGTGTAGGTCAGGGTGGACAAGGTTGGTCCAAAATCCTCCTAAGGGTGAATCGATTCCTTCCTTGGAAACAGTTCCCCTGTGGAGGGTGGGTGTGCAGTCTGAAACTGCAGTTGATGGCTGGCTGTCTGAAACGGCTAGCCCAAGGGTACTGTTTCAGGGTGATGGGTTAGGGAAGGACTTGCTGTCTGTAATGGCAAGAAGGAAACAAGCTGTCTGCAATGGCTTGCTGGTAAAGATTGGGTATGCAGTCTGGAACTGCATATGATGACTGGCTGTCTGTAATGGCTAGTCCAAGGGTATGAAGTATTGAGGTTGGGTAGGACTTGCTGTCTGCAATGGCAAGTAAAGGAAGTAAGCTGTCTGAAATGGCTTCCTTGGCATCAAGGAGGGGAACTTGCTGTCTGAAACCACTGGTGAAGGAAACAAGCTGTCTGAAATGACTTGCCAAGGTCAAGGAAGGAGACTTGCTGTCTAAAATGGCAAGTAAAGCAAGTAAGCTGTCTGAAATGGCTTGCTGTGGTCAAGGAAGGACACTTGCTGTGGTCAAGGAAGGACACTTGCTGTGGTCAAGGGAGGACACTTGCTGTGGTCAAGGAAGGACACTTGCTGTGGTCAAGGAAGGACACTTGCTGTGGTCAAGGAAGGACACTTGCTGTCTGAAATGGCAAGTAGAGAGAGCAGGTCATCTGTAATGGCTCACTGAGGTCGAGGAGGGGAACTCAGTGTCTGAAATGGCAAGTAAAGGAAGCAAGCTGTCTGAAACGGCTCACCGAGGTTGAGGGAGAGGACCTGCTGTCTGAAACAGCAAGTAAAGGAAGCAAGCTGTCTGGAGTGGCTTGCCAAGGTCGAGGAGGGACACTTTGCTGACTGAAATGGCAAGTAGAGGAAGCAGGAAATTTGTAACAGCTCATGAAGGTCAAGGGTGAAGGAGGGTGAGGTAGGATCTTGCTGTCTGAAATGGCAAGTAGAGGAAGCAAGCTGTCTGTAATGGCTCACTGAGGTCAAGGATGGAGGGGTTTGGTTTCTTGAAGGCAACAGATTGAAGCACCAAGTCAAGGTGGTTGGGGGCAACAGCTCGTTTGATGTACCCTGGGGGACCCCACAGGAAGCTCACCTCAAGAAAGAACTCTTGTTCTCATTTAGGAGAGCTCCTGGAAAGTTGTGTTGAGCAGTCACCACTCTGCTGCTTAAATACTCCCCTTGGCAGGTAGAATGTGGCGAGGGGTGGGGGGGGGGGGGTGCCAATGACATATTGGTGCAATTCAGATGTGCAGGCAGTACCTCATTATCTCTGCAATCTTTAGCTGGTGATGTCAGAGGCCTCTACTCCAAGTGTAATTTCCTCTTCCCCCCCATCGCAATCACTTTGTGACAAAAAACAAAAAAGTTCATTGTAAGTAACTGGCTCAAAGAAAATGGAAGTTGGGCATGAAGACATCTGAAAGAGATCACTACGTTTCCCCAATGCATGGTGAACAGAATTTATGGTTGAAGCTGCTACTTCCTTGGGAACATTGACAAAGAACATATTAAATAAGTGAACATGAAATTAGTTGACTCAGATGAGTAATAAACAATCAAACCAGTTGCTCAAGTAGAAATCGAAATACCCAAAATTTGATCATAGCCTTTAATATAAAATTTATTATGATGCCTCTATGGTTGAATTCAACCACACTTCAGACAATACCAAAATGGCAGATTTTATTCTCCAACAACTGATGTAGGTTATTAAATGATCAAAGTTGCTATTAAGGCCTTTAATTTTCTGATGAAATATAGTAGAGCTGGAGCCTACTGAAAAATGATTCATTTACTTCATCAATAGACTTTAGTAAAACACAATATTGTTTTTAGTCTCATCAATACTAGTAGTGAATAGAGTCTTGATAAGCATAATATCAGCCATGTTAGGCAAGAAATCAAATTTGATGAAAGAAAACAACCTGTTTAACACAAAAGAAACATCTTCACTTCTCTACCAAATTAGTTTTGAATTTTCAAGAACAATTTAGTCAAAGTTATTTCATATTTGTATATGATACATTTATTAAAATGGCATACCTTGCACTGCTAGGTCTTTCATCCATTGAAGAGGCTGTAGAGGGATCTCTGCTCAATCCTGCATCTGACCCTCCATCATCACTATCAGGACCTGATCCTCTTCCTTGACTTGCTTGTTTTTTGGGACGTTTTCTACTCCCTCCAAACCAAGATTTCCTCCCTGAACCATATTCAGGACTGGAAACACTTCGTGACATCTGCTCACCTGGTCTGGCTGGTGCACCACTTTGTGCACTGCTTGGACGGCAAGTGCATTCTGGACACTTGCATGTACACATCTCATCTTGACTCACAGCAAAACATCTATTACGCTTTGTGCATATAAGTCCTCCACTGGAATAGGAAAACAAAGAAGAATTTAGTGGACAATGAGGAATAAGCTATTGTATTGTTATAAAATCAACCATCTTCTAGTTATAAAATAAACTATTAATCATCTATTGTCTAGTTATAACTGGTCACAGTTAAGTTCAATTGTAGAAGGAGGAAAATGAATTGAGTCTTCTGTATTAAAGCTTGAAATATTCTCAGCAAAAGGCCATAAACATTATTTGCTTAGAACATTTGGCCTACTGCTGATAACATTTGATAAGAACATTAGGTCTATTGCTTATCACATTTGCTTCCTGACTAGACAGACAATGAATAATTATCTCCAAGTGAATCATATACTGTGTGAGTGTCAATATGGATTTAAGCAGGGCAAGACTATCACTGATGCACTCTCTGATGTTAATGCAGAAATCAATGAAGCCATTTTCTCCAATAATAAGGCTATGATGATATTTGTAGACTTGAAAAAGCTTTTGATTTAACTGTCAGGAGAATTCTATTGAAAAAACTTGAAACAATTAATGTATGGGTGCGACCCTAGGCTGGTTCTGTAGCTTTATTTTAGGCAGGCAACATGCATGTACATATAACAGGCATCATTAGTGATGTGATTGGTGTGGACTATGGGGTAATAAATAAATGTTCTATTTCTCTTCTAAAAATAAAGTACAATTCAAATACTAAGCTTGATAATTCTAAGACAAGAGAAATTAGGTAATCCAGTGGATTACTTTGGGTCTAGTTTTACTTTTCCTGATCTACATCAACAATATCTCAAAATTAGCTCTTAATGGTTACTGATGATGTTAGGTTGGTGCAAATGACATTGTTGTTGTTGCAGTAGTGATTGCCAAAGCCAGTTAATACCCAGGTAGCAAAAAAAACTTGAGGAAAACTTTCCAAAAACTTACCATGACAGCTTGGGACACTTGCCTCAAATTTTCCATTTCAAACAAGCAAGCTTGTGGTAAGCATGTGGCAAGCTTTCTAGTTTCCAGTTGAAACACTTGACACAAGCTTTCCTCAACAGTTAAAGGAAAACTTGAACAAAAGGCCTTAACCAACCTTACCAGGCAAGTTTACAGAACACTTAAAAAAACATCTGCAACAAACTTAGCCACACATGCTTTAAGCAAACTAGCCAGGAAAGTCTGATATTTTGTTATACAGATTTATACAGTGTCATTCAGAACAAAAAACAAAATAAAAAATGCACTTACACTCAAAACCACACTGAACACAGACAAATATGATCTCCCAGGGATCTACAAACTAAACTGCTCTGATTGTAACAAATTCTAAATAGGACAAACAGGCTGCACATTCAAACAACGTTACAAGGAACATTTTCAAGCCCTGTCATCAAAAGCTGAATCGAATTTTGCCGACCATATCATTCAAACTGGACACACTTTTACTGACATCAGTACCAGCCTACTAGAGATGAGGCATATTTACTGGAACAGGTATTTTTACTGAGTATTTGATTGTATGGACTAGCACCTAGTATTCGAAGAACAAAATACTCAGATATCTGTGAGTATTTCTAGAAACGAGTAAACTACGCGACTTCGGTACGGTCAGTGACCTGAAGTCCCCACTCCAATTTTTGGAGTAGGAGTGGAGCTTTGTAATATGCAGTTGCACAGTAGCTAGCTAATCTCTCATTATGGAATTATTCAACTACTCACTCGCTCTTTCACTCTCTCTCTTACTCTATCTTTCTCTCTCTATTCACTGTACTCGATTGTAGGCGCATGCTTAGTTGCGTCAAGGACAATAGAACAATTACATTAGATTGTCTTTGGTTGCATATGGCGTACGCAAGTACTTTTCCAGTAAAAATACTTCTTGAGTACGAGTACTTTGTTACTCGAGCGTCTCAAGTCTCGAGTCTTGCCATCCGCGTCTCATTTCGCTACAGCACATTTGAGAGCAACTCAATAATTAGATTCGTGCTGTATTTAACGCAAGAAACAGTAGCAGTACCAGTACCACAGTACAATACTCAATACTGTATGATACTCTCTTACTCTGGCGAACTGGCTAATATAAAATACTAGCTAGTATTTTGGAACAGGTATTTGGAATAGGTATTAGAACGTACTTGTACTCGGAATACTTAGTATCAGAAAAACCTAGTACGACCCATCTCTACAGCCTACACATTCTACATATAAAATCTAAAGGACACGAACTCAACACCTTGGAACAATTTGAAATATACAAACACACCACACACAATAAACAAAACATTCTCAATGAACAACTAAATTTTAAATCTCACAAACTTTTTGATCACATTTTACAAAAACCACAACACTTCTAACCAAAAAACTGACATGATGATCTAAGAACCCACGCCTCTGAAGATGGATCTCATAGATTCGAAAGCGCTCAGCCAGATTAAGTGAGTTATTATACTTATTCTTAACAAATATTTGACTGCAAGTCATTAAATTTCACATGAAAAGTTGATATTAACAACGCAGTTTGTCATGGAACAAGAAATCCAGAAATAAAAAAGCTGCCCATTATTTAATAACAAAAATATACATGTATTCTATTACAAATGAATCCAATTACAACTTGTTTGTCCAATAAACAAACAAGTTGCGATTGCATTTTAGTTCTGAGCTAAAATGAATAAAACCATAAAAAAAAAAACACTTTCAAGTGGAAATTATGACTCACGTTATGGCATGACGGCCACTTCACTCTGTTGTCAAGAGCATCGTCAGATGACCCACAGTGTACTGTACACTGTGGGTCATCTGACAATACTCTTGACAACAGAGTGAAACGGCTGTCATGCCATAATGTGAGTCATAATTTCCACTTGAAAGTGTGTTTTAAGTTTTAATATTAGTATATTAGTGGAAACAAGATGGATCTTCAACACCATAAAATGAATAAATATGGTTAGGAAATAAAAATATGGAGTTGAGTTTAAGTAGTTTATTTTTATGCTTTATTTCATTCATGTGGATGTATGGTAATCCATCACTTCTTTAGTGAAGATCCTCTTGTAATACCTGCCCTTTTTCTATTATACAACACTTACTTACATGATACAAGTTGGTGAAAAGAACTTTGGTTAAAAGATAAACAACAGCGATGACTAAAACAGTGTATACCACACACATAACCAATAACAGCTACAATCCAGAACCACAACAAAATGGCACAAAGGTGCCAAACACAAAACGCCTAGTGAGTGAGGTTGGATGCTTCTAGCGCTTGTAATGATACGTTTTTAGGGTTATAAATTTGATACTTTAATAATTCTTTATTAAAATTAAAATGATGTTAAAAGTCACTGTAAATAAGTTGACATAACCTCTGTGTACAATGTATCAATAGTGCATATCGATATATCGACTTATTATAGTCAACATTGATATATCAACTTAGGGTAATCGATAACAAATAATCGACTATATCTTGTAAGGTTATGTTATTTTTCTCATAACATGTTATGGTATCATTTCCTTATAACATTTGTACATTAAAATAAGCATTTAATAATATACATTTTTAAGTAATATAATTTAATTCTGCTATTGACATCATTGTAAATATCAACTTACTTTTTCTTTTAAATATGTCACACGTGGTAAATTAATTAACTTGATTAGAGTAGTTTGATGATGTGGAGATTTTGACTAGAGTAGTTTGATGATGTGGAGATTTTGACTAGAGTAGTTTGGATGGGTTACCGTGGGAAAGCCAGCTTTCGTTAGCATCACTGGCTGGATACCTCTTGAACTGAATAGATATGTTAGAATTTCAATTAGCTTTTTACTGTTGCAGTGCGTGAAGCAACTTAAATTATTAATGTAACTTTGTTCTTTGTTTTTATTAATCTTTATTATTTCATTTTGCTTTCAAGAGGTATGTAAAATCTGATCAGGAACTCCATAAATTAAGATGAGTATATAGTTTTAAGTTATGATTATAATGTATTAATTTTTGTCTCATGCGTATTATGTTAGGGCGTAGTTATTTTATTTCGTTCATTTTGTAATGTTGAAATTTTGGTGGCAAATCGACCACAGCATTAAAATTATATATATTTAACAAACCAATCTTTTTCATTTTGTTCATGAATCGCAAAATCACCCTTGCCTACTCCAGTATTATATGAAAATTGAGGAACCGATAGCTTTTATTCATTAGACACAGTGTTCATAGGACAACCCATACAATAGAAAACCTATTGTAAAAAGGGGGCGTTGCAAATTGGTACAACCTGGTGGAACTTTACCCTAAAAAACTTTACTCTAAATTAAACGGAATCAATTTTTGTATGATATTGGATAGAGGAGATTTTGTGATCCATGAACAAAAAATATTTTCTTAGGAGTAACAAAATGGCTGACATTCTTGAATGTGAAGAACAAGCCATGAATGATCAACATAGGGAAGAATCATATGATACGATCATAATTGAACAGGATAATGATTCAGAAGATTTAAATTTAACTATACAGAATAGTGATGAAACTGAAACTGTGTCGAGTATGGAAAACAAGTCAAATGAAATAAGTACTCATTTTAATATGCAAATTCTCCTGAATAATTCACAAAAAATGGGTGAAAAACAAACTAAAGAGTCCAAAAATAATGCAAAATTCACCAATGAAAGTTTACATAAATTATCTCAAGAATCTAAAGCTAATTTACAACAAATGAAAGAAGAATTATCTCAAGAATTCAATAATAATTTGCAGAAACAATCTCAAGAATTCAATAATAATTTGCAGAAACAATCTCAAGAATTATTACAAGGGTCGAACATCACCAATAATAATTTACAAACAATGGGTGAAAGACTAACACAAGAAGTAAATGATGTAAAAATTGAAGCTGAAAAAATAAACAAGAGAATTGATGAAAATAATGTTAGGTTAGAAAACAAGATAAGTGAAATTCAAACTGATCTAAGTACCAAAATAGACACTAACCGTAACAAAATCAATGAAAATCAACAAGAACATGCAGTGCTGGAAGTGAAATTTAGCAAATTTGTAGAGAAAACTGATGAGATTATTAATGAATTGCGTGAAAAAACCCAAAAAATAGAAACTATTGTAAATAATGTTAAGAAATCTAGTGAAATGAAAATAACGCCAGTTGTTAAACAAATTGATGATTTAAATGAAAAAGTTAATCAAGTATTTGAAGAACAAGACAAAGTCAACACAAGAGTAAATAAGGAATTTCAGAAATTTGAAAAGAAATTAAATCAAACAGTAATGTCTAGTAATACAATACCCAACAATAACTACATTGACAAACACGAATTTCAAATGATAATAGATCGTAAAAATCCTATGACATTCATAATAAATCTAGTCAAGAAATCAAATTGTAAATTGGGAAAAGATAAAGGGTATAATAGAAAATAACTTAAATGCAATTCCAGCTCAAAAGGATTGGTGGGAATTCATAAGTAATGATATTCAAAATTTTGCAGAATTTGAAAAGAAATTCATTGCTCGTATGTGGCCTGAAGATATACAAGATAATGCTCGTAATAATCTGCAATTTGGAAAATTTAAACTAGGTCATGGAAAAACATGAACTGAAAAACATTATATCAAACATTACAACATTGCTAAAAATTTAATACCGCATATTGACAAATTGACAATTTTCCGCTTTCTCAAGAAACACTATGATGAAACAATAACTACTGCAGCTATACTTAGGAATATTAAAAGTAGTGAGGAATTTATTCAGTTGCTAGACGAATTTGGGCACACTGAGAAGTATAGAGTTGACAGGAATAATAGAAAAGATGATCGTAATGCATTCCATCAAAATCAACAGCATCAATCATTCAATCAAAATCAACAGCATCAAATGTCAGAAAATAATAATAATAGTAATCATTATAATCCGAATAATGGACGATTCTATCAACAAAATAGTAACAGATATGGAAATGGTCGATATAATAATAATGCAAGAAATTATGGCAATGATAGACAAAGACATCCTAATCATAATAATACACGTTTCAATTCATACCCGCAGAATGCAACAAACAATTATAGTCGTCCACCACCAGGATTCATGACGTCTACGAATTCCAATCAAATTAGTAATAATAATAATCAAGTAGGACAGAGGTCTAATTTAAACTGAATGTAGGGCAACAAAAAAGTATCCCTGATTGTCCACAGGAAATTAGGTTATCATTCAAAGAACAAGAGAATAATGTGAAAATAAATCACATTAGAGGTGATCAGGAATATTACAATACTAATACTGAAATAATTAACGATGAAACTGAAGAAGATAAAACTGTATATAATATAAGTTGTATTTTTGAGGAATTGATTGAAGAAGGTGAAAGTGTATTGAAAATGGGATATGATTTGGCTGAAGTTAATGTAAAAATATTCAATAAAAATTATGATTTAATTGTTGATACTGGATCTCAAGTAAATGTAATCAGTGATAAGTTAGTGCAATCAATGAAACTAAATAATAATATAAATTTGTTCCCTACACCAAACATCAGTATTATATCAGTGACAGGTGTCAAAAATAAAAAAATTAGTAAACAAATTGTTAATGCGGGGTTTACAACGGAGGACCGCGGGGGAACAATAACGAATTGAAAGTGTAAAAAATGCAATTTGTACGACTTACGACTTAAAAGATGCGATTCACGAACATAGCTGCACTCGAGTCCGCTCTCTTGCAGCAACTGACTTGGTTGAGTGGGGGTGGTACTGCCACCAACGTTGATGAGAGGAGGAGCGGGGTAGGGAAGGAAAGAGCAGGATTGCACAAACCAACAAAAGATAACTCAATCTCTACCATACCGCCCACATAAAACGAGGTATGAGTTTTAAAGTTTTTGAGGTTGTAACACATATACAAAAAACGAAGCGTTGATCAACTTGTTGGCAATAGCGAAGCACAAAATTAATATGAACGTAGAACAGTACATTAAACACGTAGAATGGAGCGCAAAATAAACAAAAATTAACAAAGAGTTCTCAGAAGGTGGCCAATTTAAACTATTGGCAATACTATCAGTCTATTAACAGGGCGAGTTAGGTGACCGCAGGCTGTGCGGATTAACGCTACTCTTATCACTTTGTCTTGGCCAGGGAATATTTTCTCAACTTTTCCAATGGGCCACAATGTGGGTGCGGTATTCAGGTTTTTGATGAGCACAATTTGACCCACTTTTATCGGTTCTATTGGTGTTTTCCACTTATTTCGTTGGATGAGTGTCTGTAGGTATTCTTTTCTCCATCGGTGCCAAAATGATTGAACTAGTTGACGTAGGTGAGTCCACCGTTGCTGTGTCGAGGTGGAGTTATCTAGCGGAATTTCCAAGGATTGAAGTAGCGGTCGGCCAATGAGGAAATGACCCGGTGTGAGTAGCGGCGACTGTTCGTTGGGGTCCGGTGATGGCTCCAACAGCGGACGACTGTTCATGATGGCCTCAACACGAGAAAATACAGTAAAGTACTCCTCCATGGTCATTGGAGTCTCACCAATCTGATTTTTTAATAGTGATTTAGCTGATTTGATGTTGGCTTCCCAAATACCACCGAAATTGGGTGCACTTGGCGGGTTGAAGTGCCATGTCACTTCACGTCTAACAAGTGCATTGAAAATATCATCATTATTATCAGACAGAAATTTGGTCACGTCTGATATGTGTCTAGCAGCTCCAACGAAATTTAAGCCGTTGTCAGAATATATGTGTGATGGAAGGCCTCGGCGTGACACAAATCTATCAAATGCGGCAAGAAACGACTCAGTTGTCAGCTCTGATACGTATTCCAAATGAACAGCTTTCACTGCTAAGCAAATGAACAATGCAAGATAACCCTTATACAATCTTGCTTTTTTGAGTGGGCTACACTTTGTGTTGAAAGGGCCCGCGAAATCGATTCCTACATGGGTGAATACAGACGAGGTGGTTACACGAAAATCTGGAAGATCTGACATTATTGGCTGCCGAGGTTGAGCTCGCATGCGGGTACAATGGACACAATGATGTATTCTGCTTCTTATGAGGTTGCGCGCTGAGATAATCCAACATTTGCGTGCAACTAATGATTGAGTGGTGCGAGGGCCGACATGGAGATGATCACGATGCATCTGATCGCAAATAAGAGTGCTTAGATGAGACGATTTTGGCAGCAACAACGGATGACGGCTATCATACGGAAGGCATGAATTACGGAGACGTCCGCCCACCCTGAGGAGACCAGAATGATCCATGAAAGGCGCCAGAGAAAGTAGCTCTCGCGGTGGATTTTCTCCCTTGCTAAGAAGCTTCAGAGTGTCAGAGAAGTAGTAGTTTTGATTCAATTTTATTATGCTCAGAAGTGCCGAGCGACATTCAGCAACAGACAGTAGAGGAGAAACGGTTGACGGTTGTGATCTACGGGTGCGAAGATTGTACTCATGTGCTTTCTTCAGCTTACATTTTTTTATGAATCTCAACACAAACGCGAATATGCGAACTGCCTTGTGGATGTTAGAATATTTTTCAAAGCATTCAAGTGTGTGTGACTTTTCAAGCATAGCAGCTGTGAGTATTGAAACTTGTGGTTTTAATTCAGAGTCATCCTCATTTTTATCAACTCTTGAAACAGGCAGCTTTTCCAATTCGACGAGGAAGGATTGATGTCCATGCCACCAGAGTGCGTTTTCAACAATATCTTCGGCAGCTAGCCCTCTTGAAGCCAAGTCAGCGGGGTTGGATTCAGTTGGCACATGAAACCAATTTTCGGGCAATGTCAATTCGAGTATTTGTGTGACTCGATTGCTTACATAAATCTTAAGCTTGTGAGTTGGAGTCTTCAGCCAGTTCAACACCAACTTCGCATCAGAATACAGCCGTACATTGGAAATAGATTTTTCAAATGGAGGTAGAACAATTTTATACAATTTTGAAAGTAGTAGAGCACCGCATAGCTCTAATCTGGGAATTGTATGCGTTTTCACAGGAGAGATTCTTGTCTTTGACATGATGAGATTCATAGATATGAATTGACTATTGGATGAGATATGAATGTAGATACATGCGGCATAACCCCTTTCTGATGCATCACAGAAACCGAGCAATGAGACATTAACATATGTAGTTTCAATGTGCCGAGGAACTTGAACATTAGTGAGTGACATCATCGTACTAGATATACGAGTCCATTGATGAGTCAAATCTTCATTTAGCGGATCATCCCAGCCGATATTAGACAACCAAAGCAACTTCAAAAAATATTTGAATAAGAATATGACTGGAGATAACAGCCCAAGCGGATCAAATAATTTTGCGGTGTACGACAGTATGGAGCGTTTTGTTGGTTTATCAATGAATGGAGTCACAGTGTACGAGAATGTATCTGAGGACGGGTTCCAACGGAAACCTAGTACTTTTATGCGCTGGGTTGTATCAGAAAACGCAAGCGGATTTTCCAACATCTCTTCCGGAAATTCTTCAATCACTTCTTGTAGTATAAACTTGAAAAAAACACTTTTAAATGGAAATTAACTCACGTTATGGCGTGACGGCCGTTTCGCTCTGTTGTCTAGAGCATCGTCAGACGACCCACAGTACACTCGTGGGTCGTCTGACGATGCTCTAGACAACAGAGCGAAACGGCCGTCACGCCATAACGTGAGTTAATTTCCATTTAAAAGTGTTTTTTTCAAGTTTATATTACATATTAGTGGAAACAAGATGGATCTTCAACATCATAACACTTCTTGTAGATTAGACGACCATTTTCTTAATTGAAGCTCGCCTTTTGACATCAGTTCGTTAAGTTGTGAGATGAGGATCTTCGCTTCACACAGACTAGAAGCACCGCTCACCACATCATCGACGTAAGTGTGCTGACGGATCGAATTAACAGCTAACGGAAATTCAGCCTCATAATCACTGGCTAACTGAAGCAATGTTCTTTGAGCGAGGAAACTACTTGAAGTCATACCATAAGTTACTGTGTTGAGTTCAAATTCCATCAGCTCTTCTTGAGGTGAAGGACGATAAAATACCGTATATGTTGAAACTTACGATCGGCTTCTCTTATTGCAATTTTCCTGTACATCATTTTAATATCCGATGTTACAGCTACTTTATGAGTTCTGAAACTTAATAAAATGTGACTAAGTTCACTCTGGAGCTTAGGACCAACATGAAGTGATTCGTTCAGCACTGCTCCATTGTTGCATGGTGCAGAGGCATTGAAAACAACTCTTAATTTGGTCGTTGAACTGTCTTGCTTCTGAATAGAGTGATGCGGTATTACATAATTGGATGGATTTAAAGCTCTGGACATATGCTCTAATCCAATGTACTGACTCATGAAATCATGATACTGTTCGTGAACATTTTTATCTGATGCTAATCTTTTTTCAAGCGAAATGTACTTTTTAATTGAAGAATTGCGGTTGTCACCTAACAATACATTTTGAGACTTGAACGGTAATGCGACTTCATAACGTCCTGAAGGCCAACGAGTTGTGGTTTCTGTGTATAAATTTTCACAGTAAGCATGAGATGGGTCTTCTTTCGCCTTGACAAACACCTCTTCGGTTTCCCAAAATTTTTGGAGTAACTGGTTGACGGGTTCAACGTATGTGAGAAGACTAGTAGCTGAATTAATTCTCAGGTCGGTTTCATTAGTGTTGACTTTTCCAATGATTACATAGCCGAAAACTGTACTCAAAGCTCCTGGAGAATTGGGGTACATTTTAGTGATTCCGTGAGATTGACCACACAAAGTTTGAAGGAAAGAATCAGCTCCTATGAGAAGATCAATTTTATCTGTAATATGGAACTTTTCATCAGCTAATTTCAAATTCGCAAAATGTTCAAAGTCTTTAGCGTTTAATGACACTGTAGGCTGATTACATGTTATGATTGACAATACTGTTGCTTTCGTATTCAATCTGAAATGCGGCTGAAGCTGTGAAGAAATACGCAAATGAACTTCACCATAACAGTTTGTGGTTTTAGAACCAATACCAATGATTTTTCTATTTGAATAACTAGGTTTCAAATTTAATTTATTCACTAACTCTTTAGTGACAGCGGTTATTTGTGACGCTGAGTCTATTATAGCTCGTGCAACATGAGGCTTGTTGAATGAATCAAAAACTATGACATTAGCGGTGCCAAGTAGACAAGAAGATGAGTTTGACATAGATAAACTTGATGTATTACATGCAAACGTGACATTTTCCTTCTGAGAATGCAAGTTATTTGAATACTCTGGGTTGAGCGACTTAGAATGTTCAACTGAGTTGAACGACTTATTTTTTGTATGCAACAATGTATGATGCTTACTTGATGCTTGTAGAGTTGCATGATTTACAAGATTTTTGCGACTTGCAGTGATTACGATTATGCGTTCCAAAACATTGAAAACATAGATTCTTTTGTCTGACAAGATTGTATCTCTCATCAACAGACAACTTGACAAATTCTTCACATGAATAAATATTATGATCCGCAGATCCACACACAATACATTGAAGCGGTTTTGACTTGGCATACTGATTAGCATTGACATTTGTTTGAGATGAAGATCGATTACTGGTAACTAGCGAAAATCTCTTAGCGAATTTATTTTCATTTGAATGAATAGGCTTAGACTCATTTTTAATGGTTGGCTGAATTGTAGTAGACGGATTCACCAGTTCGTACGTTCGAGATTTACAATTTAGGAACTTCAATAAATCTTGGTAAGTAGGAGTACTATCAGTAGCTTTATTTTCAAAATCAAGGCGGGTTCTTGTGTCTAAATGCTTCAAACACAAAGATAACAGAATGAAATCACACAAATCAGGTAGCTTTTGTGCTTTGAGAGCGGATATACAGTTTGAATGAATGTCAATAAATGCTTTTAATGACGAGTAATCAGACTTAGTAATTGGTTTAAATTCAAGGAGTTGATCAACATAATAGGAGCATAATCTTCTTGGATTAGAATATCTATCACACAACTGGGTATACGCGATGTGATAATTTTCATTAGATAGAGGTAAATTTGCTATCATTTGAGCTGCTGAGCCTGAAATGTTGGCTTTCAGATAGTGAAATTTCTCTATGTCTGACAAGGATTCATTTTTGTGAATAAGAGCATCGAACATATTTAGAAATTCTATCCATTGCTCAATATCTCCGTTGAATTTCAATAACTTTATTTGAGGAAGATTTACATTAGATCCAGAAGTAGGTTTATGAACAGTTTCACCTAACGTTTGTTTACATTTTGAAGTGAATTGAGAGTACAACTCATAATATCTTTCACTGATAATATCGTATTCTTCGTCATTAAATTCTGATAGAATCACCATTTCTGTGATATTATCCTGAAGCGTTTCGAAAGCTCTTAAATCATTTCTGAGATCCTGAATAATGAATTCAGAAAAGTTGTTTGGTAACGTCTTAATTGTTGAAGCGATTTTATTTATAACTCTAGTTCTCTTCAATGTTAACAATTTTAGTTCTAAAGCAGGGTTTTTATTTCCTGTAACGGTAGCATTGACCTGAGATTGGGTACTGTCTTTTTGAGTCGTATCGTTTTGAATACGCGATTCAGTGAGATCATCTCCTACCTCAGACATGATTGTAGTTTTTAGGTTAACTTCCAGATCAACAGCTGATGAGAATTATTTTCAAGTTCAATGTTCAATAACGACAAGTGCTCTGGCGGTGAGTTTGTGCTAACAGGAATGGATTTGATACAGGATACACAACACGTGCAACAGAAATGGGTACAGGATACACGCGTGTGTGTGTGTGTATTGGATGATAGGATACAGGCCTTAATCCATGGTGACACAGCTCCGACGTCAGCGTTGCTTGGAGTGGCTCTCTCTGGTGCGTGCTGTAGTTCTGACTTCTGCGCAGCGCGCTGACCACGTGATGGGTAAGCAGACCGCGATCGCAAATAACTACACGATTGATTGAACTGGTCGATTGAACGAAAACGAGAAATGACTTGATATTGATTGCGAACAATAAATCGATCAGCAACTATCAAATATGGCCGCCCGAAGGGTTGGAGCATTAATACAAATGCTTGCGAATTTTAAACTTATGAACCTTTCACGATTTTGATTTGAAATAAACGGAATTTACACTTATAGAACGCGTACAAAACTTTCCACACAGTTCGGAACAACGAATTAAACACTTAACACGAATTTTAACACAGTGAGTTCAAACGTTTAGTGGTTTGTACATCCATAAACACGGATTTCTATCCGGCCCAGCGAGGACCAAAATGTTAATGCGGGGTTTACAACGGAGGACCGCGGGGGAACAATAACGAATTGAAAGTGTAAAAAATGCAATTTGTACGACTTACGACTTAAAAGATGCGATTCACGAACATAGCTGCACTCGAGTCCGCTCTCTTGCAGCAACTGACTTGGTTGAGTGGGGGTGGTACTGCCACCAACGTTGACGAGAGGAGGAGCGGGGTAGGGAAGGAAAGAGCAGGATTGCACAAACCAACAAAAGATAACTCAATCTCTGTTGGAAGTCAATTTTGGTAAACTTGAATTGCCCATAGTATTTTTAGTAGTTGACAATTTAAATGTAGATATCCTTGTAGGATGTGAATTTCTCAAAGATGTGGATGCCATAATAAATTTTAATAAAAATCTGATAACAATAAAAAATATTGATTTTCCATTTATAACTAAAGAAACTGCAAAATATAATAGGCTTTATAACATAAATCTCACAAATGAAATTGAAACTTTTGAAGATGCATGGGAGAAGCAAATAAATAAAATTCGTGAAAGTTTAAAAGATGAACCTCAGGACCTAGTACAAAAATTAATTGACGTGTTTAATAATAGGCTAATAAAGATCTGCTATAGGATATGAATGCAAATTAGAGATGAAGGAGGAAGTGAATTTATTGAAGAAAAGTTATCCTATCCCCTACAATTATAGAGAACAGGTAAAAGAAGAATTAAATAAAATGTTAGAACAAAAAATCATTGAACCTGCTAGCTCACAATATACAAATCCTATGGTTGTAGTTAAAAAGCCTAATAAAAAAGATATTCGTTTATGCCTTGATGCTCGTGGAATCAATTTATTTTTAAAGAAGGATTACACGGAACCTGAACCCATTGATAATCTTTTAATACGTTTCAATCAATGTAACTATATAACTAGTTTTGACTTAACACAGGGATTCAACCAAGTAAAATTAGCCGAAGAAAGTAAAAAATACGTTGCATTTAATGTTTTTGGACAAACTTATAGATATACACATTTGCCTTTTGGACTTAGTGTCAGTAGTGCCGAATTTATTAAATGTTTATATAAAGTATTAGGAGAGGAAGTATGTCAGTTTGTAATAGCATATATTGATGATTTGGCCATAAGCAGTAGAACACTCCAGGAACATATAAATAGATTAGAAATGTTATTTAGCCGATTGAAACAAGGAAATTTAAAATTGAAACTAACAGAATCCAAATTCATTGCAGAAAAAATTAAATATTTAGGCTACTATATTAGCAAGGATGGACTTGAACCAGATGAAGAAAAACTAAAAGCAATAAATGATTTCCCAGAACCCAAAAATTTGAAACAATTACAATCATGGCTTGGAATCTGTAATTATTATCGAAAGTTTCAACAGAGTTATTCATATCTGACTACCGAATTTAAACACTTATTAAATGGTAAGAATCCTTTTGTATGGACCGAAAAAGAACGGCAAGTTTTCAATGAAATTAAAAGAAGATTTATTCAAAGTGTAATGCTTAAATATCCAGACTATAGTAAAGATTTCATCATGTCCTGCGATGCAAGTGATAATGGATTAGGAGTACTTTTATTTCAAGAAGATGAAAATAAAGAACAAAATGTGATAGCATATGCTAGCCGATCTTTATCTAAAAGTGAATTGAATTACACTATATGTGAAAAAGAATGTCTGTCAGTACTGTTTGGACTCACAAAATTACATAATTACTTTGGAGATAGAAAAATAATTGTGAGAACTGATCACAAGGCATTAACTTTTTTGAAAAGATGTAAAGTAGGACATGGTAGGCTTGGTAGGTGGATTCTAGCTTTGCAAAATTATAACATTGAATGGGAACATGTACCTGGAAAAGAAAACATTGTAGCTGATATAATTTCTAGAACAGATTTTGAAGGTAATGTAGAAAGTCGTAATACCAATGAATATAAAGTTTTTAATATTATTAAAAGTGACAAAAATCTCAATTCAATAATTTCAAAAATAAAAGTAGGGCAAACAAACGATCAATGGATTAAACAGATTATTGAAAAAGTTCAACTGGGAGATATAGAGTTATGTAAATTTTTTGTAGTTTGTGATAATTTATTATTTACTCATAAATCAGGAAAAAATAATTTTTGGAAAGTTTGTGTTCCTCCAGAATTATATGAAGAACTTATTGTAGAATTTCACGAACGTCTTGGTCATGTGGGTATTTCAAAAACCAATAAATTTATACAGGAAACTTTTTATATTAAGAATTGTTACCGTCAAGTTGCAAAAACTATTAGATACTGCAAGTACTGTCAATTAGTAAAACCCACAAATGAAAAACAATCTTTAGAAATGCATACAATTCTTGCAGAAAAGAAACATCATAAAGTGTTTGTTGATGTTTATGGAGAATTGCCAGGTGGTTGATACAAATGGATGTGTATTATACATGATGGTTTAACAAAATTTACTAAGTTATATCCTCTGATAAAAGCAAATGCACGTAGCCTTGTGAAAGCAGTAGAAAAATACATCAACGAATTTGGAAAATTTGAATGTATAATTAGTGACAATGGAACATGTTTTCAAAGCAAAGTATGGAATGAATCCATGCAAAGATTAGGAGTAAAATATCATTTTATTTCAGCTTATCATCCGCAATCAAACCTTAGTGAACGTCCTCTTAAAGAAGTTAATAGAATTTTAAGAACATACATACCTGAAAAGAAACACAATACTTGGTACAAATATTTAGATAAAATTGAATATGTAATTAATAATAATTTTCACGAAACTACAGGTCATATACCGATGGAATTAATGATGAATAGAAAATTATCTCATCTAGTTTTCAAACATATCAAATATCCTGCTGACAATAAATTCATTCTGGAAGAAGAAAGCCTACGTAATAAAAAGATTTTGATAAGAATTAAAAATATTGGAGCTATTCGCAGATTTAAACAACTTGGAAAAATTAAAAGGAAACAACCTTTCAAAGTAGGAGATTTAATATTAATAAGGAATTACATACTTTCGAGCAAAATAAAAAAGTTTTCAGCAAAATTATGTCCAAAATTCCGTGGACCATATTTAATTAAAACAGATTTGAATAAAGGGTGTTTTGAAATAGAAGAAATAAGTACTGGTAAGGTTAGCAAAGTTAATCAGTTCATGTTTAAACGATATCACCAACGAGGGAACCAAGGTAATTAATAAGTTTGATATTTATATTAGAGTCTGTTTTAATTTAAACTTTTTGCATACATAGTATGACTGCAATTTTATTTTATTTGTTTGTTCAGCTATCGTTCCTTAATACAGTAAATTTTAATTTAAACTTGTAATTTAATTTGGGCTGTATTGTGTCGGCCACAGAATAACACAATGGTTTCTAAAAGACCGTGGGTAAAAGTCCTACAACGTTCTTTTCTAAAGCCTAATACTTGGCCCTACTGTTTCAAAATTCTATGAATCACTCACTTGCTACCTATATGCTACTCTTTACTGTCAAATCCTTCTTTCACATAAAAATATTCTTCTGGTAATGCTTTACAAAATAGTACTCTATTCTTTGGTTTCCTGTTTTCAATAACAAACTCTTTTTCTTCAATTCTTCCAATACAATAACAATTTTTATCAATTTTTTTTATGACGAATAATTTGTTGAATTATTTTAACTTTGTCGACTGCATAAAATTGTATAAGGTGCAGTGTAGGAGAGGCCTAACCATTAAAAAAAAAGAAAAATTTTACCATTAAAAATAATGAAAAGAGAATCTTTTATTTACATCACTGAATTTTTAAATTGTTGGATTTTTTGAAGCATTTAACTGAATACAGGTTCCTTTCATATAAGAGATTTATTTTTATAAGAGATTAAAAATGTATCACGTATAAAGTGAAGATATAATATTGTTTACCGACGTGCCTTTTTTATTATTTCACAACTATTGTGGATTTTATTGGCATATTGTTTTTTAGTTTTCAATTATGTCCTTTTTGATCTATTTTCCTGTTCTTTTCAATGATAACATTTTTTAAGTTTCTACTCCATTATTTAATGTGTGATTTTGAGCAGTAGATAAATTTAACTTACAACATTTACTTACATTTTCTGATATCATTAACATTTGAGTTTATTGTTAATTGTCTTGGAACTTATCTGTGGATATTTTAATTTTTTTTTATGTATTAATCATATTTTCTTTCAGGTGTGTATTGTTCAGGTGTTATTTCCCATGTCCCTTTTTATATTATTACATAGACGGATCGTTATGAGCGTGCCATAAGCAACTATGTAATTAGTTTATAAAGAATTTTGTTTAAGGGCATTTAACCCATTGTATTTTGAATTTTTCGTCCATTTGGATCATAGTATATGTATAGGTGGGGTAGAAAAAGGCATTTAAGTCCTATGAGTCGGCTATCTCAACTATCTGGCCTATACATGTGCGACAACAAACATAAGACTTATGTCAATTGTAGAATGATTTTTTATTCATTACAATTTACGTTGAGTCCGAACCTAGAGTCTGCTGTCATAGTGCTGAAATCAGTCTACAGACATCTAGAAAACTTTCCATTAGCTAACAATAGATTTTTATTTGAAATTTTGTGAATATTAATTAAATATGTAAATTTTTCCTGCAAACGTTTTTATAAGAGTATGACAGCTTTTATAATAACACGGAGTTAAGTTCATATTGATGCTTGCTCTATCAACTTTCTCTTAATAGTATTAATCATATCATATCCTTAGTAGCTGATATATTCAACTTTCAGTTTCAAAGAAAAAATATTTTTATAATTCATAAATATTTTATTAATAAAATGTATGGTAATTTGCTAGGTATGCTTAGTTATTTTTTGTTTCATCAATGATCTTTTAATTTGGATAATGGACTGTGAATCCATAATTGTGTCAACTGCTGTTAATATTTTTTTTTTAGAAAACTTAAATTCATGTCATTTGTAAAATTAATTATAACATTGCAAATTAATATCATTGGTAACATGGAGTAATGAATCATCATAAAGAATTTATGATTTTGTTAACTTGAATTTAATGCTAATCGTATATTAAATAATATTATGAATATGAAAATTTTGTAGCCATTATTTTGTGAATAATGATAAAATCGTTAATGAAGTATAATAAATAATAATAGAATTATTAATAATGATTAATATGACGTTTACCATAGCTGGTGTAATAAGTATGAGAATTACAATGAATAATTGATAGGTACAATTATTTTGAGTCAAAAAAGCAATTAAAGGTATTGTTGTATGAAATATAATGAAAATAATAAATAATAATGATGATTAATGTATGTTACTTTGAAGTAGGGTAATGTATAATGTAGCTTTTGTAGGTATTCTTCAAAGGAATTTGTAAAGAAATTTGGATATATTTGAATGAAGATTGGATTTTTATGTGGGAATACTTAGGAGGTCAATTGTCAGTTAATTTTGTTAGTATTGTGTTAGTTTTAAGTGATTTTGTCTTGAAAAGGTGAGAGAAAAGCCTCCACCAGGGCATAGAATTGAAAGAATATTATTTCTTGTGTTATTGACTTGTATTTTGTCTTGAAAATGTGAGAGAAAAGCCTCCACCAGGACATAGAATTGATTGATTATTGAATTGATGGCATTGTATTTATTGTGTTAGGGATTGTATTTCTTGTGTTAGGGACTTGTATTGTTGACAATTGACTTAATGAGTGCATCCATATTTATGTCCATGAATTGTTTGTGATATCTTGATTTCTCGTATTGAATTGAAAATAAGTATTGAATTTGTTTATGATAATTGGATTTTTATAAAATATGTATTGAAATTTTTATTGAATATTATTATGTCTGATTTTTTTTTATCTTGGTACTATTGATCTTGTAATGATTGATCATGTATTACTGAGAGGCCTAAGAATTAAATGAAATGTTACAAATGAATGAATTAAATAAATAATTAATTATATTTGCAGATTAATAGAAAATATGGTAACCATTAATAACTTACAAATTAATAAAAAATATTATGGCGTTTATAGAGTTTGAATTTTGTTATAACAATTGAATTAAAATTTTGCAGATTAATTAAATACTGTATAACCATGGTAATTTTTGGGAAACAGTTGAATTTTATTGAAGATGAAATGAAATAAGGTTGATTTTTTTTTGAAATATTTAAATTTCACTTATAAAAAATGTTGATGACAAATTTTTTTATTATAGTTAATTGAAACTTGAAATTTAGTTTGTGTTTGAATAATTTAATTGATGAAAATCTTGATTATTCTTATTTTATTTCCATTTGAAGCTGAAAGTTGATGTAGGGTTAATCAAATTATAATGCTAAGTTAAAATTTAAGAAATACTTAGTTGAAAATAGTCATAGAAAAAATGTTTAACAAATATAAATAATACGGTATTACACTCTATTGTAATTGATTTGTATAGAAACTTTGTACAATTATTTTGATAGTATTAATTTTAATATACTGTATTATATATTCATTCTTTATCAATAATTTGATCTTTTTATATTTTCATTTTTCATATATCATTAATTTGATTTTAATAAATTTGATGTAACATGTTACTAATTTGATTTTTTATATTTTGGATTATATAACCTATATAACAGATTTCAACATGGGATACACATATTAACATCAAAAAAAGACGAAAAAATAATATTCACCAATAAACATTTACGATGCAAATAACAACGAATAACGACGAAAAAATAAAATTAATGAAAGAACATTTCCGACGAAAAGTATAATAAATAACATTGTAAACATTGATTACGCAGTGAAATAAATGACACTTTTCTCGAAATTAAAAACTTTTCCAGTGATACAGTGACTTTGTGATGTCAAGACTACTGAGAACATTTTAGTAACAAATGTCTTGTCAGAGTGTGATGATGAGTTGGGCTAAAGTTTTACGAGTTCCACTACAAGAGATGAGGTCGTAACTACAACTGAGATGTGTCACAGGGCATGTATGTGCCTAATCCAGTTCCTGCCATTCAACACCATGAATTACCTGGTGGTAATTCAGACTCATCCGTTCTCAACTTTAGACTCATACATCAGTCACAATTCTTTATCCTTTTCCAAATTAATCCTGACAAGCAACAAATCTTTTCCAAAAATTTTTAATTTCTGTCAAATATCAAACAATGACAGTGAAACAAACATTCCTTTTCCAAAATTAATCCTGACAAGCAGCAACTCTTTTATTCCTAAAATCCTAACATACTGGTATTTCATGTCAGAAATATTCAGAAAATATAAATTTATGTGACTATGAGTGAACACAGCACAATAATAGCAGAGAGATGTTCAATGCAGTTCCAACCATGATGTTCAGCGATGATGTCCAGCCATGATGTACAGCAAAAAACTTATGCCAAACTTATCAGATCACGATGACAAAATTTTGTGAAAAAATTTCGGCGGATTTCAATGAACATAAGTGGATTCCAATGAACATAATTTTTCGAATCAAACAGGATGAACAATCAACCGCAAATATATAATCGATACTATCAAACCATAACAGTAATAATGTGAATACATCATCGACTGTGATAACATTGTCAAGTTTACTTGACATTATGGACTTATTATTTTTTAATAAATTTGATTATTTAAATTTTTAAATAAACTTAAATTTTTTTTTGATAAATTTTGTAATTAATGAAATATTTTAGAAAAAAAACTTGAATTTTATTTTAATCAATTTTTATGATTAATTGAATTTTTATATAACATTAAATTTTACTTTTAAATCAGTTTGATGATAAATCATTTATATAAATTTAAACATTGTTTAAAATCAGTTAAATTCTTTGCTACATTTTGAAACTTTGTTATGTAAACATTTCATTCATTAATATTTGTTAAATTTTTTATTATATTACAACTTCAGTATAAAATTTTGAACTATATAAACTTTTCTGAAACTGTAATGTTTCGATTTTGGCTGTAGCATTTGAATATAGTTTTCATAAATTTGATCAAACATCATGTTAAATAATTTTTATAGTATGTCACTTAATAGCATAATTCCTGTCAATTGTTTTAAAATAAATAATCTTCATATCTATTTTGAATCTGTTATAATATTGTGTATTGTAACTATAAATTTTAATTCTTATAAATAAGTATCATTTTAAATTTTGTTTTACATAATTTATAAATGTAATAGTGAGAAAATATTCCTGTGTTCGAATTTCAATTTTTTTGTTATAGTCAAACTATAATTCTTTTGCTAACATAAAAAATTTTCCTTTTTTCATAATTTAATTTTTTTTAGCAATTTTTTATATAAATTTTTCAAACAGGAAAATCTTTATCACTAAGGAGGGGGTATTTGTAATGATACGTTTTTAGGGTTATAAATTTGATACTTTAATAATTCTTTATTAAAATTAAAATGATGTTGAAAGTCACTGTAAATAAGTTGACATAACCTCTGTGTACAATGTATCAATAGTGCATATCGATATATCGACTTATTATAGTCAACATCGATATATCAACTTAGGGTAATCAATAACAAATAATCGACTATATCTTGTAAGGTTATGTTATTTTTCTCATAACATGTTATAGTATCATTTACTTATAACATTTGTACATTAAAATAAGCATTTAATAATATACAATTTTAAGTAATATAATTTAATTCTGCTATTGACATCATTGTAAATATCAACTCACTTTTTCTTTTAAATGTGTCACATGTGGTAAATTAATTAACTTGATTAGAGTAGTTTGATGATGTGGAGATTTTGACTAGAGTAGTTTGATGATGTGGAGATTTTGACTAGAGTAGTTTGGATGGGTTACCATGGGAAAGCCAGCTTTTGTTAGCGTCACTGGCTGGATACCTCTTGAACTGAATAGACGTGTTAGAATTTCAATTAGCTTTTTACTGTTGCAGTGCGTGAAGCAACTTAAATTATTAATGTAACTTTGTTCTTTGTTTTTTATTAATCTTTATTATTTCATTTTGCTTTCAAGAGGTATGTAAAATCTGATCAGAAACTCCATAAATTGAGATGAGTATATAGTTTTAAGTTATGATTATAATGTATTAATTTTTGTCTTGTGCGTATTATGTTAGGGCGTAGTTATTTTATTTCATTCATTTTGTAATGTTGAAATTTTGGTGGCAAATCGACCACAGCATTAAAATTATATATATTTAGCAAACCAATCTTTTTCATTTTGTTCATGAATCGCAAAATCACCCTTGCCTACTCCAGTATTATATGAAAATTAAGGAACCGATAGCTTTTATTCATTAGACACAGTGTTCATAGGCCAACCCATACAATAGAAAACCTATTGTAAAAAGGGGGAATTGCACGCTGCAGTGGAGCTTCTCGTTGATCCTTGAAAACTGTCAGCAAGCTTGTTCAGTTCTATGAATGGAAGGCCTTCTATGACAAGCTTTCCACAAACATGTGACAGACTTTCCAATGCCATATGGTACTTTCTGAGGAATGCCTCACATGTTTGGCAAGTTTAGTTAAAAAGTTTTTCCTGCTCAACAAAGGGTAAGGCTTTCTGTAAGCTTACCTGCTACCTGGGTAAATATGCATCCTGGTTCTATTTCTTTTGATGATATAAGAATTATTGTGTGTTATACTGAAATATAATGTTTACAAATAATAACAATATTTTGTGTTGTGAAACATGGCACAGTCATCATTGATAACTAAACCTATACCTCTTGATGTCACAAATGGCAATGTGGCATTGAATTTGAAGACTTTTGTTTGGGAATATAGTTTATATCTCACTGCAAATGAACTAGATAAATCAAAGGATGAGGTTCAAATGGTGTTACTTCATTCATCCATTGGTGATGATGCAAATGATCTCATTGATTCATTAGGGTTAACAGACAAACCTGTGAAATAAATTTTTGCTGGGATACTTAAGTATTGTGAACCAAAGACAAATGTCATAATTGAACAGTTCAAGTTTTTTCAGTGCTGCCAAAAGGAAGGTGAGACATTCAATCATTTTCTATTAATGTTAAAAAGATAAATTAAGACTGTGAGTTTGGGGAGCAAAACAATAACCTGTTATAAGTGCAAATTGTGTTGGGGATTCATGATTGAGCATTACAAGAGAGACTGTTACATGACCCTAAAATTGGTCTAGACAAAGTGATACAATTTTGTTGTGCTGCTGAAGTTGCCCAAGAGAATCACCAGCTGGTGATGTCTGTTGGAGTTGGTGATAAATGGTTTGAAATGTCTACTGTAACCAAGCAAAAATCAAAAACAGAACAATGGAAAAGTCACAGGGGTCCAGATGGTCAGTCTTTTGCCCAAGGTAAGCAGATCTCATCTGTACAGTATGACTGTAAGAAGTGTGGCAGATGTCATCAGCCAAGGACTTGTCCAGCATTTGGGAAAACATGCAACAGATGTGGGTTGATAGGAAACTTTGTGGTGGGCTGCCATAAACAATTGACTTCTATTGAGACTGTCATAAGTTTGAACATGGTTAATGCTGATGAGAGTAGTGTAATTGAAGAACCTTGGAGGGAGTATTTTCAATTTCAGAATTGCAGAATCAAATTTAAGTTAGATTCTGGTGCAGATATTGACATGATTCCATCTACAGTATGTGAGAACATGAAAAAGTATTACATGCCAATGCCAACTCTAGAACATGCTAATCTTATTGCTTATGCCTATGGGGGCAGTAGGGTCAATATTATTGGTAAGGTTAAACTGGCATGTGATTGTAAAGGTTGTAAGATTGGAAGGTTGTATTTTTTATTATTGATGACAAGACACCCTCTAATGGTTTGAGCTCTATTGAGCCTTTATTGAGTAGATCAACTTGTGTTAGGTTAGGTTTAATAGCTCACATTGAATCTGTTGCAGTCAATAAAAAGTGTACTATGAATTAAAAAAAGATTACTGTTAAATTGGAAAGTAAAAGTGATTTTATTCATAAATTTGGTGATATTTTTGATGGGATAGACAAGGTTAATGATCCATATGGGATAAAATTGAAAGATAAGGCAACACCAGCCACTACAACATATAACAGGGTTCCTCATAAGCTTAGAGAGACATAAATTGATAAAATGAATAATTTAATTGATGAAGGTATTTTATGTAAAACAGATGAGCCAGTTGAATGATGTTGTAATTGTAGAAAAACCAGACAAAAGTCTGAGAGTTTGGCTCAGTCCAACAGAAGTGAACAAAAATATTATAATTGAAAAATCCCTATCCCAACCCTTTGTGAAATTCACCTCAAATTGAAAGGAAAGCATTTGTATAGTTTGTTAGTTATCAAGGATGCATTCTATCATATTCCATTAACTAAGGAATCAAGTAAATTTTGCTCATTCTCAAGTCCAATTGGAACACACAGTTTTTGTAGGATGCATTTGGATTGGCTGTTGCGCCAGAGGCATTCATGAAATTAGTTCATAAATATTTTGGGGATATTCCTGGTGTAGTAGTGTACTTTGATGATATTCTTGTTACTACTAAAACTAAAGATGAGATGAATTAAACATTAATTTAAATATTTGAAAGAGCATGCATAAGTTATATAATATTAAGTTCAACTTGAAAAAAATTCAATACTGTGTACATAAAGTCAAATTTTTAGGTCATGTGTTTGATGCTAATGATATGGCTATTAATTCTGACCATGTATCTGCTTTCAGGCACTGAACTATCCAAATAATAAGAAAGAACTTCAAAAGTTTTTGGGACTTGTAAATTATGTTAGGGAATTTTTGCCAAATATGGCTGACTTAACAGCCCCTCTATTTGAATTATTAAAAGACAATTTGTTATTTGCTTGGACCAGTTTGCATTCCAAGGCTATAGATAAGATCAAGGAGAGTCTTTCTATGGCACCAGTTCTAGCCAGTTTTGATCCTCAAAAAGAATTATTAATTCAGACAGATGCATCTAGATCAGGATTGGGTTTTTGTATTTTACAAGAAGGGTGAATCATTTCATATGCATCTAGAAGCTTGCACTCAAATGAAGAATCATGGGCACAAATAGAGTTGGAGATGCTAGCAATCTGGTTTGCATGTTCAAAATTTCATGAATATATTTATGGGTCAACTGTAAAAGTTCAAACATATCACAAACCTCTCTTGTTGATATATACAAAGCGTTATTGTTGTAGATATTCATTTTTTCATGAACTGCAGTAGAACTATTCATATGTATACACTTGCTGTGCAGAACTGACCTTTTTTGAGTCATGGCAGACACATTTCGAACTATGTCGTTCTTTTTTGGCACTTGGTTGCAGACTGACTGGTTTTCTAGTATGTAAGGTCTGGTGGTTGTAGGAAGGTAGTGGGAGGAGTGGATGTGGTGGGGGAAGTAGGTGTGGGGGAGGTGTTTTTAGAAGGGGTTTATGATGATGTTGAAGAGGGTATGAGATTTGAAATTAAGTTGGTCATTGAGTATGAGTTGAGGATGTAAAATGGAATGTTTGTAAATTTCGAATTGTTCAAGAGTATTGAGTTTATGACTTTTGGGGTCAATGTGAAGGATGTGGAGGTTTTGATCAATGTTGGTGAATGAATGATTTTTTGTGAGTAGATGTTCAGCATAATTTGATTTAGTCTGTGGTTGGGTGAGGGCTTTTATGTGTTCTTTGAATCTGGTTGTGGAAGATCTGCCAGTTTGTCCAACATAGAAGCTGTCACATTCGTTGCATGTAAGTTTGTAAGTGCCAGAATGATCATGAATGTTGGGGGTGGTGGTGGTGAGTTTTCTTCAGGTGTTGTTGGTTTTGAATGCAACTGTGTAGTTGAGCTTTCTGAAGGTATTTGCTATTGTTTGTGTTGTAAGATTGATGTATGTTAATATTATGTATTTGGAGTCTGGTGGGGGTTGTGTGGGTTTTTGTTGTTTGTGAATGATTCTATGGAGTTTTTTGTCAATGACGGATGGGTTGTATCCATTTTTTGAGGCTATGTATTTGATGGTATTGAGTTCAGTTTGGTAGTTAGTGGGGTTCATGAGTATGTTGATAAGCCTGTGAATCATGAAGTTGAGGGCTGCATGTTTGTGTTGGGTTGGATGGTTGGAGTGATTATGAATTATCATGTCTGTGGAGGTGGGTTTCCTGTAAATTTTGAATGTATGGTGATGATTTATTTTGGTGATTGTGAGGTCAAGAAAGTTGAGAGAATTAAGAATTTCAGTTTCCAAGGTGAATGTGAGATTGGGATGGATTTTGTTGATGTAGGTGAGAAACGTGTGAACTTGTCTGGTGTTACCTTTGTACAGTACAATGATGTCATCTACATATCTATACCAATAAATTATTTTTTCTGAATGTGGATTGTTAATGAGGATGTGGGTTTTTTCAATGCTGTGAATGAGTATTTCGGCTAGGATAGGAGAGATGGGAGATCCCATTGGGAGACCTGTGGTTTACATGTAGAATTTATCATTGTGGGTGGAATAGTTTTGTTTTGTAATGGTGTTGGTAAGTGACATAATTTCATTAATATGGGAAGGAGGTGTATTGTTGTCAATTAACATATTTTTTGAGGTGGAGGAGTGTTTCATCAATAGGGACAATTGTGTAGAGATTTTATATGTGAAATGAGGCGAGTGTTGAGTTGTGTGGAATGTGAATATCTTTTATTTTTTGAACTAAGTGTAAATTTTATTGTTTTTGATGGATGAGTGATGGTTGAATATTATGTTTTTTCTGATGATTGTATCTAGATGTTTAGCTATTTTGTGAGCTGGAGCAGGTGTATGATTGACTAATGGCCTGATGGGCATGTTGGGTTTGTGGATTTTAGGAAGAGCTCTTAGTATAGGGGCAGAGGGTTTAATTTGTTTAGAATGATATTTTTGTGCAGGAGTGAGGATGAGTTTGGTGTTGTTAATGGCTTGTTTTATTGATGTATGAAATTTTGTGGTGGGATCATGTGTGAGTTCAATGATATTGTTTTCATGAATGAAGTTTTGAACTTTTTCGTTAAGGTTAGGTGTTTCTATGATGACAGTACAGTTGCCTTTGTCAGCTTTGGTTATGGTAATGTTATTATCTTTTTGTTTTTTCAGTATAGATTTCATTGTCTTGTTTTCTTGGTTATTATAAGATCTATTGTAGTTTGAAGCTTTGTTGTTTGAAGCTTGGTGACATATCTTATATATTCATGATGTTCAGGTGCTGTGTTAGTGACAGCGCTTTCTGTGTCTATTATAATGTTTTGTAGGGTGTTTTTGGACTTCATAATTATGTTTAAATTGTGTTTGAGACCTTTGTCAAGCAGATTCACTTCTTGTTGAGTGATTTGAATGTTTGTGGTGTTGATAGTGCAAGGGTGACCACCATGCTATGGCCTCAAGGGCTACGACCACAAGACCTTTCATACTAGAGCCGCGACTCAAAAAAGGTCAGTTCTGCACAGCAAGTGTATAGGACCTACATATGAATAGTATACAAAGAGTATGTGTAAGGTTGCTAATAATAGGTTAAAAAAATTGAAAGAAAAGTTATTTCCATACAACTCAAAATTAGAGTTTTTCAGGGTAAATACATGTACATAGCAGATTATTTGAGTAGAGATTCACAGAAATGTGATCAGATGTTTGAAGATTCCAGTAAATTTAAAAAGGTTTTTGTGCACTCAGTTGTTAGCCCTGATCATGACATTGTTTTAAGTATGACAAATGATGAATTGGTGAAAATGCAAGAAGCAGTAAATGAAGATAATTCTTTGACTTGTGTTAAAAATTTCCATCATAGTGGATGGCCTAATAATAAGAATAAGTTGTACTTTGATGATTTAAGGCACTACTTTGATTTACAAAATGATATTACTGTGGAATATGATTTGTGCTTTGTAGATGATAGGCTATTAATACCTTGTAGTATAAGACATTGCATGAAACTCACGTGGGTTATACCAAATTGATAATGAAAGCTAAATTGCTATACTATTGGCCTGGTATGTCAAGTGATATAAAGAATTATGTGCAAAGTTGTTCTATTTATCAAAAATATGCTTGCACATCAATTAAACTGCCTATGATTAATCACGAGGTAATAGACATTCCATTTTATAAAATTGGCATTGACATTGCTGAGTTTGGGGGAAAGGCATTTGGCATTTGGGAGATTGAGGCATTACAATGTAAGTCTTCATCATATATAATTGAGAAATTGAAGAAATTATTTTCAAGGTTTGGGATACCAGTAACACTGGTAGCTGATCATGTCCCATTTTCCAGTTATGAGTTTTAGCAATTGGCTAGAAACTGGTCTTTTAAAGTCGTGCATAGCAGTCCCATGGGACCTGTTTGTGGATACATGTATCCACAATCAAACGGGCTGGTAGAAAAGGCTATTGGTATTTTTAAGAGCATAGTGCGAAAATGAGGGGTACAAAATCTTGAGCTAGGCTCACTCAATAACAATAACACACCAGTAGTGAATTTGGGTGTTACTCCTGCACAATTATTACAGGGTAGGTCCTTAAGATCTCATTTACCTGTCACTAGAACAGGTTAAGAAAAAATTATTGATGAAGACTCAGTTCATGTCTAAAGCCAACTATGACAAAAATTGCAGGAAGAACGAATTTACATTTTGTCCTGGGGAAATTGTATTGCTACTTAATAATTTCACTAAAGTGTGGGAAAAAGCTGTGATAGTGAAGCAACTGGATGATGTCCCAAGGGCATATCTAGTAGAAAACATTAAAGGTCACATAGCCAGAAGAAATGTGAATGTTTTGAAAAAATATATTGAGAGCAGAGGAAATTGTAAAAATATTGAACCAATAACTAAATTATATGATGATTTTCCATTAGGTACTGATAATAACAATGATTCTGATCATGGAAATGTTAATAATTTTTATAATGAAACTGTAAATAATGCTGATATTGAAAATGATGACCCTTGTCATGATGAGGTAGGGGCTAAAACCTCACAATATGGTGCCATAGAATTAAACCAGTATCCAAGCTCAATTTGTAACTTATATTCTGTAACATGTATTTTTTGTAATTTGTATTTTAAATGTTAAAAAGGGGAAGATGTTAGGTTAGTGCAACTGACATTGTTGTTGTTGCATTAGTGAATTTGGGAAAGTCAGTTGATAAATATGCATCTCAATTCTATTTCTTCAATTATATAATGAATTATTGTGTGTTATATTGAAATATGTTAGAAAGACGTCGTGTTAAAGATGCATGTGATGAATTCAAACTATCTAGAAATATGTTAAATGAATATAATAATGAAGCTCTAAAGAAAAACTATACAAAAGAAGTGAAAAAAGCAAAATGTAAGAAAACAGCTGAAATTTTTAATAATAGTGTGTACTTTAACACAGCAGAGTGGGAGATAATAAACAAAAATAGGCAAGTAGCTCATGTAGATGCTTATACTATATAGTGTCCCTAGAATAATTAACGAAAATAACAAATATATTGATGATAGTGTAGACATTTGTAATTTCTTTAACAGATATTATCAACTGATTGCTAAGAATCTTCAAAAATCTCATAATACAGGCATTATAGTGATGCAAACATGTTGAATACCTGAAGGGATTCAGAACGAAATAAAATTCCACCCAGTATCCCAAGACGAGTAGTCAAATATCATTGATAATTTGAATAATAAAAAAACTGTAGGAATGAATGGGGTATCCAGTGAAATTCTGAAAGAATGTGAAGATCAATTGTTAGGCTCTTTGATTCATCTGATCAATCATTCATTAGAACAAGAGGTATTTTTCCAGATAATTTGAAAAAGGGGAAGATCTTGCCAGTCTTCAAAAGTGGTGATAGAGAAAAGGTGGAAAACTATAGGCCCATTAGTATTTTAAATGCAATAAGTGAGATTTTTGAAAAAGTAGTTCTAAAAAGGTTACTTGTGCACCTTCAAGAAGTAAACTTTATCTGTGATGAATCCCTTGCAGATGAATTTCCCTTCCAGAAAGGGAAATCAACAAAGACAGCCATAGTTTCTCTAGTTGAAAAACTAATAGATATAATAGATTCAGGTGATAAAGCTACTGCAATCTTCTTAGATCTGTCAAAGGCATTTGATTGTGTTAATCATAGAACTTTATTGAAAATACTGCAAAATGTAGGCATAAATGGAGTTGAACTGGAATGGTTTGAATCATATCTTATTGGGAGCAAACAATGTGTAGAACTAACTACAGTAGTTGGGAATAATACAGTAAAGAATAAATCTAATAAATTAGAGGTCCAAGCTGGAGTGCCTCAGGGATCAATACTAATTAGAGGTCCATTGCTTTTCTTTTGTTATATGTCAACCATTTACCTAAAGAATTAATTAGTGGTAGAGCCCTCTTATTTGCAGACGATACAACACTCATTTTCAGCAATTCCATTCTAGATCATTTAGAAATACGTTCCCATATAGGTGTGCAGTCCATTGTCCAATTCTTAAATCAGTTGAAATTGACAATAAATAGTAAAAAATACCAATACCTTCAATTCAAAAACAAACATAATGTTACGGGTTCTATGTATAAAATAATGCTGGCAACACATAAATTTATCACTCACACTTTATTAACACAAATAATTCACAACTAACACTGTTCAGTAATTTCTTACACAAAAATAAGCGATTGGAAACAGATAAAACGATATTGTTCAACTGATAATGAGTTTTCAATAAACTGAACAAAAATCAATCACTAAATGTCAAAAGGCTAATCTAATATTAAATGATAACTGTACAATAAACTGTCCAATAATATTCAAAAAGAATCGTCGAGGAAACTTATGTAGCACAAGTAATAGGTAAAAGAATTATCACTATTGAAATGTCAAGAGAATTATCACTACAGACAATAAAAGTTCCTTAGGCTGTTTGTAATAGCGCCAACGGGATTGTACTGTCTGTATTAACGGGAACTGTCACTACTGCCAATTATCAATGTAGAACAATAACTGAACTACTTAACTGTCACACTTGTTTATCATGACGAATTACAGACAAGACTGAACTAATTTACAAATGCGTTTACCTTAAATAGGTTTTTCAACAATCAAGCAATTTCTACATTTTTCTATCATCTTCTGAATAAATAAATCAAGGGAACTGGAACTTTCTACTATATTCGATAAGACTCCATTAATTTCTAATCAAACAAATAGAACATTCTACGAATTATCAAGTAAACACTATAAAAGTGTCAAAAGCAGTGTAATTAATTGCTTGAAAGTAAAGATTTACATAGCAGATAATGCCAAGAACCACTGTGCCTTCTTCCTCTCTATTCACTGCAATTTCATATTTGCTACACTACCCCCACCTTAACCCTTAGCGCTCGGAAGTCACACAAGCTGTGACACGGCTAATGTTAGCCAGAGATCGGGATACTATGGAAGCGAAAGCGTCCACAGCTCAGGTGTCACGCATGCTGTGCCTTCCTCTATAGTCGCTACAGGTCGGCGCTGAACCCACTGCGTTTTACTGCCTGGCTCGGAACATAATACATTCTGCTCTCAAATCAACCAACTTCATATATTCGAATAGCTTCATCTTTTGTGGGCAAATAAGTTGATAAAATATATTATTGTAATGATGAAATATTTATTCATAATTCTAAATGAATAATTACAATTATCAATAGAAATTGCAGCAATATAAAATATAATAATAATGGAAATGAAGCTTCACTCTAGTCAGTTGAATATTGAGTGGATAATTTGTTTAGTTTTATTATAGAAAATAATTGTCTCTCAAACCATATTTCTTCAGAATGAAGTTCTTTTATTACTCATAATAATTGCAGAGCTCACATGCCACTTCAAATGAAGTTATGAACATGAATGATGAGCTTGACACGCAGTGTCTACTGCCTCGTCACTGTCTCAACAAAAATCTAACCCTACAAGAAAATGGAGGAAGAAATTTGTGCTGTCGAAGTAGTTCAGATGTTTCCTGAGGTAGGGCAGCACTTGTTAGGGATGTGATATAAACCACTGAATTAGTAAACCAATAACTGCGTATTAATACACTGGTCACAGCATATGTGCCATACCGAGCTGCAGCGGATGAAATAGGATGGCACGGCATGTGTGACAACCGAGCTGTGGGCGCTCTCACTCCCAAAGTAACCCGATCTCTGGCAAACATTGGCTGTCACAGCATATGTGCCTTCCGACCTGAGGGCCAAAGTACTATTTTCTAAAACAGAATTTATTAATTTCGAATTCCTTTAATTGCTATTACTTTATACTGAAGACTTCCCAATGGCGGATATTGACAACAGCATTGAAAAGCTGATGGGAATCGATGAATGCTACTGTACAAAAATATCAGTCACCACCGGGAATCGAACCACGGACCTCTCAATTGCCGGTTGAGCACCTTAACCACTAGACCATGGAGACCTTTCTGCACAGGAGCATTCATTTTCAACTTGGCCATATCGGCTCGTATCTCACAAGTTAGTTTGAAATGACTGACAATTGAATAAACTGACAAATATACATAAACAGAATTTATTAATTTCGAATTCCTTTAATTGCTATTACTTTATACTGAAGACTTCCACAATGGCGGATTTACTATTTTCTATTCCGAGCACTACAGGTTAAGAGATTGTTCTGTCCCAGAACAAAAGCACTTATGTTAGTTTGGATTGGGTCTGGTTACTGGCTGGCTCCTCATTGGTCTTCCAAGGGTTGTTGATGCAGATGGTAATCTGGACACCAGTGGATTTGAACACCTCCTCCAGCATTGGCTTCACAATTGTCCAATCCAGGCCATCATATCCGCTTCCAAGCCGTGGTATGCCAAGTTTCCTTACTCCTAGTTGTTGAATTCTGCCCCTCAGCTGAACCAAGCAAGTCCACAATATGTCATAGGATACCTTCATCTCAGGCTGTCCCTTTGTCACCAGGTAGAAGAGATGTTGACCATGCCGCTGCAGATGAAGAACATTTCCTTCCTTGGGTCCTTGTTGTTCCAGTCTCCAAGACCACCAAATTTCTTCCTGAAGACTGTAGCAATTCCTCGAGATTCTAGTAAGTTGCTGGTGACACAATGTGCCAGTGCATACTCCTTGGGCAGGGTGAACAGATCCCTTTCATTTGTCTGGATCACTTTCCGAACTGTCATTGAACTGTGATCATCTGTGGACTTCTCTGGGTACAGAGTATGCTGAACCTGAGCTGCTTGTTCTTCCTTTGCCTTCTTACTGCCACGTTGGTCAGCTGTGATGATGTGCTTCTCCTTATTCTTCCTGTTCCTGCTTGCTTCCTTAGCACTGTTGACATTTCCTTGCCAGGTTGGTTGTCCTTGTGTTGATTGCTTCTGGGACCTCACATGTTTCTGGCCAGAATCTTCCTTCTGTTTCTTCCCAAACTGGCTCCTCCCATTCAACCCAGAGATCACTGTAGTCCTCCTCAGCAAACCCTCCTGTGACTTCTCTATATTGGACTCCATTGAGAAACTGTTCACATTCCTGTCACTGTTTCCAGATTGATAGATGGTTTTATCTATACTCTTCCTCCTGGTCTGCCTTTTCTTCTCACAAGAACAGCATTGAACCTCCTTTTTGGCAACTCCCAACTGTTCCAGAACTAATTCCACAACCTTCTGAATGGTGCTTGCTCCAATACTCTCAGCTCCTAAGGCCCTTATCACAGAGCCTCCTGGCACTGACTGCAAAACAGCTTCAAACTCCAATGCTTGGGCAAGAGCATCTCTCAATGTCTTTGGTCTGGCTAATTTAACTGAAAGCTGGGTTTGTGTTGTCCTCAATCCACTCAGGAACCTTTCTACTGCTATACTTTCATATAATATATGAGATACTGCTATACTTTCATCACCAAGGCCTTTGTCGTGGACGACCAGCCATGAAACTCAGCTGCTGTCTCAAACAGTGTTTGGTAGTCCTCTAAAGGTGTTTTTCCATCATAGGTAGGCAGTCCAGTGTGCTGAGGTATAACTACTGACTGTTTCTGGAGATCTTCCTCCTCAGCATCCATCATTGACTTTTCTGAGATGACTATTTCAGGAAAATTTGAAGATTTACTTACTTCTTGAAGTTCCAGTACCACACTCCAGCTGCTTAAGTCGATTTTCCATGGTTTTCAAATCTTCCTGCAGTTGACCTTCCATGGTTTTGAAGTCTTCCTGTAGTCGATCTTCCATTATTTTGAAGTCTTCCTTCACCTTAGTCAGGGGTGCCCACCCCCTCTAAGCCTCATGACGCACCCCCCCTTAAATTTAGCACCAGCCCCCCCCCCATTGACTAGGCACCCCAAGCCTCACGACGCACCCCCGTAAATTTAGCACCTACCTACCCCCCTCATAAATTGGACCCCCTTAAAAAAAATGCGAATAAATAAGCCCCCCTTATCCTTTCTAAAACTAAAAAAATATTTATATAGCTATTGATAAAATTCAAACCTAGTCGGTATTATACAAAATGTACGAATATTTCTTGAGATTCTTTACATAGGTAACATTTTTTTGTTAAGGTAAAAAATAAATATCAATGAATTGAATATATGAACATATGCTCAATAATGAATAATATATGCTCAATAATCTTAATTGCAAAATAGCTAAATAAGAATTTGAACCCAAATGGTTTTTAAACAATCAAATATTATAGAAAGTACACAATGGTTCAATAAAAATGAAATACCTATAAGTTTATGTTAGGTGTACCAATTACATTAAGGTTAAATAATTCAACAAAGTTGCTCCTTTAAAGTAAGTGAAAACAATGAGTTGATAACTTCATTTGTAAAACACAAAAATTCAAAATACTAATTCATTTATGCTAATATTTATTGGACAGTAGATAAACAACAGATTATTTACTTAGTGTAGAATCTTGGGAGAATTTATATGTATGGATGAAAAACATAAAAGGCACACATTTCATGTATAGTTATTTACAACACACAATCGAAAGAAGTGTCTTTCAAAAACAAAATAAAAACATAGTTATGAAAAATTGCAGAATTTTTAGAATTCACTTATTAAATTTTGCTATAGCAGTTCTTACTGATTAGTAAGTATAGTTATCATAGAATACATGAGAACCATCAACAGTTTGAAGTCAAACATTTTAAATTTGTAGGCTGTGACCATCTACAAGTTAGCTATAGGCACCTTCTAAGCTTGTTAAATCTATCTCTTTAAACCCTACATAGCAGTTTTTGTCTTTGTGATGAGGAAACAGAAAGCCTTTCAATTTTTTCTTTGCTAGAAATAGACTCAAGTACATCTTTTTCTGCAGCTAGAACCAATAGATTGGACAACCATGAGTCTCCCATAGCTGATCTGAGTCTGTTTTTGATATTTTAACCTTACTCATTGCTCTTTCCACTGATCAACTAGTAACTAGTAACTAGAGAGAGAGTAAAGTTGTATAAACCACTTCCAGAGAACTCGCTTAGCGCCTCGCTAACTTCCTGCACAAATCCTAAACATAACTTACTATTTTAGCTAATTCATATTCAATAGTATATAATAATAATTATACATATATTATCATTAATTGACGTTCTATCTGGTGACTTCGTAATATATTTTTGAATGTCATCACGTTAAACACGGTTTCAATCAACGTTACCCCCCCCCCCCCAACGTTTTTTGGAACCCCCCCAAGAATTCCAATGACGCAGTCTGCGTCATAGCCCCCCCCTGTGGGCACCCCTGCCTTAGTGACTTCTTCATGCAATGAAGTAAAATTTTCTTGCAATTTGCTCTCTATGGATGCCACATTTTGCTGAATGTCCTGAATATTCACCTGTAACTTGTTTTCCATTGATGTCATACTTTCTTGTAGCTTACCTTCCATGGATGAAATATTTTCTTGTAATTTTTCCTCCATGGATGTCATATTCTCCTGTATATCCTGAATATTTCCTTGTAGTTTGCCCTCCATGGATGAAAAATTCTCTTGTAGCTCAATTCATTGATTTGAATGATGAAATCAGTTTCGTATCTGAAGTCTCGAAGAGGTAGGTAGCTGGGTCTTCTCCTTCCGCCAATAACGCATCACAAAGACGGTCTTGTTGAGTAGACTTCTTTCCAGATGTTTCTAGATCACGGTCCTCTAATTCACGTATGAGATCGGCCACTTTCAAGTCGCACAATGTAATTTTGCAAGCCATTTTCAATAAAACACAAAAAATCACACTTATTCTGACACCAATTGTTACGGGTTCTATGTCTAAAATAATGCTGGCAACACTTAAATTTATCACTTACACTTTATTAACACAAATAATTCACAACTCACACTGTTCAGTAATATTTCTTACACAAAAATAAGCAATCGGAAACAGATAAAACGATATTGTTCAAATGATAATGAGTTTTCAATAAACTGAACAAAAAGCAATCACTAAATGTCAAAAGGCCGATCTAATATTAAATAATAACTGTACAATAAACTGTCCAATAATATTCAAAAAGAATCGTCAAGGAAGAACAATTAACTTATGTAGCACAAGTAATAGGTAAAGGAATTATCACTATTGAACTGTCAAGAGAATTATCACTACAGACAATAAAAGTGTTCCTTAGGTTGTTTGTGATAGCGCCAATGGGATTGTACTGTCTGTATTAACGGGAACTGTCACTACTTCCACTTATCAATGTAGAACAATAACTGACCTACTTAACTGTCACACTTGTTTATCATGACGAATTACAGACAAGACTGAACTAATTTACAAATAGGTTTTTCAACAATTGAGCAATTTCTACATTTTTCTATATTCTTCTGAATAAATAAATCAAGGGAACTGGAACTTTCTACTATATTCGATAAGACTCCATTAATTTCTAATCAAACAAATAGAACATTCTACGAATTATCAAGTAAACACTATAAAAGTGTCAAAAGCAGTGTAATTAATTGCTTAAAAGTAAACATTTACATAGCAGATAACGCCAAGAACCACTGTGCCTTCTTCCTCTCTATTCACTGCAATTTTATATTTGCTACAATAATTTAAATGATGATAGGGCTATAAACGTGTTTGTAAACAATAATCAATTAGATCAGGAAGAAAAAATTGCATTCCTAGGAGTTTTGTTGGATAGACGATTGACCTGGGCTCCATACATTGAGAAAATGTGTTGTAGAATCTCATCTGGGGTATTTGTCCTGCAACAGCTCGCTAGATTGAATGACAAGAAGTTACTTTTTTTACAGCTTACCATGGGCTCTTACTGTCACATATCGATTTGGTATGCTATCTTAGTATGGGTAATTCATCAAAACAAAATCTTGATAGGGTGTTTAAGATCCAAAAGAAAGCAGTTAGGTGTATTGAAAGAGTAAATAGATTAGATTCATGTAGGCCGTTGTTCAAGAGACTTGGTCTCCTAACTGTACCCTCTGCCTATGAAGCTACTTTATATGTAAAAATGAATGATATTAACAAAATCTTGATGTACATGATTATAATACAAGAAGCCAAGGAGATTATCACTTGGTGAGTCACAATAGTAGCTTATTCAGGGGTGCCCACAGGGGGGGGCTATGACGCAGACCAGTGGCGTAAAACGTACACCCCCGCAGACCCCGTGGCGCGGGGGGGCCCGGAATGAGAATATATTTTTTCACGAAATGGCCCGTGCCGAGACTGAAATAAAAAATTTTTTCCAAAAGAAATAAAACTGAAACACTGAAGGAAGAAAGAAAGAATGAATTGGCTAAATATTGTCAGGCCAATGTTTATTGTTTACTTTATCAATTAATTCCCAGATAGCAGATAATTCGCAGATAGTGAAGGAATTCAGAAGCAGGATGTTGTGACTTCGGTAATGGAGACATACCGAGGACAAAACACTCTTCAAACAAACTTATCTAGACTGTTATAAATCATGACGGCTATGTCCCCACAGTGCAAATATTAGAGGAAATTAATATTATTTTCCCATCGAATTCCTGGATGCATATTAGCATATACGAAGTAATGGTAAGTGGGGGGTTGTGTAGAAATAAAGTCAATATTTTTCTTCATACAGTATTTTGAATTCAGTCTCTTTTGAATCGTCCTGTTGGATACACGTGTCCGGTAAATTGGCCTAGAGTAAACCGTATGTTTATTCATTATTGAGTTCGTGATCGTGAATTTTATTATTTGGAGTGCCATTTTTTTTTTTCATTTCTATTCTATTTTTCAACATGCTGCGTTTATGGTATTGTGATGTTGTACGGTCATGCTTTAGTAATTTCTATTTTTTATCGACTATTACATTTTTAAACAATATGCTCAGAAGGAATATTTATACCCTTGATATATCGGATAAATTACGTGATTATTGTATAAGTATATAAATAATAGTTTTGGAACAATTGTCAGTTCTCCCAACGCAGTTGAATTTTTTTCTTATAATAGGATCAAGTACTGTATAAGTAGTTTACGTTTTCTATCTTCTGTCTCTTAAGAATAAATTTCTTAATTTTTTCTCTTTTCCTGACTTAGTAATTTCGCGGTAATTTAGATAAAATGCCTTTTTATTAAAAATTGAACCTGTGTCCGTGTCTGCAAATGAGGCAGAGATAAATTCTGAGAGAACATATTTTCTGGGAAAAGGAGCGAAGGTGCTAACAAGGAGGATGTGAATGTGGATCCAGTGGCGTAACGTAAACCCCCGCAGACCCCGCGGCGCGGGGGGGCCCGGGCTATAAGGGGGCCCGGAATGAAAATATTTATTATATTTTTTCAAGAAATGGCCCGTGCCCAGACTGAAATGTATATATTTTCACAAAAGAAATAAAACTGAATCACTGAAGGAAGAAAGAAAGGATGAATTGGCTAAATATTGTCAGGTCAATGTTTATTGTTTACTCTATCAATTCGCAGATAGCTTTATGTGAAGAAATTCAGAAGCAGGATGCTGTGACTTCAGGAATGGAGACATAAACGAGGACAAAACACTCTTCAAACAAACTTATCTAGAGTGTTATAAATCATGACGGCTATGTCTCCACAGTGCAAATATTACAGGAAATTAATATTATTTTCCCATCGAATTCCTCAATGTATATCAGCATAGAAAGTGGGGGGTTGTGTAGAAATCAAAGACAATATTTTTCTTCATACAGTATTTTGAATTCAGTTTCTTTTGAATCGTCCAGTTGGATGCATGTAGGCCTACATGTGTCCGGTAAAATGGCGTAGAGTAAACCGTATGTATATAAATTGAGTTCGTGATCGCGAGTTTTATTATTTGGAGTGCCATTTTTTTCATTTCTATTCTATTTTTCAACATGTTACGTTTGTGGTATTGTGATGCTGTACGGCAGGCCCGTGCTGGCCCGCCGGGACACCGGGACGTATCCCGGTGCGCCCTCCAGCCTGTGAAATTTTGGCGCCCTCTTGTTCCGAAACTGACAAGTTTTACGACGAGGCTTATCGTCGATATAGCCGAGCGGCCGGGATGAGTGTTGCGACTGTAGGGTGTAGGTTACTTTTGAATGGACTTCCTTCTTCCAGTACCCGCGCGGGGCGCCCTCGGGTGGGATCTGGCCTATTTCGACCCAAAACTATTCAAATTCCAAGAATCTCTTCCTTCTAAATCATTGAAGGCAATAGAATTATAACCAGATTTAGATAGTCTTCTGACAAACAAAAATTTAGAATCTTTACTGTTCAAATGCACTCAGAAGCTGATATTTTCAACTCCATGGATCCAGACACCGTCAGGTGGGCATCCAGACTTTTGGTTTGGTGGGTGGGCTTAACCAGGTAAATTTTTTTTGTGATGGGGAGGAGGGTAAAATTGGGATTTTTCTGAGCTTTTTTTTACAAAATTGTGTTCTGATAAGTTCCTTGAGGGGGTTCATTACTTGACTTTTTAAAGTGTATTAGCTATGGGGAAACAAAATGTGTCTTATTTGTACAGAGTGTTTCAAGAGTTCGAAATGATTCTGCCAGACTGCATAAGCATCTTCTCATCTTCTCATGAAGATAAAAAAAATCAAATTAATGAAGGCCCGGAAACGCTTTGTTACAGAAATAAAGAGGGTGAAAGATTGAAACTACTCCATCATAAATTCAGAAAACTCTAAGGCCTTCATACATGTGGTGTGAATTAAATTGAATTAATACAATGTTGGCTAAATGTGCTACAAGATCTACTATTATACATTTTTATGGTGCTCACACCATTCTGAGACTTTTGCGTGGGTAATAAAGTGAACATAAAATGCCAGTCTGAATGCAAATCGAGATTACATAATCTTTAAATTGGTGGGATATTTTACAAAAATCCACAAAATGATCATGAAAACACGTTTTTTTATTGTCGGTTGAATGTGTAAACCAATTTAATTGGTAATGAACCAAATCGTTTTCAAATTCTCCTTTAAAACTTGTGAAATCATTTTTTTTAATTGATAGTTAAGAACCAGGGCTTAATTTCAGCTAGAGCACTCTGGAGCGGAGCTCCGGTACCTTTTAGGACGCAGCGGAGCTCCGGCTATCTAAATCGATAGTAAAATCATTTATTTTAAACCAGATCTGAACTAGCTAGAAATGATTGTCTTTTTTTTTTTAATTTAGACTAAGTTTTTGCTTTTTGTAGATATGGTTTTCAAGTTTTCGTCAAAATCGAAAAAACAGACCTTATTTTTAAAAACCTGAATCTTATTATTTTGTATATTATGTAATATTCTATGTGCATTACTAACCATGCTCAAATGCGTTTAAAATGCACCAATTCAAGTGTAATTTTCAACAATTTCCCGGGGGAGGACCCCCGGACCCCCCGTTTTGCTGAGGGGTATTCCATACCCCCAGACACCAGTAAGTCACAGCTCCGGCACTTTTCAATTTAGAAATTAAGCCCTGTTAAGAACGATCCCAAAGCTTAGTTGAGTTTTTTTGAACCAAAGCACACGGATTTTGCACAGACGCTTCCCACTTGCTATTCTTGTGTGTTTTGATCAAATTTAAATTCTGATTTCATGAACTCTGGCTTTATTCGCAATCAATATCCAAGTTCATACCCTTCAATTTAAAAACCGTCTTCGTTTGGCTTTTTTGCGTATTTCATATAGAATAACTCAATAATCACGGTAGTTAATGTTTTATATCATTTTTCAGCTCATTTCACAATGAATGTATTCAATTCACCACCTAAATGAGGGTTCTAGAAGCCTAACGTTTCTGAATAAGTACTTATTTATTGATTTATTACTGATAAAGATAGATAGCTTCATTCGTCTGCTATCTGTATGTCTGTAATGAAGCGTTTTTGAAGGAATAAGTTTTTTCTATTTGGCAGATTCCTTGCGGAATTTTTTCGCAAACACCTGTATGCCTTTCTTAGGGAAGTGACAGCCGCGAGCTGTGGCAGGTATGTTCAGTCAGATAAGATGAGCTACAAATTCCTGGACCCTCTTTGTAAGGGTGACCGATTGGATCAGCCACAAAAAAGAATCTGTTCTCTGCTAAAAAATCACTTGCTGATGATTCGGAACTCACCTAAAACTGTGGGCCAATTCATCAATCATCATCATCCAACTCATAACCCATGCACAGGTCTCAGAACTATCTGTGCTTTACCCTCCAAAAAGTTACAATATTACTGTAACGTTAAATTTATTACAGGTTCAGGAGGATCTAGAGGATAGATATCTTTACATTGCATGAATGTCAAATCGATAAATGAGTGAAGGGAATTATTTTTGTTATCTAAACCGAGCCACTTAGTCTAATTCAATCCTGTCAGGCTACAAACTCTATTTCCAACTATGGTACTCATAATAATCATGTACTCTAAAAATATTATTATTAATTGTTATACTTCTCAATTTAATATTCAATGAATTAGTAACATGTAACTTTGTAAAACTATCGTAATATTTCTTTGCATGTTCTAATAGCTTACAAAGAAATAGACAAAATAGTGTAATCCCGACACATATATTTATATAGTGGGAACCACAAAATTCAGAAAAGTTAATTTTTTTAAATTTATTGTAAATAAACTCCTCTGGTAGTGCTGTACTCACAACCAGAGAAATTATTATTATATACCCCTCAATAGTGTAACGGTATTGTTATAACCGCTATCCTATTTAAACAAGTGTAAAATGTACAGCCTGGAATCCGTATTACACAGTTAATTCGCTTGAACATTATCAACATTTTGATAAGGATTTCAGGGCCTGAAGGTAAGGCTTGAGCCCAAAGCCCCCCATGTCAAGCCACTAGTTATGAACTTTATTCTACTTTAAAAGTGTGAACACATGAAATGCACAAACACTAATCAGCCTGGAGCACATAATACCTTAAGTGAATTTACTTGAAAATTATCAGCAATTTTTAAGGACCTCGAGTTCTTAGGTGGGGGGGGGGGGGGTTAAGCACCCCCTTGGGTGCACCACTGGACACCGAAATTGATTATATTTGCCACTTCAGCTCCGAATTAAAAAGACTACTTCAGGTTTGTTTGTAAATTCAATCAAAGAAAATTACATTTGGGAACATATTTGTTTTTGTTACTTTCCTCATGTGCAAATCACTTTATGATTATTAGGCTATATTCCATTGTGCTGGCGCCCTCTGGCCATGCCCGTCCACCGCCCTAACAAGGGGTCCAGCACGGGCCTGCTGTACGGTCATGTTTTAGTTATTTCTATTTTTTATCGACTAGTACATTTTTAAACAATGTACAGAAAGAATATTTATACCCTTGATATATCGGATAAATTACGTGATTATTGTATAAGTAGATAATATAGTTTTGGTTCATTGTGTCAGTTCTCCCAACACAGTTAAATTTTTTTCTTATAATAGGATCAAGTCCTGTTTTTGTAGTTTACGTTTTCTCTCTTCTGCCTCTTAAGAATAAATTTCTTAAATTTTTTATTTTTTCCTGACTTAGTAATTTCGCGGTAATTTAAATAAAATGCCTTTTTATTAAAAATTAAACCTGCGTCCGTGTCTGCAAACGAGGCGAATTATGAAAGAACACATTTTCTGGGAAAAGGAGCGAAGGTGCTAATAAAGAGGATGTGAATGTGGATCCTATGGAAGACATCAATTTCAAGGTTTCTAGGTTTCAAGATTAATTATCAACTCTCAACTATTTCCACCATTCAGGAGCCCGTATAGGCTACAGCCAAAATCATTAGACTAGCCCCCCTTGAAACATGATTGAATTTTAAAATTTAATAGATAAAAAGGTGTTTAGTTTCTTACATAATTATAACTGTATATTCTTTTTGTAAGGTGATTATTTTCAAAATAATTATGGAAGTTTTTCAAGGAGGGGTGGCAAGGGTGAGGGGGGATATTTATATGATTTTCAGGAGAGGGGCCCGGAAAATCGGTTGCGGGGGGGCCCGATTGGAAAACGTTACGCCACTGTGTGGATCATATGGAAGACATCAATTTCAAGGTTTCTAGGTTTCAAGATTAATTATTTATAATATAATCAACTCTCAACTATTTCCATCTTTCAGAAGCCCGCACGCTACAGCCCAAATCATTAGACTTGCCCCCATTGAAACATGATTGAATTTTAAAATTTAATTTATTAAAAGGTGTTTAGTTCTTACATAATTATAACTGCCCACAAAATAATTATGCAAGTTTTTCAGGGAGGGGTGGGGGCGGCAAGGGTGAGGGGGGATATTTATATGATTTTGAGGGGCCCGTAAAATCGGTTGCGGGGGGCCCAACCGGAAAACGTTACGCCACTGACGCAGACTGCGTCATTGAAATTCTTGGGGGGGGGGGGGGTCCAAAAAAAGGTTTTTGGGGGGGGTCGGTAAAGTTGATTGGAAAATTGTTTAACATGACGACATTAAAAAAAAATTACAAAGTCACCAGATAGAATGTCAATTAATGACAATAGATTGAAATTCTAATTTCAATATAATTATTATTATTATTATTATAATACTATTGACAATGAATTAGCTAGAACCATGGGCGTACCCAGCGAGAGGTAGGGAGGGGCAGCTGCTCCCCCCCCCCCCTGGAAGCAGGAAAAAATCTTCAACAGAATTTATTAATTTCGAATTCCTTTAATTGCTATTAGTTTATACTGAAGACTTCCGCAATGGCGGATATTGACAACAGTATTTAATAGCTGATGGAAATCGATGAATGCTACTGTACAAAAATATCAGTCACCACCGGGAATCGAACCACGGACCTCCCAATTGCCGGTCGGGCGCCTTAACCACTAGACCATGGAGACCTTTCTGCACAGCAGCATTCATTTTTAACTTGGCCATATCGGCTAGTATCTCACAAGTTAAAAAATGAATGATGGCCGATATGGCCAAGTTAAAAATGAATGCTGCTGTGCAGAAAGGTCTCCATGGTCTAGTGGTTAAGGCGCTCGACCGGCAATTGGGAGGTCCGTGGTTCGATTCCCGGTGGTGACTGATATTTTTGTACAGTAGCATTCATCGATTTCCATCAGCTATTAAATACTGTTGTCAATATCCGCCATTGCGGAAGTCTTCAGTATAAACTAATAGCAATTAAAGGAATTCGAAATTAATAAATTCTGTTTAAGTAAATTTGTCAGTTTGTTCAATTGTACTCAATTATTCTATAGAAAGACAGAAAAAGAATACTACAAACAAATGAGTTGTTTACTAGTGTTTTTTCAAACAATTAATATTTCATTAAAGAAGAATGGTTCACGTAAAGAAATGAATATTGTGATAATATTATTGTAGAAATATAAAAACCAATTTTCTTCATAGACTCATCTTTAGTCATGATTGTAAATTACTCTGCAATTTTGAAACCCGTTGTCAACGTTCTACTAAGTAAAAATATGGATTTCATTATGGTGAGGAAACATATTGGTATAATCCTTGATGTCATCAAGAAGCATTGACATGAAATTGAACATTTTTCTGATGAATTACATAAAAAGGACATGATATCGTGGATAAAGTCAACGTTAAGTAGAGTAAAATTGCCTTAAACAGTTTCTCGGATTGTTCAAAAGCAAATACATAAGAAGTAATCCGCCATCTGAGACTGTAATTGAATACTGAAAACGGTCGTTGATCATCCCTTGGCTTGACTCTTCAACTCAATCATTCAATGTTAGATTCTCAAACGAAAATACAGCTGCTTTTGTCTTATCCCATCTTCATCCTTCATACATGCTAAAATGTAATTCAAAAGATTTAGAAAAAATGTCACATCCTTCATGGAGTTTTATCTCTGCAGAATTAGATTTGGGGTATAATCTGTTGAAAAAGAAGGATTTAACTGGAGACAAATTAAAGGATACTGAAGTGGCTGCACTTTTGGAGGAGGCTAATACTTTTCCCGCAACAAGACATGCACTCCTCATTTCAAGTGGCTTCCCATCTACTACGGCTACTGTTGAACGATCTTTCAGTACGGTACCCTTCGAAGGGTAAAGACCTGGCTTAGAAGTACAATGGGAGAGGACAGATGGACTGGGTCGTGTTTGATGAGCGTTCATCGGAAATTCTTTGAGGAAAATCCGGTCTGGATTCAAACGAGAGTTTTGGATAAGATAATTTTCTACGAATCTATGAAAAATGATAATATAAGTAAATACAAGACATGTTACAAGAATAAGTTAAGCAAATAATTGTAACATCTTAGTTGATAAAGCACTACTGAAATAATACATAATTTCTTAAAATTTTGGTTTCATCCATTTTTTCTGTAGTAAAATGTTACAACCTGAACGACCATGCCCCCCCCCCCCCCCACGTTATGATCCTGGGTACGCCCTTGGCTAGAGTAGTTATGTTTAGGATCTGTGCAGGAAGTTATTATTTAAGCTTAGCGAGATATAGATGTGAGAGCTAAGAGTGAGGGGCATGGTAATAGTTTTAGAGAGAATACAGGGGGGGGGGGGGGGGCTTATTTTATCGCATTTTTTTGAGGGGGGGGGTGGGTGAGGCGGTTTACTTTATCGCATTTTTAGGGGGGGGGGGCTGGTGCTCAATTTGGGGGGGGGGGCTGGTGCTCAATTTTTAGGGGGGGTGCGTCATGAGGCTTTGGGGGGTGGGCACCCCTGGCTTATTCAAACAAAACCCTAGTTTTATTGGTAGGAAATTCTACAACAAGCTACCAGTTTTTAAAAAGTCTTGAAAATATAGAAATATTAAAAAAACAATTGAAAAAATATTTAGTTGATTGAGCTTTTTATAGTGTACAAGAGTTCCTTTCACATCAAAATTAAGCCTCACCTCAACTATTTGATATAGTAATTATGGTGTCTAGTGTATACTTGTTGATCTGACTTGTCTTATACTTCTTAACTGGAGTCTTCAAGATGTAATCTACAAAAAAAAATATATATACATAATATTTACAGTTGATAACAATATTTTGTGTTGTGATTTATACTCCCACAACAAAACAGATGATACTGTAGTGAAATTGAAGAGGAAGAATAAACAGTTCTCATTGTTATCTGCTTGAGTCAACAAGTGTCTGGTCAAAGCAATTTATTACTATTTTTTTGACACTTTATGGTTTTCACTTGGAACTTTGCAGAATATTCTAGGTGTTTAATTAGAATTCAATGAAATCTTATCAAATATTGTGGAAGATGTGGAAGAGTCCTCATCTGTTTATTTTAGAATTCTGTAGAAGTTGATAGAAAAATGGAGAGATATCTTGATTAGAGAAAAATATATAAATAAGAGAGAGACTTTTGTAAGTTAGTTCAGTCTTCTTTGAATTTTTTTGAGACAAAAAGAGACAGTTCTGTGGTGAGAATTAATTACCTTATATTGTGCCTAAAGTGATAATTCTTTTTCCTATTTAATTTATACCAGTGGACTCTACTCATAGCTTTTATTGTATTACAGACTTGTGCTACGTAAGTTAATTTGTTCTTTTTTGATGTTCTTCTTGAATTACTGGACATTTTATTGTACAGTTATTATTTAATATTAGATCAGCCTTTTAATGTTTAGTGATTGATATTTGTACAGTAATGTTGAAAACTCCTTATTAGTTGAACAATATCAGTTTATCCGTTTTTGATTGCTTATATAATGTAAATTGAGTGTTGTGAATTATTTGTGTAAATAAAGTGCGAGTGGTAAATTAAAGTGTTGCCAGCATTATTTTAGATATAGAACCCATAACAATTGGTGTTGGAAGTTAGGGATTTTTCAATTTTGATTGAAAAATGGCTGGCAAAATTACATTGTGCAATTTAAAAGTGGCTGATCTTGAATAATGTGAATTAGAAGACTGTGATCTAGAAACATTTGGAGGGAAGTCTACTCTATAAGACCATCTTTGTGATGCATTATTGGTGGAAGGAGAAGACCCAGCTCCCTACCTCTTTGACACAATATTAAGTTCTTTCATGGAGCAAAACTTTACATCAATGAAGGGTGAACTACAAGGAAATATCAAGGATATGCAAGAGAATATTTCATCCATGAAGGACAACTACAGGTGAATATTCAGGATATTCAGCAAAATGTGGTATCCATAGAGAGCAAATTGCAAGAAAATATTACTTCACTACATGAAGAAGTCAACAAGGTGAAAGAGGATTTAAAAACCATGGATGATCGACTACAGGAAAACTTCAAAACCATGGATGAACGACTGCAGGAAGATTTAAAAACTTTGAAAGAAGATTTCTTAAACATGGCGAATTAGTTTAAGCAGCTGGAGTGTAGTGCTGGAACTTCAAGCAGCAATGAAGAAGTAAGTAAATCTTCTACTTTCCTAGAAATAGTAACCTTAGAGAAGACAATGATGGCAGCCAAGGAGGGAGATCTCCAAAAACAGCTACTAGTTATACCTCAGAACACTGGACCTGCCTACCTATGATGGAAAAACACCTCTAGAAGACTACCAAACACTTTTTGAGTCTGCAGCTGAGTTCCAGGGGTAGTCACCAGCAACAAAGGCCTACGTCCTGAGGATGAATCTCTTAGGTGAAACATTGGCAATTGTTCACTCAATACCATCAGCTGAGAAGTGGAGTTTCAGTGAGCTGTGGAGACACCTGGAGATGAGATTTGGCACCAAACACCTGGAACAGTTGTACCAATCTCAGCTCAATAATAGGGTGCTGAGACCCAATGAATCCCTGCAAGAGTTTGAGGTGGATATTGCTTGACTTTTTAGGACTGCATATCCATCTGCTAATGATAAAACATATGAAAGTCTTGCAGTAGAAATTTTTTTGAATGGATTGAGAATCCCAGAGACTTAGCCAGACCCAAGTAGAAGATTTACTTACTTCTTCATTGCTGCTTGAAGTTCCAGCACTACACTCCCAGAGACTTATTGGACTAGCCAGACCCAAGACATTAAATGATGCTTTTGCTCAGGCATTGGAGTTTGAAGCAGTTTGGCAGTCAGTACCAGGCCATTCTAAGATACAGTCTATGGAAGCATAAGTCATGGATGCAAGCATAATTGGTTGGTTCGGAACCCACCTAAAACTGTATTAATCCCAACTCATTAATTACCATCATCCAATTCATTACCCACACACAGGTCTCAAACCGATGTGGGCTTCATCCTCAGAAAAAAAATTCAGAAGATAGTGGAGCAAGTTCTGGAAAAGTTGAGATCCAGGAAAAAGGAGGTATGATGCTGGGCTTGTGGTAAGATTGGACATGTTAGAAGCAAGTGTAGAACCAAACCAGATGAAAAAATGCAGGTAAACTAAAGAGGGTTGATAGGGAGGGGGAGCTGTCAACCAACAAGCAGAAGGCCCCAGTAAGAAAAGCAGAGGTGGCATCTCTTGCTGGCAGCAGAAGTAGTTTGTATATAGATGGTATCGTGGATAGACAAGCAAGACAACTACTTCTTGACATAGGAGCTACCATGACCATCCTGAATAGGAGCGCAGTCTGTGATAAGAAAGAAATTAAGGTAACAAGGTGGACACCCCATACAGCTACAGGGGATTTGGCTACAGTTTTTGGGGAGACAGCTGCTACCCTCCTTATTGGTGGCAGTAACTTCAAGCATCAAGTGTTATTGGCTGATATACAGGAACATGTAATACTTGGGATCAATTTCTACAACAAGTTTGGTCTCAAGTTGGACTTGGATAAGAAAACTGTTGTAATTGGAGAAAAAAAGGTCATACTTCACCCAGGAAAGCCAAGCAGTAGCAGAGTATTGTTACTCACTGACAACATCCTACCAGCAAGGAGCCAGGTTGTGGCCAATGGGAAAATACAGGATGACATGGGGAAAGGGCCTATTGGAACCAGCATGATGAGAGGACAACTTTCAACAAGGAGTCTTAGCGGCAAGAACTTCATTTTGGACCCAGTTTGGACCCCAGAACAAGTTCCCAGTATGCATCATGAATGTGAATGACTACAAGATCACTCAAAAAGGAGGGAGCATGCTTGGGCACTGTTCAACAGCCTCATCAGTGGTGAGACAGATCAAGAAGTCTCAGAAAATGAACCAACGACTCTCAAAGGTACTTCAGGAATTCACTTATACCACCTGCAATGACCTTACAGCTGAGCAGCCTGCCAAAGTGTAAGACTTCATCACTAGATACAGGGATGTCTTCAAAATTGGGGCAGGTCCAAAAGGAAGAACAAATATTGTACAGCATGCAATAGAAACTGGTAATGCTAGGCCCATACATCAAAATCCACAGAGATTGCCATTAGCAAAGAGGGAGGAAGCCAGGAAAGTCATCAAGGAAATGGAAGTAGATGACATCATAGAACCTTCAAATAGTCCTTGGGTTTCTCCAGTGGTGCTGGTGAAGAAGAAAGATTGATTGTTGAGATTCTGCATAGACTATTGGTTGCTGAATAATGTCACATGGAAGGTCAGTTATCCTCTGCCAAGGATTGATGACACATTAGACAGCCTTGAGGGCTGTAAACTATTCTCAACACTAGACCTCAAGAATGGGTATTGACAAGTAGGCTTGAAGCCAGAGGATAATGAAAAGACTGCTTTCTCAATAGGTGAAGGTCTTTGTCACTTAAAGGTAATTCCTTTTGGGCTGTGTAATGCTCCAGCTACATTTGAGAGGCTAATGGAGAGTATGTTTAGAGGATTATCTTGGAAGACCTGTTTAGTTTACTTAGAGAACATAATTGTTCTGGGAAAGTTCTCCAGTCATCATCATTCACACAACCTGAAGCAAGTATTCCAAAGGCTGAGGCAGGCAAATCTGAGACTGAATCCAAGGAAGTGCAACCTGTCCAGAAGACAAGTCAACTATCTATGACATGTTCTGCCTGATGCTGGAGTTGCACCAGATCCAGAAAATAGAGGCTGTAACCAAGTGGCCAGTTTCATATGACAAGCATGAGGTGAGAAGCTTTCTTGGTTTGTGCAATGACTATTGGCAGTTTGTGAAGGGTTTCTCCAACATTGCTAAACTTCTGAATGAGGACAAGAGCAGCTTTTTTTGGGATTAAAACTGTCAACATGCATTTGATGAGCTGAGACAAGCACTGGTTGATGCCCCCAACCTTGGATACACTAAGGTGGAAGGAAAATTCATCCTGGATACAGATGCTAGTAATGTGGCCATTGGAGGAGTACTTTCTCATGAGCAGGAAGGAGTGGAAAAAGTCATTGGATATTTCAGCAGAGTCCTGTCAAAACCTGAGCACAACTACTGTGTCACATGCCAGGAGCTTCTAGCAGTGGTTAAGGCTGTTAGACACTTCCACAAATATCTTTATGGAAGAGGTTTTCTCCTGAGGACAGACAATGCAGCACTGAAGTGGCTACTCTGGTTCAAAACTTCTGAATGACAAGTTGGAAGGAAGCTGGATTGAATGACTCCAGGAGTATGACTTTGAGTCAGTTCATCAAGCAGGGATCAGTTATGGAAATGCAAATGCTCTTTCAAGGAGATCCTGTGATGAAGATTGTAAGCACTGTTCCCACCATGAACACAAGGAAGGCATCTTGACAAGAACTACTGTGATTGCTGATCTTTGGGAAAGCAACAAGCTGCATGAAGACCAGAGAAGAGATCTTGACTTGAAGCACCTCTGGGATTGCAGTTCAACAACAGTTAGGAAAATGATCCAGACAAATGAAAGGGATCTGTTCTCCCTGCCCAAGGAGTATGCACTGGCACATTGTGTCACCAGCAACTTAGTGGAATCTTGAGGCATTGCTACAGTCTTCAGGAAGAAGTTTGGTGGTGAATAAAAGACAAAATTGTCACAACCACATTTATTAGAACTTTGAGAAACTAGTTTTGGTTGTTACACCATCATCAATCTCAATCAAACTAAAAACTAAAGTACAGAGAAGCTTAACACATTAAGTGCTATACAGGTTCCCCGGTTCCCATACGGATCGCCAGCCTGTGCTATGCTATATATGTGAAAAAGTAGTCATGGTGCTAAATGCTTTCTATGCATTATTCCATCATTAAACACGTTCTAAATAAAATTACTATCTTTTCTCTCCATAAATAGGTCTTGTAAGCATAAAAATCAGTACAGGACTTTGAGGTCCCATATGGCACCAGAATGATAAACTTGATTTTTTATAGGCTTATTACTTCTCAAAAGTCACGTGATATTGCTCACAGTTGGTTGAAGACAATTGGAATTACATCATTAGCATTTTCATAACAATCCATAGACTATTCATGGAATTTTATTGTCAACTGGAACACATGACACATGATGTTTCTATCGGTTACAGAGTACAGTATATACTTTCCAAGTACAAAAAAATTATTCAACAACAGCATTGTTACATCTTCCTTCTTCTTTCCTCATCATTTCCTCTCTCATTCATGATTACTGTAGGCCTATTCTATAATTATCTCAATCAGAACACTTATTCACTTATAACTAGCCTGCAGAAGCAGGTCGTTCCTATTCTTATTTAATAACTTTTCTAATTAAACGCTGAAAACGCTTCAGAAACGCTGGAAATGCATGCTATGGAAAATTTAATTGGATACATTCACACTATAAATAGTACAAGCCTGTGTGACTGGAAATAGTTGATAGATTAACTACCAAATGACAGTAATGTGCAGATGGTATACGGGAACCACACGACCCATAGAGCACAGTTGAACGGGCGGTGTATGGAGACCTGGGGACCTGTAAAGCCTTTATGGCTGGCAAATAGATATTGCTGTTGCGCTTAAGATGTTAATATATACTGAACATGAAATGATGCTATTGGCTAAGTGGGAGAGAGGCTTTATTGGATGTTGTGATTGACTGTCAAGTCTCGCCCACTATTGGGAGGAGTAACAAGCAAAAATATGAGACAAATCAATAACTAAACACTGTGAACTACAAAGGAGAAAAATAGATGATAAGGCTAAAATGTAATCAAATTGAAACTAAAAAATTAGAAGTTCACTGAAATGCAGTCAAGGTCAACAGTAGTTACAAGAGGATGACTTTGGGACACCAACCTGGGACAACCTTGACCTTTGACCTTGATTTTTGACCTTGACCTCCCCCTACCCCTTCGGGTCCCCTGCCCCTCCCACCACCCAAAAATTCCCCCCCAAAATTCACCCCACCCCAAAATTCACCCTCACCCCAAAATTCACCTCCAATCCAAAATTTACCCTCACCACAAAATCCCCACCCCAAAATTTACTCCCCACCACAAAATTTAACCCCTCCCCAAAATTTACCCCACCCCAAAATTTACCCCCTCCCCACCAAAAATTCATCCCCCTACCAACTAAAAATGTACCCCCTACCCCAAAATTTAACCCTCCCCAAAAATTACCCCCTCCCCCAAAATTTACCCCCCTTGCACACTAGAAGTCAAACTGGATGTGGGATGAAAGACAAGAAGTCAAACCAGAAGTCAGATAAAAGACCGGAAGTCAAACCAGAAGTAAGATAAGAGACTGGATGTTAAACTGGAAGTAAGATTAGAGACCGGAAGTCAAACAGGATGTACGACCTGAAAAAAATCCTAAAATAGTTGCATTGCCTACCAGCACAGGGTGGACTGGGGGTCCAGGGTGGGGAATCCAGTTCTAGAGTATATATTGAGGACCTTTGACTGGGAGATTCATTGTCTCAGTGAACATCTGTGATTATAGTTCCTACAGTAGTGAATGTCTGCAATTATAGCGAATTCAGATCTTCAGCTGTGTTTTACACATAAGTACAAATGTTTTTCTAACCTAGAAATGCTTGGGAGTAACAAAACCTATAATGTCAAGACTTTGAAAATTCTTGTGACCTACAAATTGTCTCGAAATACAGTCTTGGGAAAATGTGATGTACTATAATATAACAAAAGTGACCATGAGACAGGGGACTCTTGAAAAAAGTATAACTGGGGCCTTCATACAGGGGCATGTGGGGAGTTTGTAAAATGTTATTTTATTTCTTGACCCATCATCATGCTGGAATGTGTCAATCTATCCTAACCTACAAAAATTGTTTTTCCATAGCCAAAATAGCTATTGCATCACATGAAATCTAACCTATAAATCTAAAGTCAACATAACCTCAAAATGGATAACCAATAAGGAATGATCTCTATTTCATCTAAGCCAATACTATGCAATCTAGGCATTAGATCTAACCTATAAGTCTAAAGTCAACATAACCTTAAAATGGATAACCTATGAGGAATGATCTCATTCAAGCCAATACTATGTAATCTATTACATCAAATCTAACCTATAAATCCAAAGTCAACGTAACCTTAAAATGGATAACCTATAAGGAATGATTTCTATTTCATCCAGGCCAAAACTATGTAATCTATCACAATCCAACTCTTGGTTTCACCATGCTGAGACTGTAATTACCCTGCTGACTGCTAGATTGTGCTAATAACTGTTCAATTTAATTACAGATAGTAGGGCAGGTTGAGGGTTCTGGCTCAGTTTAACGGCGGTTAACTAACCACGGTTAAATTTTAACGGCGGTTAAATTTCAACAGGGTTAAACCTTACTTAATTTAACATAGACAAACTTAATTTAACGGCCCAGTTGAATTTTAACGTCGGTTAAATTTTAACGGTGATTAAATTTTAACGGTGGTTAACTAACGATGGTAAAATTTTAAAGGTGATTAACTAACAAGGGTTAAATAAACAGACTGAAAATTTTCATTTGAAATTAAATGCATAAATTTATGCAGCTCACCAAGGCATTCCAATTGCATTCCAATCACTCCGATGAATAGAATAAAAAAAATAAATAAAAAAAAATAAAAAAAAAATTAATTATCATTAATATTATCATAAAAATATAATATTTATCAAAAAATAAAAAATAAATTAATTATCATTAATATTATCATACAAGTAGGGGAGGGTAACGGTTCCATCACAGTTTTTCTTTAACCTTAAATTTAAGGTTAACCTCAACCAACCTATCCAAACCTAACCTAACCTTGAATAGGTAAGTCAAAGTCAAATCAACGCAATCTATCCAATCCCGAAAATTCCCATTTTCACGGAAGCTAAAAATCACGAAAAAAATTGAACTTTTTAACCCGTGAAGGGAATTTTAATTTGAAGACGCCATCTTGTTCAGCCTTCCAAGCCACCTCAAATTCATGTATCAAATACAATTTTCCGATCACGATTAATTAGGGAAAAATAATAATAAAATTTAACCTTAAATTTAAGGTTAAGCCAACTATCCAAACCTGAAATAGGTATAGCTGTATAGTTGTATAGCCAAATTCGAATCAATGCAATCTATCCGATCTCGAAAATTCCCATTATCACGGGAGCTAAAAATCACGAAAAATTTTAACGGTGGTTAAATTTTAACCGTGGTATTAACACTGGTTTTAACGCTGGTTTTAATGGTGGTTATAGCGGAGATCAGTCACCAACTGATTAGCCATCTTGTACTAGCTTTATTATCACTTACCCAGTGGTTCGGAACCCACCTAAAATAAAGTTTATTAGATGGTACTTGTTCAAATTTCCAAGGTGATTCAATTTCATGTATTAAACACTCTCATGTATCAATTGACATCCCATTTTTCCCTTTTTCTCTCATTTTTTCCCCTTTTCTCTCATTTTTTTCCCCCTCTCTCTCATTTTTCCCTTTTCCACCCCAGTTTTTGGGTATAAATAGAGGTGCTTAAGCAGAAAATTCTCACTCCTTTGGATCGAAGGAGTTATGTTAGTTCAGGCTGAAAATAGTCAACGAGCTATACTCCCACCAGAGATTTCTGGCTCATCCACGGAGACTAGTCGCTTCCTATTTTCAGATATGGTCCCAAACACAACCAACTATCAAACAACAGAATCAAGCAATACCACAAAAAATTTTGTATATATAAAAATGGATAAAATAATTTCATCCACCTACTCATCACCAATCTGCCAACACAGCATCAACAAAAACTGCCTCTTTTTCATATGGAATTCGTTTGAAACAATTGATGTAAAAATATTGTTTGAAAACCTTACACCTCATATAATTGATATAATACTTGAAAATTCTGAAAAATTCCACCACAATATTAAATGATATGTGAGTTTAACAGTTAAATTGAAAAAGATTTCTGCTGATAAAGAGTTGTATGTTGAACCAACATTCCATGGACAATCGAGGTCTGTAATCTCAGTCCATGAGAATCTTGATAAATTCAACATACAATGGGAGGAGGCAGAGGGGAAAATTATGGAAGGTTTAGATAAATTCATAAAGTTGGGGAGTGGTTGGACTATAGACATATTCAAGCAGTTCAATTTCAACATTGTAAGATACAGACCAATAAGTGGTTCTGGCTCATACATTCCTACTCCAGTTAAAATTATAAATAGGAAAGCTGTTATAAATGTGAAAAATGAAGATGATCTCTGCTTTGTCTGGTCCATCCTCTCCTATTTCAACACCAATAAGGAATATCGAGTATCTGCACTTAGAAATCTACAACATATGATTAATATTGAAAATTTATGCTTCCCATTAAAACTGCAACACATACCTAAATTTGAGAACCAAAACACAACAATAGCTGTTAATGTTATTGCATATGAAGAAGAGAAAGATATGTTCTATCCAGTCTTTGCATCCCAACACAGAAAAAGAGAGCATACAATCACCCTGTTGTTGTTATCTAACAAAGAAGAACAAAAACACTACACCCTTGTTAAAAATCTATCCAGACTGCTATCACATCTAACAAAAAGTCATGATAAAGAAGAAATTTGTCCCCATTGTTTTCAAAGATTCACTAATAAAAATGCAAAACAAAATTTAGAAAAACATATTGAATTGTGCTCATCACACGAAACACAATGCATTAAAATTCCTGAACAAAACACTGTTTTAAAGTTCACAAATTTCTCCTACACCCTACCCACCCCCTTCACCATATACGCCGACTTTGAATGTTTAATCAAAGATGAAAAACATATACCATGTGGTTATGGATATGTAATAGTAAATGAAAGTGGATCAATTCATTATGGACCAAGGATAGTTAGAGCATCCAACCTGTCTGAATCATCAAATTTAATAGAAAAGTTTCTGGATGAATTAGATAAACATGGAAATGAATTGAAAAAGCAATTGAAAATACAAGTGCCAATGCAGATTACAGTAGAAGAAGAAAACAAATTTAGAATGGTAGACGTGTGTTGCCTGTGTAATAAGAGCCTATTGTTTGATCGTGTACGACACCATTCGCATTCAACTGGAAAGTTTATTGGAGCTGCTCATCAAACGTGTAATCTTAATGCAAAACAGGTGGAGTTCATTCCTGTAATATTCCACAATTTCACCAGTTATGATTCCCACTTCATTGTTCAATCACTCAATAAATATAAAAAGAGAATTAGTTGCTTAGCTAGGACAAGTGAAAAAATAATTTCAATAACACTAAATAACACTTTGAGATTTATCGATTCACTACAATTTCTGAATTCATCTCTTTCAAAATTAGCAGAAAATATATTATCAAATGCTTTCCAACTGATTTCAGCACATTTTCCAAATAATACAAATTTACTCTTGAAAAAACAAATATACCCATACGAATATATGGATTGTTTCGAGAAATTCGAAGAAACACAATTACCTTCCCGGGAAAACTTCTACAACAAACTAACCGATTCAGATGTAAGTGAGACTGACTATCAAAATGCTATAACCGTTTGGAATGCATTCAACTTGAAAAATCTTGGCCAATTTCACGATCTCTACCTGACCACCGATATACTCTTACTCGCCGATATATTTCAATCTTTCAGATCAACATTCCAGAAAACCTACAGTCTTGATCCATCCCACTTTTATTCGCTACCACACTATTCGTGGAATGCAATGTTGAAAATGACCAGTATTGAACTTGAACTTTCGAGTGATCCAGACATGCACCTGTTTGTAGAGTCCGGCATTCGCGGAGGTTTAAGTGTAATCCCCAAACGATATGCAAAAGCCAACAATCAATATTTATCTACATATGATGAAAATTCCAAAAACACATTTATAATCTACTTAGATGCAAACAATTTATATGGTACAAGCATGAGTGAATCACTACCACACTCTGGATTCAAGTGGCTATCTAATGAGCAAATTCAAAATTTCGATGTTACAAAAATTTCAGATGAATCACACGTTGGCTACTTTTTAGAAGTCGATCTTGAATATCCAGAAAGTCTACATGATATGCACAACCATTACCCCCTTGCGCCAGTAAAAGCCACACCGCCATCAGGGCGATATGAGAAATTGATTACAACTTTTGAAAACCGTAAAAATTACATTCTACACTATAAAAATTTGAAACTTTACATGAGATTAGGTTTGAAATTAACAAAAATACACAGAGTGATGCAACTCAATCAATCAGCCTGGTTAGAACAATTTATATCATTAAATACCGAGTTGAGAAAGAATTCAAATAATGATTTTGATAGAGATCTATACAAGCTATGTTCTAATGCAATTTATGGAAAAACGTTGGAAAATGTAAGGAATCACAATGATTTTAGGATTATAACTGATGAAAAGCAACTTGATAGAGTGATTGCATATCCAAGAATGAAACACTGGTACAGATTTAACGATGATGTTGCTGGTGTATGTCTAAATAAGCTTGAGGTTCATCTAAATCGTCCCATTTATGTGGGTATGGCAATACTTGAGTCAAGTAAAGCAATAATGTACAAATTCCATTATGATGAAATTCTAAAAATGTATCCCAATGTTGAACTGCTAATGTCCGATACAGATAGTTTTATGTATCTGATTCAAACAAATGATATTTATAAAGATATTGAAAGAAATTTGGATTTATTTGACACATCTAATTATCCAAAAGACCATCAATGTTACAGCACAAAACATAAAAAACAACTAGGTAAATTTAAGGATGAGTGTGGAGGAAAAATAATTTCTGAGTTTGTTGGGCTACAAGCCAAAATGTATGCAATTCGCATAGGTGATTTAGAGAAGAAGGTTGCAAAGGGCATTCCCAAGAGTGCAAATAGAAATCAATTGAGATTTGAAAATTATAAAGAATGTCTGTTTGATGTAAAACACAAAAATGTAACATCATCAGCAATTGTAAGTAAACTGCATCATGTCTATACTGTTCAATGTGAAAAACTGGCTCTTCAACCTCATGACAATAAACGATTCATACTACCAAACCAAATTGATACTCTAGCTTGGGGCCATAAAGATATTCCAATAAGAAAACGTAAAATTCGTGAGCAGCAGCCATCTCAAGGAAAAGTACAAAAACTTTAAAAACCTGAAAACTTTAAAATATAAAGAAACTTTAAAACCTGAAAAACTTTAAAACCTGAAAAACTTTAAAACCTGAAAAACTTTAAAATAAAATAAAAATTTTGTTTTGCTTAAATAGGTATGTAGGTGTGGGTACCTATACCTAGATTAATGTGTGTCCTATGTAGGTATGTAGGTGTGGGTACCTATACCTAGATTGCTGTGTGTAGGTGTAGAAACCTAAACCTATGTAGGTGTGTAGGTGTAGGTACCTATACCTAGATTAATGTATGTCCTATGTAGGTGTGTAGGTGTATAAATGTGTGTATGTAGGTAAAAAAAAATATTTTTTATTATTTTATTTTATTTTTTTTTAAATTACTCTAATTATACTTTTAAATTACTATACTACTTTATTGTTTTGTTTTGTTAGTATTATTTGTTTACATTACTTTTCTAACAATTCCACTCAATGGTGTATATTCATAGATATTTTCGTATATAATGAGACAGTATGCAGATGTATTTTCTGGGATATTTGCAGTTGTGTCAAATGAAAGTTTCACATCTAATGCACCCGATTTCAAAAGTTCACTTTGACGAGAACAGTCTATCACAATTAGTGGTGTTTTTTCAAATTATCATGCTATTGATGTTCCCGAGTCACTTTGCTTGTAGTAGGCATGTTGAAAGGCGGCAAACATCTGATACAATGTATGTTTATTACCCATAATATTATCATAGGGAAAGTATTGTGCATTCAAATACAAGCGCACATTATTCAAATTACAAAAATCAAATTGAGATATATCATTACGAAGGCTATTCTTTCTATTAGTTTGCAGTCCTAGTACAACAAATCTTGGTTTATCCATTTGTGATGCCGTCTTAACAGTCCACTGATGACTTGTGCTTTCTGGTAGGGTAGGATACTCATGTAATTGCCAAGATCTGAATGGAAGGCTAATTGGTTTATCATTGTGAGATAATTTCAGTAGATTAAGATGAATTGTGTCTGCTACATGTATGTAGGGTACTTTCCATTGTATTTTTGTTAGATTAATTTCGATTTTAGTACCAGCGGTGGTTTGGATTGCATTTAAATCAGATGAAGATCGAAGCAGAACCAATTCTTGTTTTACATTCAAAATAATTTTTCTATAGTCTTCCATGAAACCTAACCACATTTCCAGTGGTACACAAAAGCTAAATTTCTTTTTATTTGCCCATCCATCACGATTCCATCCTGCATTCTCCCATATACATTTATTTTGTGGAGTTTTGCACAAGAGGTTTTTCATTGTTGTTGTCATGCCAACGTTACGTGTGTGGTCAACTTCGACTCCACCCACCTCATATCTAATCTCATCGAATAAATAGGCTATTCCATTGTTCACTAATACAAAGTCAACTTCAGTATTGTCTGCTTCTTGTACTTTAATATTACCCTCTATTAGAAGATAGCTTTTACATGGTAGAGTGTAGACATCCTGTTGATTTACATTGATACGAATTTCATCATTATTTTTGTATGTTTGTGATGCATATGGTGTGTGAGTGTGATACTCGAATTGGGTTATACTCTCATCGAATTGTACTTTCTCACCAACATTGGATATTGAATCAATTTGCATACCGTGAGGAATTTGGTGATTCATTGTTTATATTTTTATTATATACAAAAAACCTAATCTTTGTAGTAGTTGTCTATTTTTAGGTGTAAGTAATTTCCTATCTGTTGCATCATGCTGTTGTGATTGATGATTTTTTGTAAATATTAGCATATTTTTTTATATATATGTAATTATAAAATTACTGGTTTTTTTCTTACATGTAAGTGTACTGTTATTGTTTCTCCACGAAAGACCATAGGTCTCTGCTGACCTATTCAGAGAGTCTCTTACACAAACCCTGCCATTGGTCTGATTGCAATCGGTACATGATCTAGGACAATGCTTAGCTTTATAAATTGATACCAGTAGGGCAGGATCACCTGAATGACCATCCTCAATCATTATGCATCTGACACATCCATCCATAGAGTTGTAGTTGAAGACAGCAAATGTAATCCTTCTTCTGCCAATAAAAGATAGACTCTGGTTGCCACACTCAAAGTCACACCACCAAGTCCCATCACTGTCATTGAAATCAATCTCCAGTTTAACATCCTTGCTCCTCCATCCAGACACTGAACGCAAGTCCATTATGGCCACAAAGCTATACTTTAACTTGTACATTGATGTCAATGGTGTTATCCAATTGTCAAATAGGACTGCTACCTTGAATGGCAGTGTATCTGCAGTAATACTAGCCATTGTTGTTGAATGAATGATGCAGGGGTGCCCACCCCCCCTAAACCTAATGATGCACCTCCCCTAAATCTAGCACCAGCCCCCCCCCATAAATAGGCACCCCTCAAGCCTCATGACACATCCCCTGAAATTTAGCACCAACCCCCCCATAAATTAGGCACCCCTCAAGCCTCATGACACATCCCCTGAAATTTAGCACCAACCCTCCCCCCCTAAATTAGGCCCCCCCAAATAAATGCAAAAAATAAGCCCCCTGCGTATTCTTTCTAAAACTAAAAGAAGATTTAAAAAAAAAATTATATAAGTATTAAAAAAATTAAATTATATTTATTGAGATTCTTTAGATAGGTAACATTTTTTTGTAAAGGTAAAAAAGAAATATCAATGAAATGAATATATGAACTTCTGCTCAATAAACTTAATTGCAAAATAGCTAAATATGAAGTTGAACCTAAATAGTTTTTAAACAATCAAATATTATTACAAAAATACAATGGTTCAATAAAAATGAAATACCTATAAGTTTATGTTTGGTGTACTAATTACATTAAATAATTCTACAAAGTTGTTCCTTTAAAGAAAGTGAAAAGAATGAGTTGATAACTTCATTTGTAAAACACAAAAATTCAAATTATTAAGTCATTTATGCTAATATTTATTGGACAATAGTTAAACAACAGGTTATTTACCTAGTGTAGTATCTTGGGAGAATTTATGTATGGATGAAGTACATAAAAGGCACACATTTCATGTACAGTTATTTACAACACACAATCAATAGAAGTGTCTTTTCAAAACAAAATAAAAACATAGTTATGAGAAATTACTGAACTTTTAGTATCTACTTAGAAAATTTTGCTATAAGTTAGCAGTTCTTATTTACTAGTAAGTAGTTATCATAAAATACATGGAAAAAACAACAGTTTTGAAGTCAAACATTTTAAATTTGTAGGCTGCAACCATCCACAATTTAGCTAGGCACCTTCTATGCTTGTTTAATCTATCTCTTTAAACCCTGCATAGCAGATTTTGTCTTTGGGATGAGGAAACATAAAACCTTTCAATTATTTCTTTGTTAGAAATAAACACAAGTACATCTTTTTCTGCAGCTAGAACCATTAGTTTGGACAACCAATTGAGTCTCCCATAGCTGATCTAAGTCTGTTTTTGATAATTTTAACTCAACTCATTGCTCTTTCCAATGATCAACTAGTAACTGCTAAGTTTGTTGCAGGTATTTATTTTAAGTGTTCTGTAAGCTTGCCTGGTAAGCTTGGTTAATGCCTTTTGTTCAAGTTTTCCTTTAACTGTTGGGGAAAGCTTGAGTCAAGTGTTTCAACTGGAAACTAGAAAGCTTGCCACATGCTTTCCACAAGCTTGCTTGTTTGAAATGGAAAACTTGAGGCAAGTGTTCCAAGCTGTCATGGCAAGTTTTTGGAAAGTTTTCCTCAAGTTTTTTTTTGCCACCTGGGATGAAGTTCATCTCATTCTTAATGCTGATGATACTACCCTCCTCTTCTCTGACAAAGATCCTAATAGCCTCAAAGTTAATATGAACATTTAAAAAAATTTGGTTGCACAGTACTTCAATGACACCTGTCTTGCAATCAATTCCATGAAAACTATTAACTTTAGAAGTGCTAATTTTCTTCCTCAGGTGTATGTTGGTGATGATGTAATAGCTTGTTCTGATTATGTAAACACATTGGAAATAATACTAGATGATAAATTTACTTGGACTCAACATGTTTAGAAACTGGTTGACAAATTGAGCAGAAGTCTATTTCTTATCAGGAATATAACAAAATATGTACCCAAAACTACTGCTAAGATAGTATATTTTGCTACTTTCTATTCACACCTGGTTTATGGTATTGAGCTTTGGGGCAGCACTAGCAAGGAAAACATTTAGAGTATAATTAACCACCAGAAAAATGCGATACGGTGCATAGAAGGCCTTAAATGGAAAGAGTCATGCAAAGATGAATTTGAAAAATTAAAAATTTTGTCAGTGCCTTCAATATATATATCATATAATGTAGGTAGGTCATTTCAGTAATCATTCAAACATGTGATTGTGTTATTACATATGAGTTAGTTTCATTAAATACCATTGGAAACTGAAATAATAAACAGTTTAGTTTGATAGAATAAGCTCCACACATAAGTTGAAGAAGTACTACTGTGAAAAGAAATAAAAGAATGAATTACGAAAAGTGATTTTGATTTTAATTCAAGAGTTATCCTACAATTTTGGGGGCTCATCCAGGATAGACTTCATAAAGTGAGAAAACATTGATAGAACATTCTCCAAAAACAGTTGTAAGTATCCTAGTTTCTAGGTAGGATAACAACTTGAAGAAAACTAATTTTGAAAATGGCATACCTAGCAAAGTCAAAAGGCTGATTTATTGATTCTAGCTAAGAGAGACTTGAAAAATAAAAGTTGGAATGAGAAGAGAGACTTGAAAAAGAAAAGTTGAAATGTGAAGAGAGACTTGAAAAAAAAAGTTGGAACGTGAAGAGAGACTTCAATTAGAAAGAGAAAAGTTAGAATTTGAAAAAGAAAAGTTTGAACGTGAGGAGAAACTCGAAAGAGACAGATTAGAAAAGGAATTTGATTTGAGAAAATTAGAGATTGAAACTTCAACAAGGATGGATGGTGAGCCATCCAATAACAGTATACCTAAGAGTAATGATTTTTTAAAACTAATGACTTGTTTCAATATGGATGGTGATATTGGTATCTACTTAGCTTTGTTTGAAAGACAAATAGGTAGAAATAATATTCCAAAAGAAAATTGGGTTGCATATTTAATGGGATTATTACTGCTAGAAATCGTGAATTTGATTGCAAGAGAGCCTGATGCACAAGCTAATAATTATGACCATATAGAAAGTGTGCTTCTCAAACGATTTAAACTCAGCCCGAACAAACTCAGCCCATGACCTATCCAAAATTATAAAGACAGATGAACTTGTAAACAAGTTGGATGAATATGAGGCATCCAGATACAATTTTAGAAAGGAATTGAAGAAGGATATTTCTCAAACCAAACCTTCTCAAGTAAGTACCAATAGAAGCAAAAAACCCATTTCCAAGGAATCTGACAAATATCAATCTCAGGCACAAAACCAACAAAGTTTCCCCAGATCAAGTTTAAAATGTTTTAATCATAATGAAATTGGACATAAGTCAACAGAATGTCGACAAAAGAAAGAAGGCAAAACAAACTCTGGAAATCAAAGAAATGTTAATAAAATTGAAATTAAACGTTCGGTTAGTCATGATGGAAAATTTTATTTCAATGTCAAGATTCATGGGGAAAGTACAGATGCTATCTTGGACACTGGAAGTACTGTCACCCTTATTAACAAGAAATTCTATGAGTATCTTGGTTCACCTGCTTTGAATTCAGACTCTACAACATTACTGGGTCTTGGAGATGAGGAACAGTCGCCTATTGGCTATTTTATCACCGAAATATTATTTGATGGGAATGCTAACACAATTCCTGTTAAAGTGTTTGTTCTTGAAAACTCCAGAGAAAAGGTAATAGTTGGTTCAGATGTTATTGGACAATTGGACATTAAGTTGTCTAAGCAGAGGCAAGATTCTGAAAACAAGAACATTTATCAAGTGAGATATATAAGTCACATAAATACAAACTCAGCAAAATTAAATTATTCTTCTCAAAGCATTAATGCATGTCAAATAGACATTATTGAAAAGGTAGGAGAACTCGATCTTAGTCACATAAAAGATCTCCCAGTCCGCGATGCTGTACAAAATATTGTAATGAGCTATAAGCCTAAGAAATCAAGAACCACTGGTGTGAAAATGACCATAATATTGAAAGAAGAAGTTCCAATCTTTCATAGACCTTGCCGACTTCCATTTATACAACAGAAAGTTGTTGAAAGTCAAGTTGAACAATAGTTACAAGAAGGCATCATCAAACCAAGTTCATCAGAATATTCTAGTCTGGTTGTGGTAACAGAAAAGAAAGATGGATCATCCAGGGTTTGTATTGATTATAGGAAAATTAATTCCATGATTGTCAAAGACAGATATCCACTACCCTTAATTGAGGATCAACTGGACAGACTGAGTACTGCTAAACTATTTAGTACACTTGACTTGAAAAATTGTTTTTTCTATGTGTCAGTAGATGAAGAGAGTAGAAAGTACACATCATTTGTTATACACAATGGACAATATCAATTCTGTAAAGTCCCTTTTGGATTATGTAATTCTCCATCAGTGTTCCAGCGATATATTAGTTCAGTATTCCGAGATCTTGTAAGAGATGGTATAGTATTGCTTTATCTAGATGATCTAATCATACCAGCTTCAAATCTCCAAGAAGCATTGGACCGACTTCACCTTGTGTTGAAAACAGCAAGTGAATATGGTTTGGAATTGAATATGAAAAAATGCAGTTTTATGAAGAACAGAGTTGAATACTTAGGACATGTCATTGAAGGTGAAAAGGTCTATCTAAGTGATCATAAAACCCGAGCTGTCACAAACTTTCCTCAACCTTGGTCTATCAAAGATGTACAAAGCTTTCTTGGTCTAACAGGATATTTTTGTAAGTTTGTTCCAAATTATTCAATCATAGCCAAACCATTGAGTGATCTACTTCAGAAGAATAGACAGTTTCAATTCTCCCACAATGAAATGATAGCATTTGAGAAACTCAAAGAAGTATTGGTTAATACTCCAGTTTTACAGATATATAACCCCGAATATGAAACTGAACTTCACACTGATGCAAGTCAGGATGGCTATGGGGCCGTGCTCCTACAAAAAAATCCAGCAGATAATCAGTTTCATCCAGTCTACTATATGAGCAGGGAGACAACAGATGCTGATTGAAAAGAAGTACATAAGTTATATAAATTGGAAGTTCTGGCTATTGTCAAAGCCCTAGAAAAATTTCGAGTTTATCTGTTGGGTCTCAACTTTCTAATAGTCACCAATTGTAGTGCCTTTGAAAGAACAATGCATAAACGAGATTAAGCCACCAGGGTAGCAAGATGGGCTTTACTTCTTGAAGAGTTTAATTATAAAATCAAATATCACCCAGGCATTCAGATGCATCATGTTGATGCATTGAGCAGATATCCAGTGACTATAGCTGAAAAGACTATAGCTGAAAAGACTATAGCTGAAAAGAACACCATCCTGAAGATTCAAGAAGCTCAAGAGAAAGATGGAGAAATAAAAGCGATAACAGAGGTTCTCAAACATCAACCCTACAAAGACTACTTTACTGTCAAAGGAATTCTCTACAAATCAGAGAATGGAAGAAACCTGCTAGTCTTACCAGAACGGATGCAATGTGAAATTATCAAAAAAACACATAAACACTGGTTTTATTATCAATGAAGCACTATGCAACAAGAAAGACTGTAGAATCAATTAGACAAGAATACTACACTCCAGATCTTGAAGCTAAAGTTCAAAACTACATAAGTCATTTTATACCATGTATTTTGGTGAATAGGAAAGCTGGGAAGCAAGAAGGTTTTCTACATCCCATACCAAAGGATGATTTGCCACTCATGACTTATCATATTGATCATTTGGGTCCTTTAGAATCCACAAACAAGAACTATAAATACATATTTGCAGTAATTGATGGATTCACCAAATTTGCTTGGCTATATCCCACTAAATCCACAACCACAAAAGAAGTCATTGAAAAATTGGAAATACAAAAGAAAACTTTTGGTAGTCCATTACAGATTATTTCTGATAAAGGTCCAGCATTCACTTCCAGTGAATTCCAATCATATTGTGAAACAGAGAAAATTCAACATTGTATAATTACCACAGGTCTGACAAGAGCAAATGGACAAATCAAATGCTTAAATAGAACTATTATACCAGTTTTAGGTAAACTTGCAGTAGAAGATCCAACAAAATGGTATCAACATGTTGACAAGCTACAAACAGTTTTGAACTCAACTCATCAGCGAAGCATTGGAACCACACCCTTTGAATTGCTTTGTGGAGTTAAAATGCAAAACCCTGAATTAGACAATATTTGTGAGCTGATAGATGGTGAACTTCAAGCACAATTTGAAAAGGAAAGATACGATTTGAGGAAATCTGCAAAGGAGCAGATTTTGAAGACACAAGCAGAAAATAAGAAAGATTATGATAGACAATGTCATAAGCCATTAAAATATAACATTGGAAACTACATTGCAATAAAGAGGACACAAATTGGCCCTGGAAGAAAATTAAAAGGAATGTTTTTAGGTCCATACAAGATCACTAAAGCCAAAACAAATGACACCTATGACATAGAGCAAGTTGGTGACCATGAAGGAACATGAAAACCACCACTTGTGCTGAATACATGAAGCCATGGAAATCCATGTGATTTTTATGTGATTGCGCTCTTCTATATTTTGCACAATTCTTGTTTTATACGTTTTCATTTTTATTTTTCATTTTTATTGTTATGTTCATGGCTTGAGGACAAGCCACTTGTCAGAATGGCCGAATGTAGGGTAGGTCATTTCAGTAAACATTCATACATGTGATCGTGTTATTACATATGAGTTAGTTTCATTAGATACCATTGGAAACTGAAATAATAAACAGTTCAGTTTGATAGAATAAGCTCCACATGTAAGTTGAAAAAGTACTACTGTGAAAAGAAATAAAAGAATGAATTATGAAAAGTGATTTTGATTTTAATTCAAGAGTTATCCTACACATATATATATATATATATATATATATATTGTAATGATACATTTTTAGGGTCACAATAATAATACTATAATAATTCTTTATTTAAATTAAATAACGTTGAAAGACATTGTAAATAAGTTGACCTAACCTCTTTGTACAGTGTATCAATAGTTCATATTGATTTATTGTAGTCAACATCAATATATATCGACTTAGTGAAATCGATAACAAATAATCGACTATATCTTGTAAGGTTATGTTATTCCTTCTTGAATCATGATGTAATATAATTTCTTTATAACGTTGGGATATTGAATTAGATATTTAATAGAATACAAATTAATGTATTAAACTTCAATTCTATCATTAGTTTTACTATTGATGTAATAATTATTTTCATTTTATATTTCCTGACTCAGCGACATGTTGTAGTCTCCAGAATTTTGTCTAGGTATTGCATGTTTCTTGGAATTCATAATCAAGAAGCTAATGTGGGAAATAACTTGGGTGGTACTGGTCACTTGCCGAATACATCTTGAACTGAATAGACGTGTTAGAATTTCAACCAGATTTTTTATTGTTGCAGTGCGTGAAGCAACTTGAATTATTAATGTAACTTTGTTCTCTCTTTTGTATTAAACTATTAATCTTTATTATTTCATTTTGCATTCAAGATGTATGTAAAATCTGACCAGGAACACCATAATTAAGATGAGTATATAGTATTAAGTTGTGATTATGATGTATTAATTTTTGTCTCGTGCGTATTATGTTAGGGTGTAGTTATTTTATTAATTTCTTTTGTAATGTTGACTTGTAGGTGGCAAATCGACCACTGCATATGTATTTAAAAAACCAATCTCTTTCATTTTGTTCATGAATCGCAAAATCACCCTTGCCTACTCCAGTATCATAGCAAAATTGAGGAACCGATAGCTTTTATTCATTAGACACAGTGTTCATAGGCCAACCCGTACAATAGAAAACCTATTGTAAAAAGGGGGCGTTGCAATATATACAGTATAGTTATCTACTTTCTTCACAATAGAATGATCTTGAATGTAAATGCGCATATGCACTCTTATAATACAAGAGGAAAAAGAAATTTTGCAGTACAACCTCATAAGTTAAAAATGTTTGAGAAGAAGCCTAGTTATGCGGCTGTGAAATTTTATAACAAGCTACCCAAATCTCTAAAATCTTTGAGCCATAATGCGAATGTTTTCAAGGCTGCACTTTTTAATATGCTTGTTAACAAGGCATACTACTCTATCGATGAATTTCTTACTGACTCCTTTTAATAAATTACTGCTTAATACTTAAATGTGCCTGGAATAATAATAATAATAATAATAATAATAATAAATTTATTTCTCTCAAAAAGAACATTACAATTTTTAAATAAAACAGAAATAGTTACATATTAAATAATACTATTCATTAAACATTTAATGTATTATCTAATGCTTGATTTAAAATTATCTGTGATTTGGTTGACAGTCATACATGACATAATGTATTAAATGTTTTAGTTGTGAGTTATTGACGATATTCAACTGTGTAATTCTTTATACTGTGTTGAATAAATAAATATTCTATTCTATCACCTTTGCCACTACAAAGAAAGCTATATAATCAATTTAGTAGCCCATGTAAACCATATAAGGGCCACGTTATACAAGTGCTAATAACGCGGCGCTGATGTCATGGGAAACAGGGCATTAAAATTTCAAGTTATACATGACACTACTAATGCAGCATTGAACACACATTGCTAGCGCATGCCCCTGTTAAACACAGCACTGACAGCGCGTTGTCAACGCATGCATAGTCGCATGCATCATTTACTTTTCATGATGGACACCATCCAGTTGGGTTTTTTAGGTTTAAATTAATTCAAATTCCAAATACATGCGCACAAGTGTTCAATTTTATGTGTTTTTTCCTTACAAAACCGTATTAGAACCCAAGCATAGCATTCACTCATCAACCATGAATGATGAGCTAGCTATTATTACCTCACTAAATCAATGACCAACTAATACTCTCAACAAAACTCCTTCCATACCTGTTCTTAGACAGTTATACTTTGCTCTGGTTGATCCAAAGTTGAGTTATGGTAATAAGTTGTTTGGGTTCCACATATATTACCCACTTCAGACCACTGATAACCCTACAGAAATCTTTAGTTAGAGCAGTTAAAAAGTCGGGTAGATACAAGCAATCCTATCCAATCTTTCAGGATCTCAAATGTTCGCCTTTGAGATGTATATTTGTTTTTAAAGTTTTGTATATGCTTCATGATATGTCTGGAAACTGTGGTCATGCACAGTTATCATACCAGGAGAGTGACATCTGTTCTACTGAGGCTTCCCAAGTCATATGCCACTTGTTTCCAGAAATCTCTTGTATTTCTTGGTCCTAAGTTTTTTAATAACATACCATTTGAGGCAAAGAGGATATAAAACAGAAACATTTTTAAAATTCAAATTCTTAGAAGGCTCAGAAATCTTGTGCCTGATTGTTTAGAGACTACTGCTATTTCATAGTTTCTGGAGTAACTTAATCATAATGGTGGCAATTGTTAACTTAAGAAATTATGCTGAAATTGGAAAAGTGTGGAAGACAAGTGAATATTATTGTGTTTCATTACAATATATCTTTTCATTTTCTTTCTTCTCCAGCTCTTTCAATTAAAAATTATATATAATATTGATATTCATTCCTATTTGCAGACGTTGAGCATTATGCTTACAGCAAGTAGTCTACAAGCATTATGCTTACAGCAAGTAGTCTACATTATTCTGATTCACACTACTAGGTATTAATTAGTCATATAGATGAATTCATAGGGGTTCTACTAACTCATTCGATATATTATTCTGTATTATTTTGTTTATCCTATATCTTTATCTTTGACCATTCTATGATATATTTGCATTGTTGTATTGATCTTTTTGAACTTGTGAATCGGGATAAAGAAATTTGAAATTGAAATATGAAGCAGAGATAACTACAGACTATGACTGGGCGTCAGATGCGCTTTGACCATGCTATGTATAACTTGGTTCAGCATTGCTAACACGGCAGGTTGCGCTAGCAACGCTGAACGCCCGGCTAACGCAAACTCGCCAATGACAATGTCGTTCGTACTAGTAGTTCTGTGAACAGCAGACCTCACTCGCTCAACACTCACACATAAGGGGATCACATTTTCTAAAAAAGTTGAAAAGCGTTTTCAACTTGATTTTAATTCCTTAATCTTTTATTGAGGACAGAAACTGTAAAAATCAATATTTGAAAAGACCAAAGTTTATGATGCCGCCTAGAAATCACCCCTCATTTGAGAGAAAGTCAGAAAAATAAAGGGTTCTCATGCATTTTTAGCAGCTTTTAATATCAATAAATCTCCAATAATAAAAAACAGAAATTATTCATCAAATAAATGATGAATTTGTTTATTTACTTTTTCTCATCCATCTTCCATTCCCAATTTTCACCAACTAAAATTTTGTTGTTTTTTCACCTGTGATGATCAACATAATATCACTATCATCATTATAGGCCTACTATCTGGTTTTTCTTTGCAGCTATACATTATATTTTTTTATCATAACATTTTCTGACCTAAAAAATATTTTGGAACATCAAAAGACAAAAAATTGAATAACATGTGGAGATGGTGACTCAGAGATAGGCAGTCCAAGACTATAAAGAATGTCTTGTGTAAACACACTGCGTAGGACCAAGCATGCAAGCACACACACACACACACGCGCCTGTGCACTTGCCAGTTACAATCTACTAAACTGGATTCTACTAAGCCTAGCTGGCCAGATGCGCGTTGCTGCATTCTCATAAAAATTCTCTTTGATTTTATTATTCGCCACCTCCTGCTGAGGTTATTCTAAATTAGGAAAGAAGTTAATCCTAGGGCTCTTCCAGCTGATAATAGAGGCCTCCTTTGTTGTTTTATTAACCACCACCTCTTAATGAAGGAACATTTCAAATTTAAACCTATGTCTATAAGGATAGAAGGTAGGTTTTTTATTTTATTAGCTGAGGCTGCATATTAAATTTCTAGCTGCATTGGTTAACAGATGTCATCAACCTGGCATAATTACATTTCCTCATATCCAGTCATATGTTTCCTACATATTAGCCCAGGCAATGAATGCAAAAAAATGGCCGTTGTTGTAACAAATTAGGAGAAACCTAAATTTTTGCAGGATGTTAGTATACACAGTACTTACTCGAAAATACCAAAGTCCCGACCCCCACCCTGCTTGCTTCCCCCACCACCCCCCTCTCAACATTGCAAGAGCAGTACTTCAGTTAAAGGCTTATAACTCGAAAACTAATCAAGGTATCATTGTGATTCTCATCTCATTTAATACTTAAAACTATTCTCTAAAAAATATGTCATATACATTTTCTATGTAGATAGCCTAGGTTTTCAGCAAAAATATATTTTATAGAAAAAAATGTCACCACGAACCACAAAAATCATCTTCAACTGATCATATCTTTTTTACTATCGCGTTATTGGTTGTGCCAATCCTTACAAAACTTATAGATAATTTAATAAGCTTTAAAATAATGTGTCTATTGATTACTATCGTTCAAGTTATGGCGTCATAGTGAGTGATGAAATAGTAGCGGACACCACGTCGCCGAACCCTACAGCACTGTGTTTAGCATGGCGCTTGGCTATCCAGCCCAATCCAATAAAGAATTATTGTCAGACAAGCAAGACTATTTTTACCAATCAATAGTACACGTTTAAAAGTATATTTTCCGAAAAGTCCCCAAAAATCCCTCAAAGTACCTTTTCCCTCAAGCCCCCTCAAAGTTGAAAATGTTTCTAATTATTGGAAATTCGATATCTCTGTAACTAACTATCGAACAGAGTTGATTCTTCTTCCATAATATCAGTCATATAATGTTCTGCAATGAATGTTCTGTTCACTCTACCGGTAAACCTGATAGTTTCTTTTATAAAAATTGAAATATCAGAAAAAAAGTTCTATCAACTAGATTTTTCATTATTTAGGGGGACATTTTTGTAAGTCATTTTACAGAAAATAGCTTTAAATAGAAGTTATAGAACTTATTTTTATGAATCCATCGATGTGTATAACAGCATACTGACGATCAGAGATGATGATTTGATAGGATGAGGGTGTAGAGGGGGGTGGCCCTTTGCTAACATTGTTGGACCCTTATCTCAGGAACGGTTTGTCGCACTCCATACCTTTATTTTCTCTGCTGTTTGAGGCCACATTTGACAGATAATTTGGAATTCTACTTGAAAGGGCAGTATCAGAAGGGATGCAGTAATCCAACTGAGATTAGCTTTAGAAGCAATCTGATTTTTAACCCATCTTATCAAAGCAAAAGGTATCAGGGGATACTTCTCCACAATGGTTTTGGTAAATTAGCGTTTAAAAGCAGTAATTTAAGAAGCTCTAGACATAATTTCACTCATTTTGACGCACATTAGAGTTTGAAGTTCATTAAATGCTCATATTATTTGAATGTCTCACTAACAATCATGCTTTCTATAGATGGCCTTTTACATTTCATTTCACTTTTATATTCAGTTTGAAAACAAGTTGTTAAGTTTTTTTTTAATGTTTTGGTAGTTTTACTTTTGTTTGGTATTTTGACTATTTACTCTAAAAGCTCAACTTCTTTTTTGTTCTGGATAGAAGTGATGTCACAATTTTATTGAGACTAAACATTCCAGTTGGACCTTTTTTAATGTCTTGGATGGATGGAGTACCTGGATGTGGTAAAACACACTACATACTCCAACAAAATATACCAGGTAAAGATGTAATCCTGTGTCAGACAAATTTATTGTGAATAAACTCCTCTGGTAGTGCTGTACTCATAACCGGAGAAATTATTATTATTATTATTAATGTTTGGACCTTTTGGCATTGATAATCAATAATGAAACTACAGCAGTTTCTTTATTTTGTAACTGATGACCAATTTCAAGCATCTATTCGTTTCAACATATGAAAACTTCATCCAATGACAACAGAGGCAGGAAACTTTTTGAAACAATAAACAAGAATTAGGCCTACATCGTCATAATACAGTAATTGAAATTTGAGTCATTCTTCCTTCCCTGTCGATTTTACGTTGTAAGCGGTAGCTCAACTCTTTAGTAAGTTAACTCATATCTAAGCACTGAGAGCAAACTAAGATGTGATAATATTGTCCTGCGAAATCGAAAAGATAAATGAATAAATAACCGTTATTCCAATTTAGCAAAGAAAAAAATATTTTTTACATTATATTTCTTATAACTTAATTTGCATGTGTGATTTTAGTCTTCACTCAAAATCATGTTCCGGGCTAGTTCACGGGCCGTAGTTTGCCCATTACCGCCCTAAAGTGTACTTGGAAAATGACGATTTTTCATTAGTTTGTAACTCGTAAACTACTGAATAACAAATTGCAAAATTGGTCTCAAATTGTAGGTAACACCTTTTTCTGTCATATCCTTAGTAAGAGAACCACTGGAACCACATTTTAAATCAAACTAAACAATTCTATATTTAGCCAACATTTTACAGGTTTTGATAATTTTTCAGGTTTTCCCGATAGTACAGTCATAAATATAATGGGTGGCCGTACTTCAATGACTTGATGTTACAAGCTTTATTATCACTTACCGGGTGGTTCGGAACCCACCTAAGATAGTAGGTCCACCATGTTCCCCGTAACATGGCACAAACGGCGAGGTGGAACTACCCGTAAGGGTCTCCCCACCATTAAAAGCCATACGCTTATTATTATTAATATAATGTGTTGCACAAAAAATGTATAGGACACAATTATTTTAGACAATACAATTCCCTGAAACATACCAGTGGCATCTTTGTATCATGCATGAATATTAAGTTATTCTAATTCAAAATGTTGAAGGATTATGAAAAAATTGAAATTTCAACTTTATGAATGAATATAACTTTCTATTCATGCTACAAGCCTGCCCTTGGTACCCAGTTTTGGGTAATTGTATTGTCCACAAGAAAGGTATCCTGTTTATTAATTGTTAGACACATGGTATGGCTGTAATATTGGAAAACCTGGAAAATTACCAAAATTTTTGCTACATATAAAATTGTTTAGCTTGATTTAAAACGTGTTTTCAGCAGTTCTCTCACTGAGGGTGTGAAAGAAAAAGATGATACCTACAGTTTGAGACAAATTTTGCTATTTATTCTTCAGTAGTTTAAAGTTATATTTTCTCTTTATATTCTCTAGTTATATTCTTTTATATTTACAATGATAACTCATCATTTTACAAAATAATGTAGTATAAGGGAAACCTATACTGCCCTTTCAAGTAGAATTCCAAATTATCGGTCAAATGTGACATTTTACATATGAATTGAAATAGCCTCAAAGAGCTGAGAAAAATAAAGGTATGGAGTGCGACGTGCGACAGATGTTAGCGAAGGGGTACCCCCCTCCTCGCTGCATCTATCATCCAACAAATCATCATCTCTAATCGTCAGTATGCTGTTATACACATCGTTGGATTCATAAAAACAAGTTCTATAATTTCTATTTAAAGCTGTTTTCTGTAAAATGACTTACAAAAATGCCCCCCTAAATAATGAGAAATCTAGTTGATAGAACTTTTTTTTAAGATATTTCAATTTTTTAAAAGAAACTATCAGGTTTACCGGCAGAGTGAACAGAACATTCATTTCAGAACATTATATGACTGATATTATGGAAGAAGAATCAACTCTGTTCGATAGTTAGTTACAGGGATATCGAATTTCCAATAATTAGTTCAATGATTCAAAATGTGCTTGATGGCTATTATTTAAGATTAGCACATTCTCAAACAGCTGAAGGAAAACAGTTTGAACATTTATTAAAATAATTGGGTTTTAATGTTTATTAGCAAACACTATTAACAAAAAATTTGATAGGTAAGATTTTAATGTACTTATTTATTTCATTTCTGCTTTTCATGGTATCGATTAATAATGTAAATATCTCCGAAACGGGTTGACATATCGATGTGCGGTTTTCGGCATTCATTTTGTCTTAAAATTCCGTATTGAAATCATGTATCGCATGACCCCCTTCCTATTTAAAAAAAAAAAGTTACATTCAAAATGGCGGTTCCAAGATGGCGGACCAGATTTTTAAAGTCACAGTAAAATAGTATTTTCAATTTGAGTAGGATCCTCAATCATACCTACCGCAAAATCACCTTTGTATATGAAATATTAAGCCGTTTCCAAACATTTCCCCCACCCTGTATGTAAAAACGAATGATATTAACCAAAATCTTGATGTACATGATTATAATACAAGAAGCCGAGGAGATTATCACTTGGTGAGTCACAATAGTAGCTTATTCAAACAAAAACCTAGTTATATTGGTAGGAAATTCTACAACAAGCTACCGCAGTTTTTGAAGAGTCTTGAAAATATAGAAATATTTAAAAAACAATTGAAGAAATATTTAGTTGATAAAGCTTTTTATAGTGTACAAGAGTTCCTTTCACATCAAAATTAAGCCTCACCTCAACTAATTGAAGTAATTATGGTATCTAGTCTATAATATTGTTGATCTGACTTGTCTTATACTCCTTAACTGGAGTCTCCAAGACGTAATCTACAAAAAAAAAAAAAAATAAAAATAAGGAACATCCATATGAAAAATCATAGCAATTGGTCTAGGCGTTCGTCTGTAATCGTGAGACAGAGACAGAGGGACAGAGGAAATGCCGATCGTCTTAAAGGGTACCGGTAGACCTCACTATCGTTCAGTCAATAACTTGCACTATGGATATACCATTGCCCCAATGAGCCGACGCTATCACGACGCTACATGCGTCGCGTTATAAGCGTTTGTATACGAGCGCTAATAACGCGGGAAACAGGGCGCTAAAATACCAAGTTATACGCAGCGATCACATAAGACCAATAGATGGAGCACTAGGACTGACTGTTGAAGCCAGCTCTGGCGCGCTGACCAAGTAAGATGGCGGCGGCCTTGGGATGAGTCACCCTAGTAGCGAGCGCTCAGACCTCAGACAGTGCAGTCTGTTAGTATGTTTGTATTTAATTTTTCTCCCAGTTTTAAAAAATAATTATTTAATTAGGTAGTTATTTTGATAGCTTGTCAATGCTGTATGCTATATGTTTTTTCTTTTATTGTTCCCTTACTTTCTATGGTGTAGGATAAATTGAAATTGCAATATGAGACATTTTAAAACTACAGGTAATTCTGGTTTTCATTAATGTCTTTCTTGTTTTTATAGTGTAAGTTTAATAGTACATCTACGATATTATACAAGTTACGTTTGTACGTTAATGTTTTGTACGAAATTATTTTCATAGTGTAATCTCCATTATTAATTATTAAAAAAAAATCTTATGTCCAATTTATTGTAGGTTTGTTATGTTATTGCAATTCATCATTAAAAAAGCATTGCAAATACAGAATGATCAAGGAAGAACGTATCATTAGCCTAAACAACTCTAATTAAAGTCATCACCTACATACTTAGTTAACCATGTTACTGTATGGAAAGTGGTTATAGTGATTCATGTGATTAGAAATAAGTTGTAAGCAAATCACTTCTTAGAAATGTAATAATTTAAAAATAATGTAATAATAAATTTCTTATTTATTTGGGAATAAATTAATTTTATTTGAATCTCAACCACCTTCATTCTTTTATAACGTTCATATGACGTTTTCTTCTCTCATTTTTTACCTATAAGTTATATAGCCACTGCCTGGAGTATGATCATATCATGAATCACTTTTCTATTTCTTGATTCATTACAAATTGCAATATTACCAAGAAGACGACTTGAAGAGATTATTATTACGTGAAACTTTTATATTAATTAACTTACTGACTAAAACAATGCTTTCGGACCACTGGGTCCGAATATATATCATTTTTACGTAATAATAAAGTCAGAAAGTCATCAATAATAGTGCTAGAACTTAATAGATCACTCTATCTGATTCCCTCTAAATAAAGACTCCATTGGAGATTTAATTTGAGAACTATTGAAAAATTAATTATAAGCATAAGTACAGTTATTCTGCTCAACACTGGCAAAGATAAAGAAATGTCATTAAAACCACAGTTAGGGAACTTTCGAATATTATCGACAAAAAATTCAATTTCACATTTTATTGTAATTTTTTAACAAAAGTTGACTTCTTAGAAACGTATTTGAAAAAAATCATATCTCGATTATAAAGTCACATACAAATAAATTATCTAGGTAAAGATAAGAAAGAATCAGTGTGCCAAACCGCAAATCTGTGGCTTGAATGGTACCTGAGAAAAAGGTAGCCTACATATTTATATTAACATGGGGAAAGAGCCCAGAGTGGCCCAGCAGTTGAGACGCTCGGCAACAGGCCGGGCGCTTCACTTGGTTTTTTCGCCTATGTTCTGCCGACGATATCAGGAGAACGACTGATCTTAGAGAAAAAAGCTTCAAATGAAAAATAAAATTCAACTCTTTATCTAAAACTTTCCCGATTACGAAAACTTGCCTGTCCTAAAGATAAAAAATTTCCTCGCTTACCAACTTTTTCATGTCACGATTTCAAATTTTTATAAAACTCTCGACTTTTATTACTCATTAACCTTGAATAGAACTCGAAATTGGTAATTTGAGTTACACCATTAGAATTGGTGTTTTATGTAGTATATGTACATCAAATTTCAAAATTTTAACTTGATCTGAAGGGTGTTGGACGACGATGTATTTGAAGCACATGCATTAATATTTTGAGCTTCTCTGCACCCGGTTTCGAGTTTCTATGTCCAACCAAGATGGCCGACTTGGCTTCACCTCCCGTAATGCTGTAGGTATAGGAGTGCTCCATCTATTGGTCTTATGTGATCGCTGGTTATACGTGACGCTACTAACTCAGCGTTGAACACGCTTCGCTAGCGTATGCCCCTGTTATACACAGCGTTGACAGCGCGTTGTCGACGCGTGCATTGTCGAGTGAGAAAAATTGTCAGTACAGAAAACTTTCGTATCAGGCCACTACTTTGTCATCCCTATCATTTCTACTTTTTTGTGCATGTATATGATGCAAGAAGGCAAACACTAGAGCTCGACCTGTGATCGCATATGATGCACATGGCAGTGTTAATATCAATTATATTCAATTTTTTCCTGTGTGCACATACTTGTTTAATTTGCTCATTTATTGTAAACACATAACATCTTACCTCTATTGTCGTTTTCTGTAGGAGTCATTTCATACCAGGTGTCATACATCGCCTCTCCAACTTCATTCCAGCATTTAGCCTTCAGTTGTCTATTGGAATAATCATTTGACTTGACATCATAGAGAGGGGTCACTACCTTTTGTCGGACTTTCCATCTCCCCGAATAAACCATTTGTCCGACTTTTGTACGGTACCTGTTGTCAAAAATTAAGTCAACTACTACTACAATATACTACTACTACTACTACTACTACTACTACTACTACTACTACTACTACTACTGGAAATATGTATGGGTTAAATATGGAAAAGTTTTTGCAAAGAAATCAGACGATTCATTGGTATTAAAGTTAGACAATGAAAGGGATATCGAAAAAATCGGCAACTAAAAATATGCGTAATATACAAGGAAAGCTCTGGGATTTTCCCTATGAAATTAATCTGATTAGAATAATAGGAAGATTTTTTCTTTCTTGTTTAATCAACTTTGTTTTATTTGAGTTTTTTATTAATCTACCTTTTCACTTAAGATGATGGAAGATATCGATCATGATATTCAAAATTTAAGTTTTAATTCATTTAACGACTGGGAAAGAGCAAGAATTAATTTTTTAAAGAATGAAGAAAAATCTAGCGAGTTAATTTTGTTCTGTTTTAATATAGCTGGTATTAAAAGTCATTTTGATGAATTGCTTCTTCAATTATCAAATATAGTTTTTGACATTCTAGTTTTAATTGAGGTGGGAATAAATGAAGATGAAATATCACTGTTCAATTTAGAGGGATATAACATGTACTATAAATTAAGGGTTCAACAAAGAGGAGGAGGTATAGTGATTTATGTTAATAAAAATTTGGTTTTCACAAATTTGAATTACACAACATATTCGTATGAATGCATAGAAGGAGTGTTAAAATTGAATTGTGGTAAATGTTATAATCTTATATTTGTATATCGTCCACCAAGTAATAATATCCTTGAGTTTCTAGCAGAATTCGAAGTTCAATTAAATGTGAATAGGAATAACAATGCTGTTATATATGGTGGTGATATAAATATTGATACAGAAAGTTTAATTTTTGATAATAAGACTGAAGCATATGAAAATTTATTGTGTGAGAATGGGTTTTATAAATGTATTTACAATGTCACACGAGAAGCTTATTACAGGGATCATTTTGTCACTGCATGTCTAGACCATTTTTATGTTTATGGTGTACATGAGAATATTTTGACAGGTATTATTCAAACACAGATATCTGATCACTATTCAATAACAATGCAAATTTTGAGTAGATATAGTTCTGAAAATAATGCCATATCTAATACTCTTAGGATTAATGAGGGTCAGGTGAAAATTAAACTAAGTAATATAGATTTTCAAGTTTTCTACTCAATGGATAATCCAACAGTTATATATAATGAAGTTACTAAGATATTTAATGGAATTTATCTGAACAGTACAACGAATGTTTATAATTTTTATCATGATGATTCAAGAAATGTCTTTAAATTTAGAAAACCATGGATGAATAGAGAATTGTTGACTCTTATAGATAAGCGAGATATGCTTTTCAAAAGATGGAAGCTAACTAAGTTAAATGCTCACAGAGTTGAATATAAAAGGCATAGAAATTGGTTAAACTTAAGAATAAAGAAAGAAAAAGAAAACTATTACAAATACAAGTTTGATGGCCAAAGGAGAAATATAAAAAAGGTATGGGGTTTTGTTAATAGTTTATTAGGAACTAATAGGAATAAATCTATTGAAAGTATAGTTATGAAACATATGCCCCTTAAAAAAACACAGGAAATAGCTAATGAGTTTGCAGAATGTTTTTATTCTACTGTGCAAGATATTATTCATCCTTGTGGGTTTAAATTTACATTAGAAGATGTACCAAATTCTTCTTTAAATTGCAGTTTCTTTTTACCGCCAGTGTCGGCAGAGTTTGTGAGTAGAGAATTGTTGAGCATGGATAGGAAAAAATCACCTGGTTTTGATAATATACGATTGAAGGATTTATTGTTTTTGGGCAATGATATAGTTCAGCTTTTGCAATTGCTTATAAATAAAGTTATAAAGACTCAATGCTTGCCTGATGGTATGAAGGTTTCTATTGTCCGTCCTATTCATAAAGGTGGGGACTATACAATTTTAAAAAATTTTAGACCTATTGCCATCTTATCCATATTTGAAAAAGTTTTTGAAAAACATATGGCTAAAAGAATCAGTAGTTTCCTACAGCAACATAATGTGATTAATGAGTTTCAGTATGGGTTTATAAAAGGGCTAGGTACAAATAAATTGTTATCAAATTTCTCAGATTTCATAAATGGAAACTTGAAGAATAATGTACATAACCTGTGTCTCTTTATAGATTTTTCAAAGGCTTTCGATACTATAGATCATAACATTCTATTACAAAAGTTGTCTCATGTAGGTATACATGGGCCAGTACTAAAACTATTTGAGAGTTATCTTGCAAATAGAAAATTTATTGTCAAAATTAGTAATGATTTCAGTCAAGAGAAGATTTCGAATGTGGGAGTGCCTCAAGGTTCAGTCCTGGGGCCTCTATTATTTTTACTTTACACAAATGATTTACCTGAATATTTGAAGCATTGTAAAATATTCATGTTTGCAGATGATATCTTACTAATTTCTGCTCATAAGTCTTTAGAAACAGCAGAAATACGGCTACAACATGATACAAATACTCTTGCGAAATGGTCTCACAATAATTTTTTGAATATCAATGTTGTTAAAACAAAGGTGTTACATATAACTACACCGTATATGAGTAGCATTAGAGAGCCAAAAATTAAGTACCATTGCTGTGAATGTTTCAAATTACAAGAGAGAAAAATATATCTTTGTACTAGGGATTGTCAATTTATCTTAAACTGTTCTTCATACAAGTATCTTGGTGTAACAGTAGACAATTATTTTCGATGGGATATACACATTAAAAATGTTTGTAACAGGTTGAAACAAGTTTTAGCCAAAATGCATTATGTGAAAGATTTGATTCCTAGTAAAGTAAAGAGGATGATGTATATAGCTTTGGGTGAGTCTATCATGAGATATGGTTTACAAGGGTGGGGTTATGCCAGTGATGTTTATTTGAGAAGAATAACTTGTGTTCAGAAAAAAATTTTATGTTTGATTAGTGATTCACCTAGAAGAATTCCATATGAAAACCTCTTGAATAGGTGTAATGTTTTAAGTATTAAAGGCTTATTTTTGTTTACAATAATAATGGAGAATTATTTTAGTAAAAAGTATTTAGTTCTTAAAGAAAGCCGTTATGGCTTGAGAAATGAGAGATATATTGTTCCATTTGCACATACTAATATTGCAAAGAATAATTTATCATATATTGTTCCAAAAATATTTAATGATTTACCTGAGTGCTGCACTAAGTTTGTAAATATGAAATTGTTGAAACGAAATTTAAAGGTCTGGCTTAATCATTATACGTTAGATAATGTTTAGTTTAGTTGTTCCTAAGGAATTTCATTTAATAGAGTAATAATTAATTCAGGTTGATTGAAGTTATTATTTTATTTTGTAATTGAGAGCTGAGCCAACAATTGTAATTTTAAAACACTATTAATTTGATTGTTAAATTCTAAATATTGTAAAAATAATTTTTCATAAATTTTTTTTTGTAAAAAGAAATTTGATTTGTTGTATTGAACCTTGTCAAGCAACCTTGCAGGTTTGCTTAAGGTTATATAATTTTGAATGAATAAAAGATTTTTCTATTCTATTCTATTCTATTCTATACTACTACTACTACTACTACTACTACTACTACTACTACTACTACTACTACTACTACTACTATATTTTGTACTAGTATAACTAACTACTAGTATTTTCACTTGTCCGAATAACCATTTGCACAAATATACCACTTGTCGACTACTACATGGCCAGAAACAACTTCTCCGAATATACCACTTGTCCGAATCTACCACTTGTCTGACTCGACTGTAGCGCATTCTAGCGGCAGAACTATCATGTCCCAGGCACCAGGTACTCTACCTTTAATCAACGCCTTCTAGAGATATTTCTGCATTATCTATCGCCTATCTCTGTATGCTAAGCTAGAAACTTAAATAAAACGCTGTGGATACGGTCACGGCAGCCGGGTCTCCATTGGTGTTCCGGCAGATTGTGACATCACTGGCTTTAACATTTGGGCATGTGCTGCTATTTATAATGTCATAGTGCTCAATACTCCAGCATACCTTGCCTAAATAATGCATATACAGAGTGTTTCGGAACTCTCTACCAATACTTCTAGGCAGTGTTTCTGGACCACTAACAAAAGTAAATATCATAATAAGAATTTTCTAAAATCCCCAGTTACTCACACAGCCGCCATTTTGTTTTTTCACTCATTATTTTTTTATTCGAACACCTATGAATGTATAATTTTGAAATTTTGCAAACAGCTTTATAACAATTAAATCAATCTTGAAAAAATCAATCAAAATTTTCCGACAACAAAAAACAAAATGGCGGCCATTTAAAATCTTTGAACAGGATTAAATTAATAATGGCTTATGATATCAAAATTTGACTGAAATAACGGTTTTTAGATATTTTTATTGCAAATCCAACGATACCTAATTTTCCAAGATTGGCCAACAATTAACAGAGATATGCTCCTTTTTAGGGTGTGCATTGGTTGGAAGAGAAAAACTGCAACCCGTTCTCAACCACCGCACACCCTGAGAAGTAGCATATCTCTGTTAATTGTTGGCGAATCTTGGAAAATGGGGTGTCGTTGGATTTGCAATAAAGATATATAAAAAACGTTATACTAGTCAAATTTTGATATCATAAGCCATTATTAATTTAATCTTGTTCAAAGATTTTAAATGGCCGCAAATTTTTATTAATTTTTTAAGATTGTTTTAATTATTATAAAGCTGTTTGCAAAATTTCAAAATTATACGTTTAATGGTGTTCAAATAAAAAATAATGAGTGAAAAAAACAAAATGGCGGCTGGGGATTTTAGAAAAATTTTATTACGATATTTACTTTTGTTAGTGGTCCAGAAACACTGTCTAGAAGTATTGGTAGAGAGTTCCAAAACACTCGGTATATTGGAGTGGGATATATTAATATTGACATAGAGCCGAAGAGTATCTGAATACTGCGTATATTAGAATGGCAGATTTATTAACATTTATATTATCAGATTGAAACAGTATAGGCCTTCCATACTTTTTAAATTCATTCATGCTTTCCTACAATCTAGAGATCATTATTTCTATGCTGAAGCCTCATGTATCATTGGAAAAGAACCATTGGACACTCTTTTTTTTTAAATTCAACAGTTGAAACCCCTAATAGAGAATAAAGTCTTTTTTCAGGGCTTTTCTGCTTTAATAAACATTTATGTCTAAACTGTTAGTGAATCATAGATAACACATAACTCACATTATTTTATTTTTCAATTGCTAAAACTTTGTTTTCAACATCGCACTTCACTAATTATTGAGTATCCAAACGTTTCGAATTTTCCAACAATTTTTTGTGACATCTAAGAAGCAATAAACCATTAAAATATTTTGGGGGTCGCAATTTTCTCACAAGAAGCAATAATTCATTGACATTTTTTGGGGGCCGCAATTTTCCACAAGAATTTAAATTTAAAAATAATTATGAAAATTTATATTTTTATTTGAAAAATTCATAATTTGCAAACATATGAGGAGCTCCAAACTATAAAACGATTTAAATCAAGTGAATATAACATTTCCAAAACACAACTGCCCCAAAAACAGTGCAAATGCAAATGAATTATTTCTTTTTAAGTGAATTCAACAACTTGCAGTCGAATTCGTTGAAAACACAAAAAGTTCATTTTAACAAAGCAGTTCATCATGGAACAAGAAGTCCAGGAATCTAATTATTTCTATGTTTTTCGGGAAACAGCTCACTCCACATTACAACAACATGTCATGTGTCGTGTGTCATTCATATGACTAAAGGGCAAATAGGGATATCTGCTTCTTCACACTAGGCCGACAAATGTCGTGCATACTCACAACTTTCATGCTAGTGCCGAGGGGGCCACGACATCCCTCAAGTCGTGCAACGACATCCCTTGAGTCGTGCCAACTGTCAGTGTCATACGAACAACTAGAGGGCGCAGTGAGCTACTGGAACTGTGCACACATCTCTGACATGACAGCCTATGGTATTAAGCAAGATAGCTACTCTGTGTACACATTGAATTGTTGTTTGTTGGTAATTAGGCTTCTTTCACACTTGCACGACCAGTCATCTAAATGACAACAACATTTGGTCGCCAATGACATAAAAAAAGAACCATTTACATTCACACGACCACAACACTTTAGTATAGTCGATATACAATGCACTTGCAGTACAGTGCAGTCTAGTTTTGTGTGGTTCTACAAAAATTAAAGAATAAATGAATCAGGAAAAGTTATTGCATTGTTTGGTAGTTTATAGATGAATTAAAGCAAGGAGAAGGAATCGACTGCACTGAGTACATCCAATCAACTTGAGAAGGACTTTATAAATAAATTATAACTTTTTAAATAATAATTTCTTTTCTATTTCCTATATTTTCTTTCTATATTATTTTATAGAATGAATTTATTTGGGCGAAGTTGGGTCTCGCTGGTTCTGTCTTACACTTTTTTATTTGAAGGATGAAGCCCACATGGGTTTGAGACCTGTGTGTAGGTAATGATTTGAATGATTGTGATTAGTTGCAGTGGTGTAGAAAAAATTTTTGGGGGTGCCATGGCCCCCTTGGCACTAGCACAACAGTTGTGCGTATCCACGACATTTGTTGGCCTAGTGTGAAGAAGCTGATATCCCTCTTTGCCCTTTAGTCATATGAATGACACACGACACACAACATGTTGTAATGTGAATATATGGAAGCGCATTGTACATTGTCTATACTAAAGTGTCGTGGTCGGATGAATGTACATATGTAAACAGTTCAAATTTTTATGTCATTGGCGACCAAATGTCGTTGTTGTTTAAATGACCGGTCGTGCAAGTGTGAAAGAAGCCTTAGGCGCAACAAGGTAAGGAAACCATTTTCCCCCAATTGGCTTTCTGGGAGTTAGTATATGGGAAAATTGATGCACGCGCAGATGTTCAAAGTCAGTGTGTCATCTATCTGCCAGCTACCCAATGGAGACTTGGCTGCCGTGACTGTAGCCACTGCATAAATGAAAATAGTTTTTGTCTTTTGAGGTTAGCTCTGTTGTTCAGTCATTAGATTAGATATTTGTCTATTAGCCAATAAATTGAGAGTTAGTGATATTCGACTGAGATTTGGCAAATAAATTCTTGATATAAATCTCTTTGAGACTAGTATTATGCTATGCTACTAAATGCCATCACATTATAATAGCATTCATTATATTACACCAACAAAGAACAGTACCAATTAAAAACTTCAATTTCAATGCCAAGTAGTCTTTTCCCCAATAACATTGCACCAAATTATTTTTTACTAAGTGTGGGAATAGAAAGAAAATGAACCTTGCAAACAGCCCATACAGCACAGTTACGTTCCAGATATGTATCAGATACATAATTTTGAAACTTCTGATATGTATCAGAAACTTACAGAGACCTACCTGAAGCATACCAGGTACATCTAAATGTCCGCTTTGGTGATATGTTTCAAACAAGTATCATTGGTACATATTTGATATGTATCATTGATATGTACCAGAAATGAATCAATGGAATCTATCAGATATGTATCAAAATTATGTATCCAATATGTATCAATGATATCTGTTTGAAACATATCAACAAAGCAGACATTTAGATGTATCAGGTACATACCACAGATGTATCTAATAGGTATCAGATTGGTTTCTGTAACTATCAGAGTTATGTAACTGATACATATCTGAGATGTATCTGCACAATATTCTATATTAATGAGGGTGAAAATAACAATTACCAAAATGTATCCCTGATTCTTGTCAAGAATACAATTTGTAGAGGTGCTAGGATCAAAGAGGATAATATTTATCAATTACATGGAAGTGTGAAAGAAAACGCAAGAGTGGAATATAAATATATAAAATATATTTCATAAATATAGAATACACTTTGAAAAATAACAAAATATTCTATAATGAGACACTGTTTTATAGAAAAAGTAATGAGCTCATTCTCTATTTTGTGATTCACTTTCACTTTTTTCTATTTCAAAAATCATATTTAAAAAAATATATATATATTTCAATACATATATTTTTAAATAAACATGATAGATTATTAAAAGATGATTGCTTAACAAATTCATTCATCAAAACTTCCTGGTAACTTACAGAAATCAGGCAACTACATAAATCTATCCATGGTATCTTATCCATTTGAGCAGGTCCATATCATCATCTGCTGTTTTCTCTGGTACATTACTGGAATAAAACAATTTAGATCATTAACAGTAAATAACAGAAGTCACAAAGTTGATTCTCAAGCATGTGTAATATGAATATGTTTTTATTAAATCTAATTAGAAGAGAGGAACCTGCAAACACTGGAGTTAGTTGGAAATAGTTGGTTAATTTTTCACCAGCCTAAATTTTTATATAGAAATTGAGATTGAAATAAGAACTTTTGTAGATGAAATGGAGAAAACTAAAACTCTATAGCTGGAGGAGTTGCTATTCATGACTGACTTGTAGCAAGCATTTTATAAGGTGTATAAGGCCACTTACTGAATCAAATTTGCATTTCTCTTGAATTATGGTTGCCTCAAGCTTTATTGGCTGCTCAAGTGAGAAGAATTGCACATGATGTGATACTGCTATTCAAGCCATTACATAGAAATCACGTTACTGTGGGCAAATACCACACCATGCAGCATTAGGTGTGCATTTGACTTTAGGCTTAAATATTCAAACAGAAACCGTTATTAATCGAAATGTCAACGTTTACAACAATTTTATTATCATATTTATTTAAGACTGATGAATTATTATTATTATTATTATTATTATCATTATTATTAGTAGTAGTAGTAATATAATTTTATTTTTATTTTAGAAGTTTTTTTCTCTGAAAATTATGACTCCTCCTGGCACACAGACAAATCATCATACAATATTCATATCCTGTAATACTGTTTTACAATAAATGTACGTACTAATTATGAATAAATGAAATTTGAATTTAAATGCTTGTACTGATGAGCGATGGAAAGAATACGATGTTGAGAAAATACAAGTGTTTTGATTTAAAACTTTCATTTTCAAAAACAACTAGACAATGATTTTCTGGAGAGAATAGCATAAATATACAATACAATAGCCCATAAGTCAGCATTCATCAGAGCATATATGACCCATAAGTAATAACCCATTTTTTATTCAAGCAATGCAAGTCCAAGACTGAATACATATATGAAAGGCGACTTGCTACCGTGCCGCTTGTGTGTCCTCGCTCTAAATAATGTCTAAGGGTTGGTTGCACGAAAATAGATCAAAAGGTTTCTTTCATTGAGCATGAAAAATAAAATTGTTAATTAGAGATTAAGCTTAGCTCAACAGACATTTGTGCTGCTACAATTGAGAAATTCTAATGAAAAATGACTCATAGACTACCAGTTGGAATCAAATAATCAGCTTACTTTTTACTCTTGTCAATCCTCATTTTTGCTTGTACAAGCCAACGTGCTATGATAGCATGCAAGTCTTTTTCGGTTGCCTCTTTTTGGTGCATCCTTACAGCTGAAACATGAGTATCAAAGAAAAGATTGTTTCAAATAAATGTATGAATTTTATAAATGTATACAGTACAACAAACATAATTGGAAAATATTAATAATGGCAACAATTTCAGGAATTACAGTTATACTGAGGTAACCATTTGATGATAACTGATAAAACCACCCCTTCAAAGTTTAAAGTTTTAAACTTTTTAGCTTGAAGCTGCAACACATTATTGCTTTATTTAGCAATAATAAAAGCTGAGCAATGCAGAATTCAGCTTTCATAGATGTTTGGAAAATTAAAATTTTGTTACATTAATAAGCCATTACATAGAAATGAAGAAAATTGTTTTGCTCTAGTAAGGTGAACGTGAATTATTGGGCAAGTAATAATTTTTTTTTCAATTTAGCCATGCTTGAGTAAAGAGGCAGAAGTCAAATTAGTGTTTCAGATGCTACTTTTCAACCAATAAACATGAAATTAGAAATTTAGAATCAGAATTAAAAAAAATTGTCATACCTACAAATATCTATTTTTAACTAATGAAAACAGTAAAGGTATTGCCGTTAATGAAGGTTCAAAGAGATGGAAAACTCTTTTATTTCTTGAGAAATAATGGAAATAATGAATAAATAATGAAATAATGGAAAACTCTCTTATTTCTTGAGAAATAAGCAATCATTAAGAAAAAAATAGAATTAGATCTCACCAAATACTTTATACAGACAGTCGGTTTTGAAGGACTTATCTTCCTCCCCAAGATGCTGAATTTATTTGTCATTTCTGCTGTATATGCTATATTCTACAACCTAACCTAAAAGAAGGAAGTTAAAAACGCTTTTTGTGCACTAAACTTATCATGTGCAAAATCTTTACTTCGATTTTGGCGTGACTGCCCCGGTGTTGCTCCGGACCAACTAGCTCTAGTCGGCGGGTGGCCAGGGTTAGGCGACGAGGTCGACGTTTCCTTTTGAGGCTTCCGCCACACTCGGGGTTGCCTCACCAGTTGGAAATACCATCATTGGGCGCCGTTTAACTTTCCCGACCTCCACGTCGCGGATTCGGGGTCCCGCGGCCGCGCGGACTGGCCGCGACCTAGCGAGGAGTGGTGCTCGCTCCATCACTAAGGGGTGGAGGTGAAAGGAGTTGGTTTTTGGGGATAGGAAGGGAAGGGCCAAAATACAACTACTCCTGCCCCTTATCAGCGGAGGCGGTAACCCCTGCTGCTGCGGGTGGGGAAAGAGGAATTACGGGGAGGGAGAGGGAAGGATATCCAGCCAGAAGAGTACACCACTGCCACTTTCCAAAGGGGGTGGAGGTTATTACCCCCTGCTAGGATATGGCCGGAGTGTGAGACCCTGCTAATATCAGCCGTTTCTGGTTCCCCTGCCTTTTTAAGAGGTAAGGTAAGGGAAGGAATTGCGGGTGCTGGCGGAGGTTGGCGGAGGTTATTTTACCTACTGCCACTATCGGCGGGGGTACAGTGGCCTCTGCTAACCGGTAAGGAATATGATAGGGGATTCTAGGAGTACTGGGAATGAGGAAAGGAACGGGATCGCGTCCGAAAACCTCGAACCGTTTGGGAATTACGAACTCCCAAACCCGTGCTCACAGATTGCGATAATCCCATGACCTGCGCTGTGATCACCACGTCAGGGATTAGCACCAGCTTGTGCTTCGTCCTCACCGAACTAGCACATGTTCACTTCGCGCACAAGTTCACACAACCGGCACTGTGTATTCAATTTTCACAAAGTGAAAATTGACTGCAGTTAAACTCCTACTACACTATGACCGATCAGTTCGAGGACTTGAAGAAGACTTCTCTCTGACTCCCCATCAGAGAGCTGTTCCCCCAAAATGATTGAGGAACTGGTGGGGGAGGCCTCGACGCAGTAGAGAGCACTCCACCGGTCTAGATCGTTATCTACGTTCTGTGCCCTGACCGGTGGCTGCTCCTCTCCACTTTGTCAACTACCCCGACAATAATTAATTAAAATAAATAAAAAATTTATTTTTTTCCCATCACAGCTTTGCCACGTGACACACCCGACCTACTAGGTGATGGTGGGGGGGGGGGGAAAGGAAGGAAAAAGCCGAAACACTACGCCCCTGCTTCTAGGAGAAAGGTTAGGTTGATGAGGAAAAGAAAGAATGGGCTGGGGTGGAAAGCCACTGCCCCTTAGAGTAATAGGGGTTAGGATCAGATCTAGTAGGGTATTCCACTTCCGCGGGTGCCGTGTGGAGGGTTAGAGCTACTCGGACCTCTGGTAGTCTCTCATCCAGATCCTTTGTCCGTCAGCGAGCTTTACCCGGACTCAGGGGCGTCCAGCTCGGTGCCTCCGACCCGTCATGTACAACTGTCGTACACGACATCATTGTGATGGCTTTGCAGTCGTTGGGGCTGCGACAATCGGCGTTGCGCCTCTCTCTGGCTTGACTGCCTCCGTCATCGTCGAGACAGATGTTGTCATTGGCGACCTCATCCCACATTCATCCCATACTGAGATTTCAAGGAAGGGGACTAGGTCTGCCACTTCCTCCAGAGGTTCATACACTCCCTCAGTCGCCGCGTCGGAGCACCCAGGTTCCTCCACTGTGGAAGGGGTGTCGACCGCGGGCTCCACGGGGGTCGTTATGACTGCCACCACGCCCATCACCTCTTCTGACGCCTCCACCGCCACTTCGGCGGAGTCCGCCGGTGATGCCGGTCCCACTTCCTCCCCTAAGGGATCTAGAAGGCTGAGCGATGGAATATTGAGCTGTTTCCATTCCAGGGACATCCCGTCCCAATCCTCGTCCATCTTGATCCATGAGGGCCTATCTTCCGGTTGCGGCAGGTTAGGAATAAACTCTTCCTCCTCCGCATAGTATGCTGGGGACAGTGAAAAGTCCCCGCCACCTCTGTCTAGCAACGCCTCTTCTTCCTCGGTGCTCAACAGAGGAAGGTTGTTGAAGGGGTCCGCTACCGCCAGGACGCTTTCGATGGTCACCATCATGACTGCCCGGTCTAGGCGCTGACACGAATCGTCGGCTGCGGCGGCCGTAGACGAGGACGCAGGATTCCATCGCCAGGGTCGGATATGAGGCGTGTATCTCCTCGACGGCTTCCCCAGGGTCCATGGAATCGCGTACCGGGGCCCTCCGGATCAGGTTGTTGATTTGACAGGCCATGACACGTTCCGCCTGCCACCACGGCAAGTCCGCGTCGCCGTTGTGGTAACGCGACTCATCGTAGGAGTCCCACTGCCACATTTTTTTCAATTTGCTAAACTTGCGTATAATCGCCACCAGTCTAGCGTGTTGGGGTTGATTAATAATCCTAAGTGGATCAAATACCCATATCCAATGTGGCACCGGGTTGACGACGGCGACAGCTGTCAAGTCATCTACCTTGACTGGGACAGCCCAAAGCACTCCACGACTAAGTCGGGAGAGTGGACTGACCAAAGCCTTAATAGGGAGACTCCAATGTCTCGTCTTCAGGCTTTGGAATGGTGTGTACCGCGTGCGAGTTGAATCATCCGAGGTAGAGTTGAATCATAGTTTTCAAAACTCTATTTACCCGTTCGGTCGGATTACAACTCGGTGAATAGGGAGGGGTGAAAAATAGCATGATCCCGCTATCATCACAGAACGACTTAAATAATTTGCTGGTATATTGTGTACCATTATCACAAATTAGCATTTTCGGGGCTCCGAATCTTGCAATTACCAGCTCCCTAAGAGCTCGAAGAACTGACACGCTATCAGCCCGTGCTATAGGTCATGCTTCTGTCCATTTTGTGAACTGCTCCTGGAACACTATGAGGTCCTCTCTTAGATCTTGGCAGGGGACCTACCAAGTCCGTACTGACTGTCTCCCATGGGTGGGATACTCGCCATGGTTGCATCATCTGCCCGTACGGGGCACATTGTTCCACTTTATGCCGGAGACATGTCTCACACTTTCGTACATATTTTACTATATCTCTGTAGAGTCCAGGCCAATAGTAACTTTGAGCTACTCGCTCGTATGTATGGTGACTTGGTGACCCGCTGTCGGCGCATTGTGGTTCTGTTTCATGATTTCCACTCGATAATCGTGCGGAATACAGAGTTTCCATCCGTCACTGCTATCTTCGTCCGGCTGCCGCTGCCTGGACCATACATGGTGGTACAGGAGTTTGAGAAATGCCCCTCTTTATTTTCTGTATCCAGTTGTCGTCTGGAATACGGTCGCTAGTAGTCGCCACTGGATCCCCCAGCTCTGACCTATTGTCCTCGCCATGTTTGGTATAGAGCGAGACAATGCGTCCGGCACGACATTCAACTTGCCGCGCCTGTACTTGATGGTCAAGTTAAACTGCTGCATTTCCATAATCCACCGCGCTAAGCATCCAGAAGGATTAGGAATAGCCGGCAGCCATGTCAACAACTGGTGGTCGGTGATCACCGTCGTTTTGTACCCCTCAATATAGGGTCGGAACTTGCAGAGGGCAAAAATCACCAACAGACACTCTTTCTCTGTGATGCTGTAACGTGCCTCGGCCCCCTTCAGTCCGCAGCTCGCATATGAGATCACCTTCTCCTTGCCATTAATCTCCTGAGTAAGCACCACGCCTAGCCCATAATCCGAGGCATCCGTTTGGAGTTGAAACAGCAACTCAAAATGCAGGTACGTCAGTACCGAAATTTGGTAAGTGCTTCTTTTATCTGGCTAAAAGCAGCTTCCTCTTCTTCACCCCATCGCCACTTGGTGTTCGTTCTCAACAGGCGGTGTAGTGGGGTTGCTAAATCCACGAAATTAGGGACAAAGCGCCTGTACCAGGATGCCAAGCCCAGAAAGCTACATAATTTTTTTATCCGCTGCGGTGTTGGAAAATCTACAACAGCCCGGATTGTTTCTGGGTCTGTCTGAAGGCCTTGCTCCATCAATATATGACCCCAATATCGCAATTCAGACTTGAGAAACTGACATTTCTCTACATTGATGACTAGGCCAGCCTCTCTCAACCGCACAAAGACCTCCGCGAGGTTTTGGATATGTTCTTCTAGTGTTTCTCCTAGCACTATAACATCATCCAAGTATGCAAAAGCGTTTGGCTCGAGCTTCGGCCCTATCACATGGTCCAATAGCCGCTGGAACGTCTCGCCCGCCGAATGTGGACCAAAAGGCATAACTTTGAACTGAAACAAGCCTCTACCGGGAACGGTGAAGGCCGTTAATGGCTTACTCGCCTCGTCTAAGGGTACTTGCCAATATCCATTTTTCAAATTGATAGATGATATGTACCGGGCCTTATGGAGCTGGTCTAAAATCCCCGTCATATTTGGGAGCGGATAAGCATCCCTATGAGTTACTTCATTCATTTTTCTGAAGTCAATACAAATCGTAACTTCCCATTCGATTTCCTAACCAGCACGATTGGCGAACTCCATGCACTACTGCTTGGTTCAATGACATTTTGTGACAACATCTCATTGACCTCATTGTCGATCACCTGTTGCTTCGTGGGGTTGCGAGGATAGGGGCGTTGGTGGAATGGTTCCGTGCCATCCTTTAACTTTATCTGGTGGGATAACAGATGAGTCATGCCGGGTACGTTCTCAAATTTCTTCAGTTCTGTCGCTAAGAACTCATCAAAACATACTTATTCTGATATTGTCGCCACCGCCTCCCCTGACTTGGAAGTGGGCAATTGCATCTTCCTCTTCGGGATATCGATGCGGGCTCGCATCATTTTCAAGTGACTGAAACCTAAAATCATTTCTGACTCTAGTTCATCACTTACAGCAACACGTAGAAAATACTCTTTTCCACAAATTTCCGTGGCTACTCTCAACTCCTCAATGATGGGTAACACCCCGCCGTCTATCAGAGTAGGTTGGTTAGTGGCCACCCGCGACTTCCTGTTCCCAGCTGCCTTAATTCTCCTGGCTACATTGGCCAAAATATACATCCATTCGGCTCCCGTATCAACCAGAGCATTGAGTTCAATTCCTTTGAGCTCAACCCGCATAAAAATGCGGTCATCCTTCTTACGGCGCCCATCACATTGTGTCTGGATAGGGGCCATTCCAGGTTTCACTTTATCACGGCACTCTGCTGGTGTCCGCGGAGGTTTCCCGCCTCCTGTGCGATTGCGCGTGGTTCCCATCCAATTTCTCGAATGTCAGTGTTATCAGGTGCAAAACCGTTACCTGGATTTTGACGTGATAATCCCGGTGTCGCTCCGGGCCAACTAGCTCTAGTCGGCGGGTGGTTGGAGTTAGGCGATGAGGTCGACCTTTCCTTCTGAGGTTTCCGCCGCGCTTGGGGTTGCCTCACCGGTTGGAAATACCGTTGTTGAGCGCCGTTTAACTTTCCCGCTCTCCGCGTCGCGGATTCGGGGTCTTGCGGCCGCGCGGACCGGCCGCGACCTGGCGAGGAGCAGTGTCTGCTCCTTTGCGGAGGCGTGAAGGGGAAAGGAGTGGTTTTTGGGGATGGGAAAGGAAGGGCCGAAATACTGCTACTCCTGCCCGTTACCAGTGGAGGCGGTAGCCTCTGCTGCTGTGGGTGGGGAAAGAGGAATTTTGGTGAGGGGGATAGAAGGATATCCAGCCGGGAGAGTACACCTCTGCCACTTTCCAAAGGGGGTGGAAGTTATTACCCCCTGCTAGGATATGGCTAGTCCAGGCCAATAGTAACTTTGAGCTACTCGCTCGTATGTATGGTGACTTGGTGACCCGCTGTCGGCGCATCGTGGTTCTGTTTCATGATTTCCACTCGATAATTGTGCGGAATACAGAGTTTCCATCCGTCACTGCTATCTTCGTCCGGCTGCCGCCACCTGGACCATACGTGGTGGTACAGCAGTCCGCCACATACTGTGTAGTCGGGATACTTCACAGGAGTTTGAGAAATGCCCCTCTGTATTTTCTGTATCCAGTTGTCGTCTGGAATACGGTCGCTAGTAGTCGCCACTGGATCCCCCAGCTCTGACCTATTGTCCTCGCCACGTTTGGTATAGAGCGAGACAATGCGTCTGGCACGACATTCAACTTGCCGCACCTGTACTTGATGGTCAAGTTAAACTGCTGCATTTCCATAATCCACCGCGCTAAGCGTCCAGAAGGATTAGGAATAGCCGGCAGCCATGTCAACAACTGGTGGTCGGTGATCACCATCGTTTTGTACCCCTCAATATAGGGTCGGAACTTGCAGAGGGCAAAAATCACCAACAGACACTCTTTCTCTGTGATGCTGTAACGTGCCTCGGCCCCCTTCAGTCCGCAGCTCGCATATGCGATCACCTTCTCCTTGCCTTTAATCTCCTGAGTAAGCACCGCGCCTAGCCCATAATCCGAGGCATCCGTTTGGAGTTGAAACAGCAACTCAAAATGCGGGTACGTCAATACCGGAATTTGGTAAGTGCTTCTTTTATCTGGCTAAAAGCAGCTTCCTCTTCTTCACCCCATCGCCACTTGGTGTTCATTCTCAACAGGCGGTGTAGTGTGGTTGCTAAATCCACGAAATTAGGGACAAAGCGCCTGTACCAGGATGCCAAGCCCAGAAAGCTACATAATTTTTTTATCCGCTGAGGTGTTGGAAAATCTACAACAGCCCGGATTGTTTCTGGGTCTGTCTGACGGCCTTGCTCCATCACTATATGACCCCAATATCGCAATTCAGACTTGAGAAACTGACATTTCTCTACATTGATGACTAGGCCAGCCTCTCTCAACCGCACATAGACCTCCGCGAGGTTTTGGATATGTTCTTCTAGTGTTTCTCCTAGCACTATAACATCATCCAAGTATGCAAAAGCGTTTGGCTCGAGCTTCGGCCCTATCACATGGTCCAATAGCCGCTGGAACGTCTCGCCCGCCGAATGTGGACCAAAAGGCATAACTTTGAACTGAAACAAGCCTCTACCGGGAACGGTGAAGGCCGTTAATGGCTTACTCGCCTCGTCTAAGGGTACTTGCCAATATCCATTTTTCAAATTGATAGATGATATGTACCGGGCCTTATGGAGCTGGTCTAAAATCCCCGTCATATTTGGGAGCGGATAAGCATCCATATGAGTTATTTCATTCATTTTTCTGAAGTCAATACAAATCGTAACTTCCCATTCGATTTCCTGACCAGCACGATTGGCGAACTCCATGCGCTACTGCTTGGTTCAATGACATTTTGTGACAACATCTCATTGACCTCATTGTCGATCACCTGTTGCTTCGTGGGGTTGCGAGGATAGGGGCGTTGGCGGAATGGTTCCGTGCCGTCCTTTAACTTTATCCGGTGGGATAACAGATGAGTCATGCCGGGTACGCTCTCAAATTTCTTCAGTTCTGTCGCTAAGAACTCATCAAAACATACTTGTTCTGATATTGTCGCCGCCGCCTCCCCTGACTTGGAAGTGGGCAATTGCATCCTCCTCTTCGGGATATCGATGCGGGCTCGCATCATTTTCAAATGACTGAAACCTAAAATCATGTCTGACTCTAGTTCATCACTTACAGCAACACGTAGAAAATACTCTTTTCCACAAATTTCCGTGGCTACTCTCAACTCCTCAATGATGGGTAACACCCCGCCGTCTATCAGAGTAGGTTGGTGAGTGGCCGCCCTCGACTTCCTGTTCCCAGCCGCCTTAATTCTCCTGGCTACATTGGCCAAAATATACATCCATTCGTCTCCCGTATCAACCAGAGCATTGAGTTCAATTCCTTTGAGCTCAACCCGCATAAAAATGCGGTCGTCCTTCTTACGGCGCCCATCACATTGTGTCTGGATAGGGGCCATTCCGGGTTACACTTTATCACGGCACTCCGCTGGTGTCCGCGGAGGTTCCCCGCCTCCCGTGCGATTGCGCGCGGTTCCCATCCAATTTCTCGAATGTCAGTGTTATCAGGTGCAAAACCGTTACCTGGATTTTGACGTGATAATCCCGGTGTCACTCCGAGCCAACTAGCTCTAGTCGGTGGGTGGTTGGAGTTAGGTGACAAGGTCGACCTTCCTTTCTGAGGTTTCCGCCAAGCTTGGGGTTGCCTCACCGGTTGGAAATACCGTCGTTGGGCACCGTTTAACTTTCCCGCTCTCCGCGTCGCGGATTCGGGGTCCCGTGGCCACGCGGACTGGCCGCGACCTGGCGAGGAGCAGTGTCTGCTCCTTTGCGGAGGCGTGAAGGGGAAAGGAGTGGTTTTTGGGGGATGGGATGGGAAGGGCCGAAATACTGCTACTCCTGCCCGTTACCAGTGGAGGCGGTAGCCTCTGCTGCTGTGGGTGGGGAAAGATGAATTTTGGTGAGGGGGATAGGAGGATATCCAGTCGGGAGAGTACACCTCTGCCACTTTCCAAAGGGGGCGGAAGTTATTACCCCCTGCTAGGATATGGCCGGAGTTCCAGACCCTGCTATTATTATCCATTCCTGGTTCCCCTGCCTGTTTAAGAGGTAAGGTAAGGGAAGGAATGGTAGGTGTTGGCGGAGGTTATTTTACCCACTGCCGCTATTGGCGGGGGTACAGTGGCGTCTGCTAACAGGGGAGAAATAGGATGGGGGATTTTAGGAATAAGGGGAATCAAGGAAGGGAACGGGATCACGTCCAAAACTACGAACCGTTTGGGAATGAGGAATTCCCAAACCCACGTTCACAGATTGTGATAATCCGTGACCTGCGCCGTGATCACCACGTCAGGGGTCAGCACTCGCTCGTGCTTCTTCCTGACGGAACTAATACACTGCACTCCGCGCACTAGTTCACACAACCGGCACTGTGTGTTCAATTTTCACAAAGTGAAAATTGACTGCAGTTAAACTCCTGCTACACTGTGACCGATCAGATCGAGGACTTGAAGAAGGCCCCTCGATGACTTGAAGTAGACTCTCCAAAGACTTGAAGTTGACTCCTCTCTGACAACTCTGTCAGAGAGATGTTCCCCCAAAACGGGTGAGGAACTGGTGGGGGAGGCCTCGATGCAGTAGTGAGCACTCCACTGGTCCAGATCGTTATCAACGTTCTGTGCCCCGACCGGTGGCTGCTCCTCTCCACTTTTGTCGGGCACCCCGAAAATAATTAATTAAAATGGATCTATTAATTATTTTTCCCCCATCACGGCTTTGCCACGTGACAGTGTGAATGTGCATTTTATGCTCACATAAAAATTGGATTCCAAGGAGTAAATCCGAACTGAGTCCTTCCATGATAGTAGCATTCAATGGGAGTACTATCTGGTCGATTGTGATGTTTGTCACTATTCTCCCACTTAGCCACACCACCGTCCCGTTAGCTAGGATCGAGTGGTGATTCACAGGTTATCTCTTCACAAGTCCTGATTCTTGAAGACTCCTGAACGTTTCCGTGCTTACATAGTTTGACTCCTTGCCGGTGTCTAGCAATGCTTGACACCTCTGGCCCGCTATGTACACTGTAACATACAGCCGGTTATCATGGCCTAATTCCGCATCCAATTCTAGCTGCCTTGTCGACCGCACCACTGCCGTCTCCATAGACTTTTTTGTCTGCTTTCCACAATTGCATTCTTTCCGCGGCTTTCCGCATCGTTTACATGGAGTGTTGTCTGGGCAATCTGATTTCCAATGCCCTGGTTTTCTACACTGCCAGCACACTTGTTCCGTGGTCTCAGGGATAGGTTTAACCTTGCCCTGCATCCTCTTGGCTTCTGCCTTGGGCCTTGTCGCCTGTGGCGCCTCCTTGTTCTTACAAATTCGTACACCCTGTCGAAGTTGCTTTTCCTTGTACTTAATCTGCTCGTACTGCCGCACTAAGCGCAACAGATCGTCCAACGTCCGTACATCCGTCTGGTGAATATACAATTTGTATTGAGGTGAGAGGTTTCGATACAACCTCTGAATCCTACTCTTGTCGGTGTAGTCGCCTCTCCGCCTCATCAAGGTGAGTAAATCCTCAACGTATTCGTCAATTGACTTGCCCTCATGCTGTCTCCGCGCCAGGATCTTGCTGTCAAGGTCCTTGTCGTACATCAAGGGGTAGTATCTGGCCTTGAAGTTGTTCATGAAGTTGCCCCAGTTTCTCCATTTGTCTCTCTGATTCCTCATCCACAAGGTGGATCGGCCCATCAGCAGCTCGGGTAAGGCAACTAATAACTGATTGCCCCTTAACCCATAAGCCTGCTGTAACTCGTGGAGTCTTTCGACAAAACTGGGTGCGTCACCCTGCCTGTTAAATGAGAGCTTCCAACTCCGGACTTTGTGGCATACTGTGCCCGGGTCCATGGATGAGTTGGAACTTGTTGTTGCCCTGGTTCCAGCATTTCTCAAGCCCGCTTCTTCCGCGGCGCTCTGGCTAGGCCCGGCCTCCTCACCTGCGACACTGGGGTTGGTCAGCAGGGTTGTAGCCCTCTGGTGGAATTCTACAAGAATCCTCCAAATTTCTGTCATGGTGCCTTCTGTTGGCAAATTGAGGAGTCTCAGTATGTTTACTTCCTCTTCTTTGCGCAACCTGTACACCCATGACATGCGCGGGTCGTTAAGACGACTCCTGCGTGTCTTCTGCGGTGGTCTCTGGCCTCCGCTCATCCTCGGATTCGCTCTGCTCAATGCGCTCGACATGCTCACTCATCCTGACACTGTCGTCCTCGTTACTGGCCCCACGCACGGGTGTCAATTTATCACATGCAAAATCTCTACTTCGATATTGGCGTGACTGCCCCGGTGTTGCTCTGGACCAACTAGCTCTAGTCGGTGGGTGGCCGGGGTTAGGCAACAAGGTCGACGTTTCCTTTTGAGGCTTCCGCCGCGCTCAGGGTTGCCTCACCGGTTGGAAATACCATCGTTGGGCGCTGTTTAACTTTCCCGACCTCCACGTCGTGGATTCGGGGTCCTGCGGCTGCGCGGACCGGCCGCGACCTAGCGAGGAGCGGTGCTCGCTCCTCCACTAAGGGGTGGAGGTGAAAGGAGTTGGTTTTTGGGGATAGGAAGGGAAGGGCCAAAATACAACTACTCCTGCCCCTTATCAGCGGAGTCGGTAGCCCCTGCTGCTGCAGGTGGGGAAAGAGGAATTTTGGGGAGAGAGGGGGAAGGATATCCAGCCGGAAGAGTACACCTCTGCCACTTTCCAAAGGGAGCAGAGGTTATTACCCCCTGCTAGGATATGGCCGGAGTTCCAGACCCTGCTAATATCAGCCGTTTCTGGTTCCCCTGCCTTTTTAAGAGGTAAGGTAAGGGAAGGAATGGCGGGTGCTGGTGGAGGTTGGTGGAGGTTGGCGGAGGTTATGTTACCTACTGCCGCTATCGGTGGGGGTACAGTGGCCTCTGCTAACTGGTAAGGAATAGGATAGGGGATTTTAGGAGTACTGGGAATGAGGAAAGGAACGGGATCGCATCCAAAAACCTCGAACCGTTTGGGAATTACAAACTCCCAAATCCACGCTCACAGATTGCGATAATCCCGTGACCCGCGCCACGATCACCACATCAGGGATTAGCACCAGCTCATGCTTTGTCCTGACCGAACTAGCACACATTCACTTCGCGCACAAGTTCACACAACCGGCACTGTGTGTTCAATTTTCACAAAGTGAAAATTGACTGCAGTTAAACTCCTGCTACACCACGACCGATCAGTTCGAGGACTTGAAGAAGACTTCTCTCTGACTCCCCATCAGAGAGCTGTTCCCCCAAAATGATTGAGGAACTGGTGGGGGTGGCCTCGACGCAGTAGAGAGCACTCCACCGGTCTAGATCGTTATCTATGTTCTGTGCCCTGACCGGTGGCTGCTCCTCTCCACTTTGTCAACTAACCCGACAATAATTAATTAAAATAAATTAATTAATTATTTTTTTCCCATCACGGCTTTGCCACGTGACAAACTAAAGCTGTACCTAATGCCTAAAAATTGGCTATGCTGTTTTTTAATCTAAAAATACAGAGTGATCATAAAAGAATGGGGCGGTTTTGATCATGGTATCACAAAAACCGAATTAATTACAGTCAGTCTCAGTTGTACAAAGGCCTGTTAAGTTTAATCTCCAATTAACAATGTTAATTATTCTTATGAGTAATCAAAGATTAACTTTAATCCACTTTTTTGCAACCGGCCCTTAATGTCATTAAATTCTACTAATTTGTTGTTTCAAACAGTTTTCTTACTAATCAATGAAGTTATATAAATTTTAAGGATTACCGTATTCTTTGTGTGCTCTTAGTTGCTTGACAAATGTTCGAACAATAATCAACTTTTATTTATTTTTATTTTTTATATTATTATTTTTTTTTTTTGTACATTAAATTGACTCTAGCACCTAGTGATAGACTAAATAACGTAAAAATAATAATAATAAAAAATAATTATGACAAATTAGAAGAATTAAAATCAACTGTAGCCTAAGTCACTTGGATTTTGCTTAAACCATGTTTGAGACCACACCATTCTTTTATGATCACTCTGTATTTTTAGATTAAAAACAGCATAGCCAACCTTTAGGCATTAGGAACAGATTTAGTTTAGTGGATGAAAAGCGTTATCAACCTCCTTATTTCAGGTTTGGTTGTAGAATATAGCAAATACAACAGGACAACGCTACTGCACATGCGCGAATTGAAATTAATTAATTATGTAAAAAAACTGTTTGAAATGGCGAATTAGATGAATGAAAAACATTAACTGTTATGCTACCAGTACACTATGGCCGAACATAGACGGATCAAGGCGGACACGATAGTGTACTGGGTCACTTTGTGTAGGTCCGTGGTAGTCCGATCCGCCATGATCCGTATTGGCCAATGTTCCGGCTAAAGTTGGTAACTAGCACGGATCAAAGGAGGCGGACCTAGACGGAATCAGCCGGACTCCGAACACAAACAAGCACAAACTATAGCCAGTACACACTGGCCTTCATTCGCCAACTAGGTCCCCATTCGCATTCACTGCTCTGCGTGGCAAACAACCTGTTAACATAACCTATCAACCTACTATTTTCTATTTTTAATTGGGACTGACTAATAATAGAATGTACATTTATATAATATAACGTACATATATCATCACTAGGAAAGAACACATTTAATTTGAATGTACAATAAATTATTGTATGAAAACACGTGTTAAGGTTTTGGTTGTAATTTTTTCTCGAAGTTTTTTGGTTTGGCAACTAATAAGCTATGATGTCGATAATGCTATCTATTACCGTGAGAATGTTTTTTCCATGAATTATTTTATGAAATATGGGCTTTCTGAGTTTAAATTTTCGGGGCGACAAATCGTTCCTAAGTTTAAATAGACATCAGGGATTAAAATAACATATTTCTTAATTCAATCTAAAGTTGTTTTTCATAATAGTTTTTTTAACTTAAAAAATGTTTGGGTTTTTTCAAAGGAACTGAACTTTTGATTGAAGTAAGAAATATGTCATTTTAGTCCCTGATATAAGTTTTGACTTTGAAAAAATAATCAATAATTTATATCAACTTGTAGGAAAGAGTTGTCGCCCCAAAAACCCCGAAATTTTCAACTTTGATGGCCCATATTTCACAAAATAATTCATGAAAGAAGATTTTTCTCATGGCAATAGATAGAATTTCAATAGCTTAATAGTTGCCAAACAAGGAAACTTCAAAAAAAATTATGATCAAAACCCTATACTAGTGCACAGCCTGTGCACAATGGTTTGGATCAATTACAAATTAATTTAATTTAGCCTACCTTGTTCTTTTTCGGTGAATTTCCTTCACCCAGTGACGTAGCCAGGGGGGGGTCCTGGGGGTCCGGACCCCCCCTTCCGGTCCTAAATTTTATATAATTTTCATTAAATTAAATGTAAAATAAGACAAAGCACTGGTGTTGGTGTTATTTTCAATGCCAGGAGAGCTAAAAAAGACTGATCTAGGGCCTCTATTTTTCAAAAAATTTCCAGGGAAGTACCCCCAGACCCCCCCCCCCCCGGTCAATCGACCCCCCCCCCCATTTCAAAATCTTGGCTACGTCACTGCTTCACCCACCACCTTCTTCGGTTTCAAGGCTTTGTGATTTTCCTCTTGTGGTAAGTATAAATATACTTAAAATAAGCATAACTGTAGCCTACAGCGAAAATGCTGCAGCAACTTCAACATCAACATCCATTGTGGTCGATCACTGAATCGCGAATGAGTGCAAATATGTTTTACGAATAGTTGGGCCTACTTGGGCCAATGTGTACTTGGGTGCATTCGACAACATTCAAAACATTTAGGCGAATGTGTGGGCCATAGTGTACTGGTAGCATAAGAGATTCGGTTTCTGTTTAAACCGTGTTTGAAACCGCACCATTCACTTGGGATAAGATAAGATATAATTACATCCTAAAAACATTCGGTATAAACCAAACAGAGGATGAGTCAACAACATAAAAAAAACACATATATTATAGTAATAATTTGTAAAATTATTATTCAAGAAACTCTGAAATTGTGTAATATGCCCTATCCATCAGCTGCTTCCTCAATAATCCTCTGAAGTGCTTAATGTTATCTGAATCTTTAATATTTTGAGGGAGCAAGTTATAAATTTTTGGCCCAATGTACTGAGGGGACTTTTCAAACAAGCTAGTCCTGTGAACCGCCACTGATAGTAATGCCGAGTGCCGAGTATTATAATTATGGTACTCATTATAACGCTTAAATTTACCTAAGTTTTTGTGAATGTAGGTACAGAGTTCCATAATGTACAGTGATGGCAGTGTAAGTATTTGGCCTCTGCGGAAGAGTTCACGACAAGGAAATCTTGGTGGTTTCCCAAAAATTATTCTCACCGCTTTCTTCTGCATTTTAAAAACCTTTTCTGCACATCTGGATCCTCCCCAGACCGTGATACCATATTTGAGGTATGGGAAGAGATAGCCATAATAAACCGTTAGGAGTGAATTGAAACACAAGGTGCTCTTAAGCACTCACAAAGAAAACTAAGCTGAGTTAATCCTGGAGCATAGTCTTTCCACATGTGCTGACCACTCCAACCGTCCATCAAATAGCATACCCAAGAACTCAACAGTGTGGCACCGAAAATCACTCAAACTGTCTAACTCATCTGAAATATGAGCCACAAAATGAGGTGGTTGAAAGACAATAATCTTGGTTTTGCTCATATTCATTGAGACGCCATTTTTTGCAAACCAATTCTTAATATTTAGAAGCTCCTGGGGTATCTGGCTGGTCAAATTTCTCATGTTTAAACCTGAAATTATTATTGATGTGTCATCTGCATATTGCAATACAGGATTTTTAGAGCATGATGCCAAATCATTGACATACACAATAAAAAGTGAGGGCCCCAGAATAGAGCCCTGTGGAACTCCTGCAGTGACTGTAGCCCACTCTGACCTGAAGGTTTTGCCCTCAACACGAACTTGAGTGGCTTGCTTTCTCCCCCTCAAAAAAGAACTGAGCCACAACAACTCTCCTCCCTGGAAACCATATCTCTCCAACTTTCCTATAAGAATGCTGTGGTCAACGCAATCAAATGCCTTACTCAGGTCACACAACAGGCCACAAACCTGTTGAGAGGAGTCCAAGGCTGATGCAACTATATTAAAAAAACTTGTCATAGCAGCCTCAGTGTTCAATCCCCTCATGAAACCAAATTGGGTCTGAGAGACAATGCCATTCCTCCTGAGAAAGGAAAGGATCTGCTCATTTGCAGCCTTCTCAAATAGTTTGGAGAATGCAGGGAGGATGGCAATGGGTCTATAGTTATCCAAGTCATCCTTATCATTTTTTTTATAGATAGGCCTCACTACTGCGAACTTCATCCTCTCAGGAAACTCGCCGGCTAAGAAAGACTGATTCAGAATCCTTGCAAGGGGTTCAGATAAAATGTCAGCCACAGACCTGAAGATCCTTACCGGAACCTCATCCCACCCCGCAGAGTTTTTATTATTAAGGGACTTTATTGGAGCTTCAACTTGCTGGTGAGTAAGCAATCTAAATTTGAACCCAGACTGATGGTCAGCTTTCACATTACCCACTGCAGCAGCAGTGTTGCTAATACCTCCAACACGATTGGGAGCCTCAACAAAAAATGTATTGAAATCCTCAGCTACTTTACTTGGATTAAAACTAGGGCCACTGACATCCATGGATGGGAAAATATCCTTTTTCTTAGTCTGCTTACCCAGTTCAGACTTTACTATGTCCCATGCTGCCTTAATTTTATTATTAGCTTTCTTCATGTATTGTTCATTAAATTTCTTTTTTGCTAGCTTGACTACACTTTTAAAAATTTTATTATAAGTTTTGTAGTAATTTTTGAAATTTGAATCCTGAGTTCCTAAGTACAGCTTATGAAGTTCTCGTTTTTTCCTACTTGATGTAATTATTCCCACAGTTATCCAACCCTTCCTACAATTATTTTTATAGAGGTTGTATGGAAAGATTCATTAAAAATTGGAAGGAACTGACTTAAAAAGCAATCATAATTTTCATTAACTGTGCGTGACTCATAAAAATGCCAGTCAACATTGGAAATCTTATCTCTAAACTGTTTCAAATTATGAGGAGAGAAACTTCTCACTCTCAGACTGGTTGGAACAGTTTGTGCTTTCGGAGCTATCTCACTTATTGGCAAGAGCAAGGCCATGTGGTCCGAGAACCCTATATCAGAGACAATTCCATCAATATTTTTATTTAGAACCTTTTTAGAGAAAACATTGTCAATGCATGTAGATGATGCTGCGGTTATCCTAGTTGGAGTTTGAAAATTAGGAAAAAACCCATAGGATTCAAAGATCTCAATGAGGTTTTTAGCATTCTCAGAACCAGAAAGCAAATCTATATTAAAGTCCGCTGCAAAAAATACATTTTCAAATTTTGTTTTCACACCAACATGATGAAGTAATGAATCAAGTATTTCAAAAAATTCATGCTCATATTCATACTTGGGGACCCTATAGACAGAAATGATGAGCATTTTGGGTTTGATCAGCTCAATGCAGGCAGCCTCAAACACCTTTTCCTTACAGAACACCTTCAAGTCATCTCTTATTTTGTAATTAATTCCTTCTCTAACAAGAATAGCAGAGCCGCCACGATCGCTTAGTACTCTAGAGAAATTGTCAGCACAACAGTATCCCTGAATAGAATCAAGGAGGTCAACATTTGAAGTCCGCAGCCAGTGTTCATTGATACAGATGATAGGAATTAGTTTGCTATATTCAGAAAGGAAAATCTGTAAGTCATTTTTATTGATTTTAAAGCCACGGATATTTAGATGAAGCAGGTATAGAACATTTCTATCTAGCCCAGATAACTCCCCCACCCGGTCTGAACTATTAGGGTTCTGGTCAATTAAATGCCTTACAAAACATTTTTTGTCAATGTTGTCATGAGTGCTTAGTTTAAAGCATCTTTGGAAGATCCAAGTTCACACTCAACCGCTGAGGGGACAAGCACTATTTTTGAACCTCTGCTTATTTCTCGCTCTGCCAACAACAGACCACCCCCATTATCATCCTCAACCTCTCCCAGATCATAGATGCTTGCAGACTTGTCATTCCCAGTCAGTGAGCCGGTTGTCTCATCAAGTACTACCCAATCATTGTAGGATGAGTTCTTGGGGCTATCAAAGGCAAGGTCATCATTTCTTCTTGCTATGCATGCATACAATTTTCCACATGCATGTAATTTACCTGACCGATTAAAATGCATTCCATGCCGTGATAACCTTGTATTTTCACAAATGAATTATTCAGTGCAGACGAAGAACCAGGCCATTCACACACAAAATTTCATGCCAAAATACATGTTTATGTATTGGAAAAGCTATCAGGTTCCTACAATAAGTGTATTGTATTGATGATTGACCATATAAATAATTATCCAAATAAATAATTGACAATAGAAACTTAAAAAGCACTTCTAAGTGGAAATTATGACTCACGAAATGGCGTGACGGCCATTTCACTCTGTTGTCAAGAGCATCGTCAGACGACCCACAGTACACTGATTTAAGGTATGAGTTTGAGTTGAGCTCAAAGTCAAAAGAGTGAAACGGCCGTCACGCCATAACGTGAGTCATAATTTGCACTTAAGTGTTTTTTAAGTTTTTATTATATTAGTAGAAACAAGATGGATCAAAATAATTGACATTCATAAAACCTGAATTGGTTAAATTAAAACTTGATTCTATGTTGAATGAAAAGTGAAATTTGAAACGATTATTCAACTTACACATTTTTTGAGAATCACGTGATCAAAATTTTGATTAAAGTCAATCAATTGACTTTCAGTTGTGATTGGAAATCTGGCAATCTCTTCAGGGTCGGTTAATGATGTATTTTCCTTCATTGCAAGTGAACGATCATCAAGTTTCGCTTCAATCATTCGAGTATTTAGTTTCCTCAAAACCTCTGCTTTGAAGTCTGAAACAATTAAAATTACAATTAAAACAGTAGGGCATTGATAATAATAAGAGTAATCAGTCACATCTTTGGGATGTGAACAAGCATTGGCAAATTCAATTAGTACTAAATAAGTACCGGTAGTAATTTACAACCCCCCAAACCAGAGCCTCTTTAAAATTAAATAAAGTGCACTTTGGAGGCGTTGTCAAATTTTCAACCTCAAAATAATTATAATAATTTCTGAAAATATAATAAGTTTTAAAGAACTTTTTCTTTTTTCTTTATCTGGGCTCAATGGTTACTGGTAACTTTGTAACAGATGGGGGTGCTCACAATCTCAAATCATTATTCTAGATTATTAGCAAATTAATGACAGTTATAAGCTTGTTAAAACAACATTAAAATTTGGTAAATATGGTATCCTCATTGATGTTATGAGATATTGTTCAGACTAGTGCTGTACATTTTTGTAAAATTTATGTTATTCATGCTAGAAAAACAATCAACAGATGAGACAATCAATACTAAAATAGCAATGAAAGGATAATCTTATTTGATACTTACTGAAATTTTGACGCTTTCTGAAAATCCTCTTCAAATCACAAAACTTTAAAAGCATTGGCCACACTTAAAACGATGGTAAAAATGTCACACAAACATTAGAAAAGCCACCAAAACAGGTCCAAATTGATGATTCTTGTTTACAACAATGGCCGTTGAGAAGGCGAGTCCTTCTAGACGTTACCAACAAATACTTGCCAAGGCGCATGTGCAGACTAAGTGCATTGTGGGTAGGTATCATGGATACTTATCAGATATGTATCAGATATGTCTTGTCATGTATGACTGGATCTGAAGAAAACCGGTTATGATGAGATGTAGCTGGGACCTATCTGAAAACTATCATTTGATACATACATTTTGGATCACATAGTTACATATCTAATAGGTATCTGTGACTTAGTGTGCTGTATGGGAGAGATTTCTATGATATACTTTCTTCAAGGTATCTAGACTGTGAGGTAGGCTACATGTTTGAGGAATAGAAGGTATTCATGGTACTTTCACTGAACTATTGCTCTAACCGGTCAGGAACTATAGAACTATGGAGTCTGTGTCCAGATAGTTTTTTCATGTACTTTGAAGTAGGATCCAACGAATTCACTGCTCACTATCATAAAAATGAAGAGCACTTTTTAAATAGCTCAAAAATGGAGGAGAAGGTCGATTCTGATGCTCTCTCACCACCCCAATTGAAGATTCTGATGACCTCATTAACGACCAACAATATCAGGAATATGCCTAGGGAACTTCTGATAGGGTTTCAAGATCCATATAATATATTGATTAACAGATGAACTTTTGGGAAAATTGAGTCTCATATTTAACTCATACCTCAAGAATTGAGAATCTAACACTTGATTTGTGTAATGTAAGTTTTATGCACAGTAGGCTATTAAGCAATACAAATTTCACAATAATAAATAATTATGATGTTGTAGATCCATCTTGTTTCCACTAATATGTAATATAAACTTAAAAAAACACTTTTAAATGGAAATTAACTCATGTTATGGCGTGACGGCCGTTTCGCTCTGTTGTCTAGAGCATCGTCAGACGACCCACAGTACACTGACTTAAGGTATGAGTTTGAGGGTTATGTATGTTGGAATGGTGATGGGGTGGGGGGATGAGTAGGCGGGAGGTTTGAAATTGGGATTATTTTGTCAAATAGAGTATGTGAGAAGAAGTTGAGTTGATCATTTAAAATGTTGTCAGGTTGCTGCTTTGCATGTTTGTAAATCTCATATTGTTCTAAAACATTGAGTTTCTGGCTTTTGTGAGTGAAGTGTAGTGTGTCTAAATTAGTGTCAATGTCTGTATAACTGTGGCCTGTTGAAATGATGTGTTCAGCAAAAGTGGAATGTGTGTTTGATTGTGAGATGGCTCTTGTGTGTTCTTTGAATCTAGTGGTGAATGTCCTGCCAGTTTGTCCTATATAGAACTTGTTGCAGTCATCACATTTCAATTTGTAAATTCCAGATCTGTTGTACTTGTTTTGAGATGTTCTCAGACAACATATATCTATTAATTCTTTTTTCAATTGTACTCTAAACTGCCTTCCCATTAGCTGTTTTAAACGAACTGGTAATATGTTGTACAACCGTATTCCTGAGCTTTTAACGCCTTTTGCATATAGATTTGTATGGTGAGCATCATCCCTCAAGAGGTGTCTGTACCTTGTTTCATAATTATGAACTAAGTCACCTGTGTTGAATCTATTTTTGTGCTTTTTTATAAAACAAAGTATTTCGAGGATATATAGACTAGGTAGAGGAAGGATTTTTAGTTGTTTGAAAAATGGGCGACAACTGGTTCTGATTGTCTCACCCTCCATCACTCTTATCGCCCATTTCTGCAGTCTAAATATCTCAATGATTCCACTCGAATTCCCCCAGAAGACAACTCCATATGATATTAGGGAATGAAATATTGCAAAATACACCTCTCGGAGAGCCTCCTTTTTGAGAATCGATCTTAAGTTCCTGATTGCAAAAATTGCTGAATTTAATTTTTTCTTAAGTTGTGTTAAATGAGGCTTCCAGGAGAGCTCAGAATCTATGACTAATCCCAGTACTCTAATGTCTTCGACAGACTCTATATCACAGTTCCCTATCCTTAAATCAAACTCTTTTGATGTCCTAAATGATATTTCTTTAGTTTTTTTATAGTTTAATGTCAACATATTAGCACTTAGCCACTGATCAAGTCTTTGAATGGTTTCTTGACATTGGAGTTCCATGTTATATTGGCTATTGTTCTTCAGCAAAATGCTTACATCGTCTGCATACAGTACACAGTGAGCTGGCTCAAGATATGAGGGTAGATCATTAATATATAGAATAAAAAGCAAAGGACCCAGGACGGTACCCTGAGGCACCCCACTTCTTGTCTTCAACCATTTAGAGCTATATACACATTGACTAGACTCAATCACTACCTTCTGATATCTATTTTCGAAATATGACTCAAACCACTCAATTACTGGACCTTCAAAACCGTAAAACTTTAGTTTTTCTAGTAATATTTGGGTATCAACCAAATCGAATGCCTTTGAAAGATCAGCTATCACACCACATACCTTAGATCTGCTATCAACCGATGTCAATACCTCATCCATCAGGGAAAATAAAGCATCATTTATTGAAAATCCTGGCCTGAATCCATGTTGCTTGGATGACAGCACACCTACCCTATTTAAATATTTTCTCAAGCGCCTCAAGACCACATACTCAAAAATCTTCAAAAACACCGGAGTATTGGCTACAGGACGGTGATTTTCTGGACAAACCTTATCACCTTTCTTGTATATTGGAGTAATTTTCGAAATCTTCAGCTTAGAGGGAACGTAACCTGCTTGCATAGACCTATTAAAAATAAACGTTAGTGGCTCTAGTATTGGCAAGGCTGATTTTTTTACTAAGAAGTTAGATATGTTAAAGCAATCATTTGATTTCTTATTCTTAAGTAATTTTATTGTTTCCTGAAGCTCATGGGAGCTCAATGAGCTGAAATATTTAAGCTTTAAATTACTACTTAGGTGGGATTTATCCAAAAAAAATTCAAAGTTGCACATGCTGTTTTGTGGTAAAAGCGTTTTCTGTATATTGAGTGGTGTATTTACAAAATAATTATTTAAGATATCGGCTGCTTCTTTACCTGTTTCGACGATTCCTGTTTCACTGACAATATTAGTTTCGGTTATTGATTCTTTTTTCTTGGATATTTCGTTTCTAACTAGTGTCCAAGTGGCTTTTGTCCGATTATCAGAACGTTGTATGAAAATACTGGCGGCTATTCTTTTTGCTGCTTTTAGAATCCTTCGGAAGATGCTTTTGTAAATTTTGTAATAAGATGCAAAGCTAAAATATTGAATACAATTTTTTGTAATAATGTGGATCATTGAGTCTCTCGTAGTAGGATTCTTCAATAGAGAACATAGAATTTTTAACCTATCTCTAGATACTTTTATGCCCTGTGTTATCCATGAGAGATGCTGCTTTTTTTTCGCTTTTACTGGTTTTTCAGGAACAGAATTATTACAATGGTTTATATATATTGATAAGAAATTACTGAACATCCTCAACGTTGCTACAATTATAAACAGCGTTCCATTTTTCGTTTGCCAGTGAGCGGTTCAAGTCTTCAATATTAGTTTCTTTAATGACACGTAAGGTTTTTGTTTCTCCTTTTCTTTTGTCTCTTTTGGTAATTTTCTGAGCCGATAGATTGTTTTTACTATTTGAAATAAGAAACCTGACAATGTTTCCCTCATGGTCCGAAAAAGAACAAGGAATATTTTCACTGTCACATAGAGTTGGCAAATAATTGGTTATTATATAATCTATTTCTGTAGCTGTGGTTGTTTTTTTTTTTTTTTTTTTTTTTTTTTTTTTGTAGATTACGTCTTGGAGACTCCAGTTAAGGAGTATAAGACAAGTCAGATCAACAATATTATACACTAGATACCATAATTACTTCAATTAGTTGAGGTGAGGCTTAATTTTGATGTGAAAGGAACTCTTGTACACTATAAAAAGCTTTATCAACTAAATATTTCTTCAATTGATTTTTAAATATTTCTATATTTTCAAGACTCTTCAAAAACTGCGGTAGCTTGTTGTAGAATTTCCTACCAATATAACTAGGTTTTTGTTTGAATAGGCTACTATTGTGACTCACCAAGTGATAATCTCCTCGGCTTCTTGTATTATAATCATGTACATCAAGATTTTGGTTAATATCATTCGTTTTTACATATAAAGTAGCTTCATACACATATAAGCAGGGTACAGTTAGGAGACCAAGTCTCTTGAACAACGGCCTACATGAATCTAATCTATTTACTCTTTCTATACACCTAACCGCTTTCTTTTGGATCTTAAACACCCTATCAAGATTTTGTTTTGATGAATTACCCCATACTAAGATAGCATACCTAATATGTGACAGTAAGAGCCCATGGTAAGCTGTAAAAAGTAACTTTTTGTCATTCAATCTAGCGAGCTGTCGCAGGACAAATACCCCAGATGAAATTTTACTACATATTTTCTCAATGTATGGAGTCCAGGTCAATCGTCTATCCAACATAACTCCTAGAAATGCAATTTTTTCTTCCTGGTCTAATTGATTATCGTTTACAAACACGTTTATAGCCCTATCTTCATTTAAATTATGTTTAATAAAATTTGTAGATCCAATGTTTATATTGTGAAATCGTTCCATAATGAAAACAAATTAGAAGTTGTCAACTTTCACTTTATTGATACAAATTGTATCAATAAAGTGAAAGTTGACAACTTCTAATTTGTTTTCATTAAATTATGTTTGTTTTTGAATTGAAGGTATTGGCATTTTTTACTATTTATAGTTAATTTCAACTGGTTTAAAAATTGGACAATGGACTGCACACCTATATGGGCACTTATTTCTAAATTATCTAGAATGGAATTGCTGAAAATGAGTGATGTATCATCAGCAAATAAGAGGGCTCTACCACTAATTAATTCTTTAGGTAAACGGTTGACATATAACAAAAAAAGCAATGGACCTAGTATTGACCCCTGAGGCACTCCAGCTTGCACCTCTAATTTATTAGATTTATTTTTTACTATACTATTACCAACTACTGTAGTTAGTTCTACACATTGTTTTCTCCCAATAAGATATGATTCAAACCATTTCAGTTCAACCCCATTTACACCTACATTTTGCAGTATTTCCAATAAAGTTCTATGATTAACACAATCAAATGCCTTTGACAGATCTAAGAAGATTGCAGTAGCTTTATCACCTGAATCTAATATATCTATTAGTTTTTCAACTAGAGAAACTATGGCTGTTTTTGTTGATCTCCCTTTCTGGAAGCCATGCTGTTCATCACAGATAAAGTTAGCTTCTTGAAGGTGCAGAAGTAACCTATTTAGAACTACTCTTTCAAAAATTTTACTTATTACATTTAAAATACTAATGGGCCTATAGTTTTCTACCTTTTCTCTTTCGCCACTTTTAAAGATTGGCAAGATCTTCCCCTCTTTTAAGTTATCTGGAAAAACACCTTGTTCTAATGAATGATTGATCAGATGAATCAAAGGGTCTAACAATTGATCTTTACATTCTTTCAGAATTTTACTGGATACCCCATCCATTCCTACAGTTTTTTTATTATTTAAACTATCAATGATATTTGACAACTCGTCTTGGCATACTGGGTGGAATTTTAATTCGTTCTGAATCCCCTCAGTATTCCTCATGTTTGCATCACTAATACCTGTATTAAGAGATTTTTGAAGATCCTTAGCAACCAGTTGATAATATCTGTTAAAGAAATTACAAATGTCTACACTATCATCAATATATTTGTTATTTTCGTTAATTATTCTGGGGACACTAGTATAAGCATCTACATGAGCTACTTGCCTATTTTTGTTTATTACATCCCACACTGCTGTGTTAAAGTACACACTATTATTCAAAATTTCAGCTGTTTTCTTACATTTCGCTCTTTTCACTTTTTTCATATAGTTTTTCTTTAGAGCTTTGTAATTATCTTCACTTAACATATTTCTAGATAGTTTGAATTCATCATATGCATCTTTAACCCTATTTCTTTCTGCAAGGATATCATCAGTTATCCACTCTTCAATCTTGTCTAATTTGTTCTTTACAGGGACTTTTTTAACTGGACAACTCATAGTAATATGAAACCTTAAAATATTAATGAAACTATCATATTTGTCATTTAAACTATTGCTATTGTAAACCCTACTCCAGTTTTCTTGTAGCAGATTCTGCTTCAAACAATCGATATTCCCCTGTTCACATTGTTGAATTTCTTTCATTACTCTACTCTTTTTAATTGATTTATGACCTTGCAACCCCACCTCTAAGATTTGATAGTCATGATCAGATAGTTCCGAGCCGCCTAATCTTGTTTTAGAGTAATCTATTGTAGTTTTTGTTTTGTAGTTATTCGAGTAGGGCCATTAGTAATTTTATTCATGTTAAATGTTAATATCAGGTTTTTGAAAATGTTTCTGTGCTTGTCATCTCTGCAATAATCTATATTAAAATCGCCACAAAGGCACACCAATTTCTGTTTCTCTTTGCTAACTTTAGAAAGAACGTTTCGAAGCAATTCTATGAAAACATCGCAATTTGAATTTGGGGCTCTATAAACACATAAGATTATTATTTCTTTCGACATTGCTTTCAATTTGAGTTCCATTGCTGAGATTTCAAAAACACTTTCCAATGCTAAAGAGTTTAAATCTTTTCTAACCTTGCAAAAACTATCCATGGATTTCTCTCGCACAAAAATACATGAACCACCTCGAATTTTTATCTCTCTACAATATTGAGCTATTAGTTTATAGCCGGGCAGTGATAGCATTTCCAGTTCGTCATCTCGCAGCCAATGTTCCGTTAGACACAATAAATCAATATTTGAATTTTCACGTGATGTCATAACTTCCAAATCAAGTTTTGCGTTTAAAAGACCCTGGCAGTTCACGTGAAAAATTTCGCAACCTATAAAAAATGTTCTGTGCTTCCGTCACACAAAACTGGAATACTGTTAGTTACATCTAGTCTACCCGATTTCCCATAACCGTGAGAGCTACATAGTGTTTCTGTGTCCCCAATGTGTTTACCATCACTAATCAAAATATGATTTTGTATGTATTTCCGAAGTCTTGGCTTTCCCTTACTCTTATTTAAGTGGAGTCCGTGACGTGTGTAGTCACTTATTTGAAAGTTTCCAAGGTCTAGAAGATCCAAATCAACGCTATCGGAAATTTTTTCGGACAACCATGAATTCAGTCTGCTGATATTCACATTCAAAAGTGGCCTATCGTACCTATAAGGGACTGTTGAAATAGACACCTTTGTACGCATTGAAATATCTATAATTGGTTGCAAATTTAAATCAGTTGGCTGATCTGCCCTACTTACTATATCATTTGCACCAGCCAGTACAACTACCCTATCATTGAAATTGAAATCTCTTGTAAATTCGACTACATCATGTGTGACCGTGTTGAAATTTGCACCTGGTCTTGCAACCACCGTTACCTCGTAGCCATCATCAGCAAGATTGCTATTCAATTCCCAACCCAGGTCCCTACCGTGACTGTCAGCCAGTATTAACACTCTTTTATTCCTTTTTAACTTTCGCCGTTTTTTCATTTTAGGCTCGTCATTTATTTTCATATTTGAAATTTTCTTTGAAATTGTGGTTTGGTGACTATTGCCTATCGCATTCTGCGCTGAATTGCAGTAGTCTTTGAGGACACCAAAAGAATATTTCGTTACAATTGCATAAGAATGTGATTTTTCATTATTAGAAACTGTGTCTGCCGGACAATAAAAACTCCTGAGATCTTGTAGTTCCATTTCCATGGATTTCTTTTCACTTCTCAGTACAATATTTTCAGCTTCTAACACCTCAATACTTATTTTCATTTGGTCAATTATCGTACTACTCTCAATCAATTTCCGATCTACATTGATAGAGTGATCAACTACATCTTCTAACCAGCAAAATGGATGAACAAAAATTCAAGTTATTATTGGACGGTTCAGAAACTAGAATTGTGGAAAATCTCGATAGGAAGATGTCTACTTTAGCCACTAAAGACGATGTAGCTGTTCTAACTAAAACTGTACAAACGTTAACTGATGAAAATAAGGAACTAAAAAGTGAATTACAACTTTTTAATACTTGCAATAAGGTTTTAACAAATAGACTTATTAATTTGGAAGATAGAAGTAGGAGAAACAACCTTATTTTTAAAGGACTCAAGTTTGAACCTAACGAATCTAATTTTGTGGTAGTGGTGAGGCGATTCTGCTTGGACTATTTACGTTGTAACGACAATTTGTTTATTAATCGTGCTCACCTTCTTGGAAATCCAAAAAAGAACAATGGTTTAATTATAGCCCACTTTCCGTGTGATGATGATGTGAACTATATCCTATCTAATGTGAAAAAACTGAAAGGAACCAACTATTTTGTTGACAAAGACTACTCATATGAAACCCGGAAAAGTAGAGGAAAACTATTGGCCTTGCGAAAAATTATTATGGGCAAAAAACCGGACTTGAAGTTGCGGGTCGTCCACAACCGTCTGATCATCGGAGAGGTGTCGTTCACGTGGGATGCTGATTCAGGCTGGCTGCAGTTCGGCAACAGTAATGGTGAAGAGAAATTCAAGGAATTATTAGGAGGCGGGTCCGAAGAAATTCTTAAATCTTTCAAGGGAGTGCAGGAAAACAACAAGCATCAGAGACTTAATAATGAATGAGGTGGGGCCGTCAGTCGTATAGGTAGGCCTGGTGTAAGTGATTATGGAACGGATATTTTAGTGTATAATGTTTGTGGAATAAAAGGTAAGAATTATCCTCAATTTTTTAGTTTTTTAAGAGTTCGATTGCTTTATTTTGTTGGAGACACATATAGAGGAAGGGCAAGAGGAGGGTTATAAATTTTATTTGACAGAATATACATTAGTTTGGGAGTATGCTGTAAGAAGTAAGTAGGTATTAATGGGAATACTGATGCGACCAATCACAGAGCAGGGGGGCGTGGCCACGCCCTTCCCCCACCCCCCTCTCCCAAGTCCACCATTTCCCCCACCACCCCCCTCCTCCACGTTCGCCATTTTGTACACGCCCACTCATTCCTCCCCTCCATTCCGCCACTTTGTTTTTTAAGGTCAACCACCCCCCTTCCCTATGTCCCCCACTTTGTTCCCACTTAATTAAAGGGAGACCCCCTGCAAGGACCAATGAGAGAGTAGCTTTCCCCCAGCCCCCACCTCTCGCGGAACGTTCCCCTAGTATATACAACATACACTCTATATCTATATATACTTGCATGCAATTAGTATATCTATTTTTGGCCATATCTGTATATACAACATACACACCTATATATCTATATATATTTGCTTTCAATTAGTATATCTATGTTTTCAGCAACAGCCTCAGCCCCCAGCCCCCAGCCAATATAGACCATACAGATCTATATATATTTGCTTTCAATTAGTATATCTATGTTTTCAGCAACAGCCTCAGCCCCCTGCCCCCAGCCCCCAGCCACCGCTTTAGCAAAGAAGTTAGGTCATTAACCTTTGCATGAATAAACATGTCTGTTACAAAGTTGTTTGTGAGTCAAACTGTTGTTATAGACAGCAGCACTCACTCTAATTACACTCACGCAGGTGTACTTTTTTTCAGGTCATTAACCTTTGCATGAATAAACATCTCTATTACAAAGTTGTTTGTGAGTAGCTCATGCCAACAGTCAAATCCTTTTGCATTTTTTATCTGCTAAATCAAATAGAGCCTCCCAAAGTTCGTTTGTATCTGAAATAATTTGTATGGGGGAATCATTAGAACATCCGTAATGCATATGTCCTGCTTCACTTATAACTATATCTAAGAGTTCATATATTTCAGATAAAATAGGATAACAGGAATTTTCTGTTTTTGTTACAGTCAAAGTTCCATCATCTGCCTCGGTTGAAAATTTAATATGCTTTGCAATAATATCAAACTCATCTATAGTTATACCCATAAGTAAACGGGATAGTTTTTTAAATTTTGAATAACCAAAACATGACATTATTGAATCTCATGCACTACCTTTTGAATCTCGTGCACTACCTTTTGAATCTCTCTGATAGATTCATAGGTTCCTACTATTAGTAACATGGTTTCCACCCCACAGGCAAGCCCAACACATAATCGCGTTTAGCACCATTAAATGTTGTTAGGCGCAAATAGGTGTAGAACATAGCGATGTGCATGTCTCAAGGCATTAGTTTTTAAACGCTTCCATAAATCCTAACTAATTATAATCAGATCTAACTAGAGATCCAATCATAATTAGTTAAGACCAGTCCTATCACTAGGGGGTCTTTTACATCTCTTCACCTTTCTCTACGCTAGTTAAACGCATACTGAATGAGCGGCGGTTTGTTAGTTAGAAAAAGCCTCCAAAGGAACGTCAACCTCACCGCCTTATTGGAGGTCACTCTTTTTTTATTTGGGTAAAAAGAGGTTTCCACAGGGCTAGGTATTTCACCTTTTATATTTTAAACATCCCCCTACCGGCAATTTATTGCACTTCTCTAACTAATGAGGTTAAAGGTGTGTATTCCATTATTGAATTGCTTATAAGAATACAATATGCCGAAGTCGAGTTTGGTAGTTCTTTACTAAATTCGATATCCAATCTTATGTCTGTGGAAGTTTTCAAATGATCAGATTGGTGTGAACAGTCAATCACAATTATCGGAGATTTTTTGCAAAATGCTTTAAAATCAATAGCGTTCCCATGCTCCGCATTTATAGACCGATTATAGTAACTTGGCGCAAAATCTAAAAACATGCGGTACATTATCTGCTTATTCCCTAACAAATTATCGTATGGGTAATATTGACTGTTTAGAAATAATTTAACGTTATACAACTCACACGAATCAAAATCAGACATTGATTTAGTAATAGCATTTTTCCGAGCTGTTTGAAAGGCTAAAATTACATAGCGCGGAACATCTAAATGCGACGATGTTTTAATCGCCCAAGAATGAATTCTTGATGTCGCCATGTTTGGAAATTCGTGAATCTCCCATCTTCTAAACGCAAGTTTTAAAGGACGATCAGAATCGAGTAATTTCAAAAATTACTCCAAATGGATGTATGGAATTTTCCATTGCAACTTATCAATCGTTATAGAAACATTTGTACCTGTTGCCGATTCAATGCAGTTAAGATCTGATGTGCTTCTCAATAATACAAGCTCTTGTTTCAAGTTTAAAATTATTCATTGAAAATCTTCAAAAAATGGTAACAAAAGTTTCAGTGGTACGGTACGCAAAAAATGAATTTATTATCCGCCAACTTATATCCATCTCTATCAAATCCTGCCAATTGGTACGTATTTGTATCGAAAACATTTTTCAAAAGCAATCCTTTAATTGTAGACGTAATTCCGACAAGTCTCGATTTCACTACTTGCTGCCCTGCCAATTCGTAACAAATCTCATCAAACAGATGCCCTACTGCGTTGCTGACAAGTTTATATTCGGCATGCAGTGGTGGGTCCTCAGGTTTCGCACCTGCCTTTGTACATTTAACACTCCCCTCAATAAATAGAAACGATTTACAAGGCAGTGTGTATATATCCTGTTGATTTACAGGAAGCCTTACTTTGTCCGAATTGCTGCCCCGCCAATTCGTAACAAATCTCATCAAACAGATGCCCTACTGCATTGCTGACAAGTTTATATTCGGCATGCAGCGGTGGGTCCTCGGGTTTCACACCTGCCTTTGTACATTTAACACTCCCCTCAATAAATAGAAACGATTTACAAGGCAGTGTGTATATATCCTGTTGATTTACAGGAAGCCTTACTTCGTCCGAATTACCAAGTTTCTGTCCAGGATATGTTGTATGCGTGTGAAATTCGTACTTAGTAATATCCGAGTAAAATTGAATTTGACTATCAACATCTAGAATTTCACTTATTGCGGCTCCTGACATTTTTCCAATTAACTATAAATCCCAATTTTTCTAGTATTCTCGCGTTTTTAGCTGTTAATCTGTTTTTTGGTGTTATCATAGGTGTTAACGCTACTGAGCTTAAACTCCTACTGACGCTTTCTCTGTTCTCATCTCGACGCTTAGGTAGGGCATTGAATACAATAAAACCCATCTTCTAACTTTTTTCACGAATATGTAACCTCACCGTTATACTATCCCCTCGAAAATCGATAAGTGATCCGTCTTGATCGGTTACCTTCACATTAATAAATTGAATTCTGCGCGTATTGAGAGGTACATATATAATTTCTGCGGGCGTTTCATTAATCAAATAACCCAGCGGCACCCTAGGCAGAAATTCGTAAATAATATGCTTTTCATCTCGGTTAGCGAAGCTTCCACAAGCTAAATTACACGACACCACAATTGTATTAATATGGCTTATTGAAACTAAATGATTTGAATAATGCCACCTATTTGCTTCGAGTAGAAGTTTATCAAACCCAAGTGTCTTACCAATTGAATCATCAAAAGTTAAATCTACCGGTTTATCGGAATAAATTCCAACTTTCATAGTGTTATTATTCAGTTGTATAATGAGACTCTCATCGCTCAAGTTCAATTTCGACTTTATAGCGCTTATTATATTATCAATTTCGTACGATCCTGTATCAAGATTCACCAGTTTATCTCCATATTTAAAACTGGAATTTTTCCCCTTTATTATATTTGGTATGCTATTAAACGTCCACAAGTTAACCAATCCAATTTCCCATTCGCGATTTTTATCCAATTCTAGAGCATGGTTTAAGTTCTCACATAGATTACTCGTTTTCAAGCTTAGCGTAATAACTGCCATGTTTTCTACACAAGCGTAAAATTACAACTGGTTAGCAAGAAACAAAATCACTAGGTGCCCACAAATGTCTGTGTTTACCTGCTGCAATTGGTCGGTATTATAAAATATTTTCACATTATTTTCTTTTTCCCAATATTTTGCCAATTCGCGTGGCGGTTGCAAGTCACCGATCGGATCAAAATAATACACATTTTTCCCTTGTTTAATATATGCAGTCCAATGTGTTCCCATTCCAATCTGTAAGTGCATTCACCCCTCAACAAAAAGTGCAGCTTCAGAAAGTTTAATTATCAGTTTGAATGTGTTATACTTTATCAACTTCAATCATCAGTTTGAAAGCGAACAACTACTACTACTACAAGGTAAGCATTTTCAACGAATAAAACATTTTCAAATATATATATACATTTATTTAAATCGTACAATCAAAACACACACACATACACACACACACACACACACACACACACAGAAGTTTTAATCTGACTTGACATCGTCTAACCATTTGAACAACTTCACAAATTATTTCAACAAAGAAGTATGTTAATAATAGCAGCTTGATTACTTGTATACACACAATGCGGCTGATTGAACAATGAAAGCATCTGTGGAATAACATCATAATGCACTTCCTCAAATTATTTCAACAAAGAAGTACGTTAATAATAGCAGCTTGATTACTTGCATACACACAATGCGACTGATTGAACAATGAGTGCATCTGTAGAATAACATCACAATGCACTTTAGCAAACACCTGCTCGACAGGTGAGTCATCGAACGAAATACAAGTTTCAAATTGATTACATGCATACACACAATGCGGCTGATTGAACAATGAGTGCATCTGTGGAATAATAGTGCAATGAACTTGATTAAGAGTCAATCGCCTGCTCACCACTTGTGTCATTGAACGTAATGAGAGTGGTGGAAATAGCTGTTGAATGCAGTCGATTAGTTTCATTGGTGTAGAAGGAAAAGTTTTGTTAGCGATAGTTAATCGCTGTCCGTCACGGAACATGTTCCAAGAAAACTGTGCTAACAATTTGTCTTACAGACTTAAAAGGTTAATTTTGTCAGCCAATAATCTCTACGCGTTTAGTATCAATCAGATATGGAATAAACTAACCGCGTGACGTATGTGTTTTAGGAAGCTGTAGGAGAGAGGAACGAATCACCAACTGCTACTCACATCACTATTTACAATGTAAGTATTTTTATCTACTACTGTTTTTAAGATATATGGCAATTGTTCATATGATACAGTTTCTTGGCCGTAACTATAACTCTACAGTATATGCACTGTAGAAAACCGTACTTGTGTCGGAAAAGCCTCTTTTAGCCAACTCTGGTGTCATTTCCTGCAATACAGTGTTTGGTTCTGAGGAAAATGTATTTAAACGTTCGTTGTGAGAATTCATTGGATCTCTTTTATCATCGGCAATACTAGTATTATCTGATTTGTTATTTACGAACCTACAATTGGGACTATACCGTTTGTGTTGGACTGAGGGAATATCACTACACACCCAATTCTCGATGTAGATGTGACAGAATGCACAGCATACGGTGTCATCCTCACCTGTGTAGTAGAACCCTTCTGTGGCTAGTAACTCAGGACTTAACAAATAATTTCTCCAATCACCATAAGATCTTAATCTTTGATCTTTAGCCGGAGAACTTATTGACGGATAAAATAACAAAAACTAGCATTAAAAAAAAATGGCAGGATGGATTAAATCATCGAATGTATCTCAATCCATACACATATAAAGTACTGTTAACTACCACTATTACAACCATAATTAACTGTTAGTAAATTTAATTTATTAATTACTGTATTTTGTGAAGTCCTAAATAAGCATAAATATTTACTTCATAGCACAACTCAGGATCAATCATCCAATGTATAAAGCACAGAATGCCTACTGCATCTGTACTATAAAATGCTTCGTAATTGTTAAACATTTGAATTCAGTCTGTTTTCATGTTATTATTTGATTTGGTTCATATTATTCATATTAGCCATTTTATTCATTTGTTCATCTTATTCATATATTTTCATTTCAGTTCATATCCATATGTACTTTCATTTCAATAAATTATTTGTATTGTATCTTGAAAGTTGTTAATGATGCTCGCTGCCAGCACTCAAACCTAGGTTTTGCAGGCAGCGCCTAAAAATGTTATTGACAAATTTTATTCTATACGAGTATACAGTACTTACAGAAATTGTTTTGTTTTAATTATTTGTGAATAGCTTTGTCATTGTCTATTATGATTTGCTGTATTTTTTATATTATGGCAAATAAAGAATTATTATTATTATTATTTATTATTATTGAAGTTCATAAGTCATTACATGCGATTGATCCATTGTTGTTTTTGTATGTTTCAGTTGCGGTAAAAGCAGATAGGTGTTATCAGCCGCTGTTGAAGGTGTGAATGCTGTCTCTGTACTGAGAGTTAAAATGTAAGTATTTGTACTACTCCTCCTCCTCCCCCTCCTTCTTCTACTCCTCTTACTTCTCCTACTCCTTCTCCTCCTCCTCCTCCTTCTCCTCCTCCTCCTCCTTCTCCTTCTCCTCCACTTTGTTCTTCTTTAAGAATGTTCTTATTATATATATATATATACAAAATGATGCATGACACAGTTTTTTCATATTTGGATCTACAATAATTATTTTACAATATACACATTGCAAATAGGCCGTTTTATGTAGAAAAAATCCATTACTTGCGAAATATTCAGCATTTCTTTCTAAAACTAATATCCTCTTATTAAATGTGTTTGACCAGTGAGGTTGGTAAGAAGTTCGATCTTTAAATGTCTTTATTCGCTGATCGTGTCCGCGAAGAATATTATTATTAAAATTTTCTTTTCCCAATATTATGCATTCTCCTCCACCCACAATTCGCACTGTGTTTTTCATGTTCTTTTTCGGGATCATCTGTTATTAGCCATTTTTCCAAACCAATTAAACAAAACACGCACTGCACTGAGTCTGGTGGCGTCTTGAATACAAATCCCAGTTTAGCTAAATGTTTAGGTGTTAAGAGGGGGGAATCGAATTTTTTCCATCTCTCATTGAAACTTAATAACCTCAATCTTTCGTAATTTAGAATATACAAATGATTTATACCTTCTAACACAGTCTGTGGTGATCAACTTCTAATCCACTACTAACTTGTTTTGTTTTAGATCAGTTATACCAGTGGTGTAAGAGAGAGCACATCTGAGAGAGAGCACTAATTCATCAAAATGCGGTATACAATCGAGGATCTGCGAGGATTGAACAATAATGTGATACATCAGCATATAACGTATCTAGATGAGGAGCTGGACGTGGAATCAACTTTGGAATCGACAAAACCCATAGTATTGGACCGCATCGTCGAGGAGTCAGACCGTTTCCATGGAAATGTGAAATGGTTTTTAGTGTTAAATGTTATATTACAAAAATTGATCGTTTTGCCCGAGGAAAGTGAACAAATTTTGAGTACTGTAAACTTTCACAGCTACTCGGCAATATGTGTGAATGTTCGTGAAAATTTAGATGAATTGAACAACTACTATGTATTAGCTATTAAGAAAATTTTAAATTCTTTCCAGAATTTTACAAAATTTGGTAGTGGGTGGGTTTTGAGTAGAATACATTCTTTAGATTTAAACATAATTCGCTACAATCCTCTGTACACATCCTCATCTTCCTTTGTAGAGACTCCCGATTTCATAAAGAAAAAGAAATGTGTGATTAATGTTAAGAACCCTAATGACGAGAAATGTCTACTGTGGGCAATTTTAGCTTTTTTCCATCATCGTCGAGGTACACATATGACTGTTGAATATCTGAGCAAGTTTGCTCATACACTCAACACAAACGGTGTTAACTTCCCAGCCACCATGAGAGATGTTAGGAAAATTGAAATTTTGAATCCCAATATATCGATTAATGTAATTGCATATGACGATGATGGAAAGAAATTCTATCCCTACAGATGTAGCATATATAGGCAACGCAGACATCAGGTGAATCTTTTGCTTTTAACAAGTAAAACCGCACCACATAAATCACATTTTTGCTTGATCAATACCGCGAACGGAAAGAACGGTTTATCGCGTCTTTTGAGTCATCTTTCAAAATCACATGGGCAGGTACACATATGTGAATTCTGCTTTCATCGTTTCACAAGTGACAAAAGGGTAAATAGAGATGGAAAACAAAATTTGGAAAGACATCAAGAGCTTTGTTCAAAGTTCACAGCGCAAAGAACGGTGCTACCCAAAGAGGGTGATGTAATCAAAATTACAAATTACACGTACACCTTGAAACCGAAATATGTAATTTACGCCGATTTTGAATCATTTATTTTACCAATTAAGAGCGAAGAAGAGGGGGAAGAAGAAGCAGATGCTTCAGACCCTGTTACTAGTAGCTTCACAAAAAAGACACGTGAGCATGTTGCGGGCGGGTATTGCTTCATAGTGTTAAATATACAAGGTGAAATTTGTCACGGGCCCATTCTTTATCATGCACGAAATGAAAGAGAAAAAATTATTAAAAAATTTGTTGATGATGTAACAGATTTAGGTGAAATGCTGTATAATGATATGAAACGCGAAATACCGATGATTCCATTAAATGAGCAACAACAACAAGAATTTGATGATGCACAACAATGTGGTTTATGTGGGAAGGATTTCTTGATTGGTGAGGTGAGATGCAAACACCACTCGCATGAATCAGGCGAATTTATTTGCGCAGCTCACCAAGCCTGTAATTTAAATGTGAAATCACCCGATTTTATTCCATGTTATATACATAATTTCGCAGGGTACGATTCCCATTTTATTGTGCAAGCTTTGGGGAAATGCAAAAGAAAAATACATTGCATCGCCAATTCCTCTGAAAAATTTATGACTATTAGTATTGGTAAAATTAGATTTTTAGATAGTTCTAAGTTCATGAATGCTTCATTAGATTCTCTTGTAAAAAATTTGTCAGAAAGTACTGAATTGGAAACGAAATTTAAAAGGATGTACACTGTATTCAGAACACCTGAACAGCACCAGCTTTTAATCAAAAAGGGTGTATATCCATACACTTATTTTGATTGTGCTGAAAAGTTCAATGAAATGTGTCTTCCTCCCATAGAAGCATTCCACAATGATTTGAATGATTCACCATTGGATCCTGCTGAATATGAACATGCACTGAAGGTGTGGAAAGCATGTAATATTACCTCTCTTGGTGAATATCATGATCTATACCTTCTAACGGATGTTCTGCTTTTGGCTGATGTTTTTGAGGATATGCGCTCTTCATTATTCGACAAATATGGATTGGATGCTACCCACTTTCTCTCATTGGCACATTTCTCATGGAATTGCATGCTAAAATACACACAGGTGGAGCTTGGTTTGATTCGGGACATTGATATCCATCTTATGATTGAGGGTGCAGTGAGAGGAGGATTATCGGTCGTTCCGCATAGGTTCGCTGAAGCGAACAACCCATATATGCCAAATTATGATGAGAGTAAACCTACTAATTACCTTGTTTACCTGGATGCTAACAATCTATATGGATTTGCCATGTGTGAACCTCTCCCGAGCGGGAATTTTAAATTTTTGAATGAGAATGAAATCGCACAAGTAGATTTTTTAAACTTGAGTGCTGATTCAGAAATTGGGTACATTCTGGAAGTTGATATGCAGTATCCACAATACTTACACGATTCTCACAATCAGTTTCCCCTTGCCCCCACAAAAGAAGCAGCCCCCCTTCACCTGATGTCTGAATATCAAAAACACAATTCACAAAAATCATCAACAAAACTCCTTGCAACACTTTATGATAGAACAAAATATGTAATTCATTATCGTAATCTTCAGCTTTACACTCAGTTGGGTATGCGTTTAACAAAGATTCATAGGGTAATTAGTTTTACACAGTCCCGTTAGCTACAACCTTACATTCAATTCAATACGGAATGTAGGCGGAATGCAAGGAATAAATTTGAAGTTCAGAACTTTAAAAATTTATTGAATATAATATACGGAAAATCTCTCCAGGGTAATCGTCATCATTGTACCATAAATCTCATAACAGATGAGAGAAAATTGGATAAATATGTTTCCAGGCCATTGTGTAAACGCTGGGTGATTTTCGATGAAAATGTAATTGGGGTGTTTTCAAGAAAATCTGAAATATGCTTGAATAAACCAATTTATGCGGGTTTCACCATTTTGGAATTGAGTAAACACCTCATGTTTGATTTCCACTATAACAAAATTTTGAACATATATCGCCCTGAAAATGTGAATCTATTAATGTTGGATACGGATAGCCTTTTCTATGAAATAAAAACTGAGGATGTGTACCAGGATATTAGGAATAATTTGTCGTGGTTTGACACATCTGATTATCCAACCACACACAAATGCTTTTCACTTGTAAATAAAAAAGTGGTTGGGAAATTTAAAGATGAGACAAATTCGAAAATTATCACACACTTTGTAGGATTACGCCCCAAAATGTATAGTTTTAAATATGTAGATGATGAGAATGAATTGTGTAAAAATGTAGCTAAAGGTGTAAAGAAATCTGTTAAAGATCAATGTCTAACATATGATTTGTACAAAAAATGTTTATTTGAAAGAACTTCACATTATGAGCGATTTAATATGATAAGGAGCTATTGTCATAAAGTATATCAGATTGCATGTGCTAAAACCGCTCTCTCTTGTTTTGATACGAAAAGATTTATAGAATCATCGGGCATAAGCACATTAGCATGGGGTCATTATAGAATCCCCCAAGTTGAAGAAGGAGAAGAAGAAGGAGAAGGAGAAGAAGAGGGGGAAGAAGGAGGAGAAGGAGTAGAAGAAGTAAGAGGAGTAGAAGAAGGAGGGGGAGGAGAACCTTCCTCTCAAAGTGTGCGGCGGTGAGTGAGGAGTGGAGAAGGAAGTGATGCGTGGTGCTTCACGAAAGAGGGTAGACAAAAATAGATTACCTACGCGACGCGTGCCTGCTTAGTTAAAGCCAGAACGTGTGCACAAACACATCCAAAAATGGAACTTCGCGCTAGATTAGCAGATGAACTTCATTCTGTTCCAAGAGTACATTTTGCGAGACGAAAATATGAATTAAAAAGTGAATCAGAGCTTATGCAAGCAGATTTGATTGATATGAGCTCACTGGCAAGAGATAATTCGAATTATAATTTTATTCTTACTCTGATTGATTGTTTCTCGAAATATGGTTATTGTGTGCCAATAAAAACCAAAAGTGCTAGCTCTGTGTATGCTGCGCTTGAACCAATTATTCGTAAAAATAAGAATGTTAAATTTTTTCAAACAGATCAGGGTACATAATTTTTCAATACAAAAGTAAAGGCATTATTGGATAGGTATAATATTAAACATTACCATGTTTTTAGTGAGAAAAAAGCTGCAATAGTCGAACGTTTTATTAGAACTATTAAATCGAAAATCTATAAATATTTAACGCAGCATGGAACAAAACGTTGGGTAAGTGCATTACCCACAATTGTAAAAGAATATAATAACGGCTTCCACAGATCAATTCAAATGCAACAATCTGATGTTCGCAAAAAACATCGAAATCAAATAATAGCATTGCTTAATAAGGCGGCCAATGAGAACTTACGTTTGAAATCTAAATGAATAAAACCGAAATTTAAATTGGGCGATGTTGTACGCATTAGTAAGTACAGACAGGTTTTCGACAAATCGTATAATATTAATTGGAGTGGGGAATTATTTATAATTCATTCAGTCTATCCGACTAAGCCGCCTACTTACATCTTGCGCGATTTGAAAGGGGAAATAATTTCTGGTCGTTTCTACGAAGAAGAAATGAAAAAAACAAAGCTGGATGAGGAGGAGCAAAAAGTTTATTTAGTAGAGAAAATTATAAGGGGAAACAAAACAAAGATACTGGTTAAATGGTTAGGTTTCAGCGAACCGACATGGATCGACAGAAAGAATTTACTTGGTTAAAACTATTGTAAAATAATGTAAATAAGCGAAGTGTATTATATTGTAAATACTATGTATTATATTGTAAATAAGCGAAATGTATTGTATTGTAAAAGAACTATCATACTGAAAAATATTATCAATAAATTGATATAATATGTTGAAGCATGTGTTTTATTCAGTTATCCATTGGCTATCATAGTGATACAATGGTAAAGGATACCACCATACCCATCATCAATTTTGATGAGGTAATTACAGGTAAACCGCACACCGAGAGTAAAAACGGTAGTTTATTACCACATAATGCACGTATTCTTTTAATTGGAAGATCGTGTAGTGGAAAATCAAACACAGTTTTGAATTTAATTTTCCATAAAAATGGATTAAAGTTTAAACATTTATACTTATTTAGCAAGTCTCTGTACCAGGATAAATATGAGTTTTTGAAAAAGGTATTTTTGAAAATAAAATGTGTTACTTTTCATTTATCAGACGATGTTGAATCGATACCTCACCCCAACAAAGTTGATCGGTTTTTATTTGTTATTTTTTATGATCTTCAACTAAGTCGTGTACCACAAATTCGTGAATTTTTCACGATGGGTAGACATCGTGAAATTGACACAGCCTACTTGATACGAAGTTATGGTGCGACTACAAAGCATCACATCCGGGACAATGCAAATTTGATAATTATTTTTAAAATTGATCAATTAAATTTGAAATTAATTTATAGGGATTTCGTAGGGGAAGATATGACTTTTGCAGATTTCAGAAAAATGTGTAACAAAGTCTGGTCAAATGGGCTACACAAATTTCTCTCAATTTTTACCGAATGTAAGGCTGAAAATGGAAGATACAGAGAGCAATTGGATAAATTCATAAAGATTCCTTTGCAATGAGGTAACTTCGGTGTTTGCACGATTTTTGTCATTCAACACCATGACAGTAATGAAGAAAGTTAAGAAACGTGTCGCACATGGTGCGGAAAGTTTAACAGATAGAATTAAAAAGTTGAGAAAAACTATTTTGGATAAGCATAGGAATTTATTGGGTTTTAAAACGCAGAGTGAAGAATTTAATCGTAAAAGGTTGGAACCAATAATTACTCCATTAATTGAACTCAAAAAGAGCACAATCTCTGCAAATGAAACAGTAAAGTGCAAAAAAGAACACAAGGTTGAACCGTTGGTGAAGGAAAAGGAGGTGGAGGAGGAGGAGGAGGAGGAGGAGCGGGAGGAAGATAAAAATACTTCTGCTAATGATTTCTTTGATTCAACTTTGAATATCACTACCCGTCGCACGCGAATAGAAGACATTTTAGAAAACTATTTAAGTGTGTTTCATAACGAGAAATTAGATAATTCTATTCCTTATGGTATACGATTTAATCATAAACAACATTTATATTTTATCGGTGATGAGCCTGTAAGTTTTGATGACGGATTTATCACTGTTGGCGAAGAAAGGTTTAGAATGAGTCATGGTTTGTTGGAATTATTGTTTAACAGTAGGCCAAATTCAAATCTCTACAATAACAAAGATTTGGTGAAATATAAGAAAATATTATCACTGACATCTGTACATATTAATAACCAGGGTTATGTGATTCGCAATTCTGGTAAAAAATCTCAAATTATTCAAAAATTGTTTCCCCCCAAAAAACGTTCAAAGTATGGGAAGGGATTATTGAATTTTGTTAGAAATAAATCACGTGATAGAAACTACATATTTTGGGATGATGTTAACGAACTAGTCGAACGCTTGTCACTCCTGTATGCCTCAAAAAACGCAGGAAATTCGGGTCATGATATTGAAATTCATTCGATATTGGATGAATTAAGGGAGGGCGGCTTCATACAGTAAGAAAAATGCGAGGGCATTGGCGTGTCAGCTGGCGCTGGCAGGATGCTGTTCGGTGGAACGAAAGAGGGGTTATAAGGAATGCTGGAGAGTCCGGCGGCGGTTGAAGACATCTGGCAAAACAAGGTGTAAAGTTGGAATAACTGATGAAAGACGGGAGGTAGGTTGATAATGTCAGAGCAACCAGCGCGTGCCATTCCTTCTCTAGGAAGGCGGCTCATTAGCCATTTTGGCGCTATGGAACCTGTCCGCTGGAGCGGGTGTACCGAGTTGTTGCTAATTAATTTCGACATTTGAACAATGAGTACGGACAGATTTGGATGTATGAATACTCCGCATGGGAAACAATTGGAGGAGTTAAGAAAATTAGTAGCAAATTTTGACAAGTTGAAATTTGAATTGAGCGAGTTGAAGAAAGCTGTTTTAACTAGGAGAGAATTTAACAATGAAAGAAGCCAACTTGTGTCATTTGAAAATCTCAATAGTGGATTAAGTATAATTAACAATGTGTTGGAAAAACGCATGCATGATTTAGAACAGGTTGTTTTAACTAGGAGAAAATTTGAGCAGGAGAAGGCAAGTGTGCTGGTGACTAGACATACCCTCAATAATGAGATGAAAATTATTAGCAAAGAGGCAAAGGCAGAAAGAGATAAACTACTCACTCGAGATGAATTCAATAGGGAAAATTTACTCACTAAAAAAGAGTTTATAATTGAAAAAGCAGGATTCATCTCATATGAACAACTTAACACAGCTGTAAAAATATCACAAGACCTATTAATGGATTATGTGCATAATAATCGAGATTTCAAGAGACATTTAAATGAGCTGATGTATAGATATGCCTATTATTTGATAGAAAAATGTGTAATGGCTGCCAGAACGTTTGATTATAAAGAGTTGAAGGGAAGAGGGCTATTGCCGGAATATACTGTTGGCGAATTTTTTTGACGAATTGATATGGGTGAACCTGCAATTAAATATGATAGTAGTCTGTTTTTACCACCCCAACAAGAACGGCTATTACAATGCTATCAATCAAGGAATCGAGGGGTGTAGAAGCATCTATTTCTGTGGGAGGTTTGCCCCCTGCTAGGCGTGCATTGTAAGACACAAGAGATTGTGTGAGTAAGACTCACATTCAAAGGTTAATGACCTGAAAAAAAGTACACCTGCGTGAGTGTAATTAGAGTGAGTGCAGCTGTCTATAACTCACAAACAACTTTGTAACAGACATGTTTATTCATGCAAAGGTTAATGACCTAACTTCTTTGCTAAAGCGGTGGCTGGGGGCTAGGGGCAGGGGGCTGAGGCTGTTGCTGAAAACATAGATATACTAATTGAAAGCAAATATATATAGATCTGTATGGTCTATATTGGCTGGGGGCTGAGGCTGTTGCTGAAAACATAGATATACTAATTGAGAGCAAATATACATAGATATATAGGTGTGTATGTTGTATATACAGATATGGGTTACAGATATGGCCAAACATAGATATACTAATTGCATGCAAGTATATATAGATATAGAGTGTATGTTGTATATACTAGGGGAACGTTCCGCGAGAGGTGGGGGCTGGGGGAAAGCTACTCTCTCATTGGTCCTTGCAGGGGGTCTCCCTTTAATTAAGTGGGAACAAAGTGGGGGACATAGGGAAGGGGGGTGGTTGACCTTAAAAAACAAAATGGCGGACGTGGAGGAGGGGGGTGGTGGGGGAAACGGTGGACTTGGGAGAGGGGGGTGGGGGAAGGGCGTGGCCACGCCCCCCGGCTCTGTGATTGGTCGCATCAGTATTCCCGTTAATACCTACTGAAGTAGTCGTTTTGATCGTGCAAAGGGGGGGATTGTGATGGGATATAAAACGTCCTTATCACAATATTTCTCTTTTAATATTGATGATGGTAAACCTAAAATTTCAGTCAAATTAAATAACGAGAAAATACTTATTTTGCCAATTTATCTTAATGGTGGGTCAGAAGGCGAATGGAAAAAAGATTTTGATACACTATGGGATTACCTTTCAACCTCTGATAATAACAGAAACACTATTCTAGTTGGAGATTGGAATTGTAGAGTAGGATCATTACAAAATATCCCAGTCGAAGTTCCTGTTGAAAATAATAGTGTGTCTCGTATTAGAAAATCAAAAGATACAGTAGTTAATACTAGAGGTGAAAAAGTCTTATCTCTTTGTGAAATATAATTATAATTATATAATACTAAATGGTAGAACTAGAGGGGATGAAAATGGTGAATTAACAAACTTTTTTGAATCAGAGAGGATCATCTATAATCGATTACTGTTGTGTATCACTAGATATTATCAATTTCATAAATAGGTTTTCTGTACTCAATGAGCATTTCTCGGACCATTTTCCAATAAGCTTTAAACTGAGTTTTGTGAGAGATAGTGTGAATGAAAATGATGATAGATTACTTCAGCTTTCACCCAAGTTGAAGTTTGGTAGATTAGATGAATTACACTACTCCCGAAAACTTTCAGAAAAATGTAGAGGTATTGATCTTCCGAATGATCCAGATAGTGCAGTAAACGTTTTGAAAAATCTAATATAGGCTACTCATCGGCTAGTAGCAGACAACTCACATACAGTACAAATAAAAATACAAATGAGCAACAGGCGTGCTTTAATAGAGATTGTAAAAGAGCGAGACGTAGGATGTTTAGTTTACTTAATTTGTTCAGAAAATCTGGCAGTATCTCAATTAAAAATGATTATTTGAGCGCAGTTAGAGAATATAAAACTTTGTGTAGTGAGAGAAAAAAAGAGTATTACGTGGATGTTAACAATAAATTTCGAAATGTAAATAATTCTAAAAACTTCTGGGACCTTGTAAACAGAATTTATTAATTTCGAATTCCTTTAATTGCTATTACTTTATACTGGAGACTTCCGCAATGGCGGATATTGACAACAGCATTGAAAAGCTGATGGGAATCGATGAATGCTACTGTACAAAAATGTCAGTCACCACCGGGAATCGAAGCACGGACCTCTCAATTGCCGGTTGAGCGCCTTAACCACTAGACCATGGAGACCTTTCTGCACAGGAGCATTCATTTTCAACTTGGCCATATCGGCTCGTATCTCACAAGTTAGTTTGAAGTGACTGACAATTGAATAAACTGACAAATATACATAAACAGAATTTATTAATTTCGAATTCCTTTAATTGCTATTACTTTATACTGGAGACTTCCGCAATGGCGGATATTGACAAAAATTTACAGAAGTAGTCGTTTTGTTCAGGCCGTTCCCATTAAATCAGATGTGTGGATCAATTATTTTTCAAGCTTATTTACACCTGTTAGACTAAGTGAACCCGTTTTATATGCAGCACCTTGGGTCGAAATAGAATCTCTAGATAAGGAACTGGATATGAGTGAATTAGATGTTGTACTTGCAAAAATGGGTAAAAATAAAGCACCTGGAGAGGATAGAATTACAGCCGAATTTTATAAAAAAGCTCCAGAGAGTTTTAGAATACTGTTGCTGAGATTATTCAATAATATTTTGACCTATGGAGACATACCTGAATCTTTTAAAAATGCGATTATTTTCCCTCTTCATAAAAAAGGTGACCCTGCTGATGTTTCAAATTATAGGGGCATTTCATGTATGGATATTGTGACAAAGCTTTTTATGGGTATAATGTGTAATAGACTAGTCAAGTGGGAGCAAACAAGGGGTATTATAAAAGAGAACCAGGCAGGTTTTCGTACCGGTTACTCGACTGTTGATAACATATTTGTTCTCCATAGCGTTATTAGTTACTTTTTGCAAATGAAAAAAAGAAAGTTGTATAGCTTTTTTATCGATTTCAAGGGAGCTTTTGATAATGTTGACAGGAATGCGTTGTTCTTCAGACTCCATGAAATAGTTTTATCTAGTAAATTCATAAGCATCTTGAAGCGAATTTATAGTGATAATAGGTGTAGGATTTGGTGTAACAGTGGCAGAGGTTTGTCAGCTGAATTTACAATAAATAGCGGCGTAAAACAAGGCTGTTTAGCCTCTCCACTTTTATTCTCTCTATTTATACATGACCTTTGTTATTATATAGGTGGAGGAGTATCTGTAGGAAACTTAGACATAAATGGGCTCATGTATGCAGACGACGTCGTTATATTAGCTGATACTCCGATCCTCATGCAAAAAATGATAAATAGATTAAGACGTTTCTGCATTAAATGGAACTTGGTTGTAAATATGGATAAATCAAAAATCGTTGTTTTCAGGAGAGGGGGTAAACTTAGAAAAAGTGAAAAATGGTTCTACGGAGATAACATTGTGGACATAGTGAATCACTATAAATATTTGGGGATGATATTTACTTCCTCTCTTTTATTGAAGATGCATTTTGATGATAGGGTAACAACGGCAAGGTTTGGTATTAATAGTGTCTGGAGACAGTTGATTCTGAATGATTCAGTGCCCCTCTCAGCCAAATGGCAGGTTTTCAGTGCTGCATGTAAATCAACCGTCACCTATGCTGCTCAAGTGTGGGGTTATATGCAGAGTGACCAAATAGAGAAATTCCAAAAATATTTCATAAAAAGGTTATTTGCTCTTCCCAAAAACACCCCAGACTACGTAATTTATTTAGAATGTGGAATGGAGCTGATGTGGATCTACACTTTCAGGCTTCATCTGAATTATGTTATAAAAGTATTCAATATGCGAGAGAGTAGGTATCCACGCAAAATTGCATATGAATTTTTTATTAGGAAATGCGGTTGGTATAAGGTCTGGCTGAGTCTCTGTCAGAGTTATGATATACACATAGAGTGGTCTGATAGCACAATACAAGTGGACAGGTGGTTGAACTCTATGAACCAATTGCTATTAAAAATAAGCCTGAAAACTTGTATTGCATGGAGAGAGCGTGCGGATCAGTCAGTATACCATTGTATGTTCTCTTCATTACTGATTAATTTAGGAGACCCCACTTATTTGAATGACTATTATAAAAGAAGCTTCATAAATTTAATTTTTAAAGCAAGAGCGTCTATGCTTACGCTGAACTTTAGACCGGATAGGGAAGAGAATAGGCATATGTGTTCCTTGTGTAACAGTGGAGAGCGTGAGAATATAGTCCACTTTATGGGTAGATGTAAAGTACTGGGAGCGATAAGACAAACTTGGTTTGGTTGCGCACACAATATGAGTGAGGACACTATAATTAGTTATTTGAATGGAAGAGATTGGTACCGCCTTGTTGGTTATCTCAGGGATGCTCTTCGTTACAGGGAGTGGTTGGTGAGGGAATTCAATAGCTGAACAGTTAAGTGGGCAGAATAAATATTATTTTATTGCAAATGTAAGTTTGATCAACATTTTTTCAATTCAATCTGTTGCTCATTTATTAATAGGATTTATTGTTATTATTATCATTATTTAGACATTTCAGCAATTTAGAATGTTATAGTACATTATATTTAACGTTTATTAGAGAACTGGCCTAATTTTTAATATTGTTTTATTGTTAAGCTAAATTTTAATTGTGAATTGTTTATATAATCTACTAGCCAAATAATGTAATCAAATAATAAAATGGACTATCTCTGCCATTACTGTATTATTCAAAAAATGGGTAGATGGGTGTTAGTAATAAGGAGTTTGAGAAAAATACAACTGACACTTTTTCTGTTATTTCTTACAAATTCACTCAAAGTGAAAGGAGCCCCATTTATTTTTATTTGTACTGCTATAAGATAAGAAGCGGCACAGAGATAGTTTTTTAACATCTTGTTTACGAAGTTTGGTAAAATCTATTTTTATTAGTCTGTAAGAAGAACTATTCTTGCAAAATACTTAGCTAATCGAAATTATTATCAACGGCCGTTCTTTTAAAAAAAGATAAGATATTAATTTAACTGCATTGTATTATTGAGATTATTGTGTACGGTAAATAATAAATCAACTCGACTGACGGCCTCGGCCAAGTCTATGATGATTTTTTCTTTAGAAATGTACTTATTATTATTTTTTTTCCTAAGAGGTACTTTATAAAATTCCTTTTGTACAATTTATTATGTATGTCTGTTTTGATTCCAATAAATCATCTTTCTATCTATCTATCTACAAGACATAAGAGACTCACGCAATAACTTAAACACAACTTGGATGTATACAAGTATGGTCTGATACTCTATTCAGAATTCAAAGCAGCAAAGGTTTGATTTTTGTGAGCAAAACATTCCAATAATAACAAAACAGTTATCTCTTAATTTAATTGAATCTTAAACAAGATTTCATAACAGTGAAAAGGAGATGAATTAATACTCTATTTGAATTAAGATTTTGGTTTTAGAAGAAAACTTTAATCTGAACAATTCCAATATTTCAAATTTAACGGCAAACTCATGCTGATTGGTAATTGACTGATTTCTCGAATGGCGTCATGCAAATATCTCAATGCCTTCTAGTGTTCATGTCACAAACCATTACCACAGTCATAATATACTCATTAATCCTATTTGACACTATTACAGCAGTTTCTAGTTATCAATTATTATAACGAAAAGTAAACAGTTGATAGTGTGTGAAAAAAAAACTGATATTTTCGGTTAGGCGTGATAAACTACGCCGCTAGAATGCGTTACAGTCGAGTCGGACAAATGGTACAGTCGGACAAGTGGTATATTCGGGGAAGTGGTTTCTGAACTTATAAGATGTCATGTGATAGTCGGACAAGTGGTATATTCGGGCAAATGGATTTTCGGTCAAGTGGTAACATGTACTTTCTTATTTAATGACAAGTCGTAAAAAAGTCGGAAAAATGGTATATTCGGAGAAATGGATAGTCGGACAGATGGTGGACCCCCCATAGAGGTGTCAGCTTCTCAATGCAATAGATGAACTTCTCCATGTCAAACATCGCGAACCAATAAGAAGAGATAACCACAGACTATGATTGGGCGTCAGATGCGCATCGACAACGCTTTGTATAACTTGGTTCAGTGTTGCCAACGCGGCGTTGCTAGCGCGGCAGGTTGCGCTAGCAACGCTCAACGCCCGGCTAACGCGGACTCTCCGACGACAATGACGTTCGTATAACTTGCACCATTGATGTCCCATTGCCCCAATGAGCCGACGCTAAATGCGTCGCGTTGTTAGCGCTCGTATAACATGGCACTGCTACATCATGCCATTTACAAGAAATATAATTAATTATGGTAAGCTACTGTGAAGGGGAGAAAATGTAAGAATGTGATTGCAACTCACCCACTGGAGCTAGTTGGAGTCTGACTCATTGAACTACCTTCCTTGCTGCTTCTTGATGATAAACTGGGTGCTGCAGAATTCCTGCGGCCCTCCATCTTCTTCCTTTTCTTAGTCTCAGATCTTCTTCCTTTCTCATATTGTTTCCTCAGTTTATTAAGCTGTTTCATATCTTTCTTCTGTTCACTCTTTCTTCTTTTCTCTTCTTTCTTCCTCATTCTTTCTTCTTGTTTCCTTCTTTTTTTCTCATCCTTTTCTCTCCTTTTTTGGGAACCCCCCTGTGATGGGGAGCTTGTCACCGATTCACGAGAAGTGGTAGCGCTACTTGTGTCTGGCTGTGACAAAGATTCGGAGCTTGCTCGAGAAGATGAACTAGGCAATTCTTGCATTCCTCTCGAAGATGCATAGTTGCCTCGCGAAGCAGGTCTCGACGAATCACCGCCGCCCCTCGAAAGTGTTCCAGCGGACGAGGATTTTGATGTACGTTTTGAGTTTTTGCTGCAATCTATTGGCTCGAAAAGATCATCGTAGCCGACTATTTTGCATTGGAAAGGGACCTGAAAACAATATATCATAGGCAGTGGCGATGGCAGTACCGGTATATTATGGAGAAACTAGAATGAGAAACAAAGAAAGGGCTGAATGAATTTATATTTTTTCTCGAGTGTGTTTCTATTTCCCATATAAGTCTTTAATTTGGGCTTTATTGTTTCGAAAGAAATATTTTTATGCTCATTCGCCAGTTCACCTATTGGTGTAGCCTACCCTGTGCAACTTTTAACGCTAGAGGAGCTGACAAATACAGCGGTCATACCTATGGCTTTCGTCCTGGCTGATGCACAATTTGATTTTGCAAAATTTTCATTCTGTCATTTTTCAAATATATCAACTTGAATCGTTTTTGTCTCTTATAATTAATATTCAATAAGAATTCAATTTACGATAATTGAGCATTTCTGAAACATTGCTAGCTGAAAAAGACTAAGCCTTGTTTTCAGACTCAGATAATTGATAAATAATCATATATTTGAACCAAGAGCTTATGTAAAATGATAATTAATTAATGATAATCATTCAAAAAGAAAACTATTAAACTACAACAAAAAATAATATCACTGATCACTATAAAAATTCAATTACCAATTTTTTGTTAGTGTTTTTTGTAATTACCTCTTGGAGACTTTGGTTGAGGAGAATAAGACAAGAGTGATCAACAAAATTATATGCATTACTATACACTAGTTAATTACTATATCAATTAGTTGAGGTGGGGCTCAATTTTGATGTGAAAGGATCTCTTGTACACTATAAAAAAGCTTCATCAACTGAATTTTTTTTTCAATTGTTTTTCAAATATTTTAACTTCAAAAATCTTCAAAAACTGGTTGGTTGTTGTCGAGTTTATTACTATCAATTTAAGTAGGTTTTTGTTTGAATAAGCTACTATCTTTTATTGTGACTAACCAAGTGATGGTCTCCTCAGCTTCTTGTATTATAATCATGTATATCAAGGTTCTGGTTTATAACACTCTTTTTTGCAGATAAAGTAGCTTCATACATATATGAGGAAGATACAGTTAGGAGAACATGAAAGTCTCTTGAACAATGGCCTACATGAATCTTAATTTATTTACTCTTTTCTTACACCTAACAGCTTTATTTTGGATCTTGAATACCCTATGAAGATTTAGTTTTGATGAATTACCCTATACTAAGATAGCATACCTAATATATGTGACAGTAAGAGCCCATGGTAAACTGTAAAAAGTAACTATTTGCCATTTAATATAACAAGCTGTCGCAGGACAAATACTCTAGATGAAATTTTATAATATATTTTCTCAATGTATGGAGCCAAGGTCAATTGTTTATTTAACAAAACTTCTAGAAATGCACTGTTTTCTTCCTGGTCTAGTTGATTATCATTTAGGCTGGAGCTCCACTGGTCGTTATTTATCGCACTACAAATTTTTGTTGGTAATTCAGATAAATGAGAAGGTAGCAAACAAACGGAGGTGGCTATACTAGCGACATTCTGTAGCGCAAACATTTCACAGCGCAATGCAGAATGAAGCGTTGTGCAGAAATGGAACCTGTCCCATTTTCGCTCCACTACTGTAGACTGTAGTACCGCGTCAGTCTACAGCTCACCAGCATCCAAGGCACAAGCCACATCTATGCTATTCTGTTTTAAGTTGTATTATGAATTGTTTCAAGTAGAACAAGGTTATTATATTAGAATTGGAGAAATACCCAATTTTATACAATATAAGTGATGAAAATTATAAAAACATAAATGCTAGAGTTGTAACAAATTACTTGAGTTTTGAGGTAGGTACTGTAAGCGATAAAATTAAAAAACCTGTCTGAATACTTTCTTAATATGCGATACAACATATGGAACAAGCCTTCAGACTTCTTGTTGCTTATTATTGGGTGAATCCACCATTTTCTCTTGTGTAACTGGCGTCGTCTATAAACTAAAAGTACACTGAGTACAAATTACAAATACCAAGTTGCAGCATGATTGGTCCCGGGTCACATCTAATGCTACACTGAACTGCTAGTGAAGCCACGGTGAGTGCGACAACACTACAGATTGCAGTTCATTCTCTGTTGCCTGTGAAGCCAGCCAACTGTCGCGTGTAACGACAGCGCGATATACTATGGCCAGTGGAGCCCCAACCTTACAAACACGTTTATATTGCCCTATCTTCATTTGAATTATGTTTGTTTATATTATTATTATATTTATTATTACCGTATTTATTGTTAATATCAACTGATTTAAAAATTGGACAATGGAATGCACACCTATTTGGGCACTTATTTCTAAATTATCTAGAACAGAATTGCTGAAAATGAGTGATGTATCTTCTGCAAATAAAAGGGCTCTACCACTCATAAATCTTTGGGTAAACAGTTGACATATAACAAAAAAAGTAATGGACCTAGTATTAAACCCTGAGGCACACCAGCTTAAGTGACATTTACAGGAAGATGTTTTAGACTAGGTTCATTTGTATTGTTTGAGCACCCAGTACTATTAGAAAGTCGTTTTCACCAAGATCTTTTGTTTGCTTCTTAACTGGCTCTACAACTGCATTTATAGGAGCACTTGGCTTGAAAAAACTTTGAACCTCATATTTATTTTCCAATCTTTTATCAAGTAGATCACTGCAGTCTCGTCCATGACTGGATGTCAAAAGCAGTACGGTACTCTACCTTTTCTATCATTATTCCCCATCACTTTATTTTTGGTTGCTGTTTGCAAAACCAAGCTTTTAGTTTAACTATTTTCAATGCTTTCCCCATTTTTTAGATTCTACTTTTTTGTTTTAATCAGAGGTTCTGATCTCACATTAACTTCATGTATTTTTGATTTTAATATTTCTATTTCCTTTGACATTGACCTTCATTGACTCTTGCTATTTAGAATTTCGATTTTATGGTCTTCATGCTGCATTTTTACACAATAATTGAATAGATTTAATTTCATCAACCCTAACCATTCTTCCTCAGAATTTTTTCAGTGTTGAATCTAATTTTGTTTCAAGTTTGATGTGATCATGCAATAGTCTAGCAACTTTTCTTCTACATCTACAGTAGCTTCAAGAGCTGATGGTGATTGTTTGTTTAATTGGGACCGTGTGTTGTTACCTGAGTTTCAATCAAATTACTAGATTTAGATGACTTGTTTGTGCTCATTTCCCTAGCTAATAATTGTTTTTAATTGAGTTAGAAAAACGTTTAATGGAATATTACTCAATTTATTATAATTTTCAACTTAAGACTACTTAAATTATTGACAATTTATCAAAACTGGTACAACCTAACCTCGAAAAAAGAATTTAGCTTCTTATCAGGACACTTTAAATTACCCTAAATAATTTATTACTAGGAATTATTAAGATATTATGATTCTAATACCTAATAAAAACAAAAATACTCATCCATTTGAAATAATATTCAAATCTTCGAAATCCTCAGAGACAGAGGCTCTGTTCAGTTAGTGTGCACAAACAATGACATATTCACTTACATTTTATTCACAGATTCTGAAATCCCAAGCTGATGATTAGTGAAATTTGCTAAGCTGAAAATTGTTGAAATTGATAATCACCTTGACAAATTGTTGCTTGTCCTTCTTAGCACTTTTTCCAACAGGTACTAGGATCTCTGCGATGGGAAGGTCAAGCTCTAAAACCTGAAGTTTGGAAGAACGCCATTATAGAAACAGTCAATAAAAACGCTAAAATTAGTCCAGTTAAATTAGACGAATCGAGAGAAATGATTCCCAGGGTTTTGAAAATTGGCATAGTCGGTCCATGGCACATATGTTTAAAAAAACTTAAGAGTTTTGGCTGGGGAGGGCGAGCTATGGTGAGGAGGGCCCTGTTTCCATGTTTTTTTGCTGTTTTATTTTAGTTTTTCGTTGATAGCTCTACAACTATGAATTGTACCTAAAAATTTCTTCGCATAAAAGTTGAAGATGACATAATTTCCTACAACAATGTTCCTGATCATTGCATGACTATGTAAGACCAATCACTTTTGAGTTATGAAGTTGAGAAAAAACAAAAAAATGTGTTAAAAATTATTTGTTGAATTTATTTATTTAAAATTTAGTTACAAACATCTCACTGTTAATTTTTTTTGTAGATTACGTCTTGGAAAAGACGTAATCTACAAAAAAAGTAAGACAAGTCAGATCAACAATTATACTCTTATACACCAGTTACTATAATTACTATATCAATTAGTTGGGGTGTGGCTTTATTTTGATGTGAAATAACATAATATGTGGTGCTTTAAAATATGTATTTATATAAAACTGAAATGAATGATAAAAAGGTTCTTTTAATCATTAAACATCTTGAATAATAATGAAGTTCTGTAGTAATTCATAAATAATACTTGTTACTGACCTCTTCGTCAGAGGATTGTTCGTCTAGTATATAGGACCATTGAAGCAGGCCTTGGCGGTTTTCACAAAGTGTTGAGCAGCGAATGTACTCATAGGGTTGAGAGTTTTTCAATAATAGATTTCTAAAGATGCATTTAGCTTGACGTTGAGTAGTTCACTTCTAAATATGAGAGGACAGTTTTTGTAAAAAATACCAAAAACCGCTAATGCAGTGGAACAAAGGTCACTTTTCTTGAAGTGGAATCCATAGAACAAAGGTCTCTAGTTATAAGAAAACGAAAAGGGTCCTTTGATGGAAATGAAAGTGATGACATAGAGGAGGATGAGCTAGACGATAATAATAAAGATTAAGGTAAAACATTCTAAGAAAGTTTTGTCCTATCCTCAGTATGCTTCTCACTGATTTGAAGAGAGGAGTAAAAACTTAACAACCATTTTTCAAACAGATTTTTGTATTTGAGAAACGTATCTGAGATGAATCCAAAGAAAAAACTGTAGATTCAAATCTTCAACGTATTAATAAAGCTGATATGTAGGAATCATTAGTAAAGGCGTGCATTCACCTTTAAGATTTGTTGCGTCAAAAGAATTTCAATACCGGCAAACCTTTGATATTGTCCAGACTGTACAAGTTCCTCGTTTCAAAAGTCTGATAGGTTTATATCCAAATATGAATATTACTTCTTAGCACTCGCGCTTCAAAATACTATGAAGAGATATAGTTCTTCACTCTCACAAGGATCAAGAACTACTTATCACCACACAAAAGCGTCTGAGCTTTCCTGCAATTTCAGTCATGGTAAAAGATATACCATAAAAAAGTTTCGAGGTTAAAAGTTAAATGATGTTATTTTTGAGTTTACCAACAAGAAAGCTGGACATATAAAGTTTCAGTAGTCAACACATTTAATGTATATGTATGGCCGGCTTCTCAGTCGTTCAGTAAATATAATTCACTAACTAATGATCCAATATTGTTTCACACATAACCGGCAGTCGGGGAACCGGTATACTGTTTACTCTGAAGGGATATTGTATCATATGGAGCGCTTCACACTTACCCGATTTTGTACAATGGATTATACAATGTAATTATGCCAGGTACACGCACGACACCGGTTACTTTTGACTGCCGGGTATGTGTGAAACATGCTTTAGAGACGCTATTGAATCAATAGCTACTGTATGATTCACTGAACGACAGAGAAACCGGCCATTAGTCTAATTCTTGTTTGTTTTGATAATAATGTTTCCTATTATTCTTTTTTTGGGGGGGGGGGGGGGGGGAGTGGTGGAAGTCTTATGCCCATGAGTGGAGAAAGCGTAAATCCGGGCCTGATCCTAACATCATAATTTTTTAATACTGATAAATTAATTAAGACTGACGAAGCTTCTTTTCAGAAGTGAAATGCATTCCTCAAGCATCACCAATATATGTGAGTAAAAAATTATTTATAAGTGAAATACAGTGTCAGTTTTGATAATAGATTGTTCATTAAGTATTTCGTCATGGAAAACATCACAGATAAATTAATATTGAAATTTAGTGCATGAGCATACTAAAATGAAAATAAATCAGTTTTTTTTTTGTTTTTTCCTCAACTATTTATTTTATATAGGTTTTGTCATCTTCAACTGTTTTACTAAGCGATTTTAGCTACAACTTATAGTTTCAGAGCTTTGAGCAAAAAACTAAAAAAGGTCACCCTGGCTTGGTCACCCCCCACCCACCTTAAACACCAGGATTCTTGAGTTTCTTTGGATATACCCTAAGTAGTGATATGGTGGTAAAATTTCCAGTGTGGGAACGCTATTTACTTCATAATAGTAGTTAAAAACAGCGAAATGCGCATTTCATAGTTATGTGATTGTTTTTGTTTATCGCACTTATTATAGTTTGTAGATCTGGTTGTCATGCGATCTTACCTTTAGACTTGTTCTCATCAAAATAAAGGGGTGCATGAAATAAAGGGAAAAAAATTTGAAAAATAATTAATTTAAAACAGAATTTTAAGCAATTTTTGACAAGTATCCATCCATATTGTTACAGGTTCTATCACTAAAACAATGCTGGCAGCACTTGATAGCAGCACTATATTCACACAATTAACTCACAACACACAATAATCAGTTATTATCACACAAGATACATGATACATGAAAAAAATTCACCCTTCTGCACCAATTCTTCAAGCCCTACCTAAAATAAATAAAGAAAGCACACCAATCAGACCCATCATAAATTACAGAAAAGCACCAAGACACAAATTAGCCAAACAGATAGGTATGCAGCTACGCAAACTCATCAATATCAATCATCCATCTCACATACAGAACATCACAGACCTCATAAACAAAATAAAAAATACACACATACCACATAATTCAACACTAGCATACAATACCTGTTTAAAAACATACCAGTAACTGAAACCATTCCCATAATTGAGAGCATACACGAAGCAGAGAAAAACCCAGAAAACACAAAAGAACTGATACAGACATAAAAATTCGATCATCACATTACAAAACTACTTCATTCAAAATAACAAGTATTACACCCAACCAGAAGGACTATGAATGGGATCTCCCATTTCTAGCATTCTAGCAGAAATATTTTCACAGCAGATAGAGAGTACTAAAAACTAAAATACTGAAAACCACAAAATCATTAAATTTACTGGCACCGCTGTTTATGACATTATTGAACTTTACAATGGAAACCAAAGGCAATGTGAACAACTCCTAACACAACTGAACAAAACCCATAGAAACTTACGATTCTCAGCAGAATAAGAAAGAGACAACACCATAAACTTCTTAGACCTCACTATCACAAAACTAAATAACATGCAGAAATTAAAAATCTACAGGAAACCAACTCTCACAGATATACAGTCATTCAAAACTCATCAAACCATCTACATCTACACAATCTTGCTGCTTCCAACACCATGATCTTAAATGCTTCATTACCACAAGCTGACCACCAGGAAGAAATTAATACAATAAAATACTCAGCACAACAAAACGGATACAACACAAAGCTAATAGACAGAATCCTGATTAAAATGAAAAAACAAGAATCCAAAACCTGCAAACCAAGACAGATTTGTTACACTCACATATTTAAAAAAATCACACAAAATAGCGCATATCTTTTAAAAATCCGGATTCAAATCATCATTTAGAACAGCAAACAGTACAATTTAAAAATTCTACAAACCAGAAATATATAAGATCAAATACAACACATGCCCCCAAGTGAAACATAGGACAAATAGGCAGATCATTCTATACAAGATACAACACATCAATGCATTCATGTCACACTGACTCAACAATTGCAGATCACTAAAGTAACACTGGAGATTCACACAAAACATTTAAACTGACTTAGAAATTCTACACACATTAAATTTCAAAAAAGCCACAAACTAAATAGACTGGAACAATACGAAATATTCAAACACCATAAACAAGACAGAACTAACTTACTCAATGACCTAACACAATTATTCAAATCCAACACAATTTTAAATAATTACATAATGGACGCTCATCCTAACATCAACAAAACATGACCCCCGGCTGCAGGCTAATGAAGCTTCTCTTTAAAAGTAAAATGCATCCCTCCAGTATCTCCAGTAAAAGTGAGTAAACAAGTATACAAGTGAGTAAAAATAATAATTTAAATATAAATACAGTGTCAGTTTTCATAGATCAAGTATTTCGTCATGGAAAACATCAGCGGAAATAACTCAGTGTTCATAATAGCGCTTTAATAGTGCTAAATAATAGCGCTAGTTGTTGAATGATGAAGGTTAATTGTTTTCAAGCTCCATCCATCGTTATGAATAACTACAGGTAAAATTGGTATATATGGAACTCCTGGGTTATATGGAAATTTTGTTCTTGTTTCAAAATTACCACCTGCAGGTCTACCCACAAGAATTTTCTACTGTTTTCAATTTGCTTATTTACTTCAATAATGTATAATCATAGAATAATACATCATATGTTTTCAAAAAACTTTTTCATCATTCTCCAATGTCAAAATTCTCATGAATTTCGCTTATACACGGAAAATATTTTTCGTGAATAGTCTCACCTGTGATCAAGTAACCACTGATAAATAGTTCTCTTTATTGTTGAAGTATTGTGTGCCAGAACCTGTTTTGTAGAACCTATGATTGTTTATTGTGATATAGTGTATGTTTACTGTTTTTGAGGAAGTTTTTTAAAAGGTTGTATTTTAGTGGGGTTTTATGGAACAATGCCCCAAAAACATATTCACGTTCCTGGAAGTCCTGGAACAGCTTACCGGCGCAATTACAATGTCAATAACATCGAATTGGCATTAAATGCTGTCACAGAAAATCGTATGTCTTTCTCACACGCAGCAGAAAGGTTTGGTGTACCAAAAACGACGATTTACAGACGGTATGAATAGTGATAGGTTGGGGAGATCAACTGTGTTGAATTCAAATAAAGAAAATAAAGTTGTGGAAGCATTAATAAAAGCAGCAGAGTTTGGATATCCAGACTCTGTAAATGGTATGCACCATTTACCAGTGTACAATTCAGACAATTCATTCGAAGTTATTTGAATCAAAAAGGTCTCATAGTTAAATTTTTCACAGACAATTTATCAGGGTGGTATTCTGTTGAATTCGAAGCTGTTCCATGTAACCCCAAACTGAGGGTTATATGGAACAGCAATAAAGGTTTTTAAAAAACATCTGAATATTATAAATTGATCTTTTCCCCTATGATTCAAGCTAAATTGAGTATCTCATTTTAAAAGAACTTGTTTTGAAATATTTTCTTTACTTATTTGAAGTTTTAAATTATGAAAATTAAAAATATTGTTCCATATATCCCCATGTGACGGGTACCATATACTGATAAGTAATGAGCAAAAATAGCCTAATATTTAAAAAAAACTACTACAGTCTCACCTTTGTAGGCTTTCCACCTCTTAGCCTGGTAGAACTTTTAACAGCCAAAGGAATTTTTTTCGCCTTTTTAACCATTTTTATGAAGTAAGATGTTCCAATTTTCCAAAAAGTACAGACACTTCGGAATCAATTTCTTCTGCTCCAGCAGGAGAAACAAATCATAGCATTATCTGCAAGAGATTAATTTGCAGAATTTTGACTTTTCACAAATACTTCTTGGCAAATTATCAATTTAATTTCTTATAACTGCAAATGAAAACGATAACATTCGTCGTTTCTAGTATAACTTCATCCTTATCAATGGATCAATCTCTAGAAATTGATAGAAAAAATGTTCTAGAATCTAGAGAAAGGTAACAAAAAACAATGTTTACATTTTTCAATTTCACTAGGTTTACCTTGTCTAATTTATTCAGAAAATCGAACATTTCACAATCTAGTTTACATAAAATTCACAAAAAGCTAACAAGTTTTAATTTGTAACATAATCTTGTGATTCTGAAATGCAAAAATGTACAACCTAGGTGTCAGTATTAGTGCTGACATAAATTTATAGAATTAGTATTCACTCATAATTTTAAGTTTTGCTCTTCAATCAGAATATATTCTTAGAAGAGCTCAAGTTGGTCAATAAGCATTGAACAACTATTGAAAAATTTTGAATAGTTTTATAATTATTATATAATAGTTCTGCAAATTTAACATTTAATGCCACCTTTTGATTATTGCATTCTTTATGATTTATACAGTTAAACTATGGTACCGTACTTGAAATTGAAATGGATAAATTTCAGTATAAAAATCATTGCATTTGATAATCGTTGTTGTAATGATATTGACACTAAATGAGAATATGAACTTTCATTATGCTATATTTTATTGCAACATCACAACATTATTTATTAGACAATTACTATGAGGAAGTTTTCCTCATAGGCGGCAGTGTTCATAGAAGATTCTGGAACTGGCTCTACAATGTAGAACATCAGTGGCTAGATACAATGCCACATACCTCAAGGGCTCTACCGCTCGGCGCTCGCGGTCTAGTAGAGTGTTACATACGATCCCAAAATCCAACTTATTAATTTAAATCAATCTATCGGTGGCGACGGCGGCATCTCAGCAGACTGGAAAGGCTAGCCGACGTCCATCGACGAATCGTATTCCACCATTAGTGTGACGATAAGTCAGTTTCTATTTTCTATTTTGTCATTTATTTTATTGTCTTTATCTGTCTTATTCTACGTCAGCCTCTCATGCTTTGATTTTATTCATTCACTCTATTCGACAGTGTATAATCCTATTAATATTGAGTTACCGTATCAAGAAAATCGTAAGTGTGGTGAAACAAGAACTTTAATTTATCAAATACTTTCACCTAATTTTATATATTATTATGCTGAATTCTTATGTAGGAAATCTCAAATATTATTTATCATTATAACATAACAGTAGTGATAGCCGTGAGCCGTAGCAGTTATCTGTTCAATCAGATGGAGATAAGCTGCGTTCTCCTAGGCACTCTTTGTAAGGGTGACCGATTAGATTGGCCAGCAAAAAAGACACTGTTCTCTGCTGAAAAATCACTTCCCGGTGGTTCGGAGCCCACCTAAAGCTGTAGATCCAGCTCATTAATCACAATCATTCAACTCACGCACAGGTCTTAGACCTATGTGGGCTTCATCCTCAAAAAAAGTACAAAGGAAAACAGTTGTTCTTGTTAATTTCAAGCGAACCTTGGATCCCCTTCCACTCATTATGATGCTTAGGTTATATCATATGAGCGGAAAAGGCAGTAGGCTAGTATTTATGTATAGGTAAGTATAATGAGAGTTGATCGAATTTTATATCCGCTGAGTCAAGCCGGAGATTAGATTTACTTATATAGAACATTGAATTCTCACAAGGTAAGACGCTCAAAAGCAACCTGGAAATTAAGAACAGGCGTCTGGAACTAATGGATTTATCTCCTAATGACCTATGAACCTGTGATTACTTTGGCGAGTTACTAGTGTTGGGTTAATGTGCTGAGTATTGAATGTCTAGTAAAAATAATTAAAATAAATTTTAAAAAATATATAAATTTATTTTTTATAGTTAAATTCTTATTTATTTTATACAACAATATATAATTCATCAGCCATTCTCTGGCCTCGAACTTCAAATAAAGTTCTTTAAAGTCACCAGCACTACCTTATTATATATCATATTTATAACATTCATGTTGTTTAGGATATTATCTCGTTGAAAGTTCCAATAAACATAACATGTTTAAAACACCGGAGTCACAACATAATTTCTAGAAATTCGACAGCCGTGTTCACAGTAGTAGAAAACTATAACGCCATTATCTTCCAAATATAGGTAGATAATGGACAACAGAGAGAGCAGTACCGGTATCGGAAAACATTTTGGTGTGACAATAATAAATGCTCACTCACAATATTATATCACAAACCGATGAACTAACCGATCCTCAAAATTCATCGTTTTTCCTTAATAAGGAAAAACCTTATAATATATTGAATTGAAGAGAATCATTTTTAAAGTACCGGTACCGGTAGCTCACCTAACAGCATGAGTGCGTTTCAGTTATGAAAATTTTGTACTTGTTTAGACTACACAGACAGTGGCGTAGCCAGGATTAGATTTCGGGGGGGGCTCATCAATCAAGGGGGGGGGGGGGTGGTGTCTGGGGAGTAGGATTTTTTTTAAATTTAATGGTGTAAAAAGCTAATCTAGACAACTTGTTGGGCTCTAAAGCTCAAAAGAATTTAAAAAAAAAATTACTACCGGTATACCCAAGAACCTATAGGTGGCCAGGTTTTTATATAATAATATCAGTGACTATTTTGAGTCAAAACCCTTGAATTGGAACTAACCATACTTAATTTATGAGTCTAACATACTTAACGTACTGAATCTCAAAATTAATACAATGATAATAAATTGCATTTCAAGTTTATAAAAATACAACTCAAATATTACATGAATAAAGCATACCCTTTTATAAGTTTCATATAATTTATGTCATTAGCCTAAAACGCACCCAACCCAAAGATCATGAAATCGGAATTTTTTGATCATAGCACACTGATTTTACACGTTTGCATAGAACTTGCATTTATTTGTGTGTTTTCATTTATAAAATCCCGATTTCATGAACTTTGGGTGCGTTTAGGCTAGTGGGTTATACTGAATTTTAACTTCAAAACTAAATTTTCTACAAGATGAGTTTATTCAAAAAGGTGATTTATCAATAATTAACAAAGTTAATCCACTTCAAACTTGAAAAATTGCGTTTTATTTAATGTAATATTTCAATAATTATGGTAGTCACAATTTCTAACATGTTTTATTCGATTTAAATCAAAATTATTCATTTGAACACCTAAATAAAGAGTCTACAAGTTTCTATATGAGTAAATATTTGAAAAATTCCTTTATCTGACTATAACTGTAGCTATATTCTATTACACAATCAGGGTTTCTGTATTCTGTTCGTTATAATACAACAAAACAGATAGAACCCTTCGGCTTTAATAAGTCCTTATCTATTAGTTATTTGAGAATTTTTATTTCTGAAATTTCGGGGGGGGGGGCCGGGCCCCATGCCCCCCCCCTGGCTACCCCTGGCTACGCCACTGTACACAGATGAGTTTATTAGAATGGAATAATTATGATTTCTTTTTCATTTTTCAAAGATTACTTTAATTGAGCATGTATTTAGTTCTTCTTACTTGCAATTTATACTACTATGAATTATTTTAAGAAGTTGTTCACAATGTAAATTTTTTAATGCTAAAAGTTAATCTCTAATTTAACTTTTCATGTGAAATTTAACGACTTGCAGTCAATTGCAAATTATGGCCATCACGCCATAACGTGAGTCTGAGTCATCATTTCCACTTAAAAATGTTTTCAAAGTTTTTATTATATATTAATGAAAACAAGATGGATCTTCAACATCATAAATATTTAATAAATTATACTTTTAATTTAAATATCAATGATTAGGACTATTCTTTTATAACTTGCTCTTGTATGAGGAAAACACCACCGTACCGGTACATCAACAAATCAAATTCTTTTTTCATACAAAAAAATTAACGTACCGTACGGTAATGATTTTGAAATGAAATCTTCCTGGATTTCTTGGCCTCTGAAAATGGATCTCAAAGATTCGAAAACGTTCGGCCTACAGAGTAAGTAAATTCTACTTATTCTTAATAAAAGTTTGACTGAAAGTCGTTGAATTTCACTTAAAAGTTAATATTAATATTATTTATCTATTGCAGACATTATTTCCACGTGAGTCTGAGATGAATATAATGAGATGATACGAGAAAGACAGCCTTTACCCGTTTCGAGCCTGGTACCCACAGGTTATTAATAATGTATTTAATTTAGTCTACCGGTATATATCTGACACAATCATATTGTAGGGACTTGTCGCTTATTAGCTGTGAAAACAACAAGAGATAATGTAGAAATAGATTATCACAATTTACACTTTTATTAGGAAAGAATCCATATTTATGGAAATCTATTTTTTGTTTTTATTCAGTCTCTCAGACTTCAGTTAACAGACGAATTTTAGTGCTTATCAAGAAATTGATAAGAACTATGACTTGTAATTTTACTATTAAAAAGATTTAAAATAAATTTTATTACTGACATCAGTAATGTTTCGTCAGGTTAGTCTCGTTTGTTAGTTTCCTCTTCAGTCGTATATGTGTCACCAGGGTTAGTTTGAAAGTAGCAGACTCTCACAAAGTTCTGACTGTCACAAAAACCTTTCAACATTGAGCAGCCTACCTTCAAGCCGGTTTTAAATTTTTCAAAAAGGGCTTCTAATGTTGGAATTATATTTAGATCTCCTTGATATCCATCAGCTCTTCTAGATGCATCTTTCTTTTGACTGGTTCTTCTCCCAACCGAACATATTTTGCAAGTCCTCTGGCACTTTAGGGATGGACAAAGACTTTTACAAGGAGTTTCACCATTTATGTTTGATTTTCTAACAAATGATTCATCATCAATATTTTCACCTTTAATTTCTCTTCTTTGTGAATTTCCTATTTTAAAACTGTAGTTCTGTCCAATATCAGTATTCAGGTTTTTCGATTTATCAGTATAATTTTTCCGATTCTTGTACTCCGCTCTATTAGAGCTTGACCCTTCATACATGTTAGAATTTTTTTGTGGATACTTTTCTTCCATACTATCATTGATCACTCTTTTGTATTCTTCGCTATCAATTCCATTTGGTGTCTTCTGAACAAGTGATTTACTGCTATTCTGAAGCTCTTCTAACTTTTTAAGAAGTAATATCACAGCCGGTGCTATCTCTTTATTGATTCTAATTACATCTTTCCTCCTTCGACTTGGCATGGAAGAGCTACTGGTTGTTTCTTTGATTCTATCAGCAGAATTAAGTGATTTGTTTTCAGTCACCAGTCTCAGATCCTCAGTTGTTGCTAGTTTCGTTGTATTACTATCTTCATTGCTTGGAAGTAGACTGGACACCCCATCAACAGTTTTAGATTCCTGGGAGAATTCACTCCTTGCAGGAGGCATATAAGCAGAACTATCCAGCAAAATCTTTTCACTTGCTTTGTCTTCATTTTTTACCTTGATGATTTCTGTTTCAGGCTCAGATTTTTTGTTAATGAATTTGTCAACTGGAGCCCTTGAGCATGAATTGTGGTAGCTTACTCTCTCTTCAGGAGGATTGACAATTTCCTTTTTTTTGCCTTCTATAGACTTGATATGTTCATCAGCTTTGCTTGAAACACTATCATGATGGGCAAGCATCTCTTCTTCATCCATTTTATTTTTATTAGGTATGAAAGCCCTGGAGCTTGGATTGAAGTTGCTTTCTCTATTTCTGTGAGAATTGGGAATTTCTTCTTTTCCACCCTCAAGAGGAATGACACAAACATCACGTCTATTCAAAAAACCATGATTAGTATTGACCATTCCTTCTTCATCTTTGATATAATATTTTGGTATGAAAGCTCTTGAGCCTGACTCCCGAATACTTGAACTTTCTTTGCGAATATTGTAATTTCTTTCTTCTTCACTATTAAATGGAGTGAGGCGTCTATCAGGTCGATTCAATACTTTATGATCAGGATTGACAAATACTTCTTTTTCATCCTCATAAGTGTTTGGTGTAGAAGGCCTAAACTTGCCATAGCAAGTTAACTCTTTGAAGCTCACTCTTTCATCAGCAGGATTGACAATTTTTTTTTTCAAACCCTTAGTGGGATTGACAAGTTTATCTGGTCTTAATGCATTATCAGGAATTACAAATATTTCTTCTTTAGCTGTGTTGTAAGTGTTTGGAGTAAAATATCTTGAATCTTGGTAGCTTGCTTTTTCTCCATTAAGATTGACATTATTTTCTTTCTCAGCCTTAGTGGAATTGGCATATTCATCAGGTCTATTTGAAATAGCATGATCAGGATTAATGACATTTTTTTCTTTTTCATCTTTGATGTAAGAGTTTGGTGTGACATCCCTGGAGCTTGAATCATGGTTGAATTTTTCATGAGGGTTGATGGCTATTTCATTTTCATCATCAGTGGCATGGACTTTTCCAAGCCTATTCAAAGCACTATGATCAGACTTGAGAAATTCTTCTTCTTCATCTTTGATGTAAGTATTTGGTGGGAAAGCCCTGGGGCTTGAATAATAGTTACTCTTTTCATGAGGATTGATGAAAGTTTCATTTTCATCATCTGTGGCATGGATTTCTCCAAGCCTATTCAAAACACTATGATCAGAATTGAGAGATACCTCTTCATTTTTTATGTAATTGTTTGATGAAAAAGCCATTGGTTCTGAACTGTTGTAGCTATAGCTTACTCTTTCCTTGTGAGGATTGATAAATATGTCTTTTTCCCCCTTAGTTGGATGAACATGTCTATTTGAAATACTATGATGAGAACTGACAACTTTGTCATCTTCAACCCTATTTGAATCAGAACTATATTCGTTTTTTTCTTTTAAATCATCTTGTCTAACAATTTTCTGCATATCCTTTGCCTTTATTGCAATCTCCTTGATATTTGGAAAACTTTTTTCATCCAAATGAGTCCTTCTGCTGCTCCTAATTTGTGTAATTAGCGAATTTTCCTGTTCCAATCTTGCATCTTGTTCATTGGCATAACTTATACCCTGGTCTTCTCCATTGATCTTTTCAGTTGAATGATCCTTCTCTTCACTTCTTATATCTTCATCATTTTTTTCTTTATCAAGCAATACTTCAAATTGACAAATTCTATTCATCCCATCAAACATTTCTCTACACTAAACTCAGCTTGACAATAATCTCTTCTACAGAAATAGAATTCTTGTAATTGATTGCTATAAAGCTCAATCGTTTTCATTCACCTAATACACTATTTGTACTGATCACTCACTATTTTCATCTCAATTGAAATGATTGTCTTGGTTAGATATCTCTGTAATACAACATTTCTTATATTAGTCTTCTTACTTTTCGGTTTTTGATGAATATGGAAATATGATAGAGTTTCTTATAAAGTACACTGTATTTGATAATCTTATCCACCTAAATATTCTTCGTTAATTTGAGAACCCACTTCATCATTATAGAGGTATGAATGATAATGTTGGATCATTTTAATGTGAGTACGGTAGCCTATTCTCTAAATGTTCTTCCATTTCAAAAATAATTCTTCTTTCCTTTGATGTTATGCTCCTTCTCCTCTAGAGCTTTACTTGCATTAATTTTTAGATATAGATTAATGAATTTACAAATAAAACGGCAATAGAACTTCATGATTCAAAAGTTTGGACAAAACTACCAACAGTTAGGATATTGACAACAATTCTAAATAGGCTATCTATGAAAATCGATGATATACATATAATATACATTTGCTGAAATTGACAGCAGTTTTTATAGCTAGAAGTTTGAGGATTGGCAACAGTGATTAATTACCAGTAGGCCCTATAAATTAACTTTAATAGCTATTTAATAGTGTTGACCTGTTGTCAGAGCTTGCGGTAATCTTCAGAATAATTTACGGAGTAAATTAACATTATCTTCCAATTAAAATATTGGAAATATAATGATTGAAAACAATGAAACAAATTATTTCATGATAATTATTTAAAATTGTGAAGAACCTGTTTTAGAACTAAACAATAAAAACCATGGGTCTGATGCATTACAATTTATGGTGTAACTGAAGAATCCAATTTCTGGTTCTATATGACACATTAATCATTGTCACGAAGTTGTTATAACGCAACGTTATTCAGAGTATAAATCAGTAAAAAACCCTTCTGCCCACTTGCAGATAGTACCTAATAATAATAATAATAATAATAAAAACAACAACAATATAATAATAATTGCTATCAATTATGAAAATGTGTGATGTTAAAATAATGAATACCCCAGGTGGCCAATCCACCGTACTTCAGTGCGCAAGCAGACTTTCGGATTCTGGGGAGTCTGCAACATTACGCATACCAGATGAATCGGAGCATATTGGAATTTTTAAGAAAATCAAGTACAGGAAAACAAACTTCTTAGCAACTTTCAATGTTAACTCTCTCTTAAAAACTGGTAAATTGAAACATTTAACAGATACTTTGGAAAAACATAATATCATGATTACAGCTTTACAAGAGACAAGATTTAATGATGAGAATATATTTGACTCTGAAGGTTTTGGAATATACAAGGGCAAAGTGGGAAAGAGAATAATGAAGGAAACTCCTCATTTAGGAACAGGCTTTATTATCAGTAAAATTATTCTTGATTCAATCGTGGATTTTATTTCTCCAAATGAAAGACTATCATCTTTAACATTTAAAAGTACCAATAACACTTACAAAATTGTAAATGCAAATGCACCGCCTATAAACGAGGACAATAGAAAGAACAAATATAGAGTTGAGGCATTCTGAGAAAAATCGGACGATATTCTTCAACGAGTCCCAGATTAATACCACACCATTCTGATTGGAGATTTTAATGCCCAAATTGGAAACTAATAGAAACGGCGAAAGGCTGATTACAAAGGCATATGTAAATCTCATAGCTTAATATTGAAATCAACAGCGTTTAAGAAGTTACCACATAAACAAAAAACATGGGTATCACCCAATCCAAATTTAGGAGAATTTAATTGACCACGTCGCGGTTAAAAGAAATTTCCACAAAGAAATACGAAACGTAAGAGTGTTGAAAAGTGTCAATCTAGATTCAGACCACTATTTGTCTAAAATAAAATTCAAAGTAATTCCTAGAAGGAAAAGGAAATACAACAGATTGAAACCAAAGAGGTTTGATGCAGACAGAATTCTCAACTCAGATGAGTTCGTAAAAAGAACTGAAGATTTGAAAAATAAAAATTGGGAAGAAATCAAGAAAAATTTCATTTCTATAGCTGAAGACATTGCCCCGCTCAAAAAAATTAAAAAGCATGCTTGGTGGAATGAGGAATGCGACAATTTGATAGAGAAAAGAAAAAATGCAAGGCAAAAATGGAACTCCAACAAAATAGAAGACAATAGAATAAATTTAATTGACATTCGGAAAGAAGTGAACAAAAAAATAAAATTTATTAAAAAACATTTCGAAAATCAATTACTAACACAAATAAATGAAGATTTCGCTAAAAATAACATGAGAAATTTCTATAAAACATTTAAACAAAAACTATCAAAATACAATCCTCCAAGCCTGCAACTAGAAGACGAAGATGGTAAATCAGCTCATAATAACAGAGACAACTGCAACATATTAGCAAAATATTTTGAAAAACTCCTCAACTGTAAAGAACCAGAATAAAAATTCAATTTCAACATTAACAACACAAACAAAGAACCATCTGAACCTCCAGGTATAGACGAAATCCTAAAATTAATATCGCAACTCAAAAACAATGAAGCGTCAGGCGAAGACTTGATAGTGGCTGAACTTTGGAAAAAGTCAAACATCAATGCTAAGCTATCATTAGTTGTTATCTTCAAAGAAATTTGGGAAAAAGAAGAGATACCTTCAGACTGGAAAACAGCTCTTATTCATCCACTCCACAAAAAAGGATCTAAGAAAGATTCAAATAACTATAGGGGAATTTCACTACTAGAAGTAACATATAAACTATACTATCAAATGCATTACTAAATCGAGCGGAGGCACAATTGGACTGTCAGCTCGGAGAATATCAGGGTGGTTTTAGGAAAAGCAGATCATGTGCAGAACAAATTTTTAACCTTAAAAATATTATGAATTTCTGTAAAATTTCAAATAAAAATTATGTAATATCTTTTATCAACTTTCAAAAGGCATATGACTCTATTGACAGATCCTTATTATTATTATTGAAAGAATTTGGTCTGGATAACAAAACCGCAAATCTAACTAAAGCGACATTAACAGACACCTATTCCAAATTAGAATTCATGGGGGAATTGTCTGAACTATTTCTTATCAAAACAGGGGTCAGACAAGGAGATGGTTTATCACCTTTATTATTTAACTGTGCATTGGAGAAAGTGGTCAGAGAATGGAATAAAAATCTGAGTGAAAGCAGTGGCATTGAAATAGGAACTAAAGGACTCAAGTGCAATTGCTTAGCTTTCGCTGATGATATGGCACTTATAGCGAAAGACTGGTTAGAGGCTGAAGCCCAAGTTGCAGAATTAGCAAAACAAAAGCAGCAAAAGTTGGACTCAACATTTCCTTGAAAAAAAAACTAAAATATTAACAAACATTAAAAACTCACCCACCCATTTGGAAATAAATAGTCAGAGAATCGAGAAAGTGGAACACTTTAAATATCAAGGTGAATGGATAAGTTGAAATTCTGGAGAGAAGAGAGCTGTGGAATCAAGGATACAAAAAATGGAGATGGCCTTCCAGCTAACCAACAATACTTATAATAAAAAGTCACTATCTTGGAACTCGAAATTTAGACATTATAAAACCATTATAAAGCCAGAAGCCTTATATACAGCAGAAACATTAGATTTAAAAAATACAGGGTTACTAGAAAGCTTAGAAAAAAAAGAAAGAAAAATTTTAAGGAAAATATTAGGACCAAAATTGAAGAATAATGGAGTGCATTTGATCTCAAATCAAACTCTCTACCAGAAAATCAAGCAGCTTTCAGTCTCAATGAGAAAAAGAAGAATAAGTTTTTACGGCCACATATTTAGAATGAATGAAAATAGATTAACAAAACAAATATTTGACTTTTTTAAAAACGGGAAAACAAAGTGCAACTGGTTTAGACAAGTTGAACTTGATTTGAATGAATTGGATATCTCAGAAAATATAATTGGAAACAAAATAATTTCGAGAAAGTTGTTAAAAGATGAGAATAAAAGATTCCAAGAAAAACCTAAAACTAGAAGAAGAACAGGAGTCTCGGAGGAACAGAGAAGGGCAACATCGGTGAGAATGCGGGAGTATTGGAGGAAGCGCAAGGAATCATCCACAAAAAATGATTGATTCCACGTACCCCAAAGTGGGTGATTCGAAAAAAAATAAAGTAATAATAATAATAATTGAATTGAGTTCAAAATTGCCTACCTTGCATTTAGAGGTATTTCTGTTTTGATTGCATATATACCGTATATTATCAATGGGTCGAAAGAAAGGGGTACCGGTACTGATATTTATCACTGATGAGCACAGACACAAATGAATTAAAGGTGATGTCTACACAATATTATTTGATGCTTAACTAGCCTAACCTTCCTCTTTGGCTAATGGGGCTAGCAACAAACAAACAAAAACATATTTAAAAAATATATATATTTGAATACGGTACGGTAGTAATAAATGACGAATTTAAGGAAAAAACATGCTATTTATATTATATCAAATGAATATTAGCTTCATTAGGCCTATATTGTATCTTTTATTGTAAAACATGAATGGGATATTATGAAAGTGAATCTAGTGAAATTTCAATTTTTTTTTTTTTTTTTTTTTTTTTAGGATGAAGCCCACATAGGTCCGAGACCTGTGCGTGGGTAATGAGTTGGATGATTGTGATTTATGAGTTGGACCTTCAGTTTTAGGTGGGCTCCGAACCACCGGGAAGTGATTTTCAGCAGAGAACAGTGTCTTTTTAAAAGTACTTTTTTACTGATTCATAATCAGAATAACAGGGAAAATCTAAATTTGAAGAAATTATAACCTTTTTGCTGTAACTTTAACGACTTGCAGTCAGTTTTATGTTGTGAAAATATATAATAAATGTACTCACATTTGGCCGAACGTTTTCGAGGTATTGAATCTCATCTGCAAGTCCTTTAAGTTACAACAAAAAGTTAATATAAACAACGCAGATCGTTATGGAACAAGAAATCCAAGAAATTATAACCGGCCACAATTCTTCAATTAAGCCCAATTCACTACCTGGTATTAAAAATTACTGCCAAATCTTATGCTTGAGATATCTCTGATGGGTTTGCTTGAAGATTGTGGTTGCAATATGTAATTTTTCATTGACATTTATCCTGGGGTGAGGACAGAAGCCAAAATGTTTGAGTATCTATATAATGACCAGCATCAGCATACAATATAGAAATACAATTGCTTCAATATACAGCACCATCTCCTAATATTGAGTCATATTATTTCTTCAAAGCATTCAATTATTATTCAATATTTTCTGATATCACAGTTCCTCCATTTCTGCAAAGATGTATTAATCACGAAAGATCCAGTGCAATGCTTCTCATTCTCCTCATCCCCTGATGCTTATTGATATTCCCCAAGAATAACTAATTTTGAAATATCCAGTACACAGTCTAACTGAACACGATAGGAGTCCATTTAAATCTAGTCCTAAAATAATTATCTTGTAAAAATTTAGAAAATTAATAGAATTGTAACAACTTGCAATATAACTTTAGGTTGAGTCTAGTCAGTTAGTGGTTTTCAGATGTCCTTACTCCTTTGACAATCAGTCAGTGTCAGGTTAACTTGCATATATTTCAAATAGTTATTCAAAAATGAAATTCAGCCACTTACCATGAGCGATGAAGCTACTGAATATTGTGAAAATGGAAGTAGTCACTAGAATTTTGTAAATGTTCCATAGATGTTAGTTATTTAGTAGTTGTAAGGTGGCGTAGTAGTTGTGTTTGTGATGTGTGTGCATGACTGAATGAACAGAAAAAAAGCACAATGCTGGATTTTTATGAGAAGAGTTTGATATTCAGCTGATACGGTTCAGTAAGTTATAGCTTCAGCTGTTTTGTGCGCTTTGCATAAATTTTAACTCACTTTAGATATCTTGTTAAGTTATACGGGCATCTTTGACGCGACAGATAAAACGCTAACGCTGATCATATAAAACGGAGCTGTTATACGAGCAGAAAAAACGCCGAGTTATGTACCGAGGTCGCCCGAAGGTCGCCGAATATCGAGTCAAGACACTGAAAAAACGTTCATAAATAATATAGGCCTAATGAACTTACTCATGAGGCTTCTATACATCTCGGTAGAGATGCGAGAATCACTTCACTTATAGAAAACTAAGGACAGTCTATCACTCTGATTAAATTTCTCTTTAGATATGGGATTCTTGTCTGGGGAGGGAGTTATATCAATCATGTAGATCTACTTATAAAAAATCAGAACCTTTTATTGATAATAATCATTCAGAATTTATTAATTTCGAATTCCTTTAATTGCTATTACTTTATACTGAAGACTTCCGCAATGGCGGATATTGACAACAGCATTGAAAAGCTGATGGGAATCGATGAATGCTACTGTACAAAAATATCAGTGACCACCGGGAATCGAACCACTGACCTCTCAATTGCCGGTTGAGCGCCTTAACCACTAGACCATGGAGACCTTTCTGCACAGGAGCATTCATTTTCAACTTGGACATATCGGCTCGTATCTCACAAGTTAGTTTGAAGTGACTGACAATTGAATAAACTGACAAATATACATAAACAGAATTTATTAATTTCGAATTCCTTTAATTGCTATTACTTTATACTGAAGACTTCCGCAATGGCGGATATTGACAACAGCATTGAAAAGCTGAGCATCAATGCTGTTGTCAATATCCGCCATTGCGGAAGTCTTCAGTATAAAAGTAATAGCAATTAAAGGAATTCGAAATTAATAAATTCTGTTTATGTATATTTGTCAGTTTATTCAATTGTCAGTCACTTCAAACTAACTTGTGAGATACGAGCCGATATGGCCAAGTTGAAAATGAATGCTCCTGTGCAGAAAGGTCTCCATGGTCTAGTGGTTAAGGTGCTCAACCGGCAATTGAGAGGTCCGTGGTTCGATTCCCGGTGGTCACTGATATTTTTGTACAGTAGCATTCATCGATTCCCATCAGCTTTTCAATGCTGTTGTCAATTAGACAAGATTGAAGAGTGGATAACTGATGATATCCTTGCAGAAAGAAATAGGGTTAAAGATGAATATGATGATTTCAAACTATCTAGAAATATGTTAAGTGAAGATAATTACAAAGCTCTAAAGAAAAACTATATGAAAAAAGTGAAAAGAGCGAAATGTAAGAAAACAGCTGAAATTTTGAATAATAGTGTGTACTTTAACACAGCAGTGTGGGATGTAATAAACAAAAATAGGCAAGTAGCTCATGTAGATGCTTATACTAGTGTCCCCAGAATAATTAACGAAAATAACAAATATATTGATGATAGTGTAGACATTTGTAATTTCTTTAACAGATATTATCAACTGGTTGCTAAGGATCTTCAAAAATCTCTTAATACAGGTATTAGTGATGCAAACATGAGGAATACTGAGGGGATTCAGAACGAATTAAAATTCCACCCAGTATGCCAAGACGAGTTGTCAAATATCATTGATAGTTTAAATAATAAAAAAACTGTAGGAATGGATGGGGTATCCAGTAAAATTCTGAAAGAATGTAAAGATCAATTGTTAGACCCTTTGATTCATCTGATCAATCATTCATTAGAACAAGGTGTTTTTCCAGATAACTTAAAAGAGGGGAAGATCTTGCCAATCTTTAAAAGTGGCGAAAGAGAAAAGGTAGAAAACTATAGGCCCATTAGTATTTTAAATGTAATAAGTAAAATTTTTGAAAGAGTAGTTCTAAATAGGTTACTTCTGCACCTTCAAGAAGCTAACTTTATCTGTGATGAACAGCATGGCTTCCAGAAAGGGAGATCAACAAAAACAGCCATAGTTTCTCTAGTTGAAAAACTAATAGATATATTAGATTCAGGTGATAAAGCTACTGCAATCTTCTTAGATCTGTCAAAGGCATTTGATTGTGTTAATCATAGAACTTTATTGGAAATACTGCAAAATGTAGGTGTAAATGGGGTTGAACTGAAATGGTTTGAATCATATCTTATTGGGAGAAAACAATGTGTAGAACTAACTACAGTAGTTGGTAATAGTATAGTAAAGAATAAATCTAATAAATTAGAGGTGCAAGCTGGAGTGCCTCAGGGCTCAATACTAGGTCCATTGCTTTTTTTGTTATATGTCAACCGTTTACCTAAAGAATTAATTAGTGGTAGAGCCCTCTTATTTGCTGATGATATATCACTCATTTTCAGCAATTCCATTCTAGATAATTTAGAAATAAGTACCCATATAGATGTGCAGTCCATTGTCCAATTTTTAAATCAGTTGAAATTAACTATAAATAGTAAAAAATGCCAATACCTTCAATTCAAAAACAAACATAATTTAAATGAAGATAGGGCTATAAACGTGTTTGTAAACGATAATCAATTAGACCAGGAAGAAAAAATTGCATTTCTAGGAGTTACGTTGGATAGACGATTGACCTGGACTCCATACATTGAGAAAATATGTAGTAAAATTTCATCTGGGGTATTTGTCCTGCGACAGCTCGCTAGATTGAATGACAAAAAGTTACTTTTTACAGCTTACCATGGGCTCTTACTGTCACATATTAGGTATGCTATCTTAGTATGGGGTAATTCATCAAAACAAAATCTTGATAGGGTGTTTAAGATCCAAAAGAAAGCGGTTAGGTGTATAGAAAGAGTAAATAGATTAGATTCATGTAGGCCGTTGTTCAAGAGACTTGGTCTCCTAACTGTACCCTGCTTATATGTGTATGAAGCTACTTTATATGTAAAAACGAATGATATTAACCATAATCTTGATGTACATGATTATAATACAAAAAGCCGAGGAGATTATCACTTGGTGAGTCACAATAGTAGCTTATTCAAACAAAAACCTAGTTATATTGGTAGGAAATTCTACAACAAGCTACCGCAGTTTTTGAAGAGTCTTGAAAATATAGAAATATTTAAAAAACAATTGAAGAAATATTTAGTTGATAAAGCTTTTTATAGTGTACAAGAGTTCCTTTCACATCAAAATTAAGCCTCACCTCAACTAATTGAAGTAATTATGGTATCTAGTGTATAATATTGTTGATCTGACTTGTCTTATACTCCTTAACTGGAGTCTCCAAGACGTAATCTACAAAAAAAAAAAAAAAAAAAATATCCGCCATTGCGGAAGTCTTCAGTATAAAGTAATAGCAATTAAAGGAATTCAAAATTAATAAATTCTGTTTATGTATATTTGTCAGTTTATTCAATTGTCAGTCACTTTAAACTAATAATCATTGACTTTAAACCAAGACTCTTTACAACTGAGCAATAATTACTTCAGGAGTATAAATCAATTTGTCATAATAGTTTTGTTGTTGATTTTAAAAATTTAATGTCTATACTGAATAACAATAATTAGGTTTCTTAATTATGGATATAAATTTTTGTAATGTGTTTTTTGCAACTATAATTTGTTTATTGGTTTATAACCTCAAGCACAGCTCAATCAAGGTGTCTTCTTCTCTACCTTCTTGCCTCAAGTATTATTAGCTAGAAATAGTCAGTCATGAATTTGATCCTTTTTAGTAGTCACCCCTGAAAAAATTCTTTTAACAATTTCAAAAAAAAAGTGGTTGGCTCAAAGTGGAAATTATGACTCACGTTATGGTGTGACGGCCGTTTCACTCTGATGTTTAGAGCATCACAGTACACTTATATGAGTGAAACGGCCGTCATAACTTAATGTTTTTTAAGGTTCTATTAAATAATTTACACATATATTTACGCATATATTTATAAATAAATTACACATAGATTCACAAATAATTCAATTATAATTCACACTTTATTCTATTTGTATTATTAAAACACAAACACATTTTCAAAGCAGCTATTTTAAACAAATTTTTATTGGATTGTTCATTTCTGAACAATATACGTTTACTTAATTTGTTTTGTATGGATACACTTATTCGTTTGTCATTTTCTAATTTTGTGTTAACCCTTGGTGTGTATGCAGTGTCTGACAGACACCTACGGTACTGATTTTCAATTGAGTGTGTTGATAAAACTGCATAGGCTGCAACTCCCTCCTCCACAGTACCTTTACTCCCACTCTTCCTAAACACATTGTAACCTTCAATTGAGTGATAAACCTAGTGGTGTGAACACGTTATGAGTTTGAAGCTCACATCCAGAGACAAAAATAAGTGTCTAGACACTGCATACACACTATTCGATAGTCGATATCAGATACGTATCCAATAGACACTGCATACACAACCAACAACATCATTGTGGTGTCTGCCAGACACTGCATACACAGCTACCATTACTACTGCTAGTTACTGAATAGATGTTATATATAACATTCGATTATTTTTTTCATAAAAATAAGAAGATGGCCGGTTGTTCTCAGAAAAATTGTGACCCAGACGTTTATGATGTGAATGATCCTGCATTCAACACAAAACTCCATCATCTGATGTTTGAAGATATTCCCCTGGATCTTTCTGACAATAATTATGGAAGTGATAGTGAAGAAAATGTACCAACTATGCCCCTTCCTGCTTCATTCGAGCCTGATGAGGTGAAAATCCTCCCTCACCTGAATTATTATCATCATCAAATGATGAGTCTACAGATATATTTAATTGATATATTTTATTTTGTTATATTGCTTCTATATATTGTAGCGTATTGAGAGTTAGAATAGTAAAATATATAGAATTTAGGACAATATCATGTTATGAGAAAAAACTGGAAAATTATTAGTAAATGGCCATATGGATAGAATTTTCAATTATTGGGGTTCATATATATTTTATTAGTTTCAATATTTTTTAGGGGAGACTGAGAATTGAACAGTGTCATAAATCAAATATCATGTTGATAGATTATAGTATAAGTTTAGTGGAAAAAATTTCATGGATCGATTTTTTTTAAATTTTATATAAGTGAAAATTCAATTCTATTGTTCAACATATATTTCTCTTTTAATCATATATGTAAGATATTCAGTCATTTTCATTTCAATCCTGTTCAATAATTTATAAGCTTAGTTTTGTCTTCAATTGTGCGTTAGAGACACTGTTAGAGTTGGTGTTTGTTAGACACTGCATACACTCTGGCCAAGTAGAAGGTAGTATATACACTGGGGGTTAAGGATCATTATGAGTCTAATATGAAGAGACCCTTGCATTTCATAAAATTATTAGTACAGTTGAATGTAGCACAAGACTTTACCATAATAATTTTGTCAGATATAATTATACAACTGGTAATAGCAACAGCTATTTTTTTGTAGAACTTGAGGATGCTCCCCAGATATGGCGTCCAAAGTCAGTTTCAATTTGCAGAGTGATACTAGCGCTGCTGCTCCTTCTAAGGAATATTATCCCACACAGCACAAGTATGTTCTGAGAATCTTCTAGGAACGTTCTCCGAGAAGTTAGGGGACATCCCTAGAACATTCTGTATGTACCTTGAAATGTCCTGGGGATGTCCCTGGAAGGAGCGAATGTCCAAGAATAGCAGGTTCCAGGAACATTCTCAGAGCACATCCCAGGGATATCATGGAATATGCTCAGGACATTCTCAGTATGTTCTTAGAATCTTCAAGGAACGTTCTCTAAGAAGTTGGGGGACATCCCTAGAGCATTCTGTATGTACCTTGAAATGTCCTTGGGATATCCCTGGAAGGAGCAAACATTCTGTAGGTGCCTTGAAATGTCCTAGGGATGTCCCTTGAATGAGTAAATTTCCAAAAATAGCAGGTTCCAGGAACATTCTAAGAGCACATCCCAGGGATATTGTGGAATATGCTCAGGACATTCTCAGTATGTTCTTAGAATCTTCAAGGAACGTTCTCTAAGAAGTTAGGGGACATCCCTAGAGCATTCTGTATGTACCTTGAAATGTCCCAGGGATATCCCTGGAAGGAGCAAACATTCTGTAGGTGCCTTAAAATGTCCTAGGGATCTCCCTGGAATGAGTAAATTAAAAAAAAATAGGATCCAGGAACATTCTAAGAGCACATCCCAGGGACATCTTGGAATATGATAAGGACATTCATAAATGTCCTACAGTAGTTCCTGACTGGGACATGCTTTTGAGAACATCCTGAAGGAATTCCAATTTGACATGATATAACAAAAGAAAGTGAACAGCTTTCAAAATAAAATTTAAAAAATATGTATTTCAATTGAAAATACAAAAATTGAAAATCATTAAAATTAATGACACTTTTCCATAACACTACTATTACTATACTATTCTATTACTACTACTATTTTCTATTACTACTACTATTACTATATTACATAACTATTTCATAATCTTATTCATTTTCATACAGTACACAATTGCAATGCAGTATTTTTTTAATACAGATATCACACATTGTAAAATGTTGATGCCAATTATGATACAGGATTATTTGAGGAAAAAAGGACAATGAAGGAAATAGAAAAAGTACCTGGATTTCTTGTTCCATGACGAACTGCGTTGTTAATATTAACTTTTCATGTGAAATTTAACGACTTGCAGTCAAATATTTGTTAAGAATAAGTATAATAACTCACTTAATCTGGCCGAGTACTTTCGAATCTATGAGATCCATCTTCAGAGGCGTGGGTGAGACCCACGCCTCTGAAGATGGATCTCATAGATTCGAAAGTACTCGGCCAGATTAAGTGAGTTATTATACTTATTCTTAACAAATATTTGACTGCAAGTCGTTAAATTTCACATGAAAAGTTAAGAAAAAGTACAGTTTATGGGAATGTGATGTTACAATGTTGTTGCAAAACAATGTTTCCATAATAAATTAACAATGTTTTCTTTTGATTTACAAATTTTTAGATAACAGTAGAAGATTTATATTGTTCTTGTTTATTAGATTAGGAATTGGATTACAGTACAAGTAGTTAGTACTATAGATTGAATTTTATTATTCTTGAATTTGCTCACTGCATGAATTGATGTGACAAATGAATGGAGCATAAATTGAATTATTTGCAAGTAGTATATCCAGTGGCGCACTCAGGGGGTGGGGGCTTAAGCCCCCAAGAACCCAAGGTCCGTAATAAAATTCCAAGCGAATTTTCAAGAAAATTGTCTGTAGAGAGTATGTGCTCCAGGCTGATTAGTGTTGGTACATTTAATGATTTCACCCTTTTCAAGTAGAATAAAGTTCATAACTAGTGGCTTGACATGGGGGGCTTTGGGGCTCAAGCCTTACCCTCAAGTCTTGAGATCCTTATCAAAATCTAATCGGTCACCCTTACAAATAGGACCCAAGAGTTTGTAGCTTTTCTTATCTGACTGAACAGATACCTGCCAGCCACAGCTCAAGGATATCACTTTCCTAAAAAAGAATATGCGAAAAAATTCTGCCAGATTCAAGAAATCTGCCAGATTGTGAAAGCTTATTCCTTTGAAAATGCTTCATCAAAGAAATACAGATAGCAGAAGAATGATGCTAACTTTCTTAGTAATAAATCAATGAATTAGTACTCATTCAAAAACGTTAGGCTTCTAGAGCCCTCATTTAGGTGGTGAATTGAATAGATTCGTTGTGAATAAGCTGAAAAATCACATAAAACAGAAAAACATTAACTACCGTGATTATTGAGTTACTCTATGAAATACGCAAAACAGGCCAAAAGAAGGCGTTTTTGAGATAGATGGGTACGAACTTGGTTATTGATTGCGAATAAAGCACCCAGAGTTCAAAAATCAGAATTTAAATTGGATGTTGGATCAAAACACACAATAATAGCAAGTGGAAAACATCTATGAAAAATCCGTTTTCTTTGATTCAATAAATCTTGACTTTATAAGCTTTGGGATAGTTCTTGACTATTAGGTACATTTACATTTAAATTAGTTTACCCACTAAGCCGACAATAAGAAATGTGTTTGCATGATCATTTTGTGAATTTATGTAAAATGTCCCACCAATTCTAAGATTAGGTAATCTCGACTCACATTGAGACTTGCATTTTTCGTTCACTTTACTACCCACGCAAGTCTCAGAATGACGTGGGCATCATAAAAATGTATTATAGTAGATCGTGTAGAACGTTTCAACCAATATTACATTAAATCACACCACCTATGTGAAGGCCATAGAGATTTCGTAATGAATGATGGTAGCCTATACCTGTAATCTTTCACCCTCTTTATTTTTCTAAGAAAGCGTTTCCAGACCTACATTCATTTGAATTTTTTATCTTCATGAGAAGATGCTTATGCAGTCTGGCAGAATCATTTTGAACTTTTAAAACACTGTACAAAAACAACATTATGGAAACATTTTGTTTTCCCATAGATAATACACTTTAAAAAGTCAAGTAATGAACCTCTCCACAAGGAACTTTAACGGGCAACAATCTTGTGAAAAGAAGTCTGAAAAATCCCAATTTTACCCCCTCCCCCATCACGTCTAAATTTCAATTGGACGGGTAAGCCCCCCCCCCCAAACCAAGTCTGGGTGCGCCCCTGAGTATATCCAATTGAAGTTCAATGGAGACTGTTTTCAGCTACATGAAACAAAATTATGTTCACTTGAATTCCAGTGCTGTATTTGAATCATATATTCATTTAAAATCTATTTTTAGCACTACTTTGATAATTTTTTGAAAATAAATTAAGATTCTTATATTCATTATAAATGATCTTAATTATTGATTAAATACAAATCTGTAATATCCCATTTATTATGAATTTTCGAATAAATTCATATTTTTACAATTTATAATAATGATTAAAATTCATATCTTTCTAATCAGATATTATCAAGACCAAAAAATATGTTGGATATTGTTTTGAGATGATTGATTTCAGATCACATAAGAAATTTATTTCTCAGGTTGAGCTGGTGGGTTTAGAGAGAAATCCAAAGTAAATATCTGAAATGGGTGGGTGCTTCAACAAATACTTGAAAAATTCCTGGATATGCTAGCATAGACGAAGCATATGATGCTAGCTAGTGAATTTATTACAGTGATTGAAGGAGTTATAACTCCACAAGGTTATAACAATTTCAGGCTACTAAGCCGCTACTTTTGGATTACTAAGAACATTTTCGTTCAGAAAATATTTACTTCTAGTTCTGTATACAGCATTTATACCAAGTAATAATATCACTTATTATTCATATGTATTATCTTGCTGTACAGAACTGACCTTTTTGAGTCGCGGCGGACGCGTTTCGAACTATGTTGCTCTTCTTCGGCGCTTGGTTGCAGCTGCACACCAAGCGCCGAAGAAGAACAACATAGTTCGAAACGCGTCCGCCGTGACTCAAAAAGGTCAGTTCTGCACAGCAAGATAATACATATGAATAATTCTACTGCAGTTCACGAAAACTGGATAACCACAACAATAATTACTTATTAGTTAGTAAAACTATGGGTGATTGGAGCACGGTATTAGCTAATCTTAAACTTACTAAACAAACCAAAAATTATTATACATAAAACATTGTTGCACTAATCGGACTCATTTTCTTCTACAGCTGTTGTAGAGCTCTTCTTTCTGAAATAAAAAATAAACTTGTATCAGCAAATAAAACTATTGCAAATGCAGATTTTTGCAGAAGAAATACAGTTGACCTGAACAAAAAATTGCAGCAAACTTGAAATAGCCTGAAAAACATATTTGTTGGGAGCTGAAGGGAAGTCACTCCAGTTCGCACTCCTCCTCTCTCGTTGTTTGCTACTGGTTTTAAGTCAAGTTTGTCATCAATATAAACCGATATATTCTATCTCTGATTCTCCAATCACATGTTATATATAGTACCTAAAGTGAGGCTCTGACTACACGTTGTCTTTGCATCCCTCCAATGTAAAAACCATCAGCCATATGATTGAAAATTCATCACATTGACCATATGATTCAATTGATAGCATGGAGCTAGTCTAAGCAAGGTATATTCTAAATGCCTTGGTCTAAGCTAACCTAAATGCTATAGTGTTCATCTATTTTTCATCATAATTATTGTTATATTTGATCCTAAAAGTCCAAAATCAATATGGATCTTTCTTGTACTCAGATGAAGCTGAAGCTTTATACAAAGTTTCAAGAATCTAGACTGTTTGAGTTATTTTGAGGACAGACAGATGGACTGTAGCACAATTGCAAGAAAGCCCCATCAGGTTCTTGATAATGAATTTATTACACTTGGTGTGATTATGACAACAAAAATATTTTTAAACAGGTGGTTGTTAGTTTCCCTTTGATCTGATTCACAATACAAAGCTGCTCATATGATATGGGCCTAGGTTCGGCGACTTTTATGACAGAAAGCTTATCATTTATGAGAGAAGATAAAAACTGTGAATGCTTACTCTCTCTCCATTCTCTCTTTCGCTTTCACAAGCCATTTTTTGATTGGCTCAGCCATTTCGGCATTTGTGGCTTCATCCTTCAAACTTCTTGCCGTATCTGAAACAATTAAAACTAATGAAACCTCAAACATGGTTTGTTAGGTGCTATATATCCATCCTCGTTTCCAGATACACAAGTATAATATAATATTGAACTGTTTGACACTGTATTGAGACTTGATTATGGAAAAATAACGACTCATGTTTTGGTGTGATGGCCATTTCACTCTGTTGTCAAAAGCACCTGAGGATGCTCTTGACAACAGAGTGAAACGGCATTGCGCTAAAACGTGCATCATTATTTCCATAGTTTAGTCTCAATGCAGTGTGAAATAGTTCAATGGTTTGTTTCTTGAATGTGTTAAAACCCAGAATTGATATTATATTCATGAAATTAATACAAATCTATGTGGTTTGTTAACAGTTATTGTGTATTAATCACTATAGTTATTGTGTAAATTTATACCATCATTTTTTCCAATAAGGATTGCCCTTAATGCAAAACAGAATACAAATTGCTTTTTTATACAAAATCAAGAAATGTTTCTGCATCATTTTTTCAAATTGCATCATTTTTTCTGTTTTACATTATTGTAAGGTAATGATGTGAGGTATTTGAGTTGCAAAGGCTTAGGTTCCAATTATATAGGCACCTTATAAAGATGACATTAATAGATGATATGAAGATGACACAGATGACACTTATGAAGATTAATATTTACACTTTTTGATAGAAATTTTTCTATCAAAAAAAAAATCTATCAATAAATAGTAGAATTATGAGACTTGCTACGAAAAAAGTAGCCAACACCATGGAGGAAATAACATATTTCCGCTATGGCCAATATAAGTAGAGATACCATAACCTTTATATTATTATCAATGGTGTAAATTATGAAAATGATCCAATTCCGTAACTAAATTTGAAGCCAATTGGCTAACTGGGCAGGTAATGTAAAATTCAGCCATGTAGACATAATTATTAGAAAAGCATGACGTTTTACTTTTACAGCAAATTGAAAATATTTTTCAACCCTTAGCAAAGATAATACTATACAGGGTAATTGTGCCGCAGATGTTAGCAAATAAAAAATCACTTGAAACCTTCACCAAATCGTAGTATTATGTCTCCTGATCACAATTATCAAGTTTTTAAGTGTCGGTCTCAATTAAATAATTAATTATTCAATATTAAAAACTCACCTTTTGAACATAAATACGGCTCTGAAAAGCCTTTATAGTACCTTAAGCATAACATCATAGACGAACAGATAGTTAGAGCAATGGAGTGCCATCAAGGATTAGTGCCAATGGATTATATCAGTGCCATCTACATCAGAACATCAATGGAAACTGGAATGGAACTGCATAACCAAACCTTTCCTAACCTGGCTAGATGTGACTGAACCACCTCTGTAAATATTTAAAAGGTTTAAAGGTAAATATTTAAAGGTATTTCAAAGGTGGTTCAGTCACATCTAGCCAGGTTAGGAAAGGTTTGGTTAAGCAGGTCCATTTTAGTTTCCATTCCACTTCATTCCATTCACGCAGACTACGCTTCTGCGCATGCGTGAAATGTTCGCACATCCAAAAGCCTAAAACCACAGACAACTAAATCTGTTGTTCTGTAATCTGTGCTAAAACCCAGGCTGTGGCTAGCTGGCTACAGGTTATGTATAATTATGTGCGATGCATCAAGTGATGAGATTTTGGAACAAATTGAAAATGCCTTTATTATTAAGTAGATAAATTGCATGAGTAAATAATTAATAAATTAAAATGCAAATTATTGTGTTACAAAGATTCATGCATTCTAAACACTCAATTAAAGTTAATTGATGAAGTTAGTCATTTTGGGGCTCTGTTCGAAAGGTAGGTTTTCAATATTGAATAATTAATTATTTAATTGAGACCGACACTTAAAAACTTGATAATTGTGATCAGGAGACATAATACTGTACTACAATCTGGTGAAGTTTCAAGTGATTTTTTATTTGCTAACATCTGCGGCACAATTACCCTATACAGTTATATTTTATCTAAATACATTATAAATAGTTTATCTATGGTTTGGGTTATATCTTGAAAAAGTTTGACTTCAAAAAGTATTGTAATAAGCACGTACATTAAATAACTAGCTAGCCTAATACACAAAATGCACCATGATAGAACGGTTAATAAATATAATAATAAATGTATCTTACCTTTAAATTTTATAGCTGAAATCTTGAAATGCGAAAAAATGCTAACGGACACTGAACGCTAACGAGTTAACAACGTAACGAGTCACGAATTAGTGAATTAAAATGGCGGCGCGCAGCGGTGGAAGCATGGTGGTCTCTAGATTAGACCGAGGAGGATACTGGAGTGGGCCTATTATATTAAACACATGAGATATCATGTTTCCAAAATTTTCCCATGTTAGCCATCAACATAATTAAAATCACTGTTTGTATGCACTGTATGAAAATCTTCTTGGAGTCCACTGGGATATAATTATTTAACCCGAAATCTGTTGCGCTGCTACGCTCTCTTGACTGTTGTTGACACAACGCGTTCCTGGGTCTCTGCTTGTGATTGGCTGCTTGCCTATTGGCAGTTTGATGCTAAGTGCGCCAAAACATTCAAAATACCTATGCATCCTTAAATTAATAATTAATGTTTTTCCTGTTTGTAGTACTGATTTAAATGTAATCTGAAAAAGCAAAATAATAGAACTCCTACAATTCCATAAATTTCAATTTTGAAAAATACATGATCACTGTCAATCTCAAGTTTAAAGCTTAAGCTTCTGCAGAATATTGATGAAAATAGACAAAATAGTTTTCATTTTTTAATGTAAGGAGCGCTCTCTGAGTCAAGCAGAAGTAGGAAAGAGATGTTCAGCATTGTTACAAAAGTGAAATTTTCTATTTCAATTGAAAATAATATCTCACATATTTATGAACCGTTCTTAGCCAATTTTCAGGACTAAGTATTTTTTGTAGCACTTCAGCATGGCTCTGTCAGATATTCAAATTTAATTTCCGTTCAAATACTTTAAATTATGACATGTCATTTTTACCCACTGATAAGCGTTCGACAGAAATATAGACCTACCTAGGGAACTTTTTAAAAGTTGTCACGAGCTTCACCAATTATTACAATATAAATATGAATAATCATTCTTTTATTGATATCTCAACATTCGAGCAAAATAGATCAGTTCTGTGAATGCCATCAGGTTCTACAATGAAAATTGCATAATTAATGTGAATTTAATATTTTTAGCTCGATCCCTTCCCCTTGACTCAATTCAGGGAATTTGCGGAAAATTGTAATTTGGTATCCACAGCATGTCCCTAGAACATTCTCAGCATATTTATGCATATAACTCAAATCGATTTTGGCAATGAAGTTCTGTGGAACCTCCTGAGAACATGATCAGTACATTCCTTAGGTCCTGGGATGTTTACAGAACATGGGGAACCTATATCAGTTTTTTTGTGAAATTTGAGTTTTATATATATTTTTTTACAAATACATGAATACTTGCAAAACATCAGATAAAGCAGAAAATTGTTGTCTATTAAAATGTTTCTATGGGAATATTCTTTGTAGGTCCTTGGAACATCCCACATGTCCCCTGACATTTATAGAAGGTATGGAACCAAAATGGAATGTTCCTATCTATGTCCCTGGTACATCCCTAGAACATTCTCAGCATATATGCAAATATCTCAAATCGATTTTGACAATGAAGTTCTGCGGTACCTTCTGAGAACATGATCTGCACATTCCTTAGGTCCTGGGATGTTTACAGAACATGAGGAACTTATATGAGTTTTTTTGTAAAATTTGACAATGAGTGTTATTTATTTTGCTTTACATACATCTAATATCAGAAAAAAATTGAATTTTTGTCTGTTGAAATGTTTCTCTGGGAATATTCTTTGTAGGTCCTCTGAACATCCCACAAGTCCCGGGACATTTATAGAACATACAGAACCAAAATGGAATGTCCCTGGGAGGTTTTGTGCTGTGTGGGATTATAACGTCTTTGGTTGTATCATATTTTGGCTTAATTTTCTAGTATAGAATCGGCTCATAAATATAAAATCATTATATTCAATTTTTGCACCATTGCAATGTAATTGAATGTATATTTGATTTAGTGAAACTATTTCTACTTCCTTTATATTAATGGAATTCTGACCTAAAACCTACACAATTTTCTTCACACTAGGATAGAATCCTTCTTTTACAGACTAGAATGGATGAAGTTCTTTGGTCTGCTGGCAGGTAGCACTCACTACACTGCATCAAAATATAACTTTTTTTAATTTTGTAAACAGAAAATAATCATTAGAAAGATATTGATGTGATTATAATAATGTTATGGGTTCTAATGGCTAAAATAAGGCTGACAACACTAAAGTTCACACTTGCACTTTATTTACACAAATTAGTTTATTTACCCACAGTAGTTGAAGTTTAGTTGATAAAGAAAAACATATTTACAAATGACAAGCTTATACTTATTTTCAGTAGTTATTTACAAGAATTAATGAATAATTAATTACAGGCCAATCAATAATATAGGAAACAAGAGTCAAATAAACTGTACAATAATGTAGAAAGAAATTATAAGAAGATCAACTAAACAATTCGTTATTTGACAGTCCCAAATAATATCACTTGACACAATGTCTTTAAACTGTTAGTAAGCTGCACAAATAGTAAACACTTGTCTCTGTACTTTACACTGGAATCGAGCATTGTTTACTCCAACGGCACTGGATTATCTCACAAGAGCATTCCAAGTACTGGAGGCTTCTAGATGCTCTGAGAAGGCCATGGAATATAGTAGAACAATCAGGAAGTCTGTAGGACTCAGGAGAAGCTTTGACAGCTCTCAATTGAGTGCAAGTGCAAGAGAAGCAGATTGAAGAATAGGAGTGAGGAAGACATGTGAAAAGCAAGAGAATGAAGGTTCAGATAACAAGTAACATTCATCTATGAATGGAGACAATGTATGAAGAATGAGTGCATGAACAACTGCTTGTTTTGCATTTGCAACACTACCCCCACCTTAAGAAATTATTCTGTCCCAGAACAATGGCACCATAGATGGCTGATGTCTTTCTTGACACCAGACCAACTCCTTCTTGACCCTTCAAGGGTTGTAGATGCAAATGATGATCTGGATGCCAGTGGATTGGAACACTTCCTGCAGCATTGGCTTTACAATTGCCCAGTCCAAGTCATCATAACCAATTCCAAGCCTTGGTGTGCCAAGTCTCCTCACTCATAGTGTCTGCATTCTGTCTCTCAGTTGAACCAAGCAAGTCCACAGAGTGAAATATGATGCCTTCACCTCAGCCCACCCCTTAGTCACCAGGTAAAAGAGATGCTGACCATGCTGCTGCAGATGAAGAGCATTTCCTTCTGTTGATCCTTGCTGTTCCAGGTCCTTGAGACCACCAAACTTCTTCCTGAAGACTGTAGCAATGCCTTAAGATTTTGCCAAGTTGCTGGTGACACAGTGGGCCAGTGTGAACCTCTTTTGGCAGGGTGAACAAGTCTCTCTCACTTGTCTGGATCATTTTTCCTCCTGGTGCCAGCATGTAGTCATCAGCGGACTTCTTTGGGCATGTAATGCACTGAACTTGAGCTGCTTGTCCTTCCTCAGCTCTGTTATTACCATGAAATTGAAACAAATGATTGAAATGCACTACTTTTGGCTTTCCTCTTGGAGGTTTCCTCATCTGGTATACTACATCATTGATCCTAGTCACAACCTCATAAGGCCTCTCCTTATTGGTTTTGAAGTTTTGGACAGTAGCTATAAATCCTCTTTGGGTTGTGAAGCCAGACTAGGCCTCCTGCTTTGTATTCACCTTGGTCAGCCTTGATGTCATATTTCTCCTTCATCTTCAGGCTTGCTTCTCCAAGATTGGTGCATACTTTCTCATGGGTCTCATCCATATGCCTCCTTAATTGAGTGATGTTGTTGTCCTCCTTCAATGTCTCACCTGGCTTGCTTCCAAATTGTAGATTACAGGGTAGCCGAAGATCTCTACCAAAGATGATGCAAGCAGGTGTTTCCTTTGTTGTCTCATTGATGGAGCTACAATATGCCATAAGAAAGAAATGGAGATGCTGATTGTCAGAAACCACCTTCCTCAGATATTGTTACATGGTTCTGTTCATTCTCTCTACCATACCATCTGACTGTGGATGCAGTGGAGAGGTCCTTGTTTTCCAGATGCCCATCAACTCACACACTCTGCTGAACACTTCTGACTCAAAGTTTCTCCCTTGATCTGAGTGCAGTTCCAGTGGAACACTGTAATGACTGAAGAGCTGCTTTATGAACACATCAGCCTCTGTAGCTGCTTTCTGGTTTGGTAAGGCATATGCTGTCACATGGCAAATCTGTGACTGTAGAGAAGTCAAATTATATTTGAAAATTTGATGGTGAGAAAGGCTGGATTGCAGAAACGGTGTCTAAACATTGTCTATGATCAGACACTGTCTAAACACCGAATCGGCTTGCAAGAACGATGTTTAGGGGAATCATTGTCTAAACGATGTCTATCTCTGTCAATTAAGCCGCCATTTTTAGATACAAGCCAGTAGGTTGTTTAAATCGTGTTTAACCTCATTTCTGGTTGTATCTTGTGTTTAGTATCGCCGTAGGGACTAGGGACTGACAATATGGACAATTTAGATAGACTATTTCGTCATATTGACCAGGAAGATCAAATTGACCAAATTTTGGAAAACAGGATTGGGAGAATTAAGAGGGACAGAATGAATCCATTTGAAGAATTCGATGATGTTAATTTTTTAAAACGATACAGATTTTCCAAGGTAAGACATGATTTATTTTCAAATCAAACAATACTAAAAATTGTACTAGTACAATTCATTTTAAAGTTTAAAAAAATACTTTTAAATAGCTTTTTTCTTAAAAAACCTAATTTTGAATTGAGTTTTAAACTTTATTACGTTATTCAAAAGATGAATAGTCAATGAATCGTCCAGTGTAAATCAGTAAATCAATTAGTAGAAGTGTAGGGGTCGATAATTGGTAAGTTCACCTTTCATGAAACAATTTGATAGTAGCCCTAATATTAATATATTATTATGATATTTTAATAGCCTATAATATGCTCTTCTGCAAAGAGGTCAAGTGTCAAAATATAAGTAAACATAACTTAAAATTTAAGTAAACCAGCCACGCCATTACAAGAATGTTTTAAGAGCTAAGAAAAGGATTAGATATGTTTGAATAATTATGCAAACATGAATTTGAATAACTCTAATGCAATCAGAACTCTGTTACAAAAATAGGCCAATCACAGTACAGTAGCCTAATAAATTAATGGTTGGGTACCTGCAAAGGAAGTCTTTTTTTAAAATACCAGCCTATTATTTCCATATTGAATTATTATGCGTAATTCATGATGAAACTTTTTTATTTTTTCAGGCAACGGTGCATGCGTTACTGCAAATAATTGGACCTCAGCTGGTTCATAGAGGCAGTAGGGGTAGCCCATTGACAACAGCACAACAGTTATTGATAGCCCTACGATTCTATGCCACTGGTACCTTCCATCGCGTTACTGGTGACCTGATTGGCGTGCATGAATCAACAGCATGCAGAGCTGTCGATAAAGTTACTACAGCAATCGCCAGGATAATGAGGCATCTTATAACATTTCCAAAGCAAAATGAGTTATCAGGAATTGCTGCCGATTTCGCTCAATTGTCTGGGTAAGTTTATAATTTTTGTTTAGAATTCGAAATTTAGCATCTACCCACTATATCTTCCAAATTAATGCCCTTGAAAAAGATTAAATAATTTCTTCAGTAGGCCTATTTACTGAATAATTAAATCATATTGCAAATGAATACTAACTTTTCATGTGAAATTTAACGACTTGCAGTCAAATATTTGTTAAGAATAAGTATAACTCACTTAATCTGTAGGCCGAGCGCCTATGGATCTATGAGATCCATCTTCAGAGGCCAAATATTTGACTGCAAGTCATTAAATTTCACATGAAAAGTTAATATTAACAACGCAGTTCGTCATGGAACAAGAAATCCAGAAATGAATACTTTTGAAATTAGTTTCTAATGAGTCCTGAAACAATTTGTTCACAATATTGAATTTTCACATAATTATCTATTTCCCACACAGCACATAAGCTTAAACTAAGTTTGTATTTTACTTGGTTTTAACACTGTCAAGCAAGTTGAGCGATCCAAGTTATTTCCAAGCTCAAATCAAGCTGTTTAATACAAGCTGGTATTCCCAAGCTTATTAATAACTTGGGTTTCACGGCATAATAATTAAGGTGCGTTTGGTGCGTGCGCAACTCATAAAGTTTCTTTTTTGTGCGCTAGTTTTGCTAGTAGCGTGTAGCGTGATCTCGTCAACATCGTTGTTATTTCATAGGTCCGCCATTGATTGCTAATTGCCATTACCGGATCACCGCCTCACGCAGCAATTTGCAATCTTTCAGCAATGTATTCAAGTTATTTAATTTTGATATTTCAATTGTTTGCCCACTCGAGCAGAGTTTTAGTTGAACATCAAGATTCAAGGTAAGTGTTTACTGAGTGCATGTATTCATGTATTTTGCAAGTATATACGTGCATATGCACATAATATTAATTTTAGGTAAGGACGAAAACATTGTGCATCATGTATTAACGGTGAAAATAGTCTTACTGGCTCCATATTAGCATCATCCTTAGACTATGATTCAATACGATTTTTGTTGCCATTTAAACAATACAGAAAAAAACAAGTCAATGATTAGATTCCTGGATTTCTTGTTCCATGACGAACTGCATTGTTATTATTAACTTGTTTTGTGAATTTAACGACTTGCAGTCAAATATTCATTAAGAATAAGTAAAATTTACTTACTCTATAGGCTTTCGAATCTTTGAGATCCGTTTTTAGAGGCGTGTTCCTAGATCATCAATGTCAGTTTTTTTTATTTCAGTTTTTTTCAATGATTAGTCTACAATAAGGTGTTACCTACCCTATTTTATTTTATTTTATTTCAGAAACCTAACTTTCTCCCATTGTTTTGTGAAGTAGTGAAGTCATCACTTACTAGGCTTTAAGCTAAAGCAGTGTAAACTTCTAGCTAGGCAAAGGCCTCGATCTATTATTAAATAAAATAATATCAATTATTCATATGTATTATCTTGCTGTGCAGAACTGACCTTTTTGAGTCGCGGCGGACGCGTTTCGAACTATGTTGTTCTTCTTCGGCGCTTGGTTGCAGACCAGTCATAGAACAACATAGTTCAAAACGCGTCCGCCGCGACTCAAAAAGGTCAGTTCTGCACAGCAAGATAATACATATGAATAGTTCTACTGCAGTTCACAAAAAATGGATAACTACAACAATAATAATATCAATAATATTATTATTATAATTTTTTTTCTATTATTTATTTTGCATATTATTAGCTTTGCCAGAAGTCTAGGAGATCCAGCTTAAATTTATTGCCTGCAGACTAAGTTTGGCACTGTGCAACAGCAAAAATGAACAGTTTTTGATCTGATAGATAGTATTTCTTGTTTTGACTGAATGAGAATTAGATAGATAGATATAAGGAGCATCCGTTGACCTCCTATAAAAGGGGTATTTGGACTTAATGAAACGAATTCGTTTTTTGCGCAAGCGTATTTTTAAAATAGCATCTACGCCCAGTGCTGTTTTAGTGATAGAACGCCGTACCGGTACCTCTTATGGGACAAAAAACAAAAAAAAAAAATTTGTAACTAGGTGAGCCATTATGCGATTGAAGCAATGTAGAGCTATCAACTGTGTCTACTTGGCGCGAGACTGTACCTAAGTTTATCAAATTTATTACTTTTTCTTGTAAAATCTAGCTATCTAAAAACTTACACTTTTTGAATGAATGAATTTTTATTGCCAAATAAAATGAATATTATTACAAATAAAAATAATAATTAAAAATACAATAGATTTTGGCGTGACTGGAAAAAGAAGCCTTGAGCTCCAGCCACGAGTTCTAAAATAATAAATACATTTTTGAATATAACAACAGCAGCACAAATGAAACAATTCTATTGATAGATGATAATTTACGGATGTTGAACTCTATCAACATTCGCAGTACACAATAATCAGATTATTAATCAATTATCATTATCAATTATCAGAATTATTATCAAATTCAGATAATTTACGGATGTTGAATTCTATCAACATTCGCAGTACACAATAATCAAAATATAAGTGCACAGAAAAATAATATAATAATAAAATTGTCAAGTTTTAATAATTTTCACACAATAATGAATAATTAATTCTGCAAAAAATGGTGATTCAGCCAACTCAGTTCTCAATTTTAAAATAATAGTTTTGTTTTACCCACGATTTTATTAATCTCAATTTAGTTTTTGTTATTTTATCCTTAATAAAGTCTTCCGGAATTCTATTTATTAGTTTCTTACTCTGATATTCCAATTGGTGTTTACTGGATGTTAATGAAGTAAAATTAATATTGAAAGCATTTACTATTGTTGGCCGCATATTATAAGGGACTGTGCGACGGGTAAATTGATGTGTATTTTTATTAATAAAGAGAATTAAATTTGTCACATAAGTTTGACGTAACGTTGGTAGATCTATCTCTTCAAATATTAGTCTGCTGGGATAGAGTCTGGGTCTTCCAAGCGCAGCTCTAATAATATGCTTTTGTATTATAAAAAGTTTTTTAAAATGAGTGTCATACGCTGCTCCCCATACTTCTATATTATAATGGAAAAGTGAATGAGCATAAGCGTAGTAGATCGTTCTCAAAATATTAAAGTCTTTTAATTGGTTGATCCTGTAAAAAATTGTTATTAAATATTTCAGTTTGAAGCATAGATTCTGAATGTGAATGTCCCATTTAATATGCTGATCCACGGAAACACCTAAATATTTGATTGATTTTACTCTCTCTATTGATGGACAAGTGCAGTTAACAGTGATGTTGTTATGACTGTGTATTATCAGATCAAGCTCATCTGGAGGCTGACCACTTCTGTTGGGGGAAAAAGATATGTATTTAGTTTTACTCGCATTTAGTGTTAAAATATGGCTGTTCAGCCATGATTTAACCATTTCAAGACCACGATTAGCAGAATTAAATGTTTCATTCCATGTTAATCCTGAGAAAATTAGAGCAGTGTCATCGGCAAAGGATAGTGTAACACCATTTGGAATTTCGATTTTCAATAAGTCATTGACATAAATCAAAAAAAGTAGCGGCGATAGTACAGTTCCTTGTGGAAGTCCAAACTCTTTAATTTTTTGAATGTCAGTTTTATAATTTAGTGTTAAAATTTGGATTCGATCAGTCAAATAGCTTGCAAATAATTCTTTTGTTATTCCTCTTATTCCACAACATTCTAGCTTATGAAAAAGAATAGAATGTGGTATAGAATCAAAAGCCTTTGCTAAGTCCAAAAATATAGCCAGTGTTTTTTTATTACTATCAAAATTTTTATTTATTAAATTTGTCAAGTGTAAGACAGCATCTTTGGTGGATTTACCTTCTTGAAAACCATACTGGTTATTCGAAATAAAATTGATTTTTCTAAGAAAGTCCATCAATCTAACCTTTATAATTTTTTCCATAATTTTTGATAAATTGGTTAGTAAGCTAATAGGTCTATAGTTTTGAGGATTTGCAAGGTCCTTGGATTTAGGTATTGGTTTTATTAAAGCTATCTTGAATTTTTTCGGAAAATATCCCAATAAAAAACACCTATTTAAAATGAATTCCAGAGGGCAAACAATGAATTTTGAGATTTTTTTTAAACATATTCCACTAATGTTATCCACACCTGGAGAGGAGTTTGGTTTAATTTCCTGTATAAATTTATTAATTTCCTCAGTATTGGTTGGATTTAGGAATAAACTATTCAAAGGTCTCATGGAGATAGACTCTGGGATTTCAATTCGATTATTCTGCAACAGATTATCAGCATAAGACTGGCCAACTGTTGCAAAATGCTTATTTAATACGTTAGCTTCAATTTTGGGTTGAAAATCCCTATTTTTGCTGTTTGTAATCTCCTTTATGCATTCCCATGTTTTCTTCATATTACCCTTATAAAATTGAAATTTTTTGTTGTAATATTCAATTTTTGCATTTTTTATCACGTTATTCAAAGTGTTTCGGTACTGTTTATATTCCTCTTTCAATCCATTATTGAATGGTTGCTTATTCAACTCGCTATGCATCTTGTCCCTTTTTCTAATAGAGTTAATAATGCCTTGACTTATCCATTTTTTTAAGGGTCTCCTTTTATGTGGTATTTTAAAAGTTTTTGAATTTTTTCTTATGTGGTCCGTCAGAGTATTAACAAAATTATCAACCAACCCATCAATGTTTCCTGAGTTATTATCAAGTATATTATCCCATCTTTCATTCTCCAAGCAACAATAAAGATTCTCATAATCGATTTTTATTCTACTATTAGTCAATCCATTACTTTCAGGTTTTGTTCTGTTATTATTTATATGCATGGTTGTGATAAAGTGGTCGGTAATATTTGATTCAATTATAGCTGCTAATATATTCTCAGGATTTATATTATTATTTTTAAGAAAAATATGGTCAATACATGTCTTTGTATTATTTTGAACTCTTGTTGGTTTATTAACATAAGACTTGAATCCATTCAGATGAAAAGCGCTCAAGTATTCGTTAGTGAGATGACTGTTTTCTAATAGATTCAAGTTCATATCGCCTACTATCAAAAATGTACTTCCATCATTGGTATTTTGCAGGAGCAAATCGAAACTGTTAATAAAATCTGTAATATTAAGAGAAGGTGAGCGGTAGACGGATATCAGAGTATATTTCTTATCTTCAATTGTGAATGCGATTGAGAGAGAGTTGGCCTTATCTATTTCAAGTTCTATTTTATCGAAATCTATGTCATTGTGAATGAATATACAGATACCATCACTCTTAGTATACTTATTCTTTTTATAAATAGTTCGGTATCCCTCTATAAGAAAATGACACTGACAGTCTTCAGTTATCCATGTTTCGGATAAAATTATTACATTAAATATTGTTTCACATTGATTTAAATAACATATAAATTGATCAAAGTTCTTATTAATGCTTCTTATGTTCATATGTAATAAGTTGACTAAATTCTCTGAACTATTGCTTAAATAATAATTAGGTTTGAAAGTAGCAATATCGTGTACTTCGAATGTATCATAGATACCAAAATCGATTGCTTCTTCTACGTTAAATGGCATTTGCTGTTATGAATAAAAATTAAGAGAAAATTAAGATGAATAAAGAAAAAACCAGCTGAGAAAGCCGAAACGAGCCTGCAAACTCCAGCAAACAACTCAATAAGTACACTAGACAATAAGTATAAAATGATGCCCAGAACCTCAATTCAAGCAATTCTAAATTATTTCCAGTACAGCATAAATGCAACAAACATATTCCGAAAGAAAAGAGAAACAAAAACAAAACAATACAACGTATGCGATCCACTACTTCATGAATAAATAATTTTAAATTTCCTATAAAAAAAAACTTTAGTAGGCCATATTAAGATAATAGTCTAATATAAAGAGAAAAGTAGCCTATTTCAGATTATATAATGTGACAGTACGCAAACTTGGAAAAAAGAAAAATCAAAGTAAGTTACAGTATATAAAAGAAAAAAAAAATCATGACAGAGACAAAAGATTTAGATTTCCAGCGTAAAGTCAGTAATATTTTGATATTTTGAATTACTCAAAAAGTTTGAGATCTTCATCCTTGACTATTCTCTTAGCTGGCGAATCTTGCGTTTGACGTACGAGGATTTTCCCATCCTTCACCCACACGAACTTCAATTTGCACTCCCTCTTCAAAAATCTTGCTTTCCCTAGTAAGAGCTTATTTGCGGTTGTTAAGTGTTCATTTATATAAATGTTTCCACGAGGTAGGCCAGCGTTCAAGTCCGTGGTCATTAAATTTCTTTTCGCTTTAGCTGCCAGCAGCCAATTTAATTTAGTTCTCCTAGTCGTGAATTTACAAATAATTGGTTGGATCTTACCTTTCACTGTCGGAACTCGATGTGCAATAGATATATCATCGTTCTTAAATGGAACATTGATGACCGCTGCAATGCACTTAATAATCTCGTACACATTTTCACCTTTCGTAGTCGGAACGCCAGCTATTTCCAAATTGTCAATACGAGATCGTTGTTGAAGTTCTTTAATTTCACTATGACACGCATGGTTTTCCAGCTTCAAACGTTCGCATTCTTTTTTTAGATTAGCATTATCAGTTTGTAGGCTTTTCATGGACTCCCTGATTTCATTCACAGTGGTTGTAAGGGCGGCCAGTTCTTCACTGAATACTGCAAACTTTTCATTGATGAATTTCTTTAAGGAGTTAACTGTACATTCGAGATTTTTATCCTCAGCAGTATCACTATTATCACTAGTTGAGGTGATACATTGATCACACTTCCACGAATTTTTGAAATTTACATTCTTGTCTAGCTTACGAAAGTTTTTTAGTGATTTAATACGCATGCACTTTGGATGGTATTTATTTTTGCATACGGTACACTCAATACATTCCTTCAAGTCGATTACAGTTTCACACTCGCTGCACTTGTTTGCCATACCTCACTGAATTTTACGTAGAATATTAAAAATATACGGTTTATAGGTTGGGTTTTAGACAACCTTAATTATTGTTATTAACCGGAGTCTACACGAACGGCTATCTAGCTGAAACGGTTATCGGCATTAGAGATAAAAACATCCGATCACTACGGCTGCTCGAGTAGAACTGAATACCCTGTACTGAATAACTGAGTACACTGATTACCTTACTTTCCATTTTTGTAACAAACTGTTATTTGGAAAATTATGCAATAATACATGTAAACTAGGTTTTTGTGCGATTTTTATAATATGCCCTTGAAATCTGTAAAAAATTAAATTTCTACAGTAGGCCAGTTAGTCAGCATATACAGTTTTTTCCAGTAAAAGCAGACATAACTTTTAAGGAACCACAAGTTTGATATGAGTAAAAAATTTCAAACTGTCTCAGACAAATAATCTTTGTACTCACAAGTTAGTTTGAAGAGAATGACAATTGAACAAACTTGTGAGATACGAGCCGATATGGCCAAGTTAAAAATGAATGCTGCTGTGCAGAAAGGTCTCCATGGTCTAGTGGTTAAGGCGCCCGACCGGCAATTGGGAGGTCTGTGGTTCGATTCCCGGTGGTGACTGATATTTTTGTACAGTAGCATTCATCGATTTCCATCAGCTATTCAATACTGTTGTCAATATCCGCCTTTGCGGAAGTCTTCAGTATAAACTAATAGTACTCAAAGGAATTCGAAATTAATAAATTCTGTTTAATCTTTGTACTCTTATCTTATCAATTTAAAAAGTTTTCCCGCGGGCGGATCCCTTCTGATTACCCCCCAGACCCCCCGGAACATTGCGTACCTGAACCTATATTGTTACAAAAACAGCACTGTCTATGTCTATATTAATAACTTAATATTTGCTAAATTAAATAATTTATTCGTAATAATCAAATGCTAATACTTTTTTGCTGTAATACCGTAGATTACAAATTTAACATCTATATTTTATATGCAAATTACAATTTTTTGTCACATAAAGTATTTATTTTTCAGCTGAAAGTAGCCTACTCATGTCGGTGGGAGGGAGAGATGCTTAGGCAATGACTTATAATTGCTTGAGACGGTGTCTAAGCTACGCAGTCGCAAACAAATTGTCTTATTCAGGTGTAGCAGCTAAGGACCAAGAAAATAGCCAAGACCACGCAGCTCTGCAAAGTTATTAATGGTAGGTTTTTTTAAATGCTCTATCAGGAAGCTTGTTTGAAGGTTAGGACATCGGCCTCACACATTAACAAAACTTGCTTCAAACTAAACCTTATACCTACTTATGCTAGAATGCAAATAAAACTACCTAACAAACCCCATAGAAACCTACAATTCAATGCAGAATATGAATTAGACTACATGTTAAACTTCTTAGACCTCACTATCACAAAACTAAATAACATACACAAATTCAAAATCAACAGGAAACCAATTCTCACAGACACACTCATTCACAACTCATCCAGCCATCCACATCAACACAAACTTGCTGTTTTTAACTCCATGATCTTAAATAATGATCCACTATCACAAGCTGACCGACCACCAAGAAGAAATTAATATGATCAAATATTTGCTCATATAATATAAATATATTAGCTCAACAAAATCCTAAATAGGATATCCTTAGCTCAATAGAATCCTAAATAAAATGAAAACCAAAACAGATTTGTCATACACATATTTCAACAAAAAAACACATATTCAAAATCTACAGGACTTTTGACTTTGTGCAGCACAAAGTAGTACATATTTTTCAAGAATCTGTATTTAACACAGCATTCAGAACAACAATTAGCCTTAGACACCAGCTCCAACAAAAAACATCTCACCTAACAAACAGCAAAATATGTTTTCCATAACCCATTAAAGTTTGTCATGTAACCAACTACATTAACATTAATTTATTTTGTCTTTCTAATTCAAAATTCAGAGTCAGATTAATATAAGGCAATGCAAAGATCAACCTTACATACATTTTTAATATGCCCTAGGCCTAATTTTCAGATTCAGTTATCTTGAAATGCATATGTCCATCAATTAATGAAAAAAAAATTAATGATCCTGACATGCATATGTCCAGCAATTAATGATCCTGACATATGAATCAGCTGGCCTTTGTCAGTAACAAAGCTACACAAGGCATCACCCATCCTTCACTCATACTTGGGTTAAGATACACCTGTTTGGAGTTCCCATTTCAAAGTTAACTTGACCATGTGGATTCATTGATTTCATCAATTTCAATTGATGGTCCACCCTGACTTGTTGAGGCGTTTAAACAACGTTTCCTAAAGTGATCTATTGTCAGTAGTTTCATGTCACTGAAATGACAAAAACACTATTATTTTACAGTTGCTGTGAAGAAAATTCACCCTTCATCTACTGACCAAGATTTGTAGGTCTACATGTGTCACTGGTTGCAGCAAGCCAACTCAAGGATCCCCAAAAAGTAAGAATACTTATTTAAGTTATTTTAATTATTTATCCTCCAAATTGCGTCATAGTTCTTTCCTTTCAGAAATACATTTTTTTCATAATTGTCCATGATAATGAATTAAAGTGTATATGATGTTGAAGATTCATCTTGTTTCCACTAATATATAATAAAAACTTAGAAAACACAAGTGGAAATTATGACTCATGTTATGGCATGACAGCCATTTCACTCTGATGTTAAGAGCATCATCAGATGAACCACAGTACACTGAGTATACTGTGAGTCATCTGGCAATGCTCTTAACATCAGAGTGAAACGGCCGTCACATCATAATGTGAGTCATAATTTCCACTTAGAAGTGTTTTTCAAGTTTTTATTATAAAATGTATAGATTACATTTTATGGGTTTAGTATATTACATAACAAGTGTGGTAAGATGGTGTTTACTGTATGAGTATGAAGTTTATGCACAAGATGAAGTTGAGTGCAGAATTATCTTAAGAGTTTATTAATCACCTCACCAGATGTGTTATATACGTTAAACACAGCAACTCCTGGTGAAATGGGCAATAATGATCTTAGATCAGCTGATCTAGCTTTTGATCAAATGTTTTATCAGTGATCTAGCTGGCCTGACGCGCATTGCTATGTTCTCATAAAAATTCTCCTTGATTTTATTATTCGCCACCTCCCACTGAGGCTGCATTTCAAATTTCTAGCTGCATTGGTTAACAGATGTCATCCACCTGGCATAATTACATTTCATCATACCCAGTTGTATGTTTCCTATATTGCAAGGCTCTGACTGCACGGTAGCCTACATGCAAAGTGCAAAGTCTTTTGCTGTTCTAAGACAGCGTAAATAACGCCGCTAAGGGGCCTGCCATATGATTAAAAACTGTTGACTTCTATCAGCTGTTCCTTTAAGCTGTTTGGCCGGCAAGTTCAGTAGGTTAGGTCTATAAAATGGATTAGTTAATAATAATTATTAGCTCCCCTATTAAAATTTATGGTCAGAAATCATCCCCAATATTCACACAACATATTCCCAAAGTTTCATGCCAATCTGTCAAGTAGTTTTGAAGTCTATAGGGAACATACATACATACAGACAGACATTCATTTCTATATATATAGATTACTAGCAAGTAGCCACCCATAAGTGTCATTTGATGATCTTTACCACACAGTGTGTGGTAATAATCATCAAGTGACATCAGCTGACAAAAAAAGATAGTATATTACACTACAAGTGTGTGAAATGGAGTTTACCATACAAGTATTATAAGTTAATGCATGAGATGAAGTCAAGTGCAGTATATTATCATACACGTATGGTAAACATCTTCCCAGATGAGTTACAAATGATATTTTTTGTCATACTAGTCTGAAATATAAAAATAATAAAATTTGAGCAAGTACAAAAAGCATCATTAAACATAACCTCAAAATCTACCACAGTAGTAAAATACTAAAAATTTATCTGAGATCAGCTGTTTTTCCAAATTCTGAATCAGCTGGAATGTGGTAATATCCATTAACACACTGAAAAAGGATGCAGTAATGAAAATCTGCTGTTCTTTCTGTAAACAGTTGTTTACCGGCTTGATTCAATGCTTGGTAAAGTGGTGAATATGTATGAGTATGACAAAAATATTATTACCATATTGAGAAATGGGTACACTGCCAGCACATATTTTTGTATTTGTGCTACACATCTAGAGTGAGCTACTTCAGTCATATTATGATTGCCACCTATCACTGATTTAAGTGACAATTTGGTTTAAATTAAGCTGTAGCATTTGGATGATCACTGTTGATTAAAATATATAATGGCTCTAAATGCCATTACTGTTGCCAGAACTGTTTGCACATATATGTGCATTCATGACATTTGCCCTATCAACCTACTTCCTCCATTTTAATTGTGATTCTTTTTTTCAGGGCCTTTGTAGAAGAAAACCCTCAAGCAGCTACTTCAGAATAAACACTGCTGTGTGTGTTGTATACATTAAAATTATTTTATGAAGATTCCTTCTTTGTACATATAATTTATCCCCAACCCCTACTAACTATGAAAACTATATACATTGCTTTACAAGTGATTTGGTAATCAAACCTGTTAATTTTATCATATAATACCTATATGCTTTATTTAAAAAAAATTAAAATACTATAGTTTTGTCCAGGAAATTATAGTGTTTCTTCAAATGTTGCTCTCCAATTTCAATATTGTTGTTATTCAACAGCAGTGTTTCAACTATTGTTATTTTGCTGATTTTTGTTGATAAAGTTCAATCAGCTACCTAAAAGCCTGTTAATAACTTGGGAATGTAAGTTTACTTTAAGCTTACTTTAGACTAGTTGTAATAAGCTTGTTTTTAGCCTGGTATTATAAGTCAGTTAATAACTTGATAATGCAAGTTTACTTTAAACTTACTTTAGCCTAGCTTAAACAAGCTTGTTATTAGCCTGGTATTGTAAGTTAGTTTTAAGCTTGTAACCTCAAACTTAGAACAAGTTGAGAAAGTGGTAACTTCGAAGCTTAAAACAAGCTATTTTTAAGCTTAAAAGCTTGTTTACCCAAGCTAAAGTTAAGCTTGTGAGCTTGTTGTTTTAGGCTTGAAACAAGGTTGGAACAGGTTTATTGTGCTGTGTGGGTTGTTACTGTTGTCAATATTCGCAAATCAAACTTCTTCAGTGCCATTGAGGGAATTAAAATGAGAATTCGAAATTTAGCATCTACTTTCTATCTTCTAAAGTTATAATGCTCTTAAAAAAGAACAATTTATTCAGTATTTCCTGAATAATTGAATCATATTGCGCATGAATTGCAAATGAATTCTTTTTAAAATCAGTTTCTAATGATTCCTGATACAATAAATCACAATATTTTCTTTTCTTTTTGCAGGGATAACTTTCCAGGTGTGATGGGGGCAATTGATTGTACACACATCAAAATCTCTTGTCCAACCCGGGAACAAGAAGGAACTTATATCAACCGCAAGGGTTTTTATTCTGTGAATGTGCTAGCTATTTCTGACGGGAAAATGAGAATCAGAAATATTGTTGCTCGCTGGCCCGGTTCTACACATGACAGTAGGATTTTCAGGGCTTCTAGAATTAAAGACCATCTCGAAGAAAAGAACTATGATGGCCATCTGTTGGGGGATAGTGGATATGGCTGCAAGAGGTACCTGCTGACTCCATTCTTGAATGCAGTGAACCATGCACAAGCCCGCTACAATAAAGCACACTGTAGAGCACGAAATGTGGTAGAGAGAACATTTGGGTTGTGGAAAAAACGCTTTCCTTGCTTGGCTTTTGGGCTTCGAACGCAGGTGGATCGTACTCTACGGATCATTGTGGTGACTACAGTGCTTCACAACTTGGCCCTTGAAAGAGGTGAAGTGCCAATGAATGACTTCGACTGGCAAGAAGATGAAATGCCTCAGGTAATTAACCAAGAAAATAATGAAGGAGGCTTCATCTATAGACAAAGGATTGTAGATGCTCATTTTATATAAAGTATAATGACATCATGTATCTTAAGTATTAGTGCTACATTTCACTTTTGTCTTAGAGTTTTGTAGGTTTGTTGTTTGTTTTTATTCTAGCTTGTCTGCTGAAGCTGTCATTCACAGCTTTCTGTACCAATGCTGTTATTTTTCGAGTTATCGTTAAATTTTGATAGTCTCAATTGCTCTTAGTTGATTAAATATTTTCAAGTGTTATTTTGCTGTAGGGTCCTATTTCATCTTCATTTTGTAAGTTTTGATTTTCTCTATGCATCGTTACATACAACTTCTGGGACTATTTCTCCTTGAAATCGTACTCTCCATGGTGAGCAAGGGCTTACAAAACTCATAATTTATGTTGAGTACCTTTCCAAATTTGTAATTTTTTTTTCTTATTTTTTTCGATTATAGGAATTATTAGTGGCAATTATTTACATTTTTATTGTCAGAGCTGACATCTTTTATGCTCATTAATAATTTTGGTTGTGCATTGTTTCTGGAACTTTGTATGATTCAGTGGATCACAATCTCTCATTTATTTAGTTTAATTATTATTCAATGCAGCGCTACTGCGAATTTCAATGATTTTCCATGTTTTTTAATTGGCACTTTGTGCATTCCAGAACTCATCTTATTTATTATATAAATACTTATTTTAATGCAGCACTTCCACGCATTTTATTTGATAAGTGTTGTCTCTTTGTATTTTGGTATTTTTATGCCACATCTCTACATTATAGCACATTTATTACTCTGATTATTCTGTGCTATTACATATCCAGATTTATTATAGTATTGTATTTCTCATTTGTGCATTTCCGCAAATTATTATCCAAGCTAAACGTATTAATTGTCTGTGATGTTTTCCATGACAAAATACTTAATTAACAACCTAATATTAAAACTGACACTGTATTTCACTTTTATATATTGTTTTACTCACTTATATTGGAGATGCTTTAGGGATGCATTTTACAAGAGGCTGACGAAGCTTCTTTTCAGAAGTGAAATGCATCCCTCAAGCATCTCCAATATAAGCGAGTAAAACAATATATAAAAGTGAAATACAGTGTCAGTTTTAATATTAGATAGTATTATTTGTATCTAATGATTTTTGCAGTTCAAACCTCACATGCTCGTTTCTTAATTAAGGGTGTTTGCATCATATGTGTGTTCAGCATTCTTCATTTCGGCGATCATGCGCTCCTAAATTATATTTGAATATATGTATAATAAGGTCATTCTATGTGCAGTCGACACCACAAGTGTAATGGAGTGCTCAAAAGAGATATTCTAATCAAGACTCAAAAAGCAGTTTCGGTCTTGAATCTCTGGCTCAATAAAAATCACCTTAACCTTAACACCAATAAAACAAAAATTCTTCAATTTACAGCATCTGTCATACGTTACAGTGATATTCTGGGGTGGCCAAGACACTTACCTTGGTTCATTGCGTTTTTATTTAATGCATTAATTATTATTACTGTTTTTAACAAGTACTACTGCGCTATTCACTATTATGATTCAATTATTTTACATTTTCATTTTTGCAGTCCAGCGCTTTCGCGCTTCTTGATTACTACTTGAGTTAATTTGTAATTTTACAGTTTTTGCAATTTGGCGCTTCTGCACATACTTTCATTTCTACTTTTCTATCATTGAATTTGTATTTGCTGCCATGGCGCACTCAGTTCATTATTTTGTAATCATGTGCATATAGATTGCACCCTTTTGAATGTATTTTTGTTTTGAGTTTCCATATGACTACATATTTACTAAGTTATCTAATAAACTCATATTTATGCTTTCATTGTCTACAAACCTTTCTTGTTTTATTGAGCTCCAGTGTGAAAATAACCGCTTTGCCTGTAAGTGCTGTCCGCTCTTGCATGCACAACGGTTTCTCACTATATTATGTGAGAATTTGTTGCCAGCAGTAATTAATCATAATTTCAAATTCCATACAGACCATATTCAGTCCTCATTCCCAACAATTATTATTATTATTATTATTATGTTATGAAGGGACGGATTCAAAGATCCAGAAGATTCAAAGATCCTCACACGTCAACCGAAGCTTATTGTGTGTCCCTAGTACGTTAGTTGGGCAAACCAATACCTGTGCCCTTTACAAGATCCAGGAGTTTTTTCCCTATGCTAACGTCCCATTCATCACCTGGTTGTTTGCAGCCAAACAGAGCCCTTCTCCTTGCCCCGAGTCTCTCGCAATCCAGTATGATGTGCTTGGCAGTCTCTTCAGACTGATTGCAAAGCCTACACATCTGACTTTCATTTCTGAGTCCAATTGTGTGGAGATGTTTCCTGAAGTGGCCATGTCCAGTTATCAGAGCAATCAACTGCTTGACCTGACCTCTACCCAGCCTCACCAGCCAGTTGGTGAAGTAGGAGCTTGTGTCTGCTAGCAGCCTTTTGCTAGGTCAAATCCCTCTCTGAGGAAGAACTGGCAGAAAGCAGCCGAGGCTGCTTTACTGTGATGTAAATTGATCTGAAGGACCCTGGGCATTGTCCTTGACTGTTGATTCAAATCGAGGAACCTGCCCTGATGGGGTGGAACCTGATAGGTTTGAGGGCAAGGCAACTTCTGGAGTTACCTTGAGGTTTGGTTCTGGTTCGTATTTGGAAATTCATGTGGTTCCCACGAGCAGCTAGGGAAGTGGAGTCAACCCGGACAGAGCCCCGCATGCCCGGGCAAGGCTACATACTGCAGGAGGTCGCCCGGTGTCCTGCAGGCACCGTTAGATAGAGGAAAGGGTGGAGGGAGGGGCTGGGATGAAGAGAAGGATAAAGGATAGGTTTCTAGGATAATGAGGTCAACGGACAGTTGCCCTTTTAGTCGCCTCTTACGACAAGCAGGGATACTGTGGGTGCAATTCTACTACCCCCACCCACTGGGGACTTCCCAACAATTAGGTATTGTGTCAATAGGTATGTAAGAATTTATATTGTAACAAATGTTAATATCCACTAAAAATAATTATTCACTTAATGTTTGTATGTAAATAATATATTGTAATTAATTATTGGAAGAACGTCTTGTTATTTTTAGTGGATAATCCTTCCAAGCAGTCACAAGCGCTCGAGACAGAACGCTTGGTGCACAGCCATCACTCCCCAAGTATTAGGACTTATTTTGGCTACCGTCAACCGGGGCTACTTTGAACCACTTTTTCATGCTCCCACCTGCAAATTCGTTAGTCCAAATAGAGTTTAACCAATTAACAAAGTAAAAGGAAGTAGACTGTACATGATTTTAAACAAATTTTTCCTGTTCTCTATCCATTTCAAATTAAAACTAAATATAGCTTTATTCAAAAAATTATAAAGAAAAAATGTATACACAATTTTTAAACAATATTAGTCTTAATCATAACATTAATACTAAATAGTCTATTTATAATATTGAATACTGCTATTGTGAATAAAACCAAGTAAGACATCCCAAGGCCTGGCCTGTGTGGGATGGGTATCAGTGATTTCATTTTAATTTTAATGGATAACAGGAAATATGGAACAAAGTAATTTCTGCTCGGGGCTTTTTTGAACCATTCACTTATCTTAATGTAAACTGAATACAGTTTCACTATAGAAACCCCATGCCCAAGAATCTGTTAATAAAATAACACTGCAAATTAGAAAAAAAAACACTTACCTATTTATATATTTAAACATAAGAAAACAATTTTTAGATGTTATGTGGGATTTAACTTCATGACATCAGATTAGGCAGCTAGAACAAATTGCGGTGTTGTCAGACAGGACCAAACATACCACGGCCGCTAGTTGGTTTGTCATTTCAGCCAGTTCTTTTTGCTACACTGCAATTTGTTCGAGCTGCCCTATTTGATGGCATGAAGTATAATAGTTTTCCTTTGCTTTTATGAAATATATAATAATTCTTCAATTCAAGGGTAGTAAAGCTTTGAAATTAAAAACCCGAGTTCTAATTTGTGAGTTGATTTATTTGTACATTTATTTGAATTTTGTACATTTAGATTACTTTTTTGTGTAGACTGCCTGATAATTTGGTGGAAGACCAGTTCCATCCTGTAAAAATTCTTTTTCTATCCTCCATAGCTCCAATTCAGCTCTCTTCAAATCTAATTTAGCTTTTTTCAACTGAGTTTCAAGCAGTTCATTTTTGAAGTGGGCTTCTGTCATTTGAAGGCTATGAAGCTCCTCATTCCTTTTTTCAAACGCTTCTCTCATCTCCAAGATTGGGACAGCTACTGCTTTTTTTCTCATTTTTTCTGGTGGATTTTTCTCACTGAAAAATAAAGAGTATTACATAATACACGCTGTACCGCTTTGTAGTACATAATTTTCCACATTTCATCAACAACTAAAAGATAGTTTTTTTTTACTTTAGGCAGAGCAATTTTCAATGTATTGACGTTAAGAACCTGTGTGGTCCGTGAAGCATTGCTGTAAGAATTCTCATTATTTAAAAATGTACTGTGTCAAAGTTAGTGACCAATTGTGAAACAGCATCAACTTTACCATATTGAATATTCTATGTAGTTGGTGAGAATTTATTGCTTGCGTTCTTGACCAACAGCAATAAATAAGAACAAAATTTTTTTTCCGTTTTTGGAGAAAAACTACCAACAATAACGCTAATTCTTTATCTCTGCTTGTAACTAGAATTATTGTAATTGGCGGCGTCATTATCATACATCAGCTCAAACTCTCTAAAAAAAAGTAGATTATGTTCAAGTTGTTTGAAAACAAACGCTTTCTGGCTGATCGCTCAACTTTTCTGGCCAAGTTGTAAACATTCTCCCCACTCCATTTCCAGTCATTCAAACGTTCTACCCTCACCAACAAAAAATTAATTTATCGTGGCATTTAATGTAACCTGATCTCTTAAGTTGACGTACAGTTACAGTACTCACATTTTGGTTTTTTCTGTGTTCTCTTGCTGAAAATGATTCTCCATATCTCCATTCCCCAACGATCCTGTGGATATATCCAATTCAAGAGTGAAAGGTTCACTTTCTTGTTGCACCTAAAATTAAAAAAAAAAAAAAAAAAAAATGGAATTCTTCAGATACAATGCTGGAAAATGTAATTGAAACCCAAATTTATGTTTAATTCAGTATAACAGTTAATGCTTATAATGCATGGAATGTATTAGTTAAAATACTTATTATTCACTCACCAAAAATAACTTCTTAATTTTATGTTAAAAAATTTTCTTCATTTCGTAAGAATACTTTATAGTAGGCCAGCAAGAAAATTGCATTGTAGTGCTCATGTAATAAATTTATTTTAATAGGCCTGTTCATTAACATGTAAAAATAATTTTTCACTGCTTTCCAAGCTTATAAATTCAATCAGAAGTCATAGGTCAAAAGTCAAAATAGGACAAGAAGTCAAAAGGACAACATTAAAAATATCAACTTTTTAAGTGAATTCAACGACTTGCAGTCAAATTTTTATTAAAATAAGTAGTATTTCACTTACTTCTGGCCTTGAAGGCCTTGAAGATGGGTTTTAACAACTCGAAAACGGTCGGCCTACAGAAGTAAGTGAAATACTACTTATTTCAATAAAAGTTTGACTGCAAGTCGTTGAATTCACTTGAAAAGTTAATATTAACAACGCAGTTCGTGGAACAAGAAATCCAGGAATTAAAAATATAATGACAAATTTTAAAAATATGCCTTACCTCTACAACCACGGGAAAATGGTCATCATCATACTCGTTTTCAAGCGGGTTGGCAGTGTCACCCAACAATTGCGAGACATTCTCGTCAATTCTTGACAATGGTGATGGCTGGGGTCCACCACCTGTCCTGTACGCTTCTTTTCGTCTGGCGTCAAAATTTTCCTTAGCCTTAATTTTCATCCGTCGCCACAAACCTACAAAAAATTTAAACATTAGATCTCTACACATTATATAAATGTAATCACTAATCACTCCACAGAGTAAAGTTGGTGTGAGAAGATAATCAAGTTTTTGTGAATTGAAATATTAAATTCAGTGTTTCAACTATTCATTGCTTCAACAAAAGTGTTTGTACAGTTTGGGCAATCTATTTCGGTCACTGAAATCAGAATGTCATTGAATTTGCCGTGGAACAGCTTCTATAATAATGTGTTATCATTTTCTGGTTTAGTCAAAAGGCATAAGTCGATAGTCATCGTATAATCTTGCGCAAAATGTAAAAATGTAGGCTACACAGCATTGCCGAACTTTAGCCGCATAGTTCATATAGGAACGACATAATTGTTTACATTTATTGTTTGAAAAGTGATAGTATCACAATAAAGCGAGTACGTAGGCTGCGTTCTACATACATAGGGATAGGGTCAAATTAATCTGTATTGACAGATACTGTATCGTTTCTGCAATTCACTATAGCCTTAACCTTCTCATCAGTGGCAGGTATAATTGGATTTATACATCCCTCAATTTATTTGTATTGATTTGATTCATAATTTAATTTATATTAGTTGAAATATGAGTGATGCCCGGTTTCTCAGTCGTTCAATTAATATTTTATCAGTTCGATAACTCTATTGAATCTATAAGCATGAATATCTTGAACTGTCAATGAACTTACGAATAACTTATTCTTGATAAACTATATAGTGCCAAAATCCTGCCTATAAATATTTATTGAATCGTAAAATGTGCAGTTGAAGGTTATTTTTCAAAAATTATAAATCTAAACCAAGTAATTTAGTCGTGTACTAACATCTATCTTCAAATATTCCTACTATAAATTGTAATAGGCTAGATAAACCTTATTTGCAGGTGGGCGTACATAAGCATATGTGTCTATAAAATATAGTTGATGAAAATCCAAAAAGAATTAACATATAATGTTGATTTTTTAATAAAACGATGTCTTAGGCTACTTACCCATTAATGATTTATCATCTCGTGCTGAAACACCCGGAAAACTAGAATTGAATAGTAGCGAGGGTACTTGGACTCTCCCCCAAGCCATTTTTTTTCTGTGTATAGTTTCTGAATCATATTTTTTTGATTCTATTATAGGGAAGCTCTTTATAATCTCACTAAGAACTTCCCTATCATGGAAGCTGAAATTTTCAATTCTTTTTAACATTGTTAATTGGATGAAATTGTTGAATATTGTCAACAGCCTCAACACTCATCGGAAGGATGCAACTAAGGATAAACTAACCTCTTGATCGAACGGCTTGATTGAAACTTGCACAACTTACATTTGTTGATGATTGTCATAAACAGACCGCTCAATTCCCAAACCAGAACATAATTTCTGAAGAATTATGCATTAAATCATTGGACAGATAGTATAATGATGATACATATCAATTTTTAAAGCTACTTATAATCAATCCAATATAAGCCAAACCAATTTTCTCCCAGAATCATGGCGTACGCTATATAATATTTGGCAGACAAAGATCAACCTGAAATAAATCAAATTCTAATTTCAGTTCACAATTCAGTGAATCTCTACAACACAAATTATAAGTGAAAGCAGTTATTATTAATCATTATGAATATTCGGAAATGAGATCCAGACTCAGTAATTTCATATGAGCCGCCAGTAGCTGTTGAAAAGTTACAAGCCAATCAGAGAACAGCCGCTGAGAGCCTCTACAATGTTGCCAAACGTCACCCGTAGTTTAGACACTGTCGACATAGGCTGGATTGCAGAAACGGTGTCTAAACATTGTCTATGATCAGACACTGGCTAAACACCGAATCGGCTTGCAAGAACGATGTTTAGAGGAACCATTGTCTAAACGATGTCTATCTCCGTCAAGAAAGCCGCCATTTTTAGATACTCGCCAGTAGGTTGTTTAAATCGTGTTTAACCTCATTTCTGGTTGTAGGTTGTAGGCTGTGTTGTGTGTTCTACATACATATATAGGGGTAGGGTCAAATTAATCTGTATTGACAGATACTTTGTATCGTTTCTGCAATCCATTATAAACCTTATCATCAACGGCAGGGATAATTGGATTTATAGATCCCTCAATTGATTTATATTAATGTGATTCATAATGTAATTTATATTAGTTGAAATATAAGTGAGACATATAAATCTAAACCAAGTAGTCGTCGCGTGTAACATCTATCTTAAAATATTCCTACTACAAATTATAATAGATAAACCTTTGCAGGTGGGCATACATAAGCATGTGCCTATAGAATAAAGTTGAAGAAAAACGAGTGAATAATACGAGTATAGGCGATCAGAAGTTGGCCGAAAGATCGATCGTCGCGAACTCTGGGCAGCATAAATTGGCAGCAGTGTAGTGAGTTGGTTGCATTGTTCATAATGGCTAACATTGGGAAACTTATCATAAAAACAGGATTTAAAGAAGTTAATTGCGATTTTTTAAGGAAATGTAATCTAGAAAAAGGGAAGAACCTTGTAGAGAGTAATCATGTTTTTGATGTTGAAAAGTGCGAAGTTATTATACGTGGAAAATTGATGAGACAAACTAGCATCAATCCTGTTTTACAATCTTTTTGTCAAAAACTTTCCACTTTGTTTATCAAAAGTCAACTGGCTAGAGGTGGCAACTGCCTAAATCCGCCTCTGATTACAATAAATTAATATTTTGCAACAAAAACATAACCTCAAAGCTGTTATTAGAATTGATATCTTTAATTACAAATATCAATCACACAAGTGCATAGAAAACGTCTCATTTTCATCAATCAGTAATTTTTTACACATAAAATAATTTGTAAATATAATATAACTCACTTAGTCCTTCGAACATTAGAGATCCATTTCTCCTGTCTATCCTATTCGTAAGGTCGACCAGGAAATGAATAGAATGAAACACCTTTTCCTTCTATATTCTAATAGGTATTACTGCACCCATACACACAACACATAATACGGCTCTTGGGCATTTTTTGTATGTTCGTCTAAAGAAATATTTTTTGAAAAAACGTATTTGAAGTGAGACAATTTAGCACACAAATTAATTGCGATCAGATTTTGACTCACTAAGTTAGTGCAAGATCCTTCGCTCGGAGCGCTGTCGGTCGATCTCCAGATCGCCTATACTCTAATTAGTGCGGTATTCGTAGTTGAGTCTTCTCTCCTTAGTAAACATATAAGTCGCCCATATGGCCCGTAGAGTATACTCTCGACTCAGAGAGTGAATAAACATAGTACGGTACGCTCTGCTCCAGTGTGGACTAGGAAAAATCTGAGTTTACTACAGAGTTTACCCTCCACAGTTTTATTCACATGAATTTCGCCTTAGTTGTTACTAAGTTGAGCTATTGGGAAGTGATAGCCGAGTGCTGCAGCAGATATCTGTTCAGTCAGAGATAAGCTACAAAACTCCTGGGCGCTCTTTGTAAGGGTGACCGATTGGATTGGTCAGCAAAAGATACTCTGTTCTCTGCTGTAAAATCACTTCCCGATGGTTCGGAACCCACCTAAAACTGTAGGTCCAACTCATCAATCACCATCATCCAATTCATTACCCACTCACAGGTCTCAGACCTATGTGGGCTTCATCCTCCAAAAATAATTATAGATGGGTTGATCAGAAGAAATATTTATTATTGGAAGAAGTCTATTCAAGTAAATAGATTTTATCTTGAATAATTTAGAATCAAAAAACGATTGTTAAGATTCCTAGGCTACTATGTCAAAAATTATCAACCTACTTTATTAATATAAATTCCTAATGTTATTCTTCATATTTCAAATGCAGTTATCATTAAACTAATTAAACATATTAGTGATCTTTCGATAATATTGTGCATGGTAACCAATTGAATACTATAATTTTGTTTTATACGCGAGCTGCACAAGACCAAATGAATTTTGCTACCCGACTACCTGACCTAATTATAGACTCAAATAATTCATTGAATTGAACCCTTGAATAGGGAGTTTTTCTGGTGAAGTGCAGGATGAATCCCAAAATACACTACCAATACCGTTTCAGTTTGTTGAAGAATCAAAATCCAACAGTCAACCAACAAACCAGAACCAAGGACATGCAATTTATTCATTTGTCCACTTGCTACTTATTATAATAATTTAATTTAGTCAACTCCAATATACTGGAATGACAAAATAAGTTTGAGATAAAATAGATTGGAGGGATATAGAATAGGCTAAATGATTAATTTTCTTGTAATGAACTTCAAATTGTTTGAGAAAAATTGAATGATAAACCGGGCTAGTCAGCTCAGACCCTACCTTGCAAAAATCTTAGTAACGACTATCATTGTAAAAATTCATTATTATGTATCAAATGAAAATAAACTCCTCTGGACAGGGTTGTTCAGAGAAAATTGAATTGAATTGACTATAGTAGTGAAGTCTTTACTTGGTTTTATTCACTCCAAAGTGAGTAAACTGTCCAAAAACCCTTAAATAAAGTCTTTATTCGTTTTTATTCACTTGGCCCATAATATTGATTTTTTAAACGATGTCTCAAGCTACTTACCCAATAATGCTTTATCGTCTCGTGCTGACACACCAGGAAAACTGGAATTAAAAAGCTCTCGGATTCTCCCCCAAGCCAACTTTTTTTGTGCAGTTTCATAGCTAATTTATAGCTACGGTACTTTTTAGATTCGATTATAGGAAAGTTCTCACGCTAACCTTTTCTACTCTTTTCATCATTGCTGTCAACAGCCTCAAAACTCATTGTAAGAAAGGATGCAAGGACGATAAAGTAACCTACTCTGGATTGAACGACTGAAGCTTGCACAAATTAGGCTACCGTACCTCAAAACTAAAATTTAGCTCAATTCCTAAACCAGAACTTCAATTCTGAAAAATTATACATCAAATCATTGAACAGATAATAAAAAATGATACTATACATATTAATTTTTAAAGCTACTTATACCGTAATCAATACAATAATAAACCAAACCTAACTTTCCCAGAATCATGGCTTACGCTGTATAATAATTATTAGGGAGACAAAGATCAACCTGAAATAAATCAAAATATAATTTCAATTCACAATTCAGTGAATCTCCACAACACAAATTATAAGTGAAGGCAGTTATTATTAATCATTATGAATATTCGGAAATGAGATCCAGAATCCAGGCTCAGTAATTTCATATGAGCCGCCAGTTGCTGTTGAAAAGTTACAAGCCAATCAGAGAACAGCCACTGAGAGCCTCTACAATGTTGCCAAACGTCACCCGTAGTTTAGACACTGTCGACATAGACACCGGCTAGGAATCGTTTTAGCAAGCCGAAAGCAGTTCCTTCTTAGTCAGTGTCTAAGCCGACACTGTTTAGACATTGGTTGTAGACACCGTTTCTGCAATCCAGCCATAGACACCAGCTAGGAATCGTTTTAGCAAGCCGAAAGCAGTTCCTTCTTAGTCAATAGTCAGTGTCTAAGCCGAAACTGTTTAGACAATGGTTGTAGACACCGTTTCTGCAATCCAGCCAAAGAGTTAGTAGCAGCCTTGCTTGGTATGGAAGCCGGTGACCATCAATAAGTATCTAAAATGAATGAGTGTTTCCTTCTGCAATGAGGCTTCCCCCACCAGTTACCCAATCATTTTGGGAAACAGCTCTTCGACAAGGATGAGAATCAAGAGTCTTCATCCAAGTTCTGAATTAATTGTTCAGTTTGCAGTAAGCTACATGCAGGAGTTTTACTGCAGCAAATTTTCACTAAGTGAAAATTGTGCAAACACAACCCAAGTAGCAAAAAAATGTTTAAGCAATATTGTACAAAATATTGGTACAATGTATTTACAATATTGAAAACCATTGTTTCAACATTTTATAAATATTTAATAAATATTGTTTTGAAACAAACTTTATTTATCAATAAATATTTACCAAATATTGTAAAATATTAAAACAATATTGTGGAAATATTTTTTAAAGTTGTTTTTTATATTGATTGAATATTTATTTATAAACATTTAATCAATATTAACCAAAAGTTTTAAAAATATTTTTTAAACATTGTTTTAAAAATATCAAATAAATAATTTTATAAATCAAATATTTTAAAAATATTTGATAAATATTTATTGATAAATAAAGTTTGTTTCAAAACATTTTGGCACTGCATAATTCACAATGGCCCTCAGGGCTACGCCACATTCAATGTGATTCAATGTGACTTTTTAGTAACTTCTAGAAACTTCTAACTTTTAGTACTGTACTAGAAGCTGCTCCCCATGTCACACTTGCTACTTCATATCAGCTGTTTTGAAATAACAAAAAAAAAATTCAAGTTTAAGTGGAAAAGTAGATAAAGAATTCAGAGAAAAATCTGCAATATATTCAAAATATACAAACATTCAGATAATAATATACACCCAAGCAGCAAAATAATCAGTTGGGAAGTACTTAAAAAGTACTATAAAATCAGTTTAAATAACTTTTAAATGACTTTACAATGATTTATAATGCTTTAAGTTGGCAAAATTGTGATTTTCAAACTACTTGAAAATGATTTGAAAAGCACTTTCAAATGATGTGATGAAGTTCTTCTGAATCATTTGAAATCATTGATTTTGCCAACTTAAAGCATTTTAAATCATTGTAAAGTAATTCTATCAATGATGTTCAATCATTTGTGAATGCTTTAAACTACTTTATAATAAGCTAAAAAGTTCTTTAAAATTATGTTAAAGCATTTTCAAGTGATTTGAAATCAATGCAGGATAAAACCACTTTCAATAGCTCAAGAGTACCAAGTGAACAAAAGTTATGAAGACCCACTTGCTATATTTGTAATATAGCATGTTTTCAGTTTGATCACATGAAAATGTATTATTTACATTGATAACTAGAGTATTTAATTGCATGATGCCTACATAGGTCTGAGACCTGTGCGTAGGTAATGAGGGTGAATTATGATACAAAATATGTCAGCCGGAGTGGGAATCGAACCCACGACCGTAGCAGCTTCAGCCAGATAAAGTTTGCAATGCTCCAACCAACTGAGCTAGGCCGGTCCAACAAATTTTACTTGGAAGTGAGAAAAATGATGACACAACTTCAAAATAAGTGAATGAATAGTTTATTTAAAAAAAATATTCACAATTATCTATAAAAGTTTACATATAGGTTGTTGTCTACAGAGAAGGAGATTTCAATGTTCACCTCAACAGGGGTGACATAAAGACAGGTAGACTTCAAAATATTGTTAGAATGTTAATTTATTCCGGAGCATCCTTGAACCTACAAGATATCTGTACTACCTGAATGCCATAGCAACCAATGATAGTTCAAATTCAGGGTGTCCACTAAAAATAAAATAAAAATATTTCATATTGAAACAAAAGTTAAGTTGTTAGTCATATAACGCAGTGAAGTAGTTTCATACATTTTTGTATGAACTGTATGACGAACGTAAATAAATAGGGAACCTATTCACAAACCTAATGCAAAAAACCAGGGAACACAAAAGGCTTCCAGGGAAGCATCCTTATCGATCACGATATTGTTCAACATTACTCAGTCTCTTTTTCTTCAGTTGACAGCCTCTTTGCTCCATGATTTCTGCAAACAAAAATTAAGTCAACTGAATTTTAATTCAATTCTTATAGCTTCCAGTGCAAAGATAAATGAAAAACAAAGGCATTTGATTTATACAGGTTATGTTTATCATTAAAACAACAACTTGCAAAACTAAGTGTCCCTTTATATGAAAGGCTGTGCTCACAAGGTTACATCGGTTATGTAATAGGAATTGTATAAATTATGAGTGATGCAAAAATCATTATTATTGGAATTCATGGTATCATTGTAATTGTTTTTGTTCATCAAAATCTTTTTCCTAGTTACCCGAAATAGTGCCTATTTTTGCACTAACTATAGCATGCAAAATAGTATTTACAGAGTGTCCCACATAAGGTGTAACACCCGGAAATCCATAACTCTACATAACATTTCTGACAAAAAATGTCCAATAAAAATATGCCCTATCGGACTTCATTACCGAAATATATCGAAAAAAAACGAGTTTTTCGAGACGTGCCTACATCCTGCCATTAAACGATTTATAACTAAAAAACTACCCATCGGATTTCAATTTTGAGCCTACTAATGGAAAAGAAGAAAATTTACCAAAGGATAGATGTATTTTAATGTATAAATCATTTTCATAGTATTTGTTATAGTTAGGTAAAGTTCAAAAAACGATTTTTCAAATTCATAATCAAACAGATTTTTCTCAAAATGTTTTCAGGGAACTTAGCTGGCACATTTCATTAAAAACTGCGCAATTCATTAAGCTTCCAGATTAGCCCAAAATTATGTGGATAGGTTCACGACATAAGTTCACATAACATAAGAATTGGGCTTAAGCACTTGCAAAACACAAGGTTTTGATAACTAAGGTGAAAGCATATGATTATAAACTTACTGCAAGTCATAAGCTGTTTGCTGCAGCCATGATTTCACCGATCTCTCAATTTTTTCGTCCTGAAGATAAAACCTTCTCCTCACAGCACCTAAAAGAACAAAAAAGCAAGTATTTATATATCACAAGTTAGTTCGAAGTTACTGACAATTGAACAAACTGACAAATTTACTTAAACAGAATTTATTAATTAAAGGAATTCGAAATTAATAAATTCTATTTATATAAATTTTAAAGGACAGATGAAATTACTTCAATATCGTCTTGTTCATGTAGAAATTGCTGATGGTAAAGGGGCCTTTCACAGTTTTATGGGACGACACTATGTGAAATCTGCCAGCAGGTAACATTTCATTTTAAAACTAATATTTTCTTAAAGTGTAACTTCCAAGTGTCTATGAAATGACACATTTTCTTTGCCACATTGACTTGGAATAGGCCTATGTTTCTCTTACAAATATTTGTTGCAGTAAAATTGAAGTTCTAAAATCGTATCTGAAAAACCCTAAAAACGCATATCTTGTAATTCTTAGAACTCTAGAACTAGAAGTTTTATTTACTATAACTTTCTTTTATCATCACTAAGCTGTTTGATTTTATTTTTACCTTAGGCCTACTTTTGTTAATAATGCTATAGAAAGAAATATACGCAGAAGGCAGTGAGTTTGCTTATGGAAAAATGCTTCAGACTTTATTAAAGTCATAGCTATTCAAATTATGTTACAGTAGCAGGCTACTCAGTATATAATATTTGAAATTTATTTTATAATTACTGTAGGCCTAGAATAATTTAAAAGAGACCAAACTTACTTGGTATGTTGATCCATGTCGATCCGTCAAAAAAAAACGAAAACCAGGAATTGACGGAAGCACTGGCTGATCGCAGAGATCCCAGCCTGAAACAAATAAGGGATTGACGGAAGGACTCTTCTCTTCACTATGTGAAGTAAAAACTTGACAAGGCCTACCCAGGTAGAACGACCAGATGTTATGCCCAGTCAGATGGGCTGCGAATGTGCCATACACAAAATCAAAAGAGACCTCTATGAGGTAAAAGTCGACTCCGGACCTTATGCACTAGTGCGGCCAGAGGGGTGGAATGGCGGGCTTGCGCCAGAATATCATAAATATTACCAAAAAGGGGATTTGAATACAATTTTTACATTCTTACTCACAAATTTTTATTCATGAAATAAAATGCTAACCTTGCTCTGCACCTAACCTAACCATGCCCACACACTCAACCTAACCTCCTTGAAACGTTGAAAATAGGTTTTTTCTCAACATATTTAGCCAAATATCTCAATAACTATTGCATTTGGACTATTGAGTGACTGAACATTTTATCTTCAGAATTTAATTTTCTACAAGTTTCATTAATAAAAATTGCTTGTTTATCATAACATAAACAGGTAAACCCACTTTGAACATGAAAAATAGTATTTTTAGCATATTTTTTGGAATATCTCAAAAACTACTGAAGTTACACACTTCTAATTGGTCTCATTGGATTTCTTGACAAATTTTACATAGGATTTGACTATTTTTATACGCAAATCAATGCAGAAAAAAATTACAACATTGAAAAATTTCAACTTTCAACGGCCATAACTTATTAACTACAAGTGACCGCCGCAAACGTTTTGTGGTTTTATTATCAGAATAACATGGTGAATCGATTGCAACCAGAATTTTGACGCCAACTAACTGGGCAGGTAAAGTAAAAGTTAGCCTCAATGGCTCGGCAAATTGCCGAGAATAGCGTAGGGTTACTTGTATTTAGCCACAAGGTTACAAATCTCAATTTCAATTTAGATTCTGGTTAGGCATAACGGTAATTGTGCCGCAGATGTTAGCAAATAAAAAATCACTTGAAACCTTCACCAAATTGTAGTATTATGTCTCCTGATCACAATTATCAAGTTTTCAAGTGTCGGTCTCAATTAAATAATTAATTATTCAATATTAAAAACTCACCTTTTGAACATAAATACGGCTCTGAAAAGCCTTTATAGTACCTTAAGCATAACATCATAGACGAACAGATAGAGCAATGGAGTGCCATCTACATCAGAACATCAATGGAAACTGGAATGGAACTGCTTAACCAAACCTTTCCTAACCTGGCTAGATGTGACTGAACCAACTCTGTAAATATTTAAAAGGTTTAAAGTTAAATATTTAAAGGTATTTTAAAGGTGGTTCAGTCACATCTAGCCAGGTAAGGAAAGGTTTGGTTATGCAGTTCCATTCTAGTTTCCATTCCACTTCGTTCCATTCACGCAGACTACGCTTCTGCGAAATATTCATGCAGATTTAAAAGGTCGTGGCCTAAAAGCCTAAAACCCAGGCTGTGGCTAGGTTATGTATAATTATGTGCGATGCATCAAGTGATGAGATTTTGGAACAAATTGAAAATGCCTTTATTATTAAGTAGATAAATTGCATGAGTAAATAATTAATAAATTAAAATGCAAATTATTGTGTTGCAAAGATTCATGCATTCTCACTCAATTAAAGTTAATTGCTGAAGATAGCCATTTTGGGGCTCTGCTCCAAAGGTAGGTTTTTAATATTGAATAATTGATTATTTAATTGAGACCGACACTTAAAAACTTGATAATTGTGATCAGGAGACATAATAGGCCTACTACAATTTGGTGAAGTTTCAAGTGATTTTTCATTTGCTAACATCTGCGGCACAATTACCGGCATAACTTATGTCTAATATAAATTACCTATATTTTAATGGATATATTTACCAATATTAAGAAAATATTGAAACAATATTGCTACAACATTACCATAAAAATATTTTCTACAATATTGATAAATGTTGTGCCAATATTGGGACAATATTTTTTTGCTACTTGGGAATTGTGAAGTGTATTTGATAGTTGGCGGACTTGTAACAGGATATTCAATGGCAATAAGCACATTCTTAGTGTGGATAGTGCTGGTTTGTGCAACTTGTGTGTGAAGTCCCAAATTGGATCTTATTCAGTCAGGTCTGGTACAAAGCAAAGTACTTGTTCCTGTTGTGGTGATCATGGGCGCAGATCACAGTATTATTGCAATTTGTGAGTGTGGGTTTGGGAATTCATGATTCCTGAACAGTTTGGAAGTTTTCAAACATGACCATGTCTTGATAACGACTCGAATGATTTTTGAACAAGCACAGTTTTTTAATAATAAATTAGTTAATTTCAAGAAAACTCATAATTATTAGTGGTCATTCCTTTCTGCAAGTCGACTTGCGAGTCGGTCTCAAGAGAGCAAGTCGACCGAAGCTAAAGTCGAGTCGAAGAGGTGCAAGTCGACTCAAACACGACTTAAGTCGGGTTGAGTTGCAATTTCAACGGTTTTGTTTTTTCTCTTGGCTCTACTTATTTGTCGACACTGTCAACATATCAGTCGTGGGTCGTTCATGCTTTTGAACTACTGTAGTTGAAGATAGAAAAAGAATGAGGATTCTTTAGTATATTCACCAAGACGGGAGTGATATAAATTAATAATTCATTAATTCGGACAAAGATCAAAGATATTTATAGGGCCAACAATTTACAATAGAATTCCACTGGAAATGAAAGAAGAAGGCAATATTAGCAGATTTAAAAAAAAATAGGGATTGGTTTTATAATATTGGAGTCTACCGTACCATATATAGGAGCTCATAGTGAATAGGATGTGAATAGAAATACGATTTTGCATACTTAGGTAGTTTTAGGTACCGTAAATAGTTTTATTTTTTTATTTTTGTATTAGTTATAAAGGCTAGTTAAGAATAGTATTAGCTTGATCTATCTCTATATAATATATTTGTAATGTTTGAGCTTATATCAATAAACTCGTCCTCTGGATGTGTTTTCCATCATGCAGAAAGATAATAATTATTATTATTATTAATCATTAATATATAAATATGTAGGCAGCAGAGAATATCGAACTGAGAAATGATTTTCTAAAACCAAAAATCACAACCGAAATTGCACTCGCAAGTCATACTCTTAGGCCGTGGTCAGACTGCATGCGACTGACGAGTAGATCGTTTTGCGAGCAGGTCGTACGAGTAGGTCGTCAGAGTATAAGAGTGGTCACATTGCAAACTTCCTACTCCTGCGAGTTTATACTCCAATGGCATTGACCAATTGTTAGACAATCTGTTATTGCGCATTTTGTTTGTTAATGAAGAAAAAGAAAGCTGGGTGAATGATATTAATTTAACAAGAGAGACGCAAGGAGAATTCAAGCTACTTTTTCCTGATCTACAGGTATGAAAAAAATAATTTTCGGATGTCACTAGAAACGTTTTATTATATTTTAAACAGAATCAGCACAAAAATTGAAAAACAAAGCAATTTTTGGACTTGTATCAAGGTCACATTGAGATCTCTATTTGATAATCCTTTGTGGATTGGTCCCACAATGGATTTTGGTCAAACACAAGCACAATCAACTCCTCAACTTTCATTTTCACACTGACGACCACGCAAAGAAAATCAAACAAACTTGCTTCCAGAATTGACTCGTGCGTGTGCGCAAGACCTCGTACGACCAACTCTTCTCTACTGTGACCAATCAAACCGGTTTATCAACGTTTGTTTTACTCTGACGTCCAGATGCGAGCACGCACGTCCATTTACTCGTCGGAGTACGCATGCAGTCTGACCACGGCCTTATGAAGTCGTTAACACATCTCGACTTACTATTCTAAAGGAATGTCTCATGTCTTGAGTCGACTCAAACTAGATGACACGACTTTTTATTAGATGACACTGAACCGAACAACTCAACCATTCAATGATACAACTCAAGTCGCAAAGTGCATACTGAGAAAAACGAAAGTCGTGTCGACATCATGCATGGCAAGTCGATTGAGTCGACTCAGTGTGCAAGTCGACACAAAGTCGACTTTTGAGTTGAAGTCGCCCATCCCTACTCATAATTTTCATGGGAGCGAATAGAAAACAAGTCATGCTACCAGAATGCATCAGGATTTGAGGCATGTTTCAGTTTCTAAACATTGAACATGGTCAGTGGCGAAGCTGGAGGGGAATCTAAGAGGCTGAGACTCCCCAAAATAAATATAAATAATAATTTTGTTTTTATAAGCATGCATGTTCTGCTACGAATTTGAAAAAGAACAGAGAATCTAAGTACCCAACTGCCTGACTTCCTCTCATTAGGCTCTGAGTACTGAGTGAGGCTCTGAAACGCAAGACTCTGACTTCCTATGTGTTGGGTGGAGCTATTAGGATAGCTGCTATGGCAACATGACGTCACGCCATGTAACCTGTTTCATTCAATAGCGTGGCCAAGAGTCTAGACTCCAGGCTCTGGTTCTAGTGTGTTGTGTTGTTTCTGCATACTGTGTTGCTTGTACTGTGTTGGTTTCTTCATATATTGTTAGATACAGTTGCATATCATATACAGTAGCATCATAACAGCTTAGTATATTTAAGCAATGAATGAATATGATGATTTTGTCACATATTTGTTTCGAACTCAATTTTCTTCTTTGTCTTTTGAAGAAAAATGTGCTTTGAAAGGCGGTATTGGAAATTTAAAAAAATAATTTTTGAAAAATTTAAGGGAAGCTCAAAAATTTCCAGACTTCCCTAGTAGTTAGAGATAGCTTCGCCACTGTTCATGGTATTAGTAATCGAATAACAACTCAAATGATTTTTGTACATCACAGTTTTTTAATGAAAAATGAGTTAATTTCAATAATAATCATAATTTTAGTGGGAGCCAATAGGAAACAAGTCATGCTAGCCGAATGCATCAGGATTTGAAGCATGTTTCAGTTTCTGAACATTGTTCATGGTATTAGTAATCGAATAACGACTCAAATGATTTTTGTACAAGCACATTTTTAAAATAAAAAATTAGTTAATTTCAAGAAAACTCATAATTTTTGTGGGAGCCAATAGGAAACAAGTCATGCTAGCCGAATGCATCAGGATTTAAGGCATGTTTTAGTTTCTAAACATTGATCATGGTATTAGTAATCGAATAACATCTCGAATGATTTTTGTACATCATAGTTTTTTAATGAAGAATTAGTTAATTTCTAGAAAACTCATAATTTTCGTAGGATCCAATAGGAAAGCCGAAAGTCATGCTAGCCGAATGCATCAGGATGTAAGGCATGTTTCAGTTTATAATAATAATAATAATAATCATCTTTATTTCCGCAAATACAAACAAGCAAAAGAAAAAAAATACACAGGAAAATGATTATACATGATAGAATATATTAATAATTATAAAACAATCAATTATTAGGAGAGAAACCAAGAAGTTACAAAGAAAAAAATACTTAGATCAACATAACTATCATGTACAAGAAATAAAATGTTACAAATAAATATCTGCAGAAATAATACTGTATGCAAATAATTTCATTGTGAAATTATGTCCGCATACAGGACCATCATAGGATCCAACAAAGATGCCATGAATTGATGTAATAAAAAAAATGAATAATAGAATTAAAACACTTGGAGGAAACATAGAATAATAATAGTATGAAAATGTAGGAGTAGAAACAATAAGGACTAAAAATATACCATTAATTCAATAGAATTGATAACTTGAAGCATTGAAAGCGAATTAATAGCTTGTAGAAATTTTAAAAGAACTTAACATGATTTGATGATGTTGTCATGGAATGATCACTGGTTGAATATTGTAGCAAGGTCAGTATCACCATAGTTCAAAGCACAACATTAAACATGCCCTCAACCTCATCAACATTCTTTGAAAGTAACCATCTCTTAAGGAGGAATTTAATTTAATTTATCTTATTATGACATTTTAAATAAAGCTTTAAGTGTGAAGGCAATATTTTGAAAAACTTTGGAGCTAAGAATATAAATGTTTATTTATCAGTGTGCAATTTGGCCTTATACCACGAAGGTGGTGGTTGTTGGTCTGTCTTGTGCAATGAGGGCCATCAACCATGTCACAATAGTCGATCATGACACCATCAACATTGTTTCTAAACATTGATCATGGTATTAGTAATTGAATGATTAGTGTACAAGCACATTTTTAAAATAAAAAATTAGTTAATTTCAAGAAAACTCTTAATTTTTGTGGAAGCCAATGGGAAACAAGTCATGCTAGCCAAATGCTTCAGGATTTAAGGAATATTACAGGTTCTAAACATTGATTTTGGTATTATAGTAATCGGATAATGACTCAAATGATTTTTTTAATAAAAATTTTGTTAAAATTCACAACTAGGTGACTACAACAGTGTTTAAATTCCAGTTTCTAATAGAAAAATACATTAGAAGCTCCCGGAAAAGTAATTAAAAGATGCGACCCCGATGTAACCCCATGAAAAGTCGCAGAGAAGCTGCAGCTTCAAACCACGTCCCCCAGTATAAGAAGAATGTCTCATAGGTAATTAAAAACTTTTTAATTCAGAATACAGCATTTACCAAGTCCTGGTGATTGGAAGCAATGCTATTTGTCATTCTGATACTGTTAGACCTCTTTGTGTGCTTCGATAAATTAAATTAATTAATGGATATTATAGAAAAGTGAAATCAAATGCAAATTTAGACAACCTTATCCTCATGGATTGGAGTGATGGAAAATTCCTATATTGTAGACCACCATTCTCTCATTAAAATGTATGATTGTACAATTCCAAAAGGTAAATGGCCTACTGTTCTGAAAGAAGATTATAGATTATAGATAAAGCATAATTTTAAAATTATTCTAATAACCTCTAATAACAAAGTGATGAGTTATATTAGTTTATAAATCAATTCAGATGCTTGGATTAATTAAGCAAACTGAACATGTGTGAGAATGATATTTCACTTAGTTCTACACCTTCATTGAAACAATGAAACTGATTCTGATAATTTCCACATTAAAACAGTGACATTTTTCTCAATATCAAGCACTATGAATAATTTTCCTTCTCCAATAACAGTGGAAGATTAATTTTGTAAACTTATTATCAACTTGTCATATTTTCTTATTCATTTTCCACTTATAGTTCCAGGATCAAAGTTTTAAAACAGTATTAAATTATTGTTTCTATTATTTCAAACTTTGCATACATACTGGGATGTTATTAAATAATTCATGGGTAACGGCTGTAATAAATACTATAGCCGTGATAGTCCTAAGAATTTTTTTTTTTTCAATAGAAGTGAATAGAACTGAAAAGAAATTCCACAGAACCGTTGCGCCCTTAAACCTTGGATAACTGTAGGATCGATTATTATATGCAACAAAAAAATTAATTTTACATTGGAACTCAGACACCGGTACTGAAATAGGCTATTTCATTCTAAAATTTCCTTATGATGTCATGAACGTGCTCTTGGAAAGTATGCTACATGGAAACTACAAATGTATCAGACTCAGTACTTTCCATTGTGTAGCTTTCTAATACTTAAGCTATTTATTCCAAGTTGGAGATTAGAATTCAACAACATTTTTAATCGGTGTGCCGGTGATTTTTCCATGAGGTTTCATGATATTTGTTCGGTCCTTAATGGTTCAATAATAAGGATGAGCACTCTAAAATGTCCCTCCTTTGTAAAATTCTCTCAACCCTACCTATTTAAAAGAGATCATCTTTTCACTAAAAAAACTTGTATGTCAGAGTGGAGAGACATTGCTTATATTCCAATAACAATTGAGAATAAGTTCACCTCCAATAATTTTATGGCGAGTCAAGGTGAAAAATTAATTCTTAGAAGAATTGGAATAAATGGAATTGTGTACACTCATGTAGATTTATTACTTATTGCAGTACATAAAGTACTGTAGCAAGTCTGAATTGGAGTTAATAGAGAGAAAGACAGACAGTGGTTCTCGGTGTTATTTGCTATGTAAATATTTACTTCTAAGCAATTAATTACACTGCTTTTGACACTTTTATAGTGTTTACTTGGTAATTTGTAGAATGTTCTCGTTGTTTGATTAGACATTAATGGATTGTTATCGAATATTGTGGAAGGTGCTAGTTTCCTTTATTCATTTATTTAGAAGTTGACAGAAAATTCGAGAGATATCTCAATTATGAAATTTTATATAAATAGAGGTTGACTCTTGTAAATTAGTTCAGTCTTGTTCGAAATCGTCGTGATAAACAAGTTGTGTCAGTTCTATATTATGTCTATATATAATGATAATTCTTTTTCCTGTTTAATTCATACCAGTGAGCTACTAAATAGTGTTTATTGTATTACGGACTAGTGCTACGTGAGTTAATTGTTCTTTTTCGACTTTTCCTTATCTGGTATACTACATCATTGATCCTAGTCACAACCTCATAAGGCCTCTCCCACTGGTTTTGAAGTTTTGGACAGTAGCCATAAATCCTCTTTGGGTTGTGAAGCCAGACTAGGCCTCCTGCTTTGTATTCACCTTGGTCAGCCTTGATGTCATATTTCTCCTTCATCTTCAGGCTTGCTTCTCCAAGATTGGTGCATACTTTATCATGGGTCTCATCCATATGCCTCCTTAATTAAGTGATGTTGTTGTCCTCCTTGAATGTATCACCTGGCTTGCTTCCAAATTGTAGATTACAGGGTAGCCGAAGATCTCTACCAAAGATGATGCAAGCAGGTGTTTCCTTTGTTGTCTCATTGATGGAGCTACAATATGCCATAAGAAAGAAATGGAGATGCTGATTGTCAGAAACCACCTTCCTCAGATATTGTTACATGGTCCTGTTCATTCTGTCTACCATACCATCTGACTGTGGATGCAGTGGATTGGTCCTTGTTTTCCAGATGCCCATCAACTCACGCACTCTGCTGAACACTTCTGAGTCAAAGTTTATGCCTTGAACTGAGTGCAGTTCCAGTGGAACACTGTAATGACTGAAGAGCTGCTTTATGAACACATCAGCCTCTGTAGCTGCTTTCTGGTTTGGTAAGGCATATGCTGTCACATGGCAAATCTGTGACTGTAGAGAAGTCAAATTATATCTAAATTTTGATGGTGAGAAAGAGTTAGTAGCAGCCTTGCTTGGTATGGAAGCCGGTGACCATCAATAAGTATCTAAAATGAATGAGTGTTTCCTTCTGCAATGAGGCTTCCCCCACCAGTTACCCAATCATTTTGGGAAACAGCTCTTTGACAAGGATGAGAATCAAGAGTCTTCATCCAACTTCTGAATTAATTGTTCAGTTTGCAGTAAGCTACATGCAGGAGTTTCACTGAAGCAAATTTTCACTAAGTGAAAATTGTGCAAACACAATTGTGAAGTGTATTTGATAGTTGGCAGACTTGTAACAGGATATTCAATGGCAATAAGCACATTCTTAGTGTGGATAGTGCTGGTTTGTGCAACTTGTGTGTGAAGTCCCAAATTGGATCTTATTCAGTCAGGTCTGGTACAAAGCAAAGTACTTGTTCCTGTTGTGGTGATCATGGGCGCAGATCACAGTATTATTGCAATTTGTGAGTGTGGGTTTGGGAATTCATAATTTCTGAACATTTTGGAAGTTTTCAAACATGACCATGTCTTGATAACGACTTGAATGATTTTTGAACAAGCACAGTTTTTTAATAATAAATTAGTTAATTTCAAGAAAACTCATAATTTTCATGGGAGCGAATAGAAAACAAGTCATGCTACCAGAATGCATCAGGATTTAAGGCATGTTCCAGTTTCTAAACATTGATCATGGTCAGTGGCGAAGCTGGAGGGGAATCTAAGAGGCTGAGACTCCCTAAAATAAATATATTTTTGTTTTCATAAGCATGTATGTTCTGCTACGAATTTGAAAAAGAACAGAGAATCTAAGTACCCAACTGCCTGACTTCCTCTCATTAGGCTCTGAGTACTGAGTGAGGCTCTGAAACGCGAGACTCTGACTTCCTATGTGTTGTGCGGAGCTATTAGGATAGCTGCTATGGCAACATGACGTCACGCCATGTAACCTGTTTCATTCAATAGCGTGGCCAAGAGTCTAGACTCCAGGCTCTGGTTTCTAGTGTGTTGTGTTGCTTCTGCATACTGTGTTGCTTGTACTGTGTTGGTTTCTTCATATATTGTTAGATACAGTTGCATATAATACAGTAGCATCATAACAGCTTAGTATATTTAAGAAATGAATGTATATGATGATTTTGTCACATATTTGCTTCAAACTCTATTTTCTTCTTTGTCTTTTGAAGAAAAATGTGCTTTGAAAGGTGTTATTGGAAATTTAAAAAAATAATTATTGAAAAATTTAAGGGAAGCTCGAAAATTTCTAGACTTCCCTAGTAGTTAGAGATAGCTTCGCCACTGTTCATGGTATTAGTAATCGAATAACAACTCAAATGATTTTTGTAGAAGCACATTTTTTAAATAATAAGATAGTTAATTTCAAGAAAACTCTTAATTTTTGTGGGAGCCAATAGGAAACAAGTCATGCTAGCCGAATGCATCAGGATTTAAGGCATGTTACAGGTTCTAAACATTGACCATGGTATTAGGAAGCGTTCACACCGGCACAATATGCGATAAGCGATTTATCTCAAACGATACGTGAGACGCGACACGCATAGACAGATACTTGAAATGTAGAGGGAGGCGATAAAAATGGTTCACACCGAGGCGATTGTGCAATATATCGTAAGCGATGAATCGCACCAAGTGCTGCATGCTATCGGTCTTTGCGACTAGTTGCATACGATACTAGGAAGTAATTTGTTAAGTAAAAAGACATTGTGTTATACTGAGCCTACAATATAGTACTCCAATATTCCTTCTTCTCTCTCCTTCATGCTATTGGTTTTTACGATTAGTTGCATTTTGACTTCGAGTAGTCAACATGTCGGGAAGAGAAGACAAGGCTGTATTTCATTTTATTAATTTAGTAAAATCTCGTCAGTGCATCTGGAATGACCCAGTACCGGTACTTCCTTTTTTTCCTCATCCTATGCCTGAGGAACCAATTAGCCACTACAACATCCTCCTCACTTGAGCTCATATTTGTGACTAAAGTAGTCTCGTTGTTTTGAATTGTTCTGAATTTAGAAATAAATGATGACTCATTGTCCCCCTTCACATTCTTATCGCAGAGGTGGCGTCGATTTATCGCCTGCAGTGTGAACCTTCCTTGCGATATATCTCAAAGATATTTTCACTAAGATATATTGCATGTCGCATATTGTGCCGGTGTGAACGCCACCTTATAGTATTCGGATAACAACACAAATGATTTTTTTAATAAAAATTTTGTTAAAATTCACAACTAGGTGACTACGACAGTGTTTAAATTCCAGTTTCTAATAGAAAAATACATTAGAAGCTCCCGGAAAAGTAATTAAAAGATGCGACCCCGATGTAACCCCATGAAAAGTCGCAGAGAAGCTGCAGCTTCAAACCACGTCCCCCAGTATAAGAAGAATGTCTCATAGGTAATTAAAAACTTTTTAATTCAGAATACAGCATTTACCAAGTCCTGGTGATTGGAAGCAATGCTATTTGTCGTTCTGATACTGTAAGACCTCTTTGTGTTCTTCGATAAATTAAATTAATTAATGGATATTATAGAAAAGTGAAATCAAATGCAAATTTAGACAACCTTATCCTCATGGATTGGAGTGATGGAAAATTCCTATATTGTAGACCACCATTCTCTCATTAAAATGTATGATTGTACAATTCCAAAAGGTAAATGGCCTACTGTTCTGAAAGAAGATTATAGATAAAGCATAATTTTAAAATTATTCTAATAATCTCTAATAACAAAGTGATGAGTTATATTAGTTTATAAATCAATTCAGATGCTTGGATTAATTAAGCAAACTGAACATGTGTGAGAATGACATTTCACTTAGTTCTACACCTTCATTGAAACAATGAAACTGATTCTGATAATTTCCACATTAAAACAGTGACATTTTTCTCAATATCAAGCACTATGAATAATTTTCCTTCTCCAATAACAGTGGAAGATTAATTTTGTAAGCTTATTATCAACTTGTCATATTTTCTTATTCATTTTCCACTTATAGTTCCAGGATCAAAGTTTTAAAACAGTATTAAATTATTGGTTCTATTATTTCAAACTTTACATACATACTGGGATGTTATTAAATAATTCATGGGTAACGGCTGTAATAAATACTATAGCCGTGATAGTCCTAAGAATTTTTTTTTTCAATAGAAGTGAATAGAACTGAAAAGAAATTCCACAGAACCGTTGCGCCCTTAAACCTTGGATAACTGTAGGATCGATTATTATATGCAACAAAAAAATTAATTTTACATTGGAACTCAGACACCGGTACTGAAATAGGCTATTTCATTCTAAAATTTCCTTATGATGTCATGAACGTGCTCTTGGAAAGTATGCTACATGGAAACTACAAATGTATCAGACTCAGTACTTTCCATTGTGTAGCTTTCTAATACTTAAGCTATTTATTCCAAGTTGGAGATTAGAATTCAACAACATTTTTAATCGGTGTGCCGGTGATTTTTCCATGAGGTTTCATGATATTTGTTCGGTCCTTAATGTTTCAATAATAATGATGAGCACTCTAAAATGTCCCTCCTTTGTGAAATTCTCTCAACCCTACCTATTTAAAAGAGATCATCTTTTCACTAAAAAAACTTGTATGTCAGAGTGGAGAGACATTGCTTATATTCCAATAACAATTGAGAATAAGTTCACCTCCAATAATTTTATGGCGAGTCAAGGTGAAAAATTAATTCTTAGAAGAATTGGAATAAATGGAATTGTGTACACTCATGTAGATTTATTACTTATTGCAGTACATAAAGTACTGTAGCAAGTCTGAATTGGAGTTAATAGAGAGAAAGACAGACAGTGGTTCTCGGTGTTATTTGCTATGTAAATATTTACTTCTAAGCAATTAATTACACTGCTTTTGACACTTTTATAGTGTTTACTTGGTAATTTGTAGAATGTTCTTGTTGTTTGATTAGACATTAATGGATTGTTATCGAATATTGTGGAAGGTGCTAGTTTCCTTTATTCATTTATTTAGAAGTTGACAGAAAATTCGAGAGATATCTCAATTATGAAATTTTATATAAATAGAGGTTGACTCTTGTAAATTAGTTCAGTCTTGTTCGAAATCGTCGTGATAAACAAGTTGTGTCAGTTCTATATTATGTCTATATATAATGATAATTCTTTTTCCTGTTTAATTCATACCAGTGAGCTACTAAATAGTGTTTATTGTATTACGGACTAGTGCTACGTGAGTTAATTGTTCTTTTTCGACTTTTCCCTATCTGGTATACTACATCATTGATCCTAGTCACAACCTCATAAGGCCTCTCCCACTGGTTTTGAAGTTTTGGACAGTAGCCATAAATCCTCTTTGGGTTGTGAAGCCAGACTAGGCCTCCTGCTTTGTATTCACCTTGGTCAGCCTTGATGTCATATTTCTCCTTCATCTTCAGGCTTGCTTCTCCAAGATTGGTGCATACTTTATCATGGGTCTCATCCATATGCCTCCTTAATTAAGTGATGTTGTTGTCCTCCTTGAATGTATCACCTGGCTTGCTTCCAAATTGTAGATTACAGGGTAGCCGAAGATCTCTACCAAAGATGATGCAAGCAGGTGTTTCCTTTGTTGTCTCATTGATGGAGCTACAATATGCCATAAGAAAGAAATGGAGATGCTGATTGTCAGAAACCACCTTCCTCAGATATTGTTACATGGTCCTGTTCATTCTGTCTACCATACCATCTGACTGTGGATGCAGTGGATTGGTCCTTGTTTTCCAGATGCCCATCAACTCACGCACTCTGCTGAACACTTCTGAGTCAAAGTTTATGCCTTGAACTGAGTGCAGTTCCAGTGGAACACTGTAATGACTGAAGAGCTGCTTTATGAACACATCAGCCTCTGTAGCTGCTTTCTGGTTTGGTAAGGCATGTGCTGTCACATGGCAAATCTGTGACTGTAGAGAAGTCAAATTATATCTAAAATTTGATGGTGAGAAAGAGTTAGTAGCAGCCTTGCTTGGTATGGAAGCCGGTGACCATCAATAAGTATCTAAAATGAATGAGTGTTTCCTTCTGCAATGAGGCTTCCCCCACCAGTTACCCAATAATTTTGGGAAACAGCTCTTTGACAAGGATGAGAATCAAGAGTCTTCATCCAACTTCTGAATTAATTGTTCAGTTTGCAGTAAGCTACATGCAGGAGTTTCACTGAAGCAAATTTTCACTAAGTGAAAATTGTGCAAACACAATTGTGAAGTGTATTTGATAGTTGGCAGACTTGTAACAGGATATTCAATGGCAATAAGCACATTCTTAGTGTGGATAGTGCTGGTTTGTGCAACTTGTGTGTGAAGTCCCAAATTGGATCTTATTCAGTCAGGTCTGGTACAAAGCAAAGTACTTGTTCCTGTTGTGGTGATCATGGGCGCAGATCACAGTATTATTGCAATTTGTGAGTGTGGGTTTGGGAATTCATAATTTCTGAACATTTTGGAAGTTTTCAAACATGACCATGTCTTGATAACGACTTGAATGATTTTTGAACAAGCACAGTTTTTTAATAATAAATTAGTTAATTTCAAGAAAACTCATAATTTTCATGGGAGCGAATAGAAAACAAGTCATGCTACCAGAATGCATCAGGATTTAAGGCATGTTCCAGTTTCTAAACATTGATCATGGTCAGTGGCGAAGCTGGAGGGGAATCTAAGAGGCTGAGACTCCCTAAAATAAATATATTTTTGTTTTCATAAGCATGTATGTTCTGCTACGAATTTGAAAAAGAACAGAGAATCTAAGTACCCAACTGCCTGACTTCCTCTCATTAGGCTCTGAGTACTGAGTGAGGCTCTGAAACGCGAGACTCTGACTTCCTATGTGTTGTGCGGAGCTATTAGGATAGCTGCTATGGCAACATGACGTCACGCCATGTAACCTGTTTCATTCAATAGCGTGGCCAAGAGTCTAGACTCCAGGCTCTGGTTTCTAGTGTGTTGTGTTGCTTCTGCATACTGTGTTGCTTGTACTGTGTTGGTTTCTTCATATATTGTTAGATACAGTTGCATATAATACAGTAGCATCATAACAGCTTAGTATATTTAAGAAATGAATGTATATGATGATTTTGTCACATATTTGCTTCAAACTCTATTTTCTTCTTTGTCTTTTGAAGAAAAATGTGCTTTGAAAGGTGTTATTGGAAATTTAAAAAGATAATTATTGAAAAATTTAAGGGAAGCTCGAAAATTTCTAGACTTCCCTAGTAGTTAGAGATAGCTTCGCCACTGTTCATGGTATTAGTAATCGAATAACAACTCAAATGATTTTTGTAGAAGCACATTTTTTAAATAATAAGATAGTTAATTTCAAGAAAACTCTTAATTTTTGTGGGAGCCAGTAGTAAACAAGTCATGCTAGCCGAATGCATCAGGATTTAAGGCATGTTACAGGTTCTAAACATTGACCATGGTATTAGGAAGCGTTCACACCGGCACAATATGCGATAAGCGATTTATCTCAAACGATACGTGAGACGCGACACGCATAGACAGATACTTGAAATGTAGAGGGAGGCGATAAAAATGGTTCACACCGAGGCGATTGTGCAATATATCGTAAGCGATGAATCGCACCAAGTGCTGCATGCTATCGGTCTTTGCGACTAGTTGCATACGATACTAGGAAGTAATTTGTTAAGTAAAAAGACATTGTGTTATACTGAGCCTACAATATAGTACTCCAATATTCCTTCTTCTCTCTCCTTCATGCTATTGGTTTTTACGATTAGTTGCATTTTGACTTCGAGTAGTCAACATGTCGGGAAGAGAAGACAAGGCTGTATTTCATTTTATTAATTTAGTAAAATCTCGTCAGTGCATCTGGAATGACCCAGTACCGGTACTTCCTTTTTTTCCTCATCCTATGCCTGAGGAACCAATTAGCCACTACAACATCCTCCTCACTTGAGCTCATATTTGTGACTAAAGTAGTCTCGTTGTTTTGAATTGTTCTGAATTTAGAAATAAATGATGACTCATTGTCCCCCTTCACATTCTTATTGCAGAGGTGGCGTCGATTTATCGCCTGCAGTGTGAACCTTCCTTGCGATATAACTCAAAGATATTTTCACTAAGATATATTGCATGTCGCATATTGTGCCGGTGTGAACGCCACCTTATAGTATTCGGATAACAACACAAATGATTTTTTTAATAAAAATTTTGTTAAAATTCACAACTAGGTGACTACGACAGTGTTTAAATTCCAGTTTCTAATAGAAAAATACATTAGAAGCTCCCGGAAAAGTAATTAAAAGATGCGACCCCGATGTAACCCCATGAAAAGTCGCAGAGAAGCTGCAGCTTCAAACCACGTCCCCCAGTATAAGAAGAATGTCTCATAGGTAATTAAAAACTTTTTAATTCAGAATACAGCATTTACCAAGTCCTGGTGATTGGAAGCAATGCTATTCGTCGTTCTGATACTGTAAGACCTCTTTGTGTTCTTCGATAAATTAAATTAATTAATGGATATTATAGAAAAGTGAAATCAAATGCAAATTTAGACAACCTTATCCTCATGGATTGGAGTGATGGAAAATTCCTATATTGTAGACCACCATTCTCTCATTAAAATGTATGATTGTACAATTCCAAAAGGTAAATGGCCTACTGTTCTGAAAGAAGATTATAGATTATAGATAAAGCATAATTTTAAAATTATTCTAATAACCTCTAATAACAAAGTGATGAGTTATATTAGTTTATAAATCAATTCAGATGCTTGGATTAATTAAGCAAACTGAACATGTGTGAGAATGACATTTCACTTAGTTCTACACCTTCATTGAAACAATGAAACTGATTCTGATAATTTCCACATTAAAACAGTGACATTTTTCTCAATATCAAGCACTATGAATAATTTTCCTTCTCCAATAACAGTGGAAGATTAATTTTGTAAGCTTATTATCAACTTGTCATATTTTCTTATTCATTTTTCACTTATAGTTCCAGGATCAAAGTTTTAAAACAGTATTAAATTATTGTTCTATTATTTCAAACTTTGCATACATACTGGGATGTTATTAAATAATTCATGGGTAACGGCTGTAATAAATACTATAGCCGTGATAGTCCTAAGAATTTTTTTTTTTCAATAGAAGTGAATAGAACTGAAAAGAAATTCCACAGAACCGTTGCACCCTTAAACCTTGGATAACTGTAGGATCGATTATTATATGCAACAAAAAAATTAATTTTACATTGGAACTCAGACACCGGTACTGAAATAGGCTATTTCATTCTAAAATTTCCTTATGATGTCATGAACGTGCTCTTGGAAAGTATGCTACATGGAAACTACAAATGTATCAGACTCAGTACTTTCCATTGTGTAGCTTTCTAATACTTAAGCTATTTATTCCAAGTTGGAGATTAGAATTCAACAACATTTTTAATCGGTGTGCCGGTGATTTTTCCATGAGGTTTCATGATATTTGTTCGGTCCTTAATGGTTCAATAATAAGGATGAGCACTCTAAAATGTCCCTCCTTTGTAAAATTCTCTCAACCCTACCTATTTAAAAGAGATCATCTTTTCACTAAAAAAACTTGTATGTCAGAGTGGAGAGACATTGCTTATATTCCAATAACAATTGAGAATAAGTTCACCTCCAATAATTTTATGGCGAGTCAAGGTGAAAAATTAATTCTTAGAAGAATTGGAATAAATGGAATTGTGTACACTCATGTAGATTTATTACTTATTGCAGTACATAAAGTACTGTAGCGAGTCTGAATTGGAGTTAATAGAGAGAAAGACAGACAGTGGTTCTCGGTGTTATCTGCTATGTAAATATTTACTTTTAAGCAATTAATTACACTGCTTTTGACACTTTTATAGTGTTTACTTGGTAATTTGTAGAATGTTCTCGTTGTTTGATTAGACATTAATGGATTGTTATCGAATATTGTGGAAGGTGCTAGTTTCCTTTATTCATTTATTTAGAAGTTGACAGAAAATTCGAGAGATATCTCAATTATGAAATTTTATATAAATAGAGATGGACTCTTGTAAATTGGTTCAGTCTTGTTCGAAATCGTCGTGATGAACAAGTTGTGTCAGTTCTATTTTGTGTCTATATAAATAATGATAATTCTATCTCTGTGATAATTCTTTTTCCTGTTTAATTCATACCAGTGAGCTACTAAATAGTGTTTATTGTATTACGGACTAGTGCTACGTGAGTTAATTGTTCTTTTTCGACTTTTCGTTTTGAATATTATTGGACAGTTAATTGTACAGTTATTGATTAATATTAGATCGGCCTTTTAACTTTTAGTAATTGATTTTTGTACAGTTTATTGAAAACTCATTATCAGTTGAACAATATCGTGTTATCTGTTTTTAATTGCTTATTTTCCTGTAAGACATTACTGAACAGTGAGTGTTGTGATTATTTGTGTAAATAAAGTGCGAGTGATAAATTTAAGTGTTGCCAGCGTTATTTTAGACATAGAACACGTAACAGTACCATGAGCATGAATTTAATGATAAAGTTCCAAAATCTTTGACATCAAAATACGCATTCAAAAATATTATTAGGATAGCTATCATCAGATTCTGTGAGTACAGAAAGATAATAAGTAGGAATAGTGGATGGATTGTGAATAAAGATTTTTCATACTAGGCATAATAGCCCAAAATAGACAAATTGATAGATAATCGATTAGTAAATGAGTAGACGAAATGGGAAACTATCAATCAGTTATAGTACTGTTTCGATCCTCTTTTGTCAAATGCACCCACCTGATATATTATATTCATATTGTAAAAAGTACTAGACGTTATAAAAATTATTGGTTAAAACAAAAACAAGTTGAAGTAATCTAGATTTTAAAATATAATGTTATTTCAGTAAAAAAAAAGAGTTTATCAAGTAGAAAAACTTTTACAATGGACATCATTGGTAGTTCTTGAAGGTGAGGTGAGATAAGGGTGGAATGGATAAGAAATAATATTGTTATGGGTTCTATGTCTAAAATAACGCTGGCAACACTTAAATTTATCACTCGCACTTTATTTACACAAATAATCACAACACTCACTGTTCAGTGATGTCTTACACAAAAATAAGCAATTGGAAACAGATAAAACGATATTGTTCAACCGATAATGAGTTTTCAATAAACTGTACAATAAACTGTCCAATAATATTCAAAAAAAATCGTCGAGGAAGAACAATTAACATACGTAGCACAAGTAATCGGTAAAAAAATTATCACTATTGAACTGTCAAGAGAATTATCACTTCAGACAATAAAAGTTCCTTAGATGGTTTGTAATAGCGCCAACAAGATTGTACTGTCTGGATTAACGGGAACTGTCACTACTGCCACTTATCAATGTAGAACAATAACTGAACTACTTAACTGTCACACTTGTTTATCACGACATCTCAAACAAGACTGACTCATTTACAAGAGACTTCCTCTATTTATATAAAATTTCATAATTGAGATATCTCTCGAAATTTCTGTCAACTTCTAAATAAATAAATAAAGGAAACTAGCACCTTCTACAATATTCGAAAAGACTCCATTAATCTCTAATCAAACAACTAGAACATTCTACAAATTACCAAGTAAACACTATAAAAGTGTCAAAAGCAGTGTAATTAATTGCCCAAAATTAAGCATTTACATAGCAGATAATGCCAAGAACCACTGTCTTCCTCTCCACTCACTGCAACTTCATATCTGCTACACTAACCCCACCTTAAGAGATTGTTCTGTCCCAGAACAAAAGCACTTAGGTTATTTTAGATTGGGTCTGGTTTCTGGCTGGTTCCTCATTGGTCTTCCAAGGGTTGTAGATGCAGATGGTAATCTGGACACCAGTGGATTTGAACACCTCCTCCAGCATTGGCTTCACAATTGTCCAATCCAGGCCATCATATCCGCTTCCAAGCCGTGGTATGCCAAGTTTCCTTACTCCAAGTTGTTGCATTCTGTCTCTCAGCTGAACCAAGCAAGTCCACAATGTGTCATATGATGCCTTCATCTCAGGCTGTCCCTTAGTCACCAGATAGAAGAGATGTTTACCGTGCCGCTGCAGATGAAGAACATTTCCTTCCTTGGGTCCTTGTTGTTCCAGGTCTCCAAGACCACCAAACTTCTTCCTGAAGACTGTAGCAATGCCTTGAGATTCCGCTAAGTTGCTGGTGACAAAATGTGTCAGTGCATACTCCTTGGGCAGGGCAAACAGATCCCTTTCACTTGTCTGGATCACTTTCCGAGCTGACGTTGAACTGCGATCATCTGTAGACTTCTCTGGGTACAGAGTATGCTGAACCTGAGCTGCTTGTTCTTCCTTTGCCTTCTTACTGCCACCTTGGTCTGCTGTGATGATGTGCTTCTCCTTATTCTTCCTGTTCCTGCTTGCTTCCTTAGCACTGTTGACATTTCCTTGCCAGGTTGGTTGCCCTTGTGTTGATTGCTTCTGGGACCTCACATGTGTCTGGCCAGGATCTTCCTTCTGTTTCTTCCCAAACTGGCTCCTCCCATTTAACTCAGAGATCACTGTAGTCCTCCTTAGCAAACCCTCCTGGGACTTCTCTGCATTGGACTCTATTGAGAAACTCTCCACATTCCTGTCACTGTTTCCAGATTGATAGATGTTATGTTATGAAGGGACGGATTCAAAGATCCAAAGATTCAAAGATCCTCAGACGTCAACCGAAGCTTATTGTGTGTCCATAGTACGTTAGTTGGGCAAACCAATACCTGTGCCCTTTACAAGATCCAGGAGTTTTTTCCCTATGCTAACGTCCCATTCATCACCTGGTTGTTTGCAGCCAAACAGAGCCCTTCTCCTTGCCCCGAGTCTTTCGCAATCCAGTATGATATGCTTGGCAGTCTCTTCAGACTGATTGCAAAGCCTACACATCTGACTTTCATTTCTGAGTCCAATTGTGTGGAGATGTTTCCTGAAGTGGCCATGTCCAGTTATCAGAGCAATCAACTGCTTGACCTGACCTCTACCCAGCCTCACCAGCCAGTTGGTGAAGTAGGAGCTTGTGTCTGCTAGCAGCCTTTTGCCAAGTGCTTGACCTAAGTGACCTTGCCATTGCTGGTGGTGTAAGTCCCTGGACCATTTGTTTATTGTGTGAAAGGCAGTTGTTTTGCTTATGCCACAGCTTGGCTCTGGACCAAAGAATGACATACTGGAACCCTGCTTAGCAAGCCCATCTGCACACTCATTGCCACCTATGCCTACATGGCCAGGTACCCAACCAAGATGCACAGAGTTGTGTGTTGCGAGCTCGCTGAGTGTTTTGTGACACTCCCACACCAATTTTGACTTGATTTCATTAGAGTCAAGAGCCTTGAGGGCTGCCTGACAATCTGACAAGATTACTATATGCTTGTCACAATAGCGTCTGGCAATTCCTATATTGGCACAAGCCATGATGCCCCAAATTTCTGCTTGAAAGATAGTACAGTATTGTCCCAGACTTGCACAGATTTCTGTTCTGGGTGATTCACTGTACACCCCATAGCCAGATTTTCCTTCAATGAGAGAGCCGTCTGTATACCAGACAAGGCTGCCTCTCCTGATATAGGGCCCTTCCTCAGACCTCCACTCTTCTCAAGAGCAGAATTTAACAGAAAAAGGTTTAGTGAAAACCATCTCCATACTCATGACATCTGAAGTCATTTCAAGCACAGGGCTGTGAGCAACAGCTTTGGTGATTGTGCAATGGCCTGTTCCAGACAGGCCTTCCCTCCATTGGCCTGTGACTTTCAATCGATAGGCTGATTTTCGTGCTTCTGCCTTGATTAAAATACCCAAGGGCAGTAAGCCAAGAGCAACTTCAAGAGTTGCTGATGGGCTGCTCCTGAAAGCTCCAGTGACTAGGAGTGTGCCCATCCTTTGTAAACTTGTGAGTTTGGCTGTGGCTGTAATCTGGTTCACCTTTGTCCACCAGACTAGTGATCCATATGTGACTTGAGGCCTTATTACTGCCTTGTACAGCCACAGCGCTATGTGAGGCTTGATCCCCCACATGGAGCCTGCAAATCTCCTGGACGTCATAAGTGCCCATTTTGCTTTGTGCAGTATATTGTTCAAATGATTGTTCCAAAACAGCTTGGAGTCAATAGTCAGCCCTAGGTATTTGACTGTACCTGATACTTTGAGCTGTGTTGGTCCAAGTTTCAACCGGGAGAGAGACTCCAGGTTCTTTTTCCTTGTAAATGGGACAACTACAGTCTTTGAGGGATTTATACTTAGTCCCTCTCCAAGACACCAGTCATTAACAAACTGAAGGTTGACATTCATGACATCAGCAACAATATTTGTGAACCTTCCCTGTACCATGAGGACTATGTCGTCTGCATAGCCCTGGACAAAGATGCCTCTACTAGTGAGTTCACAAAGGAGACCATCCACCACAAGGTTCCACAGAAGAGGAGAAAGCACACCTCCCTGCAGACAACCTTTTGCAGGTATGATCACCATCGATTTGTCTTGAAGATCAGCCCTGATCCGCCTGGAGTGGAGCATGGCCTCAATCCACCTACATATAGCAGACTCAAGACCACGCCCATGCACTGCCCGGACCATGGCTGTGTAAGTTACATTGTCAAAAGCGCCCTCAATGTCCATGAAGGCGCATAGAGCAATCTCCTTGGCAGCAAGGCTGTCCTCCACCCTGCTCACAAGCTGATGCAGGGCTGTTTCACAGGACTTACCAGGCTGATAGGCATGCTGATTCCGATGAAGAGGCGTACCTGAAAGCACTCCCTTTCTTAGATGTCTCTCCACCAGTCTCTCCAGCGTCTTCAAGAGAAACGATGTGAGATTGATGGGGCGAAATGATTTTGGAGTTGAGTAGTCTGCTCTTCCTCTCTTGGGATTGAAGACCACCCTACTGAGGCGCCAGGCTTGAGGGATGTACCCATAAGCCAGACTTGCTCTGAAGAGTTCGCACCGGAGGACCAAGAGAGCTTCTGGTCCTTGCTGCAACATAGCTGGTATGATACCGTCCCCCCCAGGAGATTTGAATGGGCCAAACTTGGAGATGGCCCATTTAACTTTGGAAAGTGTGACAATACGTCTGGCTAAAGTCCAGCTTCCATGATCAGCTCTTGGCCGTGAGCCCATTTCGCTGTTGCCGGACATGCCTGAGCAAGCACCCTCAAAAACACAGTCTGGAAAGTGAGTCTCAAGGAGAAGTTTGAGACTTCCACCAGTTCCAGTGGTATATTGTCCCCCTGGTGACCTCAGAGTTCCCAGGAGGCCAATTGGGCTTGAAGCTAAGACACGCTGCAGTCTTGCTGCCGCCCTAAGACTATTTACCTCCTGTGTAAACAGTCTCTAAGAGCTCTCTTTGGCTTTCTTGATTGCAAGGCTGTATTCTGTGAGTGCCCTATAGTATGGTTCCCAGATACGGCTCCATTTGCAATGGTTATGAAGCTTCCTGACAACCACCCTTCTGCGGTCAAGGTCAGCAGTCCACCACTTAGTATTAGTACAACTCTTTCCCCGCCGCAATGGACAGTTGTCCTGAAAGCAGCTTATGATTGCATTCTGAAGATCAGAAGCAATTTGATCAATGTCTGCAAAGCAGGCAACCCTCCTGCCTAATGATCCAAGTTGAGACAGGAGGTCAGACTTATAGAGTGACCAATCTGTTCTCCTCGGATCTCAATAGCAGGATGAGCTGCCTTCACTTTGCAGGTTAAAACAGATGAACCTGTGGTCAGACAAAGAGGCCTCATGACTTACGTGCCAATTGTCAATGACCCTAAGGAGTCCTTTTGAGCAAAGAGTAATGTCAATAACCTCACTTCGATTTCGTGTAACGAACATCGGATGGTTTCCAACATTACAGACATAAAGATTATTAGATATGAGAAACTGAAGGAGAGCCTCACCTCTTGGATTAGTGTCAGAGCTTCCCCATCCGATTGTGTGATGAGCATTGGCATCACAACCTAAAAGGAGTTGTTGTCCGCCAGTGCAAGATGACTCCACCAGAAGTTCGAGTTCTCTTGATGGAGGAAGGTCCCCAGAGTAATCCACAATCACACAGGCACTTACACTCAAAACCACACTGAACACAAACAAATACGATCTCCCAGGGATCTACAAACTAAACTGCTCTGATTGTAACAAATTCTACATAGGACAAACAGGCCACACATTCAAACAACGTTACAAGGAACACTTTCAGGCCCTGACATCCAAAGCTGAATCGAATTTTGCCGACCATATCATTCAAACTGGACACACTTTTACCGACATCAGTACCAACCTACACATTCTACACATAAAATCTAAAGGACACGAACTCAATACCTTGGAACAATTTGAAATATACAAACACACCACACACAATAAACAAAACATTCTCAATGAACAACTAAATTTTAAATCTCACAAACTTTTTGATCATATTTTACAAAAACCACAACACTTCTAACCAAAAAACTGACATGATGATCTAGGAGCCTCTGATGATGGATCTCATAGATTCAAAAGTACTCGGCCAGTTTAAGTGAGTTATTATACTTATTCTTAACAAATATTTGACTGCATGTCGTTAAATTTCACATGAGAAGTTAATATTAACAACGCAGTTCGTCATGGAACATGAAATCCAGAAAAATTGATGTTTGGATCAGGGAAACAAAGGAAAAATACTTCAGTAGGCTGTTTGAAAAGGTCAAAGGTAATTCCAGTGCTCAGTGGAGGGTCATAAACTCTTTAGTTGGCAGTAATAAAACAAGAAATGGCCTAATCAATCTCCAAATTGATGGCATAACTATTGATGACCCAAAAATTATAGTTGACCAGTTCAATGAGTATTTTGTTAATGTTCCTGCTTCCTTATCAGCTTCCCTTGTTGAGCCAAGTACTGAACAAAAAATGGCATATGATAGAATCTTTACTGCTGACCCTGTTTTGAATTCTTTTTTCTGGTCTCCAGTATCTTGTGAAGAAGTAGAACTTTTCATTTCAAGACTCAAAGGTGGTACAGCATCAGGGGATGATGGTATTTCTACAGCTCTGGTTAAGGCAATTTCTCATATTATTTCTTCTGTGCTGGCTTACATTTTCAACAAATCTTTTTCTGAAGGTATATTCCCCCAAAGGATGAAAATTGCTCGAGTAATCCCCATCTTCAAAAAGGGACTAGTTTCTTCTATTGGCAATTATCGACCAATATCTCTGTTGTCAGTTTTTTCCAAATTGTTTGAAAAGATTGTTAGATCTAGATTGATTGACTTTATGGATGGGCTGAGTGTAATTTCTGATGCCCAATTTGGCTTTAGGGAGGGCTTGAGCACAGAAATGGCACTTCGGAGGTTCATGATGTTGGTGCACAATAAGTTAAATTCAAGTGATAGAAATAGAGTGACTGGAATCTTCCTTGATATAAGGAAGGCATTTGACACTGTTAATCATGATATTCTTCTGGAGAAGATGGAGAGGATTGGCATAAGAGGACTGGTGCGTCAGTGGTTTGCATCCTATCTGGGAGGGAGACATCAATATGTTTACCTCAATGGCCACAAGAGCTCAATGAGGGAAATTAATTGCGGAGTGCCTCAAGGTTCAGTTCTTGGACCAATCTTGTTTCTAATCTTCATTAATGACTTGTATTCCTCAAAATTCAAGGGAGAGTTCACAGCATTTGCTGATGATATGGCCCTCACCTATGGTGAGGCAACAACTCAAATGCTATTGGAGAGTATTAATCATGATGTTGAATTCCTGTCACTGTGGTTTACATGTAATAGGCTTAGTTTGAACATTGAAAAGTCGGTTTTTGTCAATTTCTCGCTGAGTCAGGGCTTCTGGATGCAGGGTTCTATCAAGTATCACTGTATTGATTGTCAGGATAGGTTAGATGATTGTCCATGCAGCAGCTTCCCTCAGACTGATGTTGTGAAATATTTAGGTTTGAGGGTGGATGAAAAGCTTAGTTTCAAGCAGCACATCCTATCTCTCAAAAATTATCTTTTTATGTTCATGCGAAGATTCTACTTTCTGAGGTCTCTGTGTCCATTGAGTGTAATGCGACAGATTTACTTTGCATTTGTGCACTCTAGGCTCAACTATGGTCTTACTTGCTGGGGTAGTACATATCATACTCATGTGAAGCCACTAGCTAGGTTGAATAAGTCTTTTGTGAGAATTATGATGGGGAAAACAAGAAGGCACGAATCCTTTCCTCTTTTTAAACAGTTGAGTATTCTACCACTTAGATATCTGTTTGTTTTTAGAGTGTTGCAGATTTTCTTCAATAAAAGTGGCAATACTGGTGCAGTTGTTGATACTAATCGGACATCAGCTCGACATGTTAATAGGATTCTATTGCCAAGAGCGAGATCAACAAAGTTTCAAAAATCCTTCTTGTTCTTAGGCCCTAAATTCTTCAATAGTTTGCCTGACAGTGTAAGGTCCAGTCAGTCGTTTTCCCAGTACAGTAGATTGGTCAGAGAGTGGCTGTTTGGCCTTCTTCCGGATGAGATTGAGGAACTGTTTCTGGTTGTTCATTGACCATGTGAGCACCAGATGTCTCCAATGGTTCTATCTTGGGATTTTTTTTAGCATTATTTTTTCTATTTTTGGAGTTCTTTTTTCTATCCTTTGTTGAGAGCTCCTAATTTTTTCTCTTCAATTATTTATTTTTTTCTATCTTTAAATATTCAGTGCTTTTGTTTCCTCAATTGATTTAATTTTTTGTTTACGTTTCAAATAATAAATTTTGTTTATTTTATAGTATTTAAACTGTACATATTTTATTGTAATGTCACTAGATGTGTTTTTTCTTCTTTCATTTGTTTGGGTCTGCAGCAGCTCCTCCATGCCTACAGGGATGTTTTCCCTTGCATGAGAGTATTTATTGTCAACAGCATGCATCTAATATGTTATTAGTGATTCTATATTGTTTTGGCACTTGATTAGCATTAGTGATATGTTAATATGTTAATTAGTATTAGTACTCTTGAATTAAGTGTCATTGATCATTTTTTGTAAGCATTGTTTTTGGCAATAAAAGAATTTATTATTATTATTATTATTATTATTATTATATTTTATGAATGAAGTGATTGTGGTGATTCCTATTATTTTGGTCCCACAAAGGTTGCCTCTTGAACACTCTACTTATCAGCAAATCAACATTCATTTTGAAAACCGATGATACCCGATTCTAAAAGGTTTTTAAAAGTGAACATATGCTGCTGAATGCGGTATGGAATGCAGAAAAATGCAAGGACCGGCTGGCATTGATAAGCGAGCAAAGCAGAGAAATCAAACTTGTTTTAATTTGCAGCTCTGCTCTTTCAAGACCTCCTCACATGACCTTGACGCACTGCTCCACTATGCACAGCTACATTACTGTAGCATGTGTTTGAATTCGAGGCTTTGCTCTATGCTCTAGGCTCTTTGCTCTCAGACGCTTCACTATGCACACGGCTTTAGGCCGCTATTAGCCGTGAGCAACTAGTACGGCAACTGATTGAAGCAACCGATTGCCGGGCCAGTCTCCCATTTGAGCAACTGAGCTGAGCAACTCATTCGGCAACTGCAGATAACCTGTTAATAATAATAGTTAATTATATATTATAATATATATAATTAATATATCATAATAATAAATAATAATTTTAAAATAATTAATAATTAAAATTAAATAAAATAAAAATTAAATTATTAAAATTATTTTATTATTTAAATGATTGAATTAGATAATTAATATATTATTATATATTTTAATTATATTATTATAATTATAATAAATTAATAATAGTAGTTAATAATAACTATCTACACTCATAATAAAAACTTAAATAGTAAACAATGATAACACCTGCATCAGACACAATTTGAATAATTTAAATAAAAATTAAATTATTAAAATTATTTTAAATTATAAATTATAATAAAAATAATTATTATAATAATAATAATAATTATAATCAATATTATAATTATTATAATAATTGTATAGGCCTAATTATTTTATTATTTAAATAAAAAAATTAAATAATTAATATATTATAATATATATTTATTTTATAATTATATTATTATAAAATAATAATAATAATACTATATAATAATAGTAGTTAATAATAACTACCTACACTAATAATAAAAACTTGAATAGTAAACAATGTTAACACTTCACCTGCATCAGACATGAATGACAGATGAGACTGAGTGGGTTTGTTTAGGGTAGACAGATCGGTGATGCGCATGCGCACGCAGTCAGTTGCCCAGAACTAGTTGCCTACGGCTAATAGGCGCCATATACTCCAATGCCCCCCGACGGCAGGGAGACTGAAACAGTTGCTCGCGTAGTTGCCGGGGCTCGACTCGCCCGGCAACTGCATGGACAACTTTTTTCTCTTCAGCAACCGATTGCTCACGGCTAATGGCTCCCATTTGATTCAATGTCCCGCTACTCGACCGGCAATCGATTGCTTGCCCAGTTGCCGAGGCAGTTGCTCACGGCTAATAGCGGCCTTACGCTTTGCTCTCAGCTCCACTATGCACGTTGCCTTATATATTGTGATTCTTGTCCTTGTAAGGACAACCATAATTTTTGTAACTAGTACTAGATATTATTCTTCTTTTGTTGCATTACATCGGTCCTAGAATATACATGGATAAATACACGTACAAAGGCATGTACAATCGATAAGGACTATTTTTGAACAATTTGGCAAAACTGATTTTACAGAATAAAATATCATCATGTCAGGATGAATTAACGATTCAGGAATTAAAACATCAGTTGAAGTTCGTATCTAATTGGATTATTCTTATCTACAGTATCGAGGTAACAATTCATATAAATTTCTATTTGCAAGTGCGCGTTGATTCAGTGATGATACAAAATTATAAAAGAGTTTATTGAAAAGTAAAAGTGTGGGGCCCTCACTACTAACGACGAAAGACGATATTATTTTTATTACTTGATTTTTAGGTTGAATTATTTATTTGAAATGTATAGTGTTATATTTTTATTGTTTTCTGGTAGAGATTATAAGTGAACTCCAACAAATAATGAGATTTTATGACTTGTTCCAAATTACTTCTTTTTAGTCAGATGAGAGTTCCTACTTATTAAACATTATTACTGTTTATTTAAATAGTCAAATTTTTATATAACCTCAGTCTTCAAAATTTATTCAAAATTATTCTTTATAGACGAAAAGGTCAACTTTAGTGTTTCCAGCCTTATTTTAGCTTTAGAACCCGTAACAATATTATCTTGGCGCCAATAGGCTATATATATTTAATCAGCCAGCATTGTTCAGAATGCAAGTGTCAATTATTCATAATTGAACTATCAATGTCCATTGATGTTGGAATTTTTGTATTGTCACCTGTGATGAAGGCTAGACCTTGTAGCTACGTAAGTACGCACGCAAGCGCACTGTCAACAATGCAACGAGAAACTGGCCATTGGCCATGCAGGCAGTGAGTTGCCAGGTAGAGACGGACTTGCAGCTGTAGCACAGTAGGTCAGTAAGCGTTTAACACGCTGTCGGAAAGGTAGTGTGCTCTGTGAAATCCGTTGTCACCTTGTAGGATACGTGAGTGCAGCTTATCAACCAGCACCTGTCACAACAAAGAATCGATGGTCACCTCAAGTTAGTACTGTAGAAATATTACCTTGATCGTTTGTTGAACTTTTATTATAGCCTAACTATTCAATTTCAGATAATTTTATCTGATTTTGTTGTATGTACATTAGAGCTGATGAAAAGTTTGCTGATAGCGAAATTTTGTTCGACAGAGTTCTACATCTTAATAATTGTCATTAGTCATTAGACATTTTTAGGATCATGATTCATAATTATAGTTTCTGTTATAGCCTATATTAATTTATAGTAATTTTGTCCGACTCCAGTGTACTGTGTCTCATGTCGGTGTCTGCTTTAATTATTTATTCGATGCCTTAGATAGAGAAACGGTGATTCGCTGTTTCTATAGAATCAAATTAAAGCTCGGTTTACCTACCTACGCACTTTAAATATAATTACCGAACGTGACAACAGGTTTAAAAATTGTGAATTTGAAGGTATTTTCAATTAAAGTAAAACCAACTTTCGGTTTTTGAAAATCATTCATTTTTGTAGAAAGCTTGAAACACTTTTAACCAAATTAGTTTTCAAACAAATTCAATTAGTAGCCTATTACCTGTAATGATGAAATATTATACTGTAAATAGTGTCACGGGCACCCCCTCTCCACCAAATACGAGGTTACAATAGAAATGATGAAATGATTATACAACGTCCGATACCTTTGAACAGAAACTAAAACACAGTCTGAGTGTAAGTAGAATAATTAATGTAGCAATACTTATTTGTGTATCTAGTGGCTAAAGTGCAACTTTTCTACCTGAGGGAGAAAAACTACTTTAGTCCCGTGATGCACACAAAATTTTTCCGTAACAACTATAACAATGTATAATTTTCTGTGCAGACCTCAGTCGTCTATCATAAATCAACGCTATCGCAAAGATGACGTTCGACTCACAATGGAAATACAGCTACTTCTATCCAAATCTGGGATTAAGCCAAGTAAACCGGTATTTACTCGTGGGCAATTATATGTTGCATTTAGCAGAGTTAAATCTCTGGAAGGAATCAAATTTTTTATTGAAAATAACAATAACCATAAAGCAACCAAAAAGACTGTTCTTACACAAAAAATATAGTAGACAGTGAAATTCTGACACTTAGATAATTTGATTGTTAGTTCGTTTGATTTATAATAGTATTTTAGTGAAAATGGAGAGAGAGAAAGAAGGAACAGTCGTTCTCAGTGTTATCTGCTATGTAAATGTTTACTTTTAAGCAATTTATTACTCTTCTTTTGACACTTTTATGGTGTTTACTTGGAGCTTTACAAAATGTTCTAGTTGTCTGATTAGAAATTAATGGAATCTTATCGACTATTGTTGAAGGTGCGAGGGTCCTTGATTTTTTATTTTAGAATTCGGTAGAATTTGATAGAAAAATCAAGAGATATCTCGATTATGGAAGATTATATAAATAGAGGGAGACTTTTGTAAATTTGTTCAGTTGCTTTTCTATGTTGATAAGTAGCAGTAGTGACAGTTCCCGTTAATACAGACAGTGCAATCCCGTTGGCGCTATTACAAACCATCTAATGAACTTTCGTTGTCTGTAGTGATAATTCTTTTGACAGTTCTATAGTGATAATTCTTTTACCTATTACTGTATTATGGACTTGTGCTACGTAAGTTAATTGTTCTTCCTCAACGTTTCTTTTTGAATATTATTGGACAGTTTATTGTGCAGTTATTATTTAATATTAGATCGGCCTTTTAACTTTTAGTGATTGATTTCTGTACAGTAATATTAAAAACTCTTTATCAGTTGAACAATATCAATTTATCTGTTTCTGATTTCATTATTTTGTGTAAGAAATTACTTATCAGTGTGAGTTGTGGATTATTTTTGTTAATAAAGTGCGAGTGATAAATTTAAGTGTTGCCAGCGTTATTTTATACATAGAACCCATAATGGTTTGTTTTATGTATAAGTGTTTTTCTTTACGGGCTTTCGCCACTACAAGCCACTAGTAGCATTTATGTTATTGGTCAACAAATAAACATTAATTTTATTCTAATGGACTCATCATACAATAATTATTACAGAAATCTCATAAAGGTAGCATTTATGAAATACTGGCACAGACCATCATTTGAAAATAGCAGCTATCAATACAATAAAAAATCATCATATTTTATGACCTGATAATAATTATGAATTCTGGGCAAGGGCGCAGCCAGGGTTCTCTCCAGAGGGAGGGGGCAAGGAACAGAAATTAGATCAACTTTTTTAGAAGAATTCCAAATAGGAGCCTCTAATGCTATAAATAAAAAATAAGAACATTATGGCTATTTCAAAAACTGGCATTTGCCAAAATATTTTCAGTTTCTATATTTTTTAATGGTGTTCATCTATTTTAGAGACATCAAATTTCATATCATATTTTTTTTAAATTTGGAACTTGAATGGACATTATTTCATTTTATTCACTCAAAAATGGGTATTTGGACTGATTGTTAGTAATGAAAAAATATATGTAACTTTCTGTAGTGTTTTTATATTTATTATTTAAATATCCTGGATCAAGAATGGATTTCACCATGCAGCGAAACGGACTCATAAAACTTTGAAACATTTCTTGTTCCATATCGATCTGAGTTGTTAATAATAATTATCAACTTTTGTAAACCAGCTGGCCCGACGCGCGTTGCTGCGTTCTTATAAAAATTCTCCTCGATTTGACAAATCGCCACCTCCCACTGAGGTTACATTTCAAATTAGGAAAGAAGTTAGTCCGAGGGTTCTTCCAGCTGATCATAGAGGCCTCCTTCGTTGTTTTCTCAATCACCACCTCTGAATGAAGAAACTTTTCAAAAACCTACGACTACAAGGGTAGAAGCTAGGTTTTTGATTTTATTATTCGCCAGCTCCTGCTGAGGCTGCATTTCAAATTTCTAGCTACATTGGTTAACAGATGTCATCAACCCGGAATAATTACATTTCATCATACCCAGTCATATGTTTCTTACATACTGCAAGGCTCAGTCTACACGTTACATGCAAAGTCTTTTCGTTCCAGACAGCGTAAATAACACCGCTAAGGGGCCTGCCATATGATTAAAAACTGTTGACTTCTATCAGCTGTTCCTTTAAGGATAGATTTCTCCTTTTTGTATCCTTCAGCAAGGACTTTTGAACTCCCAAACTTCACAGGAACCATCTCGAGACTATTCTACATTGTGCCTGAACATTTCATAAAAATCGGTGCAGCGGTTTCGGATTTTGCTGGGAACATACTGTACATACAAATATATCGACTTTTATAATATACTAGCGGTTCACCCGTGCGTTGCAACGGTATTTTAGTTATAATAGTGCTACCTGGCGAATTCCCAAGAGCCTAGCACAAACCGCACCTTCCTAAAATGTTAATTTTTGTTTGAATTGGAATTGAAATTAGAAATGTTTTTCACCAAAGAAATAATGGATGAAACATAAGCAGTGGCGGCTCTGGCTGAAAATTTTAAGAGGGACACTACCCCTCAATTTTTTCATTTGTTAGCTTTTATAAAGAACCATACTGGTCTGAGTAAAGGATTCAATTCAACGGCTACACATTGTTATAGGCTACTTGAATATGTCCCAGAAAATTTCGATAGTATTATGCGATTCATGCAAATATTATGGCTCACTTACCATTATTATTATTCTGTCCATAATGTGAGCGCACCCTGATACAGGATGTTACATTGATACATTGTTGATAGTTGATGATAACAATTCCAATTTAATAGAGCAGTACTCTCTCTTGAATACTGGCACTATGTAGTTTATAAAACTACAGCAAATAAAATTGTTCAATAGGCTACCTCAAAAAATTTGAGTTCTTCCAGTTAGGAGTTTTAAGACTGTAGTTGACAAGTGGATTACATCCAAATCCCTCTATTCAATAGAGGAATATTTTGAATGTGACATGACTGGTTTTTAGGGTTAATTGTGACGAAAGCATCTTGTGCAATTGTATTTTCTTCATGTATTATTTGTTTTCATGTATTGTGACTACATTGTGACTTTGCCTATTACTGTTGTAAGTTTATTGGCAATAAAGAAATCTTATCTTATTTTATCTTATCTTATCAGGCACACTTTGACATTAAATTCGTTCACTATAATAGTGAACGAATTTAATGTCTATTCAAAACACTTTTTTTTAAATCGAAGTGCTGCGGTGTCGTTAATACGTAAGTAACACTAAAATCCACTAACTTATAGAACGTTTGAAATAGCCTAGGTTAAAGTGCACACTGAGTAGGAACATTCTATCAATATTTAAAATTTAAAAAAATCTTGGATTAACCAACAAGCTGAACTCAACTGGCTCTGAATGTTTATGGACCCTAAAAGAGAGAACTCTATCTCATAGTTCAAATGCTTTTCACTTGAATTATGCTTTTTAACTTTTTCTTTTAGGTGTTTCAAATCCGTTACTCCCTTAATTGTGCATGCTGCATCAATATGAGGAGAACTTAGCAAGCAAATAAAACAATAGAATGGGTTACTTCTTTCACAACCACACAACCACTTAGCAAAATCATAATATTTTACATTAAACTTTCGATTAAACACCCTATTACCATTCTTATCTTTCTGTGAAATAGTCAATAAAGGTCTTGGCGGGCCTAGCTTTTTAACTGCTGAACGTGTTTCAAAGTCACTTAACTTACATTGTTTTTCAAATTCTCAACAGAATTCATTATTGAAAAGTTTAACTACATAACAAACAAATCAATTTGAACAATAACAACTCACATGACTCACTCACAACTCACATGGAAGCCTGAATTTACCGATAACTTGATAAAATAAGCTTTAAAAATGTCAAGTCGTAAGACAATTCCACGCACGTGTACACACTGCAGAAAGTAATCTATTGAAAAGTGAGGTTATGGCAGGTTGACATAAATGATCCATGCGGCAAGCGGCATGCGGCAGACTAGCTTGAGGCAGATGCGCATGCGTATACAAGCTCCGGCCGCCGGCCTAGCCACGGCTAAATTTAGCGATACTAGCTGGTCACATGTTGCCATTTCATCCGTAGAGAATGCAACAAGTGAATAGGGCTTTCGACTTTGCAACACTGCTCTGGAAGGCGCTCACAGGCAATGTCCGCAGTTCACTTGCTACGTGCTTGTACTATACAGCAAAGTGCGGCTGATCGTTCATATTTTGACGTTCTAATTCCTGATTTCTACACTCTTTTTCTATTGTAAAATGATAACAATAGCAAAAAAAGATAATAATTATTATCAATTCAATTTAATATCTGAATAATTACTGGATTTAGTATTACATTTTTCCCAAATTGACAGGGAGGACAGTGTCCGAGCGCCTCCCTGTTGGAGCCGCTCCTGAACATAAGGTAAGCTTTGATTCACCAGTCATATGTTTTCTACATGACTGCAATGCTTCGACTACACAAGTCTGCAGACAGCTTAAATAACACTGCTAGGGGCCCACCATATGATTAAAAACTGTTGATTTCTATCAGCTGTTCCTTTAAGGATAGATTTCTCTTCTTGTGTCCTTCAGCAAGGACTTTTGAACTCCCAACCTTCACAGGAACCATCTCGGGACTATTCTACATTAAGCCTGAAAATATTATAAAAATCGGTTAAGCAGTTTCGGAATTTACTGGGAACATACATACAAACATACATTCTTATGTGGTAATAAAACTTAGAAGAAATGGATCCAGAATAATAATAATTTCTCTGGATGATACTACGAAACATCCAGAGGAGTTTATTAAAAAAAAAAACATAGGCTAGATATTAAAGAGAATCCCGACTCTTAAAATTGCTACTAAATATAATTTTATTCCTAATTATGATATCCCACTATAATGATATGTGTCGGGGTGATCATAATACAGTAAAACTTGTGTGAGGCGGAAGTAGGGCAGAGTAGGAATACTGGCGCAGTTTAACGGTGGTTAACTAACCATGATTAAATTTTAACGGCCGTTAAATTTAACCTAACTTAATTTAACATAGGAAAACCTAATTTAACGGCCCAGTTGAATTTTAACGTCGGTTAAATTTTAACGATGGTTAAATTTTAAAGGTGATTAACTAACAAGGGTTAAATAAACAGATTCTAAAAATTTTCATTTGAAATTAAATGCATAAATTTATGCAGCTCACCAAGGCATTCCAATTGCATTCCAACCACTCCGATGAATAGAATAAAAAAAAATAATAAAAAAAAATTAAAAAAAAATTAATTATCATTAATATTATCATACAAGTAGGGCAGAGTAGGAATACCGTCACAGTTTTTCTTTAACCTTAAATTTAAGGTTAACCTAAGTCAACCCATCCAAACCTAACCTAACCTGAAATAGGTATAGCAATACCTTGCGGTATAGTTCAAGTCGAATCAACGCAATCTATCCGATCTCGAACATTTCCATTTTCATGGGAGCTAAAAATCACGAAAAAATTTGAACTTTTTAACCCGTGAAGGGAATTTTAATTTGAAGACGCCATCTTGTTCAGCATTTCAAGGCATCCCAAATTCATGTATCAAATACAATTTTCCGATCACGATTAATTGAGGAAAAAATAATAATAAAATTTAACCTTAAATTTAAGGTTAAGCCAACTATCCAAACCTGAAATAGGTATAGCTGTATAGTTGTATAGTCAAATCAACGCAATCTATCCGATCTCGAAAATTTCTATTTTCACAGAAGCTAAAAATCACGAAAAATTTTAACGGCGGTTAAATTTTAACGGTGATTTTAATGGTGGTTATAACAGAAATTTTAGCGGAGATCTAACTCCAGTATAAAACACTGATATAAAAAATGAATACAAGAGAAGGACTTGCTCAAGAATTACATGTAAGTGTTAGACACAATTTTCCCACACGTTGTACAGAAATCAAAGGCATAACAGATCTGTACCAGGCCGATCTTGTTGATATGTCAAATTACAGTACCATCAATAGAAACTTCAAATTCATACTGACAGTAATAAATTGTTTTAGAAAATTCGCATTTGCAATACCATTGAAAAGTAAATCGGGTAATGATGTGGTAAATGCCCTCAAACCAATACTTGAACAGAATAAGATAAAGAATTTTCAAACTGATGCCGGTAAAGAGTTCTACAATGCTACTGTTCAAAAACTCTTTAAAATGTACAATATCAATCACTATAGTACTTTCAGTAATAAGAAGGCGGCAATCTGTGAACGTTTCAATAGGACCCTGAAAGAGCACATGTTTCATGAATTCACTGTACAGGGAAATTATAAATGGTTGAACCTACTTCCTAAACTGTTAGACAAATACAATAACACTGTTCATCGAACCACTCGCATGAAACCGAGTGAGGTGAATACTGAAAATGAAAAGTATGTACTAATGAATATTGATAAGGCTATCCTGCGTTCCTTCAAACTTAAAAAGCAAAAGTTTAAAATCGGTGACAAGGTTCGAATCACTCGTTACAAGCGAATATTTGATAAAGGATACCTACCAAACTATACTAATGAGATTTTCACTGTACACAATGTACTACCAAGCATTCCCCTCACCTATCACCTCAAAGACGATAACAATAAAATTATTAAGGGTGCATTCTATGAGTATGAAATGAAGAAAACCAAGTACCCAGATGTGTATCTTATTGAAAAAGTGCTAAAGAAGAAAGGCAATAAATTGTATGTGAAATGGTTGGGCTTTGATTCAAAATACAATTCATGGATTGATAATAATACATTAAAAAAAATGAAGCTAAAACAGCACAAATCAAAACTGCCACTGATTAACTTTGACAAGTATTTAAATAAAAAGCAACAAATAAGACACAGTGTGCTTCTACCAAATAGTGTAAGATGTATTGTGTGTGGGCCGTCCAATGTTGGAAAAACAAATACCGTTTTTAATTTATTATTTGCCGAGAATGGTGTCAAGTTTTCACATTTATATGTATTCACCAAATCTCACCAGCAAGACAAGTATCAACTTCTCAAGGAAATTATGAGTCAAGTAGCCGAGGTTGGATTCAATTTGTACCAGCATAATGAAGAAATACCACACCCAAACGATGCACACCCCAATTCAGTTATGATTTTCGATGATATTTGTATGGAAAAACAACAGAATATTCGAGACTATTTTAGTATGGGTAGACACAACAACATCGATAGTTTCTACATTTGTCAAACGTACTCTAGTATTCCTAAACAATTGATTAGAGACAACAGTAATTTGATTGTTATATTCAAACAGGATAATCGTAATCTACAACACATATATCATGATCATGTATATCCGGATTTGAGTAGGGATGAATTCAGTAGAATGTGTGCTCAAGCATGGAATAATAATAATTTTCTAGTCATAAACAAAGATTGTGCACTGGATAATGGGAGATACAGAGTTGGGTTTGATAAATTTATCCTATTATAAAAATGATACTGAAAAAGGATCTAAAAGAATTGACGGCCATCAAAAATAATATAAAACAGTTGCATGACTCTATACGTCGAAAACATCGAGAATTATCGTATGATGCAATTAGTGAAGAAGAAAATTTACAGAAACAATATAAACCAATTACCGAATCATTGAATCAATTTAAACAACAACAACAATTTGATGTTAAACAGGAAATGAAAGAGGAGGAGGAGGATGAGGAAGAGGTAGAGGAGGGGGAGGTAGAGGAGGAAGACTACCCCATTCTAGACTCTACTAATTTAGATGCTTCTAATTTAGATACAACAAACATTTTCGATTCTTCCAATGTTCCCAGTTTTTCAGACTCTTCCAATTTAGACACCTCCAATGTTCCCAGTAATTTAGATGAAAGTAGTAGAAGAGACAGTAGAGAGTCTAGTCAGAAATTTGCATCTAGAAATCGTATAGGTACATACATTGATAATTTTATGAGAACAACAAAAGGTCAAAATCTGTATGGAGTTCACTTCAATCCCACCATCAATGAATGGCAAATTGGAAACAAAGTTATCAAGTTTGATGATAAAAAAATCATTATTGATGGTAATAAATCATTCCCGCTTACACACGGTCTTCTAGAGCTGCTATTCAAAGCAATTCCAGATACATTCATCTATAGGAAAGGTGATCTTGTCGACTACAAACGTATACTTGAACTAACTGGAGTTCATCTTGATGCATTGGGACGTGTGAAAAGAAATACCAGTTTTAAATACACTCGCATAATTAAAGATTTATTTCCACCTAAACGTGTTAAAGGAGTTGAACAAAAGCTGGGTAGTGGAATACAACATGATATGCAAATTGAAACCTCACCTAAGAGCAACGTCTACACCTATTGGGATAATCCAAATGAATTGTGTGAAAGATTGGAATTGTTGATTAATTCAAAACTTGCCAGACACACCGGTCGTGATTCAGAAATTGCATCAATAATTGAAGAATTATGTGAAATTGGTATCATTATAGGTGGTAATCTAGTATTATAAAAATGACTATTGATAAATTTGGACGACATTTGTATGCAAGTAGAAGAGCAAATATCAATGAAGAATTGAAACAGTTGGTGCAAAATTTAATTGATATCCTACATTTATATTGATTCTCCATCTATAATTCTTCATTTAAAAGATGGTATGAAAAAAATTATCTATATAAAAATGAATAGAAAAAATATCCCGAAAAAGTCGATGAAAAAGAAGAGGTCAATGAAAAAGAAGTTGGGATCTGGTATATTGGGTTCCGTAATTAATAAAACAATTGATTTACTGCCCATGGAACTCCATATTCCCGGGTACCAATTCTGTGGTGGAGGGACAAACTTGAAAAAACGATTAGCAAGAGGAGATAAAGGAATAAATAGATTAGATGAAGCGTGTCGAGAGCATGATATAGCCTATAGTGACCCAACACAAAATCGAACGGAAGCTGATAGGAAACTTGCAGCACTTGCGTGGGAAAGAGTAAAAGCAGCCGATGCTAGTCTTGCTGAATGAGCAGCAGCCTATCTAGTTACAAATCTTATGAATGCAAAAGTGAAATTTGGTGGAGGAGGAAAGAAACTCGGTAAAGGTGTCTATTTGAAACCGTACAAAGGTTGTGGTATAAAGAAGAAGAAGAAGAAGAAGGTAGAGAGTGCATTGAAAGCCATTTTAAAAAAAATCCCCATTATCAAATGTAGATATAGTAAAGTATGCAAAACAACTTGACTTACCATTACATGGAATTTATATGAGAGATAAACTACCAAATACACCACTCAAACACCTAGAACTGGGTGTAATCAATCTGGATAATGAAATTGGTGAAGGCACTCATTGGACATGCTACTTTAAAAACGCTAATCTATGCGACTATTTTGACAGTTTTGGTAATCTAAGTCCACCACTTGAATTTATGAAATATATGCGAGGTGTAAGAGTTCGATACAACTACAAGAAATATCAACAAATGGAGCACTCATGTGGACATCTGTGTCTATTGTGGCTGTATAAAAAATATAGTGATTATGTTTACGCTAACAGCAAACGAGAAACCATTGGTTAGTGAAATATTCCCACCAGTTGAATTGGATAGCTTTGACTATGAAGTGGGTCTAGTCAACATGTACACATACAATACAATTCCAAATATTGAAACAAATGTAAATAATAAATTTGTGTATGATGGGTGTGTGGTTGAAATACCAGAAGGATCATACGAATTGGAGGATATTCTAAATTATATTCGAAATCATCTTAAACTGACTAGCAGTCAACTCAGAATCAAAGCCAACAACAATACGCTACAGTGTGAGCTGTATGCAGATAAAGATATTGATCTAACCATGAATGATAGCATTGGTCCAATACTTGGATTTCAACATGAAAAATTACTAGCAAATAAATGGCATATATCAACAAAACCCATTCATATAATGCGTGTGAATAGTATACGTGTAGAATGTAATATTGCACAGGGTTCGTACAATAACGGCAGTGAAGGTCACACAATTCATGAGTTTTACACAATTGTACCACCTGGCTATAAAATAATTGAATCACCTACAACTGTGGTGTACATGCCAATCAATACAAACACAATAAATCAAATTTGTATAAATATAATTGATCAGGACGGAAATGTGGTAAACTTTCGTGGAGAAACAATAACAGTACGCTTACATGTAAGAAAAAAACATGTAAGAATTTTTATAATATTATAAAAAATATGCTAATATTTACAAAAAATCATCAATCACAACAGCATGATGCAACAGATAGGAAATTACTTACACCTAAAAATAGACAAATACTACAAAGATTAGGTTTTTTTGTATATAATAAAAATATAAACAATGAATCACCAAATTCCTCACGGTATGCAAATTGATTCAATATTCAATGTTGGTGAGAAAGTACAATTCGATGAGAGTATAACCCAATTCGAGTATCACACTCACACACCATATGCATCACAAACATACAAAAATAATGATGAAATTCGTATCAATGTAAATCAACAGGATGTCTACACACTACCATGTAAAAGCTATCTTCTAATAGAGGGTAATATTAAAGTACAAAAAGCAGACAATACTGAAGTTGACTTTGTATTAGTGAACAATGGAATAGCCTATTTATTCGATGAGATTAGATATGAGGTGGGTGGAGTCGAAGTTGACCACACACGTAATGTTGGCATGACAACAACAATGAAAAACCTCTTGTGCGAAACTCCACAAAATAAGTGTATATGGGAGAATGCAGGATGGAATCGAGATGGATGGGCAAATAAAAAGAAATTCAGCTTTTGTGTACCACTGGAAATGTGGTTAGGTTTCATGGAAGATTATAGAAAAATTATTTTGAATGTAAAACAAGAATTGATTCTGCTTCAATCTTCATCTGATTTAAATGCAATTCAAACCACCGCTGGTACTAAAATCGAAATTAATCTAACAAAAATTCAATGGAAAGTACCCTACATACATGTAGCAGACACAATTCGTCTTAATCTACTGAAATTATCTCACAATGATAAACCAATTAGCCTTCCATTCAGATCTTGGCAATTACACGAGTATCCTACCCTACCGGAAAGCACAAGTCATCAGTGGACTGTTAAGATGGCATCACAAATGGATAAACCAAGATTTGTTGTACTAGGACTGCAAACTAATAGAAAGAATAGCCTTCGTAATGATATATCTCAATTTGATTTTTGTAATTTGAATAATGTGCGCTTGTATTTGAATGCACAATACTTTCCCTATGATAATATTATGGGTAATAAACAAACATTGTATCAGATGTTTGCCGCCTTTCAACATGCCTACTACAAACAAAGTGATTCGGGAACATCAATAACATTTGATAAATTTGAAAAAACACCACTAATTGTGATAGACTGTTCTCGTCAAAGTGAACTTTTGAAATCGGGTGCATTAGATGTGAAACTTTCATTTGACACAACTGCAAATATCCCAGAAAATACATCTGCATACTGTCTCATTATATACGAAAATATCTATGAATATACACCATTGAGTGGAATTGTTAGAAAAGTAATGTAAACAAATAATATTAACAAAACAAAACATCAAAGTAGTATAGTAATTTAAAAGTATAATTAGAGTAATTTAAAAAAAAAGTATAAATAAAATAATAAACATTTTTTTTTTTTACCTACATACACACATTTATACACCTACATAGGTTTAGGTTTCTACACCTACATACATTAATCTAGGTATAGGTACCTACACCTACACACCTACATAGGACACACATTAATCTAGGTATAGGTACCCACACCTACATACCTATATAAGCAAAAAAAAATTTTTATTTTATTTTAAAGTTTTTTAAAGTTTTTTCAGGTTTTAAAGTTTCTTTATATTTTAAAGTTTTTCAGCTTTTTAAAGTTTTTGTACTTTTCCTTGAGATGGCTGCTGCTCACGAATTTTACGTTTTCTTATTGGAATATCTTTATGGCCCCAAGCTAGAGTATCAATTTGGTTTGGTAGTATGAAACGTTTATTGTCATGAGGTTGAAGAGCCAGTTTTTCATGTTGAACAGTATAGACATGATGCAGTTTACTTACAATTGCTGATGATGTTACATTTTTGTGTTTTACATCAAACAGACATTCTTTATAATTTTCAAATCTCAATTGATTTCTATTTGCACTCTTGGGAATTCCCTTTGCAACCTTCTTCTCTAAATCACCTATGCGAATTGCATACATTTTGGCTTGTAACCCAACAAACTCAGAAATTATTTTTCCTCCACACTCATCCTTAAATTTACCTAGTTGTTTTTTATGTTTTGTGCTGTAACATTGATGGTCTTTTGGATAATTAGATGTGTCAAATAAATCCAAATTTCTTTCAATATCTTTATAAATATCATTTGTTTGAATCAGATACATAAAACTATCTGTATCGGACATTAGCAGTTCAACATTGGGATACATTTTTAGAATTTCATCATAATGGAATTTGTACATTATTGCTTTACTTGACTCAAGTATTGCCATACCCACATAAATGGGACGATTTAGATGAACCTCAAGCTTATTTAGACATACACCAGCAACATCATCGTTAAATCTGTACCAGTGTTTCATTCTTGGATATGCAATCACTCTATCAAGTTGCTTTTCATCAGTTATAATCCTAAAATCATTGTGATTCCTTACATTTTCCAACGTTTTTCCATAAATTGCATTAGAACATAGCTTGTATAGATCTCTATCAAAATCATTATTTGAATTCTTTCTCAACTCGGTATTTAATGATATAAATTGTTCTAACCAAGCTGATTGATTGAATTGCATCACTCTGTGTATTTTTGTTAATTTCAAACCTAATCTCATGTAAAGTTTCAAATTTTTATAGTGTAGAATGTAATTTTTACGGTTTTCAAAAGTTGTAATCAATTTCTCATATCGCCCTGATGGCGGTGTGGCTTTTACTGGTGCCAGGGGGTAATGGTTGTGCATATCATGTAGACTTTCTGGATATTCAAGATCGACTTCTAAAAAGTAGCCAACGTGTGATTCATCTGAAATTTTTGTAACATCGAAATTTTGAATTTGCTCATTAGATAGCCACTTGAATCCAGAGTGTGGCAGTGGTTCACTCATACTTGTACCATATAAATTATTTGCATCTAAGTAGATTATAAATGTGTTTTTGGAATTTTCATCATATGTAGATAGATATTGATTGTTGGCTTTTGCATATCGTTTGGGGATTACACTTAAACCCCCGCGAATGCCGGACTCTACAAACAGGTGCATATCTGGATCACTCAAAAGTTCAAGTTCAATACCAGTCATTTTCAACATTGCATTCCATGAATAGTGTGGTAGCGAATAAAAGTGGGATGGATCAAGACTGTAGGTTTTCTGGATTGTTGATCTGAAAGATTGAAATATATCGGCGAGTAAGAGTATATCGGTGGTTAGGTAGAGATTGTGAAATTGACCAAGATTTTTCAAGTTGAACGCATTCCAAACGGTTATAGCATTTTGATAGTCATTCTCACTTACATCTGAATCGGTTAGTTTGTTGTAGAAGTTTTCCCGGGAAGGTAATTGTGTTTCTTCGAATTTCTCAAAACAATCCATATATTCGTATGGGTATGTAACCAGACACCTTCGGGTTACTAATACTGGGGTGGGCAACTTAGCTTAAGAGAGGGTGAACAACAAATGATGGCCAACTGAATTTTAACACATATATTGTGTCACCCAAAGGACATCCAACATCAATGAAATAATTAAGTAGTAAATCAAAATTAATAAAACAAAATAATTAAGTAACATTTGATCAGAACTATGACTAATTGGCTTAACCCTTCAGATTGATTGGTAAACACTTCAGTTGACTAACAAAAGGTACAACAATTTAATTAAAATTTGTTTATAATGAATTACCTAAATTAAACTAGACAACAGCACTGTTTGGATTAACCCTTGATCTCAATTATTCCAAATACAGACAAATAAAAAATATAGAATAAAAAGGAATTCAATTACTAATCTTAGTCAATAAGGTTATGTGATTGGGCTTAAGCATTAGCTATTGGGCTTAACCCTCTGAATTACAGTAGTAATAGTTTTTCATGAGAAGTGACCAATACATTAGGAATACAAAGACCTATGTACTACAAATTAAACAATAAAATTTATGATCTTCAGATAGTAGAAATTTATCCATAAAATTTTAATCCTCAACTAACAAAAAATTTGGTCAAATGATAAAAATTCACTACCAAAAATCATTTTCATCAATTAACAAAAACTATAAATACAATTGTTTCTGATTCTCTAGTAATAAAAATTTAAACAGTAAAATTTTTGATTGGGTAATAAAACTTATGATCATCAAATGATAAACAAATTATGATCAATTGATGAAATTTAATCAATAAGAATTCTGATCATCGAATAATAATGATTTATCTAATATAAATTATGATGGAAGAATAAAAATTCATTAATAAAAATTATAATCTTTCAAATAAACACCCTTCTTTCAAATCTAAGAATTGTTCAAGTTAATCTATCAACACCTCAAATCTTCTATTAGCCATCTACATAAAAGTTCGGCTTAACAACTAAAATCTAATTTATTAGCCTTAATATAATTTAAAAGTTTAAATCAATGATAACTAGATAACTTTATCAATTAAGGGTTAAAAGTTGGGACTCTATCTCTTTAACTGTAATTATTAATTTTCTTACCAACTGGTACAAGGTCAACACAATTTTTACAATTAATTAGGTCCGCTCTAATTTTACATTCAGGAAAATATTAAATTTTTATTAGAGTGCAAAAGACTCACCGGAACTTATAAATGTGGATATCAACAACCAGCGAACCATCATGGCAGGAACCCGTCCTCCACTCAAACCAAACTAGCTGCTCTTGACTCCAACACACACACTGACTGACTGACTGTCAGCTGAGAATTTTTCAGCCACAGAAAATAAAATTTGTCAATTTCAATTGCTGTGTTATTATTTTTTTATTCTATAGCCATAGCACAGAACGATGGTGTAATGTGACACCAGCTTACAAGTGGTAATGTCCCAAATGTAGGCCAGGTGAGTGACCGCTGGCCGGTTGTGGCTCAATTGAAAATTTGACACTTCACTTTTAATCAATAACCCATTTAATAGTTTCCACTCTTTTACAGGTAGATTTGTTTTTTCAACAGTAAATTTGTATGATTTGGAAAATGTGTTGAAATCAGTTGGAAAGCATTTGATAACATATTTTCTGCCAATTTTGAAAGAGATGAATTCAGAAATTGTAGTGAATCGATAAATCTCAAAGTGTTATTTAGTGTTATTGAAATTATTTTTTCACTTGTCCTAGCTAAGCAACTTATTCTCTTTTTATATTTATTGAGTGATTGAACAATGAAGTGGGAATCATAACCGGTGAAATTGTGGAATATTACAGGAATAAACTCTACTTGCTTTGCATTAAGATTACATGATTGATGAGCAGCTCCAATAAACTTTCCAGTTGAATGTGAATGGTGTCGCACACGATCAAACAATAGGCTCTTATTACACAGGCAACACACATCTACCATTTTAAATTTGTTTTCTTCTTCTACTGTTATATGTATTGGCACCTGCCTTCTCAACACCTCTTTCAATTCATTTCCATGTTCATCTAATTCATCCAGAAACTTTTCTATTAAATTTGATGATTCAGACAGGTTGGATGCTCTAACTATCCTTGGTCCATAATGAATTGATCCACTTTCATTTACTATTACATATCCATAACCACATGGTATATGTTTTTCATCTTTGATTAAACATTCAAAGTCGGCGTATATGGTGAAGGGGGTGGGTAGGGTGTAGGAGAAATTTGTGAACTTTAAAACAGTGTTTTGTTCAGGAATTTTAATGCATTGTGTTTCGTGTGATGAGCACAATTCAATATGTTTTTCTAAATTTTGTTTTGCATTTTTATTAGTGAATCTTTGAAAACAATGGGGACAAATTTCTTCTTTATCATGACTTTTTGTTAGATGTGATAGCAGTCTGGATAGATTTTTAACAAGGGTGTAGTGTTTTTGTTCTTCTTTGTTAGATAACAACAACAGTGTGATTGTATGCTTTTTTTTTTCTGTGTTGGGATGCAAAGACTGGATAGAACATATCTTTCTCTTCTTCATATGCAATAACATTAACAGCTATTGTTGTGTTTTGGTTCTCAAATTTAGGTATGTGTTGCAGTTCTAATGGGAAGCATAAATTTTCAATATTAATCATATGTTGTAGATTTCTAAGTGCAGATACTCGATATTCCTTATTGGTGTTGAAATAGGAGAGGATGGACCAGACAAAGCAGAGATCATCTTCATTTTTCACATTTATAACAGCTTTCCTATTTATAATTTTAACTGGAGTAGGAATGTATGAGCCAGAACCACTTATTGGTCTGTATCTTACAATGTTGAAATTAAATTGTTTGAATATGTCTATAGTCCAACCACTCCCTAACTTTGTGAATTTATGTAATCCTTCAATGATTTTTACCTCTGCCTCCTCCCATTGTATGTTGAATTTATCAAGATTCTCATGGACTGAGATTACAGACCTCGATTGTCCATGGAATGTTGGTTCAACATACAACTCTTTATCAGCAGAAATCTTTTTCAATTTAACTGTTAAACTCACATACCATTTAATATTGTGGTGGAATTTTTCAGAATTTTCAAGTATTATATCAATTATATGAGGTTTAAGGTTTTCAAACAATATTTTTACATCAATTGTTTCAAATGAGTTCCATATGAAAAAGAGGCAGTTTTTGTTGATGCTGTGTTGGCAGATTGGTGATGAGTAGGTGGATGAAATTATTTTATCCATTTTTATATATACAAAATTTTTTTTTGTGGTATTGCTTGATTCTGTTGTTTGATAGTTGGTTGTGTTTGGGACCCTATCTGAAAATAGGAAGCGACTAGTCTCCGTGGATGAGCCAGAAATCTCTGGTGGGAGTATAGCTCGTTGACTATTTTCAGCCTGAACTAACATAACTCCTTCAATCCAAAGGAGTGAGAATTTTCTGCCTATGCACCTCTATTTATACCCAAAAACTGGGGTGGAAAAGGGAAAAAATGAGAGAGAGGGGGGAAAAAATGAGAGAAAAAGGGAAAAATGGGATGTCAATTGATACATGAGAGTGTTTAATATATGAAATTGAATCGCCTTGGAAATTTGAACAGGAAACATCTAATAAACTTTATTTTAGGTGGGTTCCAAACCACTGGGTAAGTGATAATACTCCCCAGTGGGTGGGGGTAGTAGAATTGCACCCACAGTATCCCTGCTTGTCGTAAGAGGCGACTAAAAGGGCAACTGTCCATTGACCTCATTATCCTGGAAACCTATCCTTTATCCTGCTCTTCATCCCAGCCCCTTCCTCCACCATTTCCTCTTTCTCTGTTATAGGCCAACCCAAGGTGTGATGTGAACCGTGCTGATGGGTGGATGGCACTGGGCCTTTTGTACAGTGTCTCAAACGGTGCCTGCAGGACACCAGGCGCCCTCCTGCAGTATGTAGCCTTGCCCAGGCATGCGGGGCTCTGTCTGGGTTGACTCCACTTCCCTAGCTGCTCGTGGGAACCACATGAATCTCCAAAATTCAAAACAACCAGAACCAAACCCCAAGGTAACTCCAGAAGTTGCCTTGCCCTCAAACCCATCAGGATCCGCCCCATCAGGGCAGGTTCCTCAATCTGAAATGGGTGCATCAGGAACACAGGAGGTTCCGTTGCATTCTCATGTAGAGGCTATCAACATTGAGAAGGCTTCTATGGATATCAACATGGACGACATGAGCTCAATCGCATCAGCCCCACTGGAGGGGGAGGATGAGCTTCTCAGAAGTCCAGAAACACCAAAATCCGCCGGTATGCTTGAAGATGCCATAGAGCAACTGAGCAGCTTGCGGGTAAAGAAACCAAACCTCACCACTGCCCAAAGAAGGGCGGCCATTCAGGCAAAACTTCTTGAGAGAGGTGAAGCTTTTGACCCAGCAAAGTTTCGGAGGGGTAAAAAGAAAAAACCTAAGAGACCAGAGATGGGTGAAACTCCAGGCACAAATGTGGGTCTAGAGGCTGGGTCAAGGGTGGCCAAGCGCCCTAGAGGCAACATGGCCACCCCTCCCTCAGCGGAAGGACCTACAAAAAAGGCCAGGAGTGGAACTCATAGAGGTCATGATGTCCAACCCCTTAATCTAGGGACTTCTAGTAAAGGAGTCTCTTACAGGGACATTTCTGCCACCAAAATGGCCATTGTCTTGGAAAGCTATCCTGAGGCTAAGCTTTCAGCAGAGCAAGGAGAAGTCATTGAAGACGCCATTATGGATGAGCTCCTGGAGGACGGCTGCACTCCATCATTTGCAGGCACCTACATGGAAAAAGGTGTCTTGATTATATCCTGCATTAACGATGCTACTAAGCATTGGCTGGAGGTACTCATCCCCAGACTCAAACCACTTGGGGAGAAGAAACTCATTGTTGGTCTGAGGAAAGATATTATGAAGTCAATGAGGGTATTCTTTAGAGCTCATCCAAAGCTTCTGAAAAAGACTCCAGAAAAGGTCCTTGAGATGCTTGACAAGCAAAACCCCACCTTGAAGGTGAAGGAGTGGAAGGTCCTGCCAGCCAAGCCAGACCCAAAAGGTTATGGATTTGTCTGTTTCCTGGATGAGGCCTGCTTCAATGCTCTTAGGTCGGCCAACTCTAGAGCCAACCTAGGACTCTGGCAAGTCTCAATTGTCTCAACAACAGTCAAGGACAATGCCCAGGGTCCTCCAGATCAATCTACATCACAGTAAAGCAGCCTCAGCTGCTTTCTGCCAGTTCTTCCTCAGAGAGGGATTTGACCTGGCACTGATCCAGGAACCATGGCTTCACCAAGGAAGGGTTGCAGGCCTGGGTGATACCAAGGGTAGGTTAATTTACTGTACCTCTCTCAAAAATGTCAGAACCTGCATACTTGTGAAGAGAGGTATGGACTGCCTAACACTCACTGAATTCTGTTCTAGAGATCTCACTGCGGTGTCTATAACCTGGAGCAATGAAGGCAAGGAATGGAGCACAATTGCAGGCTCGGTTTACTTGCCTTACGACTCCGGGGACCTTCCTCCATCAAGAGAACTCAAACTTCTGGTGGAGTCATCTTGCGCTGGCGGACAACAACTCCTTTTAGGTTGTGACGCCAATGCTCATCACACAATTGGATGGGGAAGCTCTGACACTAATCCAAGAGGTGAGGCTCTCCTTCAGTTTCTCATATCTAATAATCTTTATGCTGGAAACCGTCCGACGTTCGTTACACGAAATCGAAGTGAGGTTATTGACATTACACTTTGCTCAGAAGGACTCCTTAGTGCCATCGACAATTGGCACGTAAGTCATGAGGCCTCTTTGTCTGACCACAGGTTCATCTGTTTTAACCTGCAAAGTGAAGGCAGCTCATCCTGCTATCGAGATCCAAGGAGAACAGAATGGTCACTCTATAAGTCTGACCTCCTGTCTCAACTTGGATCATTAGGCAAGAGGGTCACCTGCTTTGCAGACATTGATCAGATTGCTTCCGATCTTCAGAATGCAATCATAAGCTGCTTTCAGGACAATTGTCCATTGCGGCGGGGAAAGAGTCGTTCTAATACTAAATGGTGGACTGCTGACCTTGACCGCAGAAGGGCGGTTGTCAGGAAGCTTCATAACCATTGCAAACGGAGCTGTAACTGGGAACCATACCACAGGGCACTCACAGAATACAGCCTTGCAATCAAGAAAGCCAAAGAGAACTCTTGGAGACTGTTTACACAGGAGGTAAATAGTCTTAGGGCAGCAGCAAGACTGCAGCGTGTCTTACCTTCAAGCCCAATTGGCCTCCTGGGAACTCTGAGGTTACCAGGGGGACAATATACCATTGGAACTGGTGGAAGTCTCAAACTTCTCCTTGAGACTCACTTTCCAGACTGTGTTTTTGAGGGTGCTTGCTCAGGCATGTCCGGCAACAGCGAAATGGGCTCACGGCCAAGAGCTGATCATGGAAGCTGGACTTTAGCCAGACGTATTGTCACACTTTCCAAAGTTAAATGGGCCATCTCCAAGTTTGGCCCATTCAAATCTCCTGGGGGGGACGGTATCATACCGGCTATGTTGCAGCAAGGACCAGAAGCTCTCTTGGTCCTCCTGTGCGAACTCTTCAGAGCAAGTCTGGCTTATGGGTACATCCCTCATGCTTGGCGCCTCAGTAGGGTGGTCTTCATTCCCAAGAGAGGAAGAGCAGACTACTCAACTGCAAAATCATTTCGCCCCATCAATCTTACATCGTTTCTCTTGAAGACACTGGAGAGACTGGTGGAGAGACATCTAAGAAAGGGAGTGCTTTCAGGTACTCCTCTTCATCGGAATCAGCATGCCTATCAGCCTGGTAAGTCCTGTGAAACAGCCCTGCATCAACTTGTGAGCAGGGTGGAGGACAGCCTTGCTGCCAAGGAGATTGCTCTATGCACCTTCATGGACATTGAGGGTGCTTTTGACAATGTTACTTACACGGCCATGGTCCGGGCAGTGCATGGGCGTGGTCTTGAGTCTGCTATATGTAGGTGGATTGAGGCCATGCTCCACTCCAGGCGGATCAGGGCTGATCTTCAAGACAAATCGATGGTGATCATACCTGCAAAAGGTTGTCCGCAGGGAGGTGTGCTTTCTCCTCTTCTGTGGAACCTTGTGGTGGATGGTCTCCTCTGTGAACTCACTAGTAGAGGTGTCTTTGTCCAGGGCTATGCAGATGACATAGTCCTCATGGTACAGGGAAGGTTCACAAATATTGTTGCTGATGTCATGAACGTCAACCTTCAATTTGTTAATGACTGGTGTCTTGGAGAGGGACTAAGTATAAATCCCTCAAAGACTGTAGTTGTTCCATTTACAAGGAAAAAGAACCTGGAGTCTCTCTCCCGGTTGAAACTTGGACCAACACAGCTCAAAGTATCAGGTATGGTCAAATACCTAGGGCTGACTATCGACTCCAAGCTGACTTGGAACAATCATTTGAATAATATACTGCACAAAGCAAAATGGGCGCTTATGACGTCCAGGAGATTTGCAGGCTCCATGTGGGGGATCAAGCCTCACATAGCGCTGTGGCTGTACAAGGCAGTAATAAGGCCTCAAGTCACATATGGATCACTAGTCTGGTGGACAAAGGTGAACCAGATTACAGCCACAGCCAAACTCACAAGTTTACAAAGGATGGGCACACTCCTAGTCACTGGAGCTTTCAGGAGCAGCCCATCAGCAACTCTTGAAGTTGCTCTTGGCTTACTGCCCTTGGGTATTTTAATCAAGGCAGAAGCACGAAAATCAGCCTATCGATTGAAAGTCACAGGCCAATGGAGGGAAGGCCTGTCTGGAACAGGCCATTGCACAATCACCAAAGCTGTTGCTCATAGCCCTGTGCTTGAAATGACTTCAGATGTCATGAGTATGGAGATGGTTTTCACTAAACCTTTTTCTGTTAAATTCTGCTCTAGAGAGGAGTGGAGGTCTGAGGAAGGGCCCTATGTCAGGAGAGGTAGCCTTGTCTGGTACACAGACGGCTCTCTTATTGAAGGGAAATCTGGCTATGGGGTGTACAGTGAATCACCCAGAACAGAAATCTGTGCAAGTCTGGGACAATACTGTACTATCTTTCAAGCAGAAATTTGGGGCATCATGGCTTGTGCCAATATAGGCATTGCCAGACGCTATTGCGACAAGCATATAGTAATCTTGTCAGATTGTCAGGCAGCCCTCAAGGCTCTTGACTCTAATGAAATCAAGTCAAAATTGGTGTGGGAGTGTCACAAAACACTCAGCAAGCTCGCAACACACAACTCTGTGCATCTTGGTTGGGTACCTGGCCATGTAGGCATAGGTGGCAACGAGTGTGCAGATGGGCTTGCTAAGCAAGGTTCTAGTAGGTCATTCTTTGGCCCAGAGCCAAGCTGTGGCATAAGCAAAACTACTGCCTTCCACACAATAAACAAATGGTCCAGGGACTTACATCACCAGCAATGGCAAGGTCACTCAGGCCAAGCACTTGGCAAAAGGCTGCTAGCAGACACAAGCTCCTACTTCACCAACTGGCTGGTGAGGCTGGGTAGAGGTCAGGTTAAGCAGCTAATTGCTCTGATAACTGGACATGGCCACTTCAGGAAACATCTCCACACAATCGGACTCAGAAATGAAAATCAGATGTGTAGGCTTTGCAATCAGTCTGAAGAGACTGCCAAGCATATCATACTGGATTGCGAGAGACTCGGGGCAAGGAGAATGGCTCTGTTTGGCTTTAAGCAACCAGGTGATGAATGGGACGTTAGCATAGGGAAGAAACTCCTGGATCTTGTAAAGGGCACAGGTATTGGTTTGCCTAACTAACGTACTAGGGACACACAATAAGCTTCGGTTGACGTGTGAGGATCTTTGAATCTTCTGGATCTTTGAATCCGTCCCTTCAAACATAACATAACATAACATAACATAAGTGATAATAAAGCTAGTACAAGATGGCTAATCAGTTAGTGACTGATCTCCGCTATAACCACCATTAAAACCAGTGTTAAAACCACCGTTAAAATTTAACTGCCATTAAAATTTTTCGTGATTTTTAGCTCCCATGAAAATGGGAATTTTTGAGATTGGATAGATTGCGTTGATTCGACTATACAGCTATACCTATTTCAGGTTTGGATAGTTGGGTTAACCTTAAAATTTAAGGTAAAACTTTTATTATTATTTTTCCTCAATTAATCGTGATCGGAAAATGGTGTTTGATACATGAATTTAGGATGCCTTGGAAGGCTGAACAAGATGGCGTCTTCAAATTAAAATTCCCTTCACGGGTTAAAAAGTTCAAATTTTTTCGTGATTTTTAGCTCCCGTGAAAATGGGAATTTTGGGGATCGGATAGATTGCGTTGATTTGACTTTGACTTACCTATTTCAGGTTAGGTTAGGTTTGGATGGGTTGACTTAGGTTAACCTTAAATTTAAGGTTAAAGAAAAACTGTGACGGTATTCCTACTCTGCCCTACTTGTATGATAATATTAATGATAATTAATTTTTTTTTTATTTTTTTTTTATTCTATTCATCGGAGTGATTGGAATGCAATTGGAATGACTTGGTGAGCTGCATAAATTTATGCATTTAATTTCAAATGAAAATTTTTAGAATCTGTTTATTTAACCCTTGTTAGTTAATCACCTTTAAAATTTAACCATCTTTAAAATTTAACCATCGTTAAAATTTAACCGACGTTAAAATTCAACTGGGCCGTTAAATTAGGTTTTCCTATGTTAAATTAAGTTAGGTTAAATTTAACGGCCGTTAAAATTTAATCATGGTTAGTTAACCGCCGTTAAACTGCGCCAGTATTCCTACTCTGCCCTACTGGCGGAACTCCACCAAACTGAAAAAAAATTCCGTTTTGGCAGGTTTCCGGGTTAGACACATGGTGGAACGATACACCATGTATCATTCCACCATGGGTTAGACAGGGTGATCATATTAAAAGCATGAGACAGGTAGAAAAATTACTGTCATTTAATTTTGTCTCATAAAAAAGCTGTGAAATTAATTATAAATTATACGTACGGTACTGTACGTGATGTTCAAGATCCATATTGTTTCCACTAATATAATAAAACCTTAAAAAACACTAACTTTTAAGTGTTTTCTAAGTTTTTATTATATCTACTGTATTAAAAAAAATTCCTTCACTAACCAATTTCATTTTCATCCACATATTTAAAGACAAAGTTTTTGTTTTTAGGTTTGTCATTTCAAAATTAAAGAACACTATCAATTAACAATTACAGCAATTAAACACAATATTTTTAAATAAATAAACATTACACACTGATGAAACAATCACGCATTACTTCAAATTACAGAACTCGGAAAGAACGTACCGTACGAAAGACTTGCTTAAACTGATGTAGAAACAGTTCCAATTCAAAATTAAAACGCCAGGGATGTTATGACTAATGTGATGGATGCTAATGGCGTCAAAACACTGTGTGTACTTACTTTCAGTTTCCCTTAAAATGAATGTTTGGTTGCTTATCGCTCCGATTCTTGGAAACAATTAGCCATCAATACGTACAATACCTACATTATACGTAGGTGGGCGAGAGAAGCATATAAAATCGAGTGGGACACTGTACCTTATTTATTTTGCAATAACCTTCTAAGACATCTGGTAATATGAAATAATGTATCGTAGTGTACTTGATACGTTAAAAAACATCCTACTGTTTTAAAAACAAATATTAAACTCTATATTTACTTTAAACAGAAAATAATCCGGAATACAGTGCATTGCAAAAGCAAACAGCTTCTGTAAATCTTTATCAAATTTCCATTTTACACAGTTTTAATTATTGCAAGGGACTTACTTTTTAAGCATTCCGTTTCCGCGTTAGAAAGGTTCCGGCTTAGAAAGGTATTTTTATATGTAACTATATAAAAAATTCCCAGGGACTGGATGAAACATTCCGTTACAGTTTTCAGCTGGTTTCCGTCTTACAATTATTGTAAGATTTTAATATGAATTTTCCAAATCCTCTAAGAATTCTGTTATATTGTAGTTTGATGGAGATCAAAAATAAAATGGAAATTTTTCTTAATACTCCTGATATTGAGACAAAAAACATGCTCGCTGAAGATTAATATCCGTTATGAGCCAAGTGAAAAGATAGCGATCCCCTATCTTATCTTATATACTTCGAAATTTTCTCATATGTTGCTTTTAGTAGTCTATTTGAAACATTCATGGACATTTTTCATCTTCTTAGCAAAGAAGTTTTTTGATGAATGTAATTCTGATGGATAACTACTACTTCACTCTTATTTAATTAACCTCTTTTGAAATTGATAGAAAAAGGAGGATATGGTAGAGTGTATTATATTCATTAAGAATAGGCATTTCTGTCATTTGTCATACTCGTGTTGATTTGTTGATTAGTCACGCGGTGAGCGTGGTGCTTATGCGATCGTGATGTTGAGTCACCAGCGCTCAAGACTGCGCTTGGATGGGTGACCGTGCTTCAATGACTTGATGTTATAAGCTTTATCACTCACCCGATGGCTCGGAACCCACCTAAAATAGTAGGTCCACCATGTTCCCCATAACATGGCTCAAATGACGAGGTGGAACTACCCTTTAAGGGTCTCCCATCCAAAAAGAGCCATAAGCTTATTATTATCGTACTACAAAGGAGAAAGGATTTCTCTGAATCAGTTCTGGCCCACCTGAATCTTAATCACGGCACATTAGATTAGATTCATCTGAATTTTAATCACGAAACAACAATATTGCAATACATATTAAAATATTTCAAAATATATTGGCTATATGTAGACAATTAACTAGGCTCTAATATTAGTTAGAGACTCTAATTATTTGTAATAATAAATGGTAAATTATTTAATGATTGATTGGATTTTCATTTGAAATTTAAAAAAATGTTATAACAAAAAGGAAACTGACTCCTTGAAAATGATAGTAAATTAATTAAATACTCACTTACTAGAACGTTTAAAATAATGTAGATATTCACTTTAAACTGAGAAAATTAAAAAAATATTCATGTAACCATTTGAAGCCGGCGTCAAATATTTTATGAGTTCATAAAAAATCTATGTAATATTTTATGAGTTCATAAAAATCTTGTAATATTTTAAGAGTTTATGGAAATCTTGTAATATTTTAAGAGTTTATGGAAAATTTGATGCCGACTTCAAAACGTTACTTGTAGTTGATTTAAAATTTTCTCAGTTTAAAGTGAATACATTATTTTAAACTTTTTAGTACGTGAGTATTAAATTTCTTTAGTAACACTTTATTGAAGTCGATTTCTTTTTCTATTTTAACATTTTTTCATTCGAAGCTTTTCAGTTGAATATTCAAATTCTGATATTAAAGTATGGATTTCTACCACCAATGCCAATACAATTCCAAAAAGGGAATTAAGAGGTGCAATATTGGTATGTAAAATATATGTTGCTTTGGCTTGTGACTTGAAGCTTTCTTGCATTATAGTGATGTATCATTGTATCAGTTGTTCTACGAGCTCCCGGCATCTTAACACATTTTAAAACAGTAATAGTGCCCATGAGTGAAATTTTAATTTAATTTTGAAAAGACTGAGAGGAACATCCAAAATCGGGCTTCAAGGTGCACTGAATCAAGGAAGCTATTTGTTCAAAATTTAGTATTCCAAAGCGTAAGACAAAAAAAAAGCATGTACACAGACACCACTCTCTTTTATTATACAATGTTCACAGAAATAGAAATATTTTATTCTTCATTCTTATGTAAACTTGGCAAAATTAGCATTCACCAAAAACAAACTCTTCTAGCTTCGAAAAAATTATGGAGGTTATGAAATGCAGAGCATACCACAAACTGAAACGGAAAGCTCAAAGGAGAGAGGGATAGAGGTCTGCTGCCAACCAACTCAAGGGTTGAAACAAAAGAAGATTCTTCATTCAGATTGCCTTGTCAGATAAACTGGAATACCTTTCAATTTTTATAGTTCATCTGATTGGCCAAAACAGGACATTAAAGGCTTGTTTCACTCATAACTGGCTTTGGGTTACCGATATTGTTTACCTGGCATAATTACGTTGCATCAAACGATTTCTAAAATCGGGTAGGTGTGAAGCGCTCCTTATGATACAATCATCGGTCAGGTAAACATTTTTGTTACATTACTCGACTGCCGGTTGTGTGTGGTCCTAGACAAAATTGTACTATTATTATTATTATTATTATTATTATTAATTGTTCGGCAACAAAGTCAGATCAGGTGAGCCATTCCACCAGGAGCCATTATGGTCTGACCGCCGTATTTTCCAGTTCATTTAGCATCAATTTACACAGAGTGCACCTAGGAAACGAACTAGCTTTACACATAATGGTTTTCGTTATGTTATGTTCAGGCTACAAAATTGTATTATATTATTTTTCATGAGAAATGAATATGCTTTACTTTGCAGGTTATTGCGTGAATGAGGCAGTCAAGAGTGATGAAAATGGAAAAGGTGAGTTTGAAAAAATGAACTAAAACCTTTTGAGATCCCATGCTGTTATGAAATATGAAAAATGTTATAAAAAATGAACCGTATACCTGAAACTAAAACTCTCAGATCAAACTCCTATTCCACCATTTCATCACCTCCCATATAAATTGATTGTATACCATATATATGTCTATCATGCACAATCAGTAATTTTCTATTCAAACATTTTTTGACAGTGAATTATTTTCTCTGTAAATATTATTATAATTCAATCTTAATGATCCTAATTATCCATTATTTAGTACCAGCATTTTACCCGGTCTTACCCGGGAATCCAATTTGAAGTTTTTCTTTTCTGGTAGATAACTTATGGAAGTGGTCACAAAATTACAAAATTAGGAATAAGGGTAAGTGAAATGACATACAAGATTATACCATACTGTTTGGAAAAAAGAATTTCACAAATGAACTGTTTTTTCCACTGATGATGTGAGTTTTCAGCGTTTTTTATTAGTAAACTACATTTTTAGCAACTTTGCAGCTCTAACCACCATAGTTTTGTGTTTAGTTATTTAGACTAATGTGTTACAGGAAAAGCTCAACACGCAATAAGTATAAGATCGTATGATGCCGGGTAATTAGCAGCTGTAATATTGATACAGAGCCAATCTGTTGCTTTGGCTTGAAAGAGACATGTATTGTATTTCTTGCACAATTATAATTTGAGTAGAGTTGGTCAACAACATCAACACCAATCTTGGTGTGGTTGTAATCCATGATAATACCTGGCTTTACAGTTCTTTCATTCATATAGCGTCATCATGCATTGATTTTTATTTTTTTGGTACTTGTGACACCAATGTGCAATTTTCTCTGAATGCAAACATTGTGGATGGTACTGGTCCTTGTGTGAATTGTGAAGGAATTTCCTCTTATTCTTTTTCAATGTTCCCAAAATGGTTAACCCATGATTTTTGACAAGATCTTAACACACCTCCACACTGGTGAACCAATTATTCTTTATTGAAGACAACGGGTTACACCAATCTGCTTCTTTTATAAAAGTTCAAAATTAAAAAATATCAAATGTTAAATAGTAGAAAAAATTAGAGAGTATTCAAGTAAAACCAATCTTATTAATTGAAAATAGAGATTTATTTGAAATAGAAAAGAATATGAACGTGCGAATAAGTAAATTTTGGGTTTTTGACTACGGTTGCCAATAAACCAATATTTTTCCCGAAGTAAATCGTAGAGAACTTATTTATGAAAATTGAATGTTGAATCGTCCAATACAGTAGTAGACGAAAGCACTCCCTAAAGTTATTAAATTAATTTAGTTTTATTGCTCGAAAGACACTGATTTTGCACGGTTGCTTTTAACTTCCGATTATTGTGTTTTGATCCAATAAATCTTGATTTATGGACTTTGGGTACCAGATTTTATGTTATTGGATGATTAAACTCTATTTCCAGAATTTTGAACCTTCTACAGTTTTGATGGAAATACATGTAGGTTATTAAAGATAAATCTAGCAAAAACGATTTATGAAAAAATGTGAAAAAATTAAATTTAAACTATTGTTAAGAAACGCTTGAAAGAAAAGAATATATTTCCGCGCTGCCCATTGTGAACAGTACTTTCGCTTACATTGATAACAGGCACTTTTTGTTTATTCTCCTTCTCTTCTCTTCATCTTCCTCACTCTGAAATGTTCATGTAGAATGTTCAAGACAACATATTATCTGTGTAAATAGAAACATGGAAATTTCAAGAATTTGCCAGAATGTTCCAGATTACGTTATTATTTCCAGAACTTCCTGGGATACTTTAAAACAGTATATACTAAAAATATGTATGTACATATGTACCTACTCCATTTTCAACGGTTGCTTTCAAAGATAAATTCAAACTTTTTAAGTGAATTCAAATACTTGCGGTCAAATTTTTATTAAGAATAAGAATTTACTTACTCTGTAGGCAGAACGTTTTCGAAGATTCAAAAACGTTCGGCCTACAGAGTAAGTAAATTCTACTTATCTATATAAATAAAATTAGAGTTTTGTCTGTACATCTATCAGAATCATATATTTTTTGGTTATTTTTACGTTTTATACATCAAATAAGCCGAAAATAGTCTTATCTCATTTTCTGTCTGTCTGTCTGTCACGGCCCCAAAGGCATTTAACGCGGCCTTCTCCTCAAAAACGAGAGCATCGATCGGGATTTTAGTTATTGAACAGTATTGAACACTTTATTGACAATGTCTTTAGCTATAAAAAACTAAATTAACTTTTTTTTTAACAGAGTAATAAACGTTTAAAAACCAAGTATTTTGCGATTTTGGATACATTTTACACGGCCTTCTCCTGAAAAACGAGAGCATCGATCGGGATTAAAGTTATTTATCAGTATTGAAAACCTTTTTGACAATGTCTTTAGCTATAAAAAACTGAATTATTTTTTTTAACAGAATAATAAACCAATAAACGTTTAAAACCAAGTATTGTGCGATTTTGAATACATTTCTTCTAAGTTTTATTACCACACTAGCTATTGTGCCCGTCCTTCGTACGGATTATGTTTGGAAATAAAACTAAATATGTTTCGGCTTTTTTGATAGCAACGATCATGAAGTTGTCAGCAGCTTAGGCCCCGTTCAGACGATACAGTTTTTTTGCGGTAGGGGTTTTTTACTGTACGGCGTCAACTGTACTGTGATGTTCACACGGTCCGGCTTTGCTGCTTATTGCTGTGCTCTCCTCCTTCTTCCATTGCGCTTCCAGTTCAGTTTCATTTATTCCAGTCCAGGATTTTTTCTATTTGTGTAAGATTTTTTTAAATAAGTTACTTACTGAAGGTTTATCTTAAATTTTGATCAAAGTACGCAAATTCAGGTTTCAATATTCCACACATTTCTCGCCGCGCTGATAATTTTCTCTCTTTATTTTTATATTAATCTTAAGTCTTGTCCCACAAGGCGGGTCTCTCATATATTAGAGAAATTAAATTTTCACAATTAATATCTTCCATTTCTGGACACTGGAATTCACTAATAAGAAGATCAATGCTGAAGAATATCAATGAAGAAGATCAATGCTGACGATCTGAAGAGTGCTTCCAGCGTAATAAGCGTATCGTTTGAACATATCCATTACCGGTACAATATATGTGCCACCGGATACGGATACAGTTATTTTGCGGTACAGCTGATTTTAGCGATACAGTTTTCGAAGACAAAACCGAATGTAGAAATCGGCTAGAAAAGCTTTTTTACTGGATCCAGTCGAAACAGTATTGTGTGAACATACAATATGAAATGTACATGAAAACGAAAGCACTGCAAAATAACTGATACAGCAAATTTACTGTACCGCACAAAAACTGTAACGTGTGAACGGGCCCTTAGTAAACAACTAGCCGCGAGCCGTAGCAGGTATCTGTTCAATCAGATAGAGATAAGCTGCGTTCTCGTAGGTCCTGTTTGTAACGGTGACCGATTCGATTGGCCAGCAAAAAAGGCACTGTTCTCTGCTGTAAAATCACTTCTCGGTGGTTCGGAACCCACCTAAAACTGTAGGTCCAACTCATCAATCACCATCATTCAACTCATTACCCACGCACAGGTCTCAGACCTATGTGGGCTTCATCCTCAAAAAAAAAAAAAAAAAAAAAAAAAAAACTTAGAACGTAAGCAATTCAGTGACAGGTATCGGAAATAATATTTTTTGAGAACAGCTGATTGATATATCATGATAAACTACGTGATTTGTTCTTCTATGGTAATAAAACTTAGAAGAAATGTATCCAAAATTGCACAGTACTTGGTTTTTAAACGTTTAATTTCTGTTAAAAAAAAAAGTTAATTTAGTTTTTTATAGCTAAAGACATTGTCAAAAAGGTTTTCAATACTGATAAATAACTTTAATCCCGATCGATGCTCTCGTTTTTCAGAAGGCCGCGTAAAATGTATCCAAAATCTCACAATATTTGGTTTTTAAACGTTTATTACTCTGTAAAAAAAAGTTAATTTAGTTTTTTATAGCTAAAGACATCTATATAAATAAAATTAGAGTTTTGTCTGTACATTAATCAGAATTATATATTTTTTGGTTATTTTTACGTTTTATACATCAAATAAGCCGAAAATAGTCTTATCTCACTTTCTGTCTGTCTGTCGGTCGGTCTGTCTGTCTGTCTGTCACGGCCCCAAAGGCATTTTATGCGGCCTTCTCCTCAAAGATGAGAACATCGATCGGGATTTTAGTTATTGAACAGTATTGAAAACATTATTGACAATGTCTTTAGCTATAAAAAACTAAATTAACTTTTTTTTTAACAGAGTAATAAACGTTTAAAAACCAAGTACTGTGCGATTTTGGATACATTTTACGCGGCCTTCTCCTGAAAAAGGAGAGCATCGATCGGGATTAAAGTTATTTTTCAGTATAGAAAACCTTTTTGACAACGTCTTTAGCTATAAAAAACTTAATTAACTTTTTTTTAAAAGAATAATAAACGTTTAAAAACCAAGTATTGTGCGATTTTGGATACATTTCTTCCAAGTTTTATTACCACATAAGAATAAGAAGAAATCACTTAATTTATCATGATATATCAATCAGCTGTTCTCAAATATAAATGGTGGGCCCTTCGCGGCGTTATTTACGCTGTCTGCAGACTTGTGTATAGTCGGAGCATTGCAGTCTTCTAGGAAACATATGTCTGGTGAATCAAAGCTCATCTTATGTTTTATCAATTATTTCTTTGTTGAAAAAAAACAAAATTTTCTAATTTCAATTTATCAAAACAAAAATTAACATTTTAGGAAGGTGAGGTTTGTGCTAGGCTCTTGGGAACTCGCCAGGTAGCACTATTATTACCACATAAGAACAACAACAAATCACGTAGGATGATGATACATCAATCAGCTGTTCTCAAATATTCTCTCTGATAACTGTCACTGAATTGTTTACGTTCCAAGTTGTTTACTAAGCTGCTAACAACTTCATGATCGTTGCTATCAAAAAAGCCGAAACATATTTAGTCGTATTTCTAAACATAATCCGTACGAAGGACGGGTAGCTGCTAGTTGTCAATAAAGTGTTTAATACTGTTCAATAACTAAAATCCCGATCGATGCTCTCGTTTTTGAGGAGAAGGCCGCGTAAAATGCCTTTGGGGCCGTGACAGACAGACAGAAAATGAGATAAGACTATTTTCGGTTTATTTAATGTATAAAACGTAAAAATAACCAAAAAATATACAATTCTGATAAATGTACAGACAAAACTCTAATTTTATTTATATAGATAAGAACAAATCACGTAATTTATCATGATATATATCAATCAGCTGTTCTCAAATATAAACTGAATGGTGGGCCCTTCGCGGCGTTATTTACGCTGTCTGCAGACTTGTGTAGTCGGAGCATTGCAGTCTTTCAGGAAACATATGACTGGTGAATCAAAGCTCATCTTATGTTTCATCAATTATTTCTTTGTTGAAAAAAAACAAAATTTTCTAATTTAAATTTATTAAAACAAAAATTAACATTTTAGGAAGGTGCGGTTTGTGCTAGGCTCTTGGGAATTCGCCAGGTAGCAGTATTATTACCACATAAGAACAAATCACGTAATTTATCATGATATATCAATCAGCTGTTCTCAAATATTCTCTCTGATAACTGTCACTGAATTGTTTACGTTCAAAGTTGTTTACTAAGCTGCTAACAACTTCATGATCGTTGCTATCAAAAAAGCCGAAACATATTTAGTCATATTTCTAATCATAATCCGTACGAAGGACGGGTAGCTGCTAGTTCTTAATAAAAATTTGACTGCAAGTCGTTGAATTCTCTTAAAAAGTTAATATTAACAACGCAGTTCTTCATGGAACAAGAAATGCAGGAGATTAATTCACTCTCCATCCATCGACTTGGCAACATCATATTGGGAATTAACAGTGGCGGATCCAGGATTGAGTCAAGGGGGGGGGGGGCTAATGGTGTCGGGGGGGGGGGGGGGGTTCACTCTAAAAAAAATCATAATGCATTATTGATTACTTGATTACTTACTTAGACTTTAGATTGTTTATTTCCTTTTTAATTGATTTTGAAACATCTATTTAAATAGAGGTCCAGTTTGACAAACACATTCGTCTTGGTTTTGTCTGGCTGAAGTGTTGTAAAACCTTTTCTATTTCTATGTTCCTTTCTTTGTGAATATGGGCCAGTGCAATCCCATTTAACCGGTCTTCTGTCATAGTTGACCTAAGGTACGTTTTGATTCTTCTTAGGGAAGAAAAGCTCCTTTCGGTTGAGGCAGTTGTCACCGGCAAAGTTGCAAATATTTGTAATAAAATTGCAACATTTGGGAAAAAGTCTCTATTGCATTTAGATAGAGCAACTTCACAGCACTGTGGAAGATCTTTGGAACTAGTTGATTTCCAATGTTCCCGCCAAAGTTGAAATTCTGCTAATAGCTCCAAAGTTGTTGTAGAAATGTCTTTACAGTAGATATTTGCTGCTTTAACTACCTCATCAACACTAACTCTTGTGAAATTTGATGGGATCAGTCCCTCTAGATGTGCAGCTTCATGTACTGAACTAAATCTAGTTTGCAGCTCAGAAATAATGTGATCCAAGAATGGTATATATACTGTCAATTTGTAGTACTCTTCTGCATCTTGAATATTTGCTTGTACATTAGCTCTTTGTGTCTGTCGTCTGCATGTTCGGGGCAAAGTTATTTCTTCACCTAACTTTACTGCTGTGGCTTGTGAAGAGACAAATATGGCATTGAAGTCCAAGTCCACATCCGATCTCATTTTTTTGAGTATATTTAAAATATTGAAAATGTAGCATTTTGCTGTTGAGAGGTCTTGTTTAGGGTCTTGAAGGAACTTGCTCAGTTTTACAGTATGAGCTAAGCAACGCACTGCTGTGTTTATAGACTCACAATAAAGTTGCTTCTTCTTAGAGCGGCTCCTAAGGCAACTGCTTTAGATGCTGCTTCTGAGTCCTTATCAGATTCAATATTATCAAGCAATTCAGAGATAGGAAGAATAAGCTCATTAAAAACCATGAGGCTGTCGTGACGTTCAACCCATCTCGTTGGGCACAACGACTTTAATTTTTTTCTATGGGTTTCTTCAATAGGCGAGCTTGAAATTATACTATCAAGGGAAGACATACGTTTTGCTGAACATTTAACAAAATTTGAAACAGATGATACAATCCCCATCATATTCCTAATGGATTGCACACTGCAACTTTTAGTAATACTCAAGTTCAACTGGTGACTGAAACTGTGAATATAAAAAGCCAAAGGTTGTTCATTTAGCAACAGTGCCCATATATTTCCCAGACATATTTGAGCCTCCATCAAAACCTTGCCCTCTTAGGTTTTTCAAACTTAATCCTAGTGTCATTAATGTCTCCACAATCACAGTTTTAATTTCTACTCCTGTTGTTCCCTGCAGCTCAACAAACCCAATAAAATCTTCTTTAATGGATGAGGATTTAAGCTCTACATAACGAAGACACATGCTCATTTGTTCTTTGGTGCTGACATCAGTTGTCTCATCACAGAGGATAGAGTAAAATTTGGAATTCTTAACATCATCAAGGATGTCTTCACAAACAACCGTTCCTACAGATTCAATTATTTCATTTTGAATAGTTTTACTTATCATTGTACATGTTTCTCCGGCATTTTCGAAGTGATGTTTCAAATCTATATCTCCTGAGTCAAGTCTAAACCCCAAAAGGCTTCGAAAAATTCCTTGCTTGCCCGCCAGTAAATCTTCTTGTTGACATTCATTGTTGATGTTGATCAACCCATCGTCTCTATGTCCTCTTAGAGCAAGATTGTTTCTGGCACAGAATATAACAGTCTTTATAATAGGGCGTAGACGACGTTTATTTGAATCAATGAGGTCTTATCCAACAACACTGCTACACTTTTATTCTCTTCAGACTCCATGCGCTTCACGAATTCTGACGCCTTTTGAACGGAATGTTCATGATACTCATTTTCTTGATGATTTCGAAAGTCCTCTAATGCTTTCTTGTACTTCGTCAATGGATGTTTTACAAACTTGTTTAGATCCTAAAAATATATAAAAACAAAAATTAGTATTTGAAGCTTTATTAAATTTATAATTTCAAGAATGATAATAATCTAAACATATTAATTTCAAACCCCTCACTGACTTTTCAGTGAAATAAATTTAAAAATTTATTTTGAAAGAACTAAAATGTTATTTGGAATATAAAATACGTCACTGCATTTCCAAAGGGTACCTTTAGTTGTAAAAAAATTTTCAAGGATTGAAATTGAATGGTGGGGGAAATGACTTGCCCTGAAAAACGCGAAAATTCCTACTTTGAACGCCCATAACTTTCAAAATAATTTTTTTAAACTCTTTATTTGTGGCAATAAATAACATTTCAATACCTTAATAATCATCAATCAAAAAACTCAGAGAAAAATTATGACCCAAACCTTGATGCACTAGCATTAACTACATTTGCTGTCATTAACTATGAAAACCCTATAATTTGATTTTAAAGTAAACCACCCAAAAATCAAAAAGTAAGGGAATATTTTCAGCATTGTAATATTTTAATAAGCTTAGTATTATTCTCTAGTGCTATTGTAATTTTACCCATGTCTACATAGAAAAAGCTTATACCTAAGCTAAGATTATGCTAAAGTTTAGGGCTTACCTGACTGCCTGATCCAGCACCAGTAGGGCCGAACAAAACACAGTATTTACAGAAGCAACCACATTATTTTGTTCTCGCTATATGCAAGCCAATTAAATGAGTTAAACCACTCATATCTGAATTTCCGTGACTGTTTTCCTTCAAAATTTGCAGAAAAGCTATAATCAGACGATGGTTTCCATGTTTCTTTTACAAATTTGTAAGTTTCACTTCTGTTCAAAACTTTTCCGACTGCATTTGCTATGTCATAAAGGGAATTTTCAGTGATGCACTGGAAGATAAGGAACGTTATAATTATAAATAACGGTTAGGAAAATCAGATGATAAATTTTTTTTTTAACAATATGGGTTAAGAAAATTCACTTACTAAACTACTAGTACTTAGTAGGCCTACTAGGCCTAATAATTTCCAACCACAGTTGAATATTTCTGAGTTTGGTGAAACCAACTGAAATACGTGTTTTACACATTATCAAGTTACCAAAGGTTCATACTTATTCCCTGAATGACTTTCACTAAACATGATCATGGTTTTAAGCAAGACTTATAGTTGAAAATTAAGTACCGCTACCATTATTTAATACTAGCATTTCGCCCATGCTTTGCTACGAGGTGAACAAAGTGCTTCAATCTATGGAAAATATGTGTAATAAAAACCAATTAAATAAACCACCCTTAAATCTAAAATCACAAATCTGTGATGTTTTCCATGACAAAATACTTAATGAACAATGTATTCCTCTAGCATCTCCAATATCAGTGAGTAAAACAATATATAAAAGTGAAATACAGTGTCAGTTTTAATAATTATTACATTGCTGCACAAATGTTAGATAACCCATTTTACAGATTATGTTCATAAATAATTTAGTTTACGTTTTGTTACTGTGCCATGCAGATGATGAGAAATTCTTAGTTCAGAGCACAGTCCCACAGCATCAGCAATGTCAGATTCATTCAAACCATTATCTTTTTCGATTGTCAATGCTTTTTCCAAGTTGTTACACATTGACGTAGTCTTGTTTTTAAGGTCAGGAATGTCACAAAGAATCCAGACACCAGATACTTCATTTAACAGGGAAAACCTTTCTTTTATAGCATTACAAGCTGTACCTATAGCAGTGAAATAAAATTGGATCTTCAAACGTTCTGAGAGGTCACTTGCAATATTTTCAGATTCATCTGTTGACTTGTAATCAAACATATCTCCTTGTAAAATTTTGTTTGAATACAAACTTCTTTTTTCAAATCTAGATTTTCTCTCTCAAAAATGGATTCTATTCCAATTTCTTCTGCTACTTCTCTAGAACTCTGAACCAAGAAATTTTTGGTGGAACTGTGCAACTAAAATAGCCTAAAAAGAGACGTAATTGTCCGGAAATTTCCTTCAGATTAGAAATATAGACAAATAATTGCTTTTCTTCCTCCAAATTTAATTTATCTCCTATTATTTCGTAATTTCAAGTTTAAATTCTTAATAATTTTTTCCCTCTATAAATGCTTAAAATCTATAATGCGAAAATTTTGCCAGGTCGGGCTACGCCCGGCCTGCCCCCCCCTGGCTATGGCCTTGGTAACAAGTAAACTTTGAATGACTGTAGGGCTTTCCCTTTAAGGATTTTAAGAACGAAGATAGGCCTATGCTATGAAACTCATCGGTATATAGACAATCTTTGTGCAAAATTTCAGCAATATCAGTCAAATAGTTTTGAAATGCATAGGGAACATACATACAGACATTCATTTTTATAGAGATAGATTTTGTCAAAAATACATAAATTTTCAATTTAAACAAATACTGTAATCATTGTCTTACGAAATTTATTCTAAAGAATCAAATGACCTATTTGAATAACATACCTGCGAAGATGAAGCAACATTAGCTACTATGTCTTTATCTGTTCCTGTAGAAACAGCAAGGCTTGTTGATGGTAATGACACATCCGTTGTTTTCACCTCATCACTCACCATGAAATCATTATCAGTTTCTTCAGCCTTTCTTCGCTTATTAACATGTGAAAAATAATTAGTCAACTTTTTCATTCTGAGCAAAATCTCAAATAAACGAACAAAAAAGCGTTTGAGGTTATGTAGTAACTGTAATGAGCGTAATGAGCCACGTGGGGAGCATGAGCATCAATAATCGATGTTTTGAAAACAGGTTTTTGCTATAGATGGTAGGTGGCCGATGTCTTTTGTATATCGATGTTTTCCCCTTCTATCGGTGATCGATGTTTTCTCCGTTTTCTTCCTTTTTGGATTTCCCATATATAAATTATATATCTTAACCTATATTATAAAGTACAATTCTATCTAGTGTAAATTGGTCAACCAAGGGGGGGCTATAGCGCCCCTTAGCCCCTCTCTGGATCCGCCACTGGAAATTAATGTACCTACTCAACACATCATCATCATCAATCATAATACAGATAAGGTTAACGGTAAACATTGACTACATGCTCAGCATACTTATTAGTAACGCTACAAGTAGTGAACAATACACATTATTAGCTGAACAGAAGTTATCTGATTGTTGTTGTGGTCCTTCTGCACGGACAACTAACATTGAACGTGTGACGCTGAATTTTGATGCTCATGAACTCGCAAGTTAAACTATAACTCAACTGGTAACGTGAACATAATGCTCGAGTAGGCTAATATGGAAATTTGGAGTACCAGTATCATAGAGATGGGAATACAATGTTCAAAGTTTAAAGTGATTTTGTACTATTAGACCAGGCCTGCGCTGAGAAAAATAATTTGTTGCAATGTGTTCAACTTCTACATGTACAGATGAAAAAAATCAACTACAGTTTTTTTCATTCTATTTTTTAGTAGGCTACCTACTATTCTTATTATGTTTGTATTCTCAATTCCATCATTGAAGTCTGAGATGAATAATTGAGGTAATAATTACATGAAGAAAAGTGTTGATATGAGGAGTGAGAAAGAAATTGAATGGGCTACATCAAGACTTAGGCTAAGTATAGTAGCAAAGAATATCAGTATTCTTGGATTTCTTGTTCTATAACGATCTGCGATGTTAATATTAACATTTTATGGTAAATTCAACGACTTGCAGTAAATTTTTATTGAGAATAAATAATATTATCACTCACGTAGGCCAAACGTTTTCGAATCGTGGAGATTCATTTTCAAAGACGCCCTTGTAAGGCGAATATTTAGCAATACTATAAATATCAAGACGCCTTTGAAAATGAATCTCTACTATTCGAAAACGTTTGGCTAAAGTACAATAACGTAAAGTACAATACTTGAAATATTACTTACTATAATTAGGTAATTATTATGCACTAGGTATTACTAGTCAGCATTCTTCTACACACAGATTTATGGAAAATATAATCCTTCTGATGGTTTCTGACCATTCAGGATAACAATGATTCCATTGAAAAATATATTTGTTTGCTCGATAAAATTGGGGAAAGTTTTATGTCGCTGAGAATGCGGGTATATAACTAGTTCGAAAACATTTTTAAAAAATCGCTTCGAATTTCCTCTCTATTCTATACTGGCTGATTTAAGGCTGGGACACACCTGTCATGCAGCGTTCCGATCCGACTACGGTCATACAGGCGGACGACTGTATGACAGCGGAACAGACAACGGCCTTGAACGCGGCAAGCCACACTTGTCCGTCATGTGTCCTGTCCTACACCCACCCGTCTCCGATATCACTTCCGATCATGCTCCCACAGTCACAGTGCAGACCATTCGTTTACTTGATGCGGGACGCTTGTCGTTAGCTGTTCTTGTATAGTTTTGTGTGTTTTCTGACATCGCTTGGCGAGAAATGGCGGCTATAAAAGCGGAGGAGCTGATCGAAAGTGTAAGAAATTTTCCAGTTTTGTATGATCAGACTCAAGAACAATATAGAAACTCTGACTACAAGGATATTATTTGGAAAGTTTTCAAAAAAAAGTTGCAAAGGAATTGAACGTAGAAGGTGAGAACTTATAATAGATAAATATTCAACTTACATACTTGGGAAAGTTAGTCTAAAATTCTAACTAGTTATTAGTTAGAATAAATTCTAACCAGTTAAATTCGAAGTTATTAGTTGGTCCCGGAAAAAGTAACTGATATATTAAAGTTATATAAAAATTTCAGTCAGTTTAAAAATTAACTGATAGAAGTTATTAGTTATGATGTTGAAGATCCATCTTGTTTCCACTAATATGTAATATAAACTTAAAAAACAATTTTAAGTGGAAATTAACTCACGTTATGGCGTGACGGCCATAACCCTCAAACTCATGCCTTAAAACAGTGTACTGTGGGTCGTCTGACGATGCTCTAGACAACAGAGTGAAACGGCCGTCATGCCATAACGTGAGTTAATTTCCACTTGTAGACTTTGTCCCACTTTAAATTTTATCATCATTTTGTTATTATTTTTATTTGATGTTATATTTCAGATTCAGATCACACAGGTTCTCAAAAATATTTACTTATTTTCTAATACTGTAGATCAAAATATTTAGTATAGTTAATAAAATATAAACTATAAAATATGCATTGCTTTGACTAGTTCCAATGGAAAACAATAATAAACTTATCAACTTATGAAGGCCCGACGTTCTTGCCACTCCACACTACCCTCTTCAGAATTGAAGAATTGTTTAAATTGCTCTCTCACATTAAATGCTTCACGATTTTCCCCTCCTCTGCGACGTGGAAAGTGCTGGAGACGAGATTTCTCCACTGGAGTCGTGTCAGTAACATGAGTTAGTTCAGGCACTTTGTAGTCTTCATCAATTGGACTAACGTAAAATCGGAAAGAAGCAGGAAGTGAACGTGACACATGAGCTCATTGCTTTCCGATCCCACACCGGTCAGATTTTTTAAGAAATATCGGACATGAGTCGGATCGGAACGCTGCATGACAGGTGTGTCCCAGCCTTTATGGGAGAGTTCGGGACCCCGCCAAACTCGCACGCCGCCAAACTCGCACGCCGTCAAGCTGGGCTGGTTTTCCAGCCCACGGTGACGTTGCATGCACCGCCAACCTGGCACACTTTGGAATGCAGCCCACTGTGACGGCGTGCAGGTTTGGCGCCGGGTGACAAAATCAAAAGAGTGCGAGTTTTTCGTTTGCATGCACCGCCAACCTGGCACTCTTAGGAATTCAGCCCATGATGACGGCGTGCAACTTTGGCGCCGGGTGACAGAATAAAACAGTGCCAGCTTGACGCTGCATGCAAACGACAACCTGGCACTCTTAAGGCTTCTTTCACACTTGCACGACCAGTCGTCTAAACGACAACGACATTTGGTCGCCAACGACATAAAAATTGGAACCGTTCACATTCACGCGACCACGACATTTTAGTATAGTCGATATACAACGCACTTGCAGTACAGTGCAGTCTAGTTTCGTGTAGTTCTACAAAAATTAAAGAATAAATGAATCGGGAAAAGTTATTGTGTTGTTTGGTAGTTTATAGACGAATTAAAGCAAGGAGAAGGAATTGACTGCACTGAGTACATCCAATCAACTCGAGAAGGACTTTATAAATAAATTATAACTTTTTAAATAATCATTTATTTTCTATTTCCTATATTTTCTTTCTATATTGTTTTATAGAATGACTTTATTCAGGCGAAGTTGGGTCTCACTGGTTCTGTCTTACACTTAAAATTAAATACAAATTCAAAAATAATACTTTTTTTGAAGGATGAAGCCCACATGGGTTTGAGACCTGTGCGTGGGTAATGATTTTAATGATGGTGATTAGTTGCAGTGGTGTAGAAAAAATTTTCGGGGGTGCCACAAGACGGCTAGTGGCGCACCCAGAATTTTACTATGGAGGGTCGAAACTACCGGGGGGTATGGAATACCCCCCATCGTAAAGGGGAGTCCGGGGGTCTTACCCAGGAAAATTCTTCAGAAATTGAAGTCACATATTAAATCGGAATCACATATTTGTAAATATTATAATTGTAAAATATTATAAAATTTTTGTATCGTAAATTGAAATCACGTATTTCTACGCATTTCTACTAATTTTCCAATTTGTGTTTGGAATTTTGGGGGGGGGGATGTCAAGCCTTCCAAGACCCCCTTATATACGCCCATGATTAGTTAAACATATTAATCGAAGTTTGTTTAGTTAGTTGATTAATTGAAGTTTTAGGTGGGTTCCGAACCACCGGGAAATAATTGTACAGTAGAGAACAGTCTTTTTTGCTGACCAATCCAGTTGGTCACCCTTACCTAAAGAGGACACCGGAGAGCGTTGCTTATCTAATCTGATTGAACAGATGATTGCTACGGCTCACAGGTATCACTCCCCCAATTCAAACCATCGTTTTATTCAATACATCATTTAATTTACATAAATGCGTTTTCAGATAAAATTTTAAAAGCTTAATTGTTGCCAGCCCATAAAACGTTGAAAAAATAATTTCTAAACCCATAGTGCACAACCCTAGTGAAGCTCAAAAATGGCGCAGTTTTTAATGTATTGCGCCTCCCAAGTCCCCTAAAGAATTTAAAAAAAAAAATGTTTAATTGAAAAAATAGCGACCAAAACACTACTACACAGCCTTAAGATGAGTCAAAATTTATGTGGATAGGACCATTGCATTAGATTGTAAATTGGGAAAACCTGAGGCACTTAGAATATACATAGCACATCCAAGGGTACTACCTTTAGACTAATTATAGGCCACTGGAATATTTTTTAGTATACTAGGCTACATAAATATTGTAATATGGCATAATATTATTATAGTAATACTGTATATAGCCTAGCATTCATACAAATTAATTGAATGATGCGTAGGAATATTTTCATATTCATATTTGACATTAAACCAACATTATTAAAAAGTATTTAAGGGGAATTTATAAATTATTAAGGGCATTATGGTTGTTCCAGCTTCTGACAAACAGATGTTGCAATATTTTAAACGTTTACACACCTAATGCTTAGTATCTACGATTTTGTAATTTGCCGAATATTTTAGAAAATTAAAAATACTGAAATCCTATTTTAGAAATGGAAGTTCATTGTCTGTTTCCAAAAATGATTCAGGTATCAGGTTTCTTTAATGATTTCTTGATCTGTTTAAATGCATATAATAACTTCTCGTCAGTCACAAGCTTATTCAAACATTCTTTTTCTGAGAAATTCGAATGTCAGAATTAGAATGCCTGAGGAGGAGGGGAAGTAGGAAAGAAAACAGAGGCCAGGTAGTTTTGACCAGGTACTGACCCGTCTTTGCAGATCGGTGCCACCCTTTGTCATTTCAAAAACTCCATTGTTTACAAAATATGCTATTTAGAAGTTATTCTTGTGCGTCTAATTAAAAAATTTACACTCTTCCAAATACTTATTGTAGGTTTTGGGGGGGCTTCAGCCCGAAAGCCCCCCCCACCCCCGCCATAAATCCACCACTGGGAATAAGCATTGGAAACCATCTATAAAAAACAAAGTTCAAACCTGCGCAGAATTTTTTATGAACTAATATTTTCCATGTATATATTTTTACAATCTTCATACATTTTATCTCAAAGATCATACATTTGAAACTAAAAGAAAAAACTTTTTCAATCATATTGAATCTTTTACAAACGCCTAGATTTTCATTATAAATTTGTACACATACTTTTCAAAACTACTTATTAAGATTTAAGATTTTATAATGGGTATAGATTTACAATATTTGTTACACTGCCTCCCCATAGTTGTCCATGATCAAATGCATTTGAAAAAAATTATCTTATTTGATATTTGTACGTTTTATGAAGATAATCAAAATGGGTCTACCAGACCAAACGTCACCAGATGTGTTGCAAGCCAGGCACATCACCAGTTGAAGGTTAATAAAAAAATATTTGGCACAAGAGTGTGTCATGGGAATCACGAAAAGTACTAATTTTAGTATGGTACCATGCAGTACTCTCACTCTACAGCGGCATGTACAGTTTAGTGAGCAATGTGGCAATGCAGTGTTTTCGAGTGCTGTCTGTTTCATTTAAATATTAGCAATTGCTTTCATTGAATTATCCAAGTAAAAATTACTTTTGAATGCTCAAAAAAATATTATAAAAATGATAAATATCAAACCCCCCAACCCCCCTATCAACTGGGCGGATTCCATTCCCCCCCCCCACACCCCTTGGAATAGCCCCACTCCCAGGAAGTTCAATCCTGGCTACGCCACTGGCTTCAACAACATCAGCTTCTCAGAAACGTTTCACTGAGTCAAAACAATCTTCATTGCAATTACATGTCAAAATTGTTATCAAGATTAGCATATCTCCAGTCAGGATTTCAGTTGGCTGGTGGACATGGTCGGTATCATTATTTTCTATTGTTCCATTCAAAGTTTTTATTCTATTATCAATGTAACCTACTAGCTGGTAGGTCACTCACCTTTTAAGTCCAGCGAGCATTTTTTTAAAACAAAAAAAAGCCAAATTTTAAAACAAAACAAAAGCCAAATTTTAAAACAAAACAAAAGCCAAATTTTAAAACAAAAAAAGAAACCAACTTCTATGAAATGATAGGCTACTCAAACATTAAATACTCACGTACTACAGGTTTAAAATAATGTTTTTTCTTTAAACTGAAAACATTTTAAATACAATACGAGTTATATTTTGAGATCCAAGCCAAATATTCTATAAACCTTTAATATTACAAAGCTTTTTCTATTAACTTCAAAGAATATTTTGCTCTGACTACAAAAGATTAGGCTACTCGTATCAAATTTAATATGTTCTCAGTTTAAAGTAAATACTTTATTTTAAGGTTTTTAATACCTACGTGAGTATTTAATGTTTGAGTATCATTTTATTGAAGTCAGTTTCTTTTTTGTTTTAATTTTTTTTTTATTTTAAGCTTTTGAGTTGAATTTTCAAACATTGAAAACATGAGAAATTTCTTGTAGCCTACATTATGAAATATTTATCAAATTAGCAAGCCATACATAACATCCAAACTAAAGTAGCTAAAAATCGACCTATAAAATATTAATAAACTAAGAAAGATTTCACAACTCTAATGTAGGATATTGTATTTAGGAAAATTATAATAGCAAAAGGCTTATTAAAAGTGAAATTGCTTTTGATTTGTCATTTTAATGCGGTCCCTTTCAGAATATACCCACACTGAATAATTAACTGTAATAATTTTGAAGAATATTGTTCAATTATCTTTTTAGAATTAACGATCTCAAAAAAATTTCTCACTCCAACTCATGATTGAAACTATATACGGCTGTATGTTTTCGGCCTAGGATCTAGGCAGTACATTTCACACTTCTTTATATAGGATAGTGTTTATAACAATATCGTTATACTATTAAGAGTTACCTATATTGTGAGTAGGCTACCATAAGTGGATAGAGTTTGTGACAGAATTTAATTTTACAAGCGGCTGGGTTAAGATAATGAGAATAATTCGTTTCACTTATATCGATCTGACAATGTAATGTGTAATACAGGATCTCTAGCTTCCAGAACCTCCTAAACCAGTAATACATTAAATTTAACGTTACAGTAAAATGTAATTTTTTCAGAATGTGAAGCCCAGATAGTTCTGAGACCTGTGCGTGGGTAATGAGTTGAATGTCAATTTTTGACAAGTTGGATCACAGTTTTAGGTGAGTCCCGAATCATCGGCAAGTGATTCTATAGCTGAGAACCGTCTTTTTTGGTGGCCGATCCATTCGGTCACCCTTAGAAAGAGGTCCCAGGAATATGCAGCTTATCTTATCTGACTGAACAGATACCTGTCACTGATCGCGGCTATCACTTTCCTAAAAAGATATACAGGTTTTTGCGAAAAAAATTCGCCAGGAATCTGCCAGATTGCAAAAGGTTATTCCTTCGAAAACGCTTCATTAATGAAATACAGATAGCAGAAGAGTAGGCTAAAGCTATCTTTTTCAATGAGAAATCAATAAATTATTACTCATTCGGAAAACTTTAGGCTCCTTAAGCCCTCCTTTGTGTGGTGAATTCTTTATGAAATGAACTGCAAAATCACATAAAACATTAAGTACCGCAATTATTGAGTTATTCTATGAAATACGAAAAAACGTCAAAAGAAAGCGTTTTGGAGATTGAAGGGTGTGAACTTGGTTATTGATTGCGTATGCAACTGAATACTTCAATTCAATACTCATTCAATACTGCTGTATGGCATGCAACTACGCAATTGAGATTGCAGGCGTCCGGCTGTCACCGTTGCGTGCAGACGATTCACGTTGCCGTCTAGATTTGATTTCACAACTGGCAGTTGGCCCGTGAGAGGACTCTCGCTGTGAAACACAGACAAGGTTGCACGCGACTACCGTTGCCAACTCAAATTGCAAATGAGTCGACACGTGTGCGAAGGGCCTAAAAGTAGCCCATCGTGACGGCGTGCAGGTTTGGCGCCGGGTGACAAAATCAAAAGAGTGCGAGTTTGTCGTTTGCATGCACCGCCAACCTGGCACACTTAGGAATGCAGCCCACTGTGACGGCGTGCAGGTTTGGCGCCGGGTGACAAAATCAAAAGAGTGCGAGTTTGTCGTTTGCATGCACCGCCAACCTGGCACACTTAGGAATTCAGCCCATGGTGACGGTGTGCGACTTTGACGTTAGCCAAGCTTGTCGGCAGCCAAGATTGTCGTCAGCCTAGATTGTCGTCAGCCAACCTTGACGGTTTGCGAGTTTGACATCGTCCCGGAGAGTTCGATCGGTTGACACAGTAGTTTCTAAAATGGCCGGTGGACAGCAGTTCACTTCACTTTCAGCTCCAGCATCTTTTTGACATTCCACTAGATGTCGGTAGTCGCAGCGTCTCAGCAGTTCATTCAAAGTGGATATCACTAATTTTGGTGAGTGAATTTTTCAATTTGAGATGTAAACAATATAGTATTGTGGATTCTAATTTGAGAAAATGTGTGTGCTATGCCACCATGGCTGATTTGCGAATCAGGCAGTATATTTAACATTTCATCTCTTTGAAGGTTTACTTCTGATAAGATCAATAGAGTTTGAGGTTATGTACGTATGTGGAGCACGGAGCACGCTATTCCACACGATCCAGATATAGATCAACACTGGCTCTAATTTTGAAAAAATTGCAGTGCTCTTCGTCTCATGTGTCTTGGAGTTGATAACGAATTGCTTAATTTTTGTTAGCACCTACAATAACTTTAGTATTGATGGACCAAGTTGAATGTTATGCTTTTTTTTCTTCCTGAAGTCCACATGGGTTCGAGACTCGTGCGTGGCCAATCAGATAATGAGTTGAATGATGTTATGGTATTTATATAGAAACGTTACTTGTTGAATTTTGTGGTGAATTTTTTTTTTGTGACATCTAAATCTAAACACCCCAGGAAACAATAATCTATTGGAATTTTTTGGGGGTCGCGATTATTTCACATTAAAATTTAAGTTTTCCAGTGGTACTATTTTTCTTAGGCGCAAGAAAATATTTCCATTTGTGAAAATCCGCAGTGTCAAAAATCCTGACTTTCTTCAAGTTTGATAATCAGCTGACTCACTAATAAAGAATTCTTGTTTGAGGCACGGCTATGAGGCATGCCTTCTCTCAGTTCTAATGAATTGGAAAATTTTAATTGATTTGCATCAGCTGTGTTTCCTTTTTAAATAGAATCGATTTTCCTAACAATAGTTAAAAAAAATTATTATTTTAAATAAAATCTGTCCTATATCTTTTGCAATATTCTTAAAATATGTCAATTTTTTTTAAATAATTGGTTTTGTAGTTTCTGTGTAAAAGCGTAATAAACAAAAAAAAATCATTTCGCTTTTAATGATTTCCGGTAATTAAGTTAGTTGCATGCGGTTACTTGAAGAAGAAAAAACCTAGTCATTCTTGTACTAGGTGTCGTGGTGAATGAATCGGTTTTTGTGTGTTTGCTCAAGGTATTGTTGTGTGGTGATTTATGGCATGTGTGAAGTGACTTTTCGGGAGTAGATAAAAATGAATGATTAAGACATTTTAAATTTTTTAATACATCACAAAGTTATAAAAGAAAAAATTGACTGTCCGAACTGTGGAGATGATCTCTACGTGAATCGGGGCACTCTCATGTTTAGATGCCAGAAGAAGGTGGTGATTGGCAAGAAGGCGGCAAGAATTTGCGGGTCAGCCAGAGTGGGGTCTTTTTTTGAGAACACCAAATCACATTGAGAGGGATGGACCACAAGGTTGGTGAGTGTTGCTCTTTTATATATGCATGTAACAGTGACTTCATGATAGCAAAGGTTAGGCGCGCGGTTAGGTCTTTTGTGAAGTAGTTCAGTCACATCTAGCCTAGGTTAGGTTAGGTTAGGAATTGTTATATTAAAAAAATTCAACAACTAACGTTTCTATATAATTACCAAAATAATAAAGGTATGAGGTGGTTCAGTCACATCTAGCTAGGTTAGGTTAGGTTTGGTTATGCGCGCTTTGCGCGCACTGTGTTTGGGGAAGGTAGTGTTTTGCAAATGTTTTATTCACTTGGTTTACATTGTTTTAAGATTTGGAAATCCTCACACGTTTGCAAATTATGAATTTTTCAAATAAAAATATAAATTTTTTATGAAAAATGTTTTTTTCGAAAATTTCAATTTTTTTGTGAAATAATCGCGACCCCCAAAAAATTCCAACGGATTATTGTTTCCTGGGGTGTGTAGATGTCACAAAAAAAATTCACCACAAAATTCAAAAAGTAACGTTTCTATATAATTACCGATGTTATGAATGCTGGTGGATCGACATTCTTAGGTGGGTCCCGAACCACCTGGTAAGTGGCTATGAAGGTGATAACTACATGTGTCATCGCAGCACCCTTCTAGTCCCGAGCGCACATGACAGAACATCACGATCCCCCTGACACCACGCTCAGCTAGCGGCCAATCACTCCCATCATATTGGTATGAAGATGTCGGTTATTAAATTAGTCTTTAACATGTATCATCCATGATTCTGATATTAGTAAGCTATAGGCCCAGTATGTTTTTTGTTTTGTGTATTTTTATTAACAGTTGGCGTATTCCTATATAAGTTAATTAATCTTATCAGCAAATTATGCAAGCAGCCCACAATATTATTCTTACTACTTGGTTCAAATAATAGGCCTAGAAAGATTTTTTCCATGAGCATTATTAGTTTGGCATCAGTATTCATCTCACTGGTGAGGTGGATAACATAAATTTAAAACAATTAATAATGATAAGTTGGCGTTTTAGTAGATGCCTGTTTATTTACTTCGAATTTCTTCTAAGATTTCTATCAGTGATACCAACAAAATGTAAACAACAATCAATAAATTCATAATGACTTCTCTGTGCTTTGGAAAAAACTTGTTCGTTATAATTCGATACAAACAAAACTGGCAGCTGCAGTTGTGAAATCGGTTAGGACTTTATCTTTGATGAAACTGTGACTGACTGCTAATTCTGCGTTCTCGGCAGTGGTGTACCCGGGGGGGGGGGGGGTCTGCCCCAGGCCCCGCACCATCATAGGCCCCCAAAAAATACAAATGTTTTTAAAAATAACTTATCAGGCCCCATGAGAGCGGAGGCCTTCATATGTCAGACTGCTATTTTTTTATCGTGATTATTTTTATTTTACATGGTTTGCAAAAAACTTTCTAATGTGCTTCTTGTTTTTACTTTTTATTGAAATCAGTATGTCTTGTTTTCTCTCAATACTGTACAATATAGTATTATGCAATTTTGGAATAAAATATATTATGTAATTTTAGAATAAAATATCATTATCGTTTCCGGGTTACAACCCCCCTTGAGCCTGTAAATGAGGCTCCAAAAACGAGTAGGAAGGCATTAATAAAGAAACGATAATATTGGTTACTGGAGGTAAAAAAGTTTTCATAGGTTACATGAAGTGTTACAGCTAGAAGAATACTATAATTTTAATACTTTGATTAACTAAAAAATATTAATTAAGGATACAGAGGGGATGGGGCGAGTAAGGCAATTTTTCTTAGGCCTCAACGTCAAGGGGCCAAATTAATTTACAAATGTAAGCAAGTGACAAAACAAAAATTAAAATAAGGGGGCCTCCAAAATTGTCCAACTGGGGGCCTCCAGGGCCCCTTTTCCCTCTAGTTTAGGCCTCTTAGAAGCCTAACAGACTCTAGAGGCCCCTTGCGCCGCGGGCCCTTCGGGCCCCTTTTTATTGCCAGTATAGTCATATGAAGTAGAGATTCAACTAGAATATTTCAAATTTCAACATTTGTAAACAAGGGTACTCTAATTGTCTCGGCTTTGGGCAATAAAAGGCCCCACAATGCTGATAGGTTTCAGTATTTTCGGTGCCCCCAAACATGGGTTTGAAGGTGCCCCAGATCACTTGAATGAAATTGACACAGTAGGCTTGAAAGGAGAAAAGGCCTCCTAATATTTTTGCTGACGGGCTTCAAATGCTCATCTCTGTTACTGTTCAGATCTGATACCCCATAGACTTTATTGTGATCATGAAATTTTTCACGCCATGAATCAATTTTTCAAAAAATAATATGAGGGAAGAGGTTGATAACGAACAGAAAAAGCTTAGTGTTGCACTTTCAAGACCTGGAAAACAATTTTTTCTCCTGCAGAGAACCCTTAGAATCCCCAATGTTTTGGGGTTCCGTCACCATCCATATAAGTAGGGATATTTAAGAGTTGTGCCGCAACCAATCACAGAGCAGGGGGGCGTGGCCACGCCCTTCCCCCACCCCCCTCCACCATGTCCACCATTTCCCCCACCACTCCCCTTCCCCACGTCCGCCATTTTGTGGTCATGGTCATCCACCCCCCTTACCTATATCCCCCATTTTGTTTACACCAAATTAAGGGGGACCCCCTGCAAGGACCAATGAGAGAACACCTTTCCCCCTGCCAGAAGGTTCTCCCAATATATAGACCATACAGATCTATATATCTATACATAAGCTTTTGATTAGTATATCTATGTTTTGCCTATATCTATAACCCCTGCCCCCAGCCCCCAGCCACCGCTTTAGCTATTAATTAAGAAGACATTGAATGACAGCTGCACACTTCCCCCCTCCCACACATCTTAAGTCACCTCCCACTGTGACGCTCTCGCTCGAAGCTAAACGCCCACCCTCTCTTTCTTTCGCACGTGCGCTGTTTTATGCAGATTTTTTATGTTACTCATTAAGCTGAGGAAGAAGAAGAAAAGAAGAAGAAGAATTAGAAGAGCTGTAACCACCAGGAAACATTACAAACAGGTGTACCAACACAATTCACTAACTCACTCTTGCCCCACCCCCCAGATCCTCGCATACTTCTCAGGTCATTAACCTTTGCATGAATAATCCTGTCTTACTCACACAATCTCTAGTGTGTTACAACACGTGCCTAGCAGGAGGCAAACCTCCCACAGAAATAGATGCTTCTAGACCCCTCGATTCCTTGATTGATAGCATTGTAATAGCCGTTCTTGTTGGGGCGGTGAAAACAGACTACTATCATATTTAATGACTGGTTCATTCATATCAATTCATCGAAAAAACTCGTCAACAGTATGTTCTGGCAATAGGCCTCTTCCCTCCAACTCTTTATAATCAAACGTTCTGTCTTTCTCACTTTTGAAGTCTTTCTCCATGAAACTTTTCAAATTCCTTTTCAAGCTGAATTGAAATTGACAGCCACTCATCCAATGGATTTATTAGGCCACCTCTAGATAAAAAAGAAAGCCAGTTGGAAGTTTTTGAAGCATTTTGTCCAGATCATACACCATAATTGAATGTTTTTGGAATACCTTTTTTAATTCACGATAAGCTATGTAGCCTGATAGAACTTTCAATAAGTCCAAATTTTCTCTTGTTCCTTGCTCTACTCATTTTTATCCTGCATAACAATGAAGAACTACACACACCATTAAGACAATAAACTACACTTTTTAATAATATTATTTCCGAATTCTATTCAACTTTGATGGTATTTAAATACACTTGAATACTGCAAAACAATTGCATCGGGGCTCGGTTCCTTGGTGGCGATGATGTCAGATAACCGGTTTGCTACTGCACATCCAATTGGTGACACCTACCGTCTTCTTCTACTTACCGTGATTGAACCTAATGTAATAGATCCAATTGTGTTACATATTGTTACGGGTTCTATCTCTAAAAGAATGCTGGCAACACTTCAGATGAGCACTCACACTTTATAAACACAAGTTACTGACAACTCGCACTAATCAGTTATATCTTTCAAAAGAAATCAATCAGAAACAGATAAATCGATCACGTTCATTTAATAAAGATCTGCTGTATTACTGTACAAAAATCAAACACTAACTGTTAGAAGGCTGATCAACTATTGAATAATAACTGTTCAATAAACTGTCCAATAATTCAAGAAGAAGCATCCAAAACATAACAGTTGAAACACTAAAAGCACTCACGAGCCTCATAAGCCTGAATAATAAGAAGCCTGAAAAAAAAACTGTCACAATATACTACGTTTATCACTTAACACATTAAATGTTCATATAACACAGTTTGTATTAGCGCTCACTGGTAATACGGTTTGTATGAGCGGAAACGGGAACTGTCACTTCTGCCACTTTATTACAGTAACATTCGTATCACAACTGTTTACAAGAGCTTCTGCTTTATATACATTTTTATTAGAAAGATCGAGAGGGTTCGATATCCTTCCATCAAATTCTAAAGTAAACAGTAAGCACATTCTCCATTCCTTGATACTTTTCTATTTAAACAGATAATGGTGTCCAGATAAACCGTAAGGCGTGGAGAGTATGGGGATAGTAAACGGGGATGCTTCTAAATGGTAACTGGAAGACAATATTGACACAGCAGTAAATACGCTGAAAACCACTGTTTCTTCTTCCTTGCCTTGTCCATAACAATATCATTGTGAAGAGCAAGAGAAATGCTGAAAAATGATATTACTTACAGCTCTACCTTGATTGCACCAGCTGCTAGAGCAATTAAGAAAATGTCAGATGTCCAATTTCTAAGGATTTTTTGAAATTTTCGAATGGCTGTTACTTTTAAACAGATTGGAATAAATGTAGAATATAATGTATTTTTGTTGTCTCATTATTCACTATGATTTTACCAGTTTTCATCAAATTGAGATGATAAACGAAAAAAGTATGTTGATTTGACATGGAATGACCCTCTCAGTAAATAGAAGTACAGTTCTGCTTTAAACTACTTCTCTCCTTTAGTGTCATGCAGTGGCGGCTCTGGCTGAAAATTTTGAGAGGGACACTACCCCTCAATTTTTTCATTTGTTAGCTTTTATAAAGAACCATAGTGGTCTGAGTAACGGATTCAATTCAACGGCTACACATTGTTATAGGCTACTTGAATATGTCCCAGAAATATAAACTTAATAAAACAACTTTTGAATGGAAATTAACTCACGTTATGGCGTGACGGCCGTTTCGCTCTGTTGTCTAGAGCATCGTCAGACGACCCACAGTACACTGACTTCAAGGTATGAGTTTGAGCTCAAACTCATACTTTAAGTCAGTGTACTGTGGGTCGTCTGACGATGCTCTAGACAACAGAGCGAAACGGCCGTCACGCCATAACGTGAGTTAATTTCCATTCAAAAGTTGTTTTATTAAGTTTATATTACATATATTAGTGGAAACAAGATGGATCTTCAACATCATGTCCCAGAAAATTTCGATAGTATTATGCGATTCATGCAAATATTATGGCTCACTTACCATTGTTGATAGTTGATGATAACAATTCCAATTTAATAGAGTAGTACTCTCTCTTGAATACTGGCACTATGTAGTTTATAAAACTACAGCAAATAAAATTGTTCAATAGGCTACCTCAAAAAATTTGAGTTCTTCCAGTTAGGAGTTTTAAGAGTGTAGTTGACAAGTGGATTACATCCAAATCCCTCTATTCAATAGAGGAATATTTTGAATGTGATATGACTGGTTTTTAGGGTTAATTGTGACGACAGCATCTTGTGCAATTGTATTTTCTTCATGTATTATTTGTTTTCATGTATTGTGACTACATTGTGACTTTGCCTATTACTGTTGTAAGTTTATTGGCAATAAAGAAATCTTATCTTATCAGCCACACTTTGACATTAAATTCGTTCACTATAATAGTGAACGAATTCAATGTCTATTCAAAACACTTTTTTTTAAATCGAAGTGCTGCGGTGTCGTTAATACGTAAGTAACACTAATCCACTAACTTATAGAACGTTTGAAATAGCCTAGGTTGAAGTGCACACTGAGTAGGAACATTCTATCAATATTTTAAATTTAAAAAAATCTTGGATTAACCAACAAGCTGAACTCAACTGGCTCTGAATGTTTATGGACCCTAAAAGAAAGAACTCTATCTCATAGTTCAAATGCTTTTCGCTTGAATTATGCTTTTTAACTTTTTCTTTTAGGTGTTTCAAATCCGTTACTCCCTCAATTGTGCATGCTGCATCAATATGAGGAGAACTTAGCAAGCAAATAAAACAATAGAATGCGTTACTTCTTTCACAACCACACAACCACTTAGCAAAATCATAATATTTTACATTAAACTTTCGATTGACCACCCTATTACCATTCTTATCTTTCTGTGAAATAGTCAATAAAGGTCTTGGGGGGCCTAGCTTTTTAACTGCTGAACGTGTTTCAAAGTCACTTAACTTACATTGTTTTTCAAATTCTCAACAGCATTCATTATTGAAAAGTTCAACTACATAACAAACAAATCAATTTGAACAATAACAACTCACATGACTCACTCACAACTCACATGAAGCCTGAAGTTACCGATAACTTGATAAAATAAGCTTTAAAAATGTCAAGTCATAAGACAATTGCACGCACGTGTACACACTGCAGAAAGTAATCTATTGAAAAGTGAGGTTATGGCAGGTTGACATAAACGATCCATGCGGCAAGCGGTATGCGGCAGACTAGCTTGAGGCAGATGCTGAGATGCGCATGCGTATACAAGCTTCGGCCGCCGGCCTATCCACGGCTAAATTTAGCGATACTAGCTGGTCACATGTTGCCATTTCATCCGTAGAGAATGCAACAAGCGAATAGGGCTTTCGACTTTGCAACACTGCTCTGGAAGGCGCTCACAGGCAGTGTCCGCAGTTCACTCTTGCTACGTGCTTGTACTATACAGCAAAGTGCGGCTGATCGTTCATATTTTGACGTTCTAATTCCTGATTTCTACACTCTTTTTCTATTGTAAAATGATAACAATAGCAAAAAAAGATAATAATTATTATCAATTCAATTTAATATCTGAATAATTACTGGATTTAGTATTACATTTTTCGCAATTGACAGGGAGGACAGTGTCCGAGCGCCTCCCTGCTGGAGCCGCTCCTGGTGTCATGCTTTGGGTAGAAATTGTTGTGAATTAACTTTTGTATTTCTGAGATTTTTGCATGACCTTATGAAATCTTCAGCACTCCTCACAAACAAATACAGAGTTGTCATGTACAGTTTGCAGGCCTGGGATTGGCTGCTTACCTTGGTCCCCTTCTTATTGATTCGGGTTAAACGTTTTGAATCTTGCTTCTTCCCCACTGTTCCCCTTCATTGTCACATTGCTAGTTATCCCAAAAGAGAACTCCACTGTGCTCCCTATTCTATTGAAGTTGCTTTGCAACTCTTTATTATTTGGAAAGTTCTACTGGAAAATTAATGGAAAGGGGCAAGCTTGGAACGCTAATGAACCGAACGCCCCCGAAATCAGTGAGAGCCGAATCAGGAAAAACAGATGAGGCTGTTCCGGCTTCATATTCGTTGCCGTTAATTAGAAAATGCTTTTGTATAACGAGTGTCGCCTTTTAAAAGGATGAGTTGGAATAGTCAAAGTCAAAGGATAAGAGGGAATTCTTTACTTCAAGGAATGAACTCTGCTCATTCGAACGTCGACTTCCTCTAATGACTGATGACTAATAGTACCAGGCCCGCCCAGACGGGGGGGGGGGGGGCAAGGGGGCAATTGCCCAGGGGCCCGGGCTCTGAAGGAGCCTTGGCTCTGGAGGGGCCTGGGCTATGTAAACGAACAACAGTTTATTTCAACAACACTAAACATACACAGATCAGATTCGGCAGGCCTAGTTAGTTCTAAAGATAAAAGGTTTAATTCATTTAAAAATTTAATAAAATATAAAAATTTGATAAAGATCTTATTTCAATTATTGAAGACTTGGGATACAAAAAAATGTGAAAAGTAATTGTTTTAAACGTGAATTTCCCATTATTCCCATTTATAGGATAATCTCTTTTTTCTTCATTTCTATTGTATCAAGAGCATCAAGATATTCATGATTGTTTACTTCTGTCAACAAATTAATTTTGGAAAACGAGTGTCCAGATTCTAAAGCATGTTTGGCTATTGCCTGATTTTCTGGTTGGTTGTACTTAAAATTTGAAACTTTAAAAAAGTGTTCTTTTAAACTGATATTTAATATTTGCTTTGGACTACATATAATTTTTGCATCATTCACATTTTATTTTATAGATTCAAGATTTTTCTTTGATTATTTTAATGTTATTTTTAGGATTGCCAATAGTATGTTCAAGTGCGGATTTTGAATAAAAACTTATGTTGACATTAGCATGTTTTTTAAAATCTGTTTTAACAACTTTTGAATGGGATCCATAATTCATAGATTTCCAGATTTCTTCTTGTTTTAGAAAAATGTTGTTCCTAATAATTTTGAGATACTTTTTTCTTCTTTAAAATCATTTGATCAATCAAATTTGGTTGAAACTCATTATATTTTGCTATTTGTATCACTTTCTGAGCTTCCAATCAGGGGCGGATCCAGGGCTGGGCGAGCCGAGCAACCGGCTAACATAACGCAGGTTGGGTCGGAAAGAACCGCGAGGCCCTGGTTGAGCTACCAGCCTTTAAGCAAGCGAAGAGTAAAAGAGACATAGAAATCTGTTATATTGAAATTTCTTACCCCAAAATTATTGCGTCAGTGTGAAATACTTAAAGAAGCCCACAAAAATGGACCGGGCGAGTCAGCGGGGCCCTGCGGTCCGGACCTAACTGAAAAACGCAGGTCGTTTAGAAGCGCGACCCCTTAAACCAGCCCCATAAGCAAGCAGAGAAAACCCCATAAACCAGGTTTGTTATGCATAGCTTAAAGTGCAAGACTAAATAAAATTAGTAGGTGGTATTTTTAAAAAATAAACCCAACGTAATGTTGAATAACATTGATAGTTTGATTGAGATTGATAATGGTGTAACAACCGAAACTAGTTTCTCGAAGTTTTAATAAATGTGGTTGTGACAATTTCGTTTTATTATTCATTATGGATACCTTCCACAATATCACCTTCGCCATTACTAAGAAAGCCAACGTAATGTATCGACTTTTGAGTATTAGCTATACTTTACAGTTTAGACCTGGCATATTTTATGACAAACCATGTCAAATTTTGGCTTTTGGGCTTAGCTAACCATTTTCAGCACATTAAACATGAAGATATACACAGAAAAGGCATTATTTCGTAAAAAAAATCAGCTAATGCGTACTTCCTATAGTGCCAACTGATGAAATCTTTTAGGCTATTAATTTAGTACATTGGAAACTACACTATAATACACAAATAAGGTCGGTTTTATAAGTTGATCATAGCACAGCTAACTAGTTTAAAAAACGCATCAAAAACGCATTTTCAGGGCTAATTTTTCAAAAAATCATGGGGAGGATCCCCAGACCACCGGTAAGTGTGGCCCCTCCAAAGTCAATTGCCCAGGGCCCCGCAAAGCCTGGATCCGCCACTGCTTCCAATGAATATCTTTGGAATGAAAGGCAAAATTAATCTGCCTTTAATTAAGAATCAGAACATAGTTATCCAATAAGAAGAGCTTATCAAGATGACCAGTCTTATTTATTTAAAAATGTTATCATTATGTCAGTTGTGAAATGATAAAATTTTCTATCTTCATAAACAAATGTGGTTTGATTTTGATTCCATAACAATGTAACAATACTTTATTCATATTTTCAAACAAAATACAGGGTTGCATAGGCCCATATTGGAAGTGGTGAAGGGGGCCCGTACTCAAGTTTGCCCAGGGGCCCGGAATTTCTCTGGGTGGGCCTGATGTAAATTATTCATTTGTCATTTTGTAAAGATCAATATCAGAAAGATATAGTCAAGTTGCCTCGAAAAAACAAATGTATAAAATGCTTCTGATAGCTTTAATTAGATGGAAGAAATTGACAAAATCAGTCACATATAGTGTGGGATCAGTCAAAATTTGAACCAATTTTATTTTTATTTGCAAATTCAATTTGATTTAATTACATTTTAATTCGATAGTCTCCATATAAGTGCAATTCCAATCTCTTTGCCAACATCAAGTTTCACAAATTCGAAAATAATGACATCAAAGTTCTAATAATTTCAACGCTGATAAGGTTTCCATATTATAGAGGTTAATCCAGTCAAATTATTCTCGAATGAAAAGTCTATAATTGATAATCAAAAGCGGATACTAGGTGAATAATAGTAGTTTGCAAAGTTCGCCACTAATCACTTGAGCACTAAACCACTGGCCACTAAACCACTAACCACCAAACAAAGCGTACGGTAATTAATTTCCAAAATCAGATGTGAGTGACAACTGAACATGCACCTACAACATCATGAGAGCAATCATTATCGAACCACAATTGCCTAAGTTTATTGAGTTAAAAGCTTCACAGAAATAATTTTAAAATATCGATGAGGAGCTACTGAAACGAATTTAGTCGGAATACAATATTCTATCCTAAGTTCTATTGAACTTCAGAACCCAATTTTGTCTGAAGTTTTTGTTCAGAAATTCTTTTGAGAAGTATCAATGAACCCGAGAAAAATTCTCAAGTTTAACGAAAACGCTGCAGCTAGTAGGCAACCGTTGATTGGGTATTGTACTTCTAAAGCCTTCAAGTTATTCATGAAACAGCAAACAATCGTATTTTCACAAAGAACTTTCTGATTTCAAAAGCAGCAAAGAATCATCTGCCTTTTCAGTAGAACATCATGTATCCTACATATAGAATTCAAATATTCGTCTTCGGCATAATATATTCTGAGTTTGTCAATTAATTAGTATTTGATAACAACGTTGACAAGGAGAGATTAGAAAATCATGAAATGTGAATAACATGATAATTAAGTTAATGATGCTCCATTGCTATTGTCAGTTTCATATCCTAGCAAGTCTAGCAAGTCCACCTGGGAAACAGAGAGCATTCATCGGAAATTCGTCCTGTTTAAATGTTACAGCTTCAGTTTAGTTTAGACGTGTAAACAATCAAGGAGAACGTACAAACCGTCACAGAAGCGTGTCTCTACATGGTCTCAGTTACGGTTATCGGTGGGAATGCCTTTGATGAGCACAACGTATACCTAGATGAACGCTTTCCGAGCCTAGGAGTTCATTCCAAAACGAAACACTTTTCCCGCTTTTGCTAGCTTAAATGAAGCTCCATTTTTCATATGATGGAGTGCTTTGGATTTAATGCGCTCCCACTCGTGCAATTTAATTTATTTACTGGCATCCATACAAACGGGGGTGGGATGCGGTGTACGGACGAATGATGGGAAGGGCGGTGAGCGGACAAATAAAGGGGGTGGTTTGAATTCGCCGTTGTTTGCTGCTTGCCCAATTGTTGGTCCATACAAACAATGAGTGTCATAAGCAGTTAAATCTGTTCTTTATCCAGTCGCTTCTTCATAGCTAACATGGAAAAATGAACGGGGAGCATGTTCAGTGGAGATGAGGTGTTGTGTCAAACATATAAAACTCACAATTCATTGACATTGTTAGCGAAATTAGTTCAGTTGGGTTTGGACTAAATTTTTTGTTTTGAAGTTATGAATATGAGCAAAACAGATCGAACTGAAAGCATAACAAGCAAGAATTTTATTGGCTGTATTTATTTCGACCTGTAAGGGGCAAGCTGTAGCGCAACCGGCCGATCTCATACAACGTGCTACTGGCCCATCTTCTCACGCAATGCAATCAAGTCTTGCTTAGTATTAAAACAATTTAATACAACTACATCAGAAAAAAGCAAATTGCAGAAAAAGCATTACAAAACAAAAAAATAAAAGAACAAATTAGGTCTAACATAAATTAAAGAACTGGCCATAATATTCATCATTAACACACAGATGATTCTCATCATAAAGCAATAATTTTTATAAGAAATGTTTCAAATTCAAATACCAATTTATTTATTCAGATATTAAACAATTTTTGTGATAATCATGGACGATGTGTCCGTGAGCGGAGAGGAGTCTCCATAACATACATTCGAAACACGATTATCTAAATGAAAACCTAGATATAAACTATAAATAATAAATGTAATAATAATACTAATATTCAATATTTTAACATAGTAATATATATTTTGAATGTGTTGTAATAATATAGCCTGAGACACTGTGATAAGTATTTAGTCACACAGAAACAGCTTCCGGGAAGTCCACCAAAATTACTCTTTCAAACAAGAACAAGATAATAGTGATTGTAAAGAAACAAATAGAATTTGGAAATTATAATGATAGGGAGAGGAAACAATAATCGCAGTTATAGAAGTGAAATAATAATAACAGAAAATATAATGATAATAATAATAATAATAATAAATATATTTATATGCAGGGCGATTCAAGCAACACTTCAGCAGCTTCCGCACCTATATGGTTTACTTGGCTTCTACCAAGTAGAAGATGCATACTAGTGTATCGGTAGAAGACCGATTAAAAAAATATGTCTTAAGCTCTCCTAGGAAGATCAAAAGATGAAACCTAACCTAACATTATGTCAACAGATATAGGAAAATTATTGGTTATGCTACTGCATAATATAACGTACAAGGAAGACCTTGAAATAAAATAAGTGCATATTTAATCTACTGTACATGAAAAATATACATAGGAAATTGCAGCACAAATATTTATTGTGCCGTAGGTAAAAATATGCTTAGCTATTAATTTAGTACTAGGATAAGAACAATCGAAATATTGGTACTATTCAGGCCCACCCAGAGAAATTCCGGGCCCCTGGGCAAACTTGAGTACGGGCCCCCTTCACCACTTCCAATATGGGCCTATGCAACCCTGTATTTTGTTTGAAAATATGAATAAAGTATTGTTACATTGTTATGGAATCAAAATCAAACCACATTTGTTTATGAAGATAGAAAATTTTATCATTTCACAACTGACATAATGATAACATTTTTAAATAAATAAGACTGGTCATCTTGATAAGCTCTTCTTATTGGATAACTATGTTCTGATTCTTAATTAAAGGCAGATTAATTTTGCCTTTCATTCCAAAGATATTCATTGGAAGCAGTGGCGGATCCAGGCTTTGCGGGGCCCTGGGCAATTGACTTTGGAGGGGCCACACTTACCGGTGGTCTGGGGATCCTCCCCATGATTTTTTGAAAAATTAGCCCTGAAAATGCGTTTTTGATGCGTTTTTTAAACTAGTTAGCTGTGCTATGATCAACTTATAAAACCGACCTTATTTGTGTATTATAGTGTAGTTTCCAATGTACTAAATTAATAGCCTAAAAGATTTCATCAGTTGGCACTATAGGAAGTACGCATTAGCTGATTTTTTTTTACGAAATAATGCCTTTTCTGTGTATATCTTCATGTTTAATGTGCTGAAAATGGTTAGCTAAGCCCAAAAGCCAAAATTTGACATGGTTTGTCATAAAATATGCCAGGTCAAAACTGTAAAGTATAGCCAATACTCAAAAGTCGATACATTACGTTCGCTTTCTTAGTAATGGCGAAGGTGATATTGTGGAAGGTATCCATAATGAATAATGAGACGAAATTGTCACAATCACATTTATTAAAACTTCGAGAAACTAGTTTCGGTTGTTACACCATTATCAATCTCAATCAAACTATCAATGTTTGATTGAGATTGATAATGGTGTAACAACCGAAACTAGTTTTTCGAAGTTTTAATAAATGTGGTTGTGACAATTTCGTCTTATTATTCATTCAACATTACGTTGGGTTTATTTTTTAAAAATACCACCTACTAATTTTATTTAGTCTTGCACTTTAAGCTATGCATAACAAACCTGGTTTATGGGGTTTTCTCTGCTTGCTTATGGGGCTGGTTTAAGGGGTCGCGCTTCTAAACGACCTGCGTTTTTCAGTTAGGTCCGGACCGCAGGGCCCCGCTGACTCGCCCGGTCCATTTTTGTGGGCTTCTTTAAGTATTTCACACTGACGCAATAATTTTGGGGTAAGAAATTTCAATATAACAGATTTCTATGTCTCTTTTACTCTTCGCTTGCTTAAAGGCTGGTAGCTCAACCAGGGCCTCGCGGTTCTTTCCGACCCAACCTGCGTTATGTTAGCCGGTTACTCGGCTCGCCCAGCCCTGGATCCGCCCCTGATTGGAAGCTCAGAAAGTGATACAAATAGCAAAATTTAATGAGTTTCAACCAAATTTGATTGATCAAATGATTTTAATGAAGAAAAAAGTATCTCAAAATTATTAGGAACAACATTTTTCTAAAACAAGAAGAAATCTGGAAATCTATGAATTATGGATCCCATTCAAAAGTTGTTAAAACAGATTTTAAAAAACATGCTAATGTCAACATAAGTTTTTATTCAAAATCCGCACTTGAACATACTATTGGCAATCCTAAAAATAACATTAAAATAATCAAAGAAAAATCTTGAATCTATAAAATAAAATGTGAATGATGCAAAAATTATATGTAGTTCAAAGCAAATATTAAATATCAGTTTAAAAGAACACTTTTTTAAAGTTTCAAATTTTAAGTACAACCAACCAGAAAATCAGGCAATAGCCAAACATGCTTTAGAATCTGGACACTCGTTTTCCAAAATTAATTTGTTGACAGAAGTAAACAATCATGAATATCTTGATGCTCTTGATACAATAGAAATGAAGAAAAAGAGATTATCCTATAAATGGGAATAATGGGAAATTCACCTTTAAAACAATTACTTTTCACATTTTTTTGTATCCCAAGTCTTCAATAATTGAAATAAGATCTTTATCTAATTTTTTATATTTTATTAAATTTTTGAATGAATTAAACCTTTTATCTTGATACAACTAGGCCTGCCGAATCTGATCTGTGTATGTTTAGTGTTGTTGAAATAAACTGTTGTTCGTTTACATAGCCCAGGCCCTTCCAGAGCCAAGGCTCCTTCAGAGCCCGGGCCCCTCCGGAGCCTGGGCCCCTGGGCAATTGCCCCCTTGCCCCCCCCTCTGGGCGGGCCTGATTTACATTGGAAAATCAAAAGTATAGAAAATAGAGAATCGTTCATACTAAAACTGATATTTCAAGTACATGAAGAATTTTTCGCATAAATTATCAATACTTTATGGGCTTGTACTTAATGAGAACAGCTCATATAAACATAGATCCGGAAATGCGTCGTTACAGAGTTAAAGATAGAACCTCACCTAATTAGACTCTAATTGACCTAGAGTAGAATGAAGGCACTAAAAAATTATCAGGAAGTAAAAATATGAGGCTAGTTGCTTATTTCCGCCATCTTCAACTCTGTAACAAATGATGTATTATGTATTATTATTATAAAATTTCCGAACCTATAATTATGTGAACTTTTTCATTATTTCAGTGAGTTTAACAAGTATTGGTAACTGTTTACGAAACTATGCTTTATGCTTTACACTTGACCCTCACCACTTCACAGAATATTGAGCAATAGATAATGTTGTAACAATAAGTACTGAGGTAAACATCAACTTATTCGGTCCCCTACCCACTACCAAATATTGGCCCCACGCTTTTAGCCTGAAAAAAGCAGCGGATTTACGCCAGATGATTCATAGTTTCTTTGTTTTCAAAATAACATATTAAATGAAAATCTATGAGAAATTACGGATTTTCAGGATTAAAAATGAAAGGGGCCGGTAATCGGTAGTTTGAATATTGAACATTAATTGAAGAAAGAAGCAGAGAGCATGGCTCAAAGCTAAAAAATTGTACTATTAATCTTCCATGGATATTTGGAATGGGACTTGTTGATATGTTCTAATACGCCTAGTTGCTCTGGCTTCACTAGACCATTTGTTAACGGGAATCAATATGTATTTAGATATTAATTTCCGCATAGTGCTAGGTGTGTAGTATGGTGGAGTAAGAATCAAGAGAGGGATGAAGAGAATGAGGTAGAACCGTTTGATGATCGGAGGAAAACGGATCGGGAGGTGAGCTACCAACCAGCTGATTATTGTGAGGAGGAGGGAAGAATGGTGATAAAGGGAAAAGGAAGATGGGAAATTAGCTAGTGGGAAAGATAGAAGTAATAAAGAGAAAAGCATGTGGAGTGAGATAGAATGAGTGGTGTTGGATGATTGGGAGGAGTGAGTACGCTTGCGCCTGATAAGGAGGCTGATATCTGTGACGCTTGTTGCTCTGACTGTGTGCCCGCCGCCAGTTGCCACTTCAGTCGGCATCTGCGAGACGACTCGCACGTGCGCGAATCTGCGTGCATAAGAGGAATTTCGCACGCGTTTACACCAAAAGTTGATAGATAATTGACAATTTGGACTGTTTGGTACCTAAGTTTGTTGTGTGCTTTTAATAACATAACCTTGCGTGATTCTTATTGTCTTCACTAACCTAGCGATGTCGGCTGATTACGCAGGTCTTCCCGGGCACAAGGAGGCGATCGTCGAGGAGTCAGCCGCCGTCCCCACGCACCAGGAGGTGGAATGTCGTGTCTACGGTCGCCGTTGGCTGATGCTCGGCCTCTTCGTATTCTACTCCATGTCGAACGCCATGCAGTGGATACAGTACGCCATCATTGCCAACATTGTCATGAAGTACTACGACGTCGAAAGCACCCTGGTCGACTGGACGTCCATCATCTACATGGTTTCATACATTCCGCTCATATTTCCCGGTTCGTGGATGCTTGACAAATGGGTAAGTGAGTTTTTCACTATTCCACATACAGCAATCAAAATATAAATAACCAAGATTGACAATGATCAGGAATATGCACAATAAAAAATACTTTATAGCATAAACAGCTGGTTCTGTAATGGGGAGTGGTAGAGGGAGGAAAATACCTAACCAACTATGGTTCCCCAGGTAATAGGCACCAGTGGCACCCAGAAATGAACCAGGAAGGATGCTGGAAGTGAAAACTATTGGAGTTGTCAGAGTGTTTCCCCCCAGAGGAGGGGAGTCGTATGGGACCTGTTTCCTAACAAAGTTAAAATTAAAAGTAAAAATAATAAGAAGCATATGACCTTTATTGGTGGGGAGACCCTCATGGGTAGTTCCACCTCGCAATAGTATGAGTACTTGTAGTTACTGCAAAGTGCTACAAGGGTAGCTGCAGGTTCAGGTAGTCTTTTATAAAACAGTCCCCTTGAGTCCTACTCACTTAAAAATCATTGAAAAATAATTCCCTCAAAACGAAGGTATCCGTGTTCTTTGGCAAGGCTCAAGTAATAACAGAGCTGATTAATAAAAGAAAAAAAACCAGCTTGATTAATAAATTTTGAATTGTATGAATTATTATGAATTTCATGCATGCATGTATTCAAAATTACTTGCATTGCTGCATTGTGAAGATTACCGTGTTAGCTTTGTAAGAGTTTTCACAAAACTAAATTCAATTTTCCGGAGCTTTTGCTCCAGTGAACGTTGATAACCTGCTCCAGGTCAACTTCTATTTCTCTATGCATATTTAAACTTGCTATTCCATTCAGTCTGTTTTCTTTGATAGTGTGATTGGCATCTGCCTTGCGATTAATAAGGATTGCAAGCCTCCATTTGAACAATACTGAATTCGCCAATCAGATTAGAGAATATATTTTTAATTTAAAATTAAAGTTGAGGATCACTCAACTTTCTATTTTCTTTAAAACTTCGAGTTCTTCAACTAAGTATTTTATTTAAATTTTTGTATAGGAATTGGCTTCAGGGTGGGGCGTGCCTGAGCATCCTTGGGTGGGGCGTGCCTGAGCATCCTTGGGTGCGCCACTGATACGTAGGGGAAAAGTGGAAAGAAGAATATGTAGAGGATAAGAACTTGAAGGGATTGGAATGAAAGAGTAAAATAATAAATTGTAATATTTATTCCTTGAAAGTTGAAGGTACTAGAAAAGTAGTAGTATTTCAAAAAGATACTAGTAATTTTACACTAGGAACTTAATAACTCTATGTAGCTGGTGACAGGACAGGCTCTGGCTTGAAAATCTTGTTAGCTTACAAAATACAGTATGACCTTTTTATTGGCCAATTTATTGCGAACGGTGGCGAACTTGCTTCAAGTTAGATGCTCATTTCGCAGGTAGGTAGCGAATCACCAGCCTTACCAGTATAAAGGACTAGATCCTTTTTATTTATACCTAGTCTTTTATTTTCGTTGATAACTGTCTCTAAATGAATTACAAGATATGATAGCATAATATTATGAAGGGACGGATTCAAAGATCCTCACACGTCAACCGAAGCTTATTGTGTAGCATAATATTACTTTATTTATGATAAATTTACAAATTTTTTCAAACGGGCGTTTGAAAAATATACAAATATGGATCTTCATATTTGAGTGGTTCTGGTAGCGCAGTTGGTTGGAGCGCTTGTCTGTGATAAGATAAGGCTCAGGCTGGCTTCGTTTCCTACAGCCTTGGGTTCGAATCTCATTAGCCATGGATATTTCTCATCACCCATCCACCTCATCACCCACGCACAAGTCAGGTTAGTGTAGGCATCATTCGCAATAATAAAAAAGATGTATGTCCTGTGCTCATGCACAGTGTAGTGTTCCTCATACCTCATACAATCCTCCTGGAAATGCTCTAATTGTTACGGACCTCTTAATTCAACCTGAACTTTAGAAAAACTTCAACGACAATTTCAATTTAAATGGAATTAAGTTGAAACATGTGAGGACTGGATAATAGAATTATGTACGTTTAGTTGAATTCATTGTACAGTGAAAAGTGGTATAGACAATTACTATTAATTTAGGCTATATTGACGTTCTTTGATATCAGCATAAATCACAATTGGAAAGGTTTGATAATTAGTTTATCAAGAATAAATTTAAATTGAAAAATATTTTTTTGAGAGAGAATATATCCTAGTAATATCAAACTTTACTTGGGTAGATTCTCAAGACAGAATACACTGAAAATCCTTGATTTCAAATTCAGTTCGGAATAGTATATTAAATACCGTACTATATATCTTATTAGAATTTCTACATAGTCTGCAATTTCCCATTTAAATTTCCGTGGTGAAGGCCCACACAATTAATTTTTTTGCGATATCCCTGTTCTACTTTCGATCTGCTTTGTGGCGGCTGTTATCTTGCAAAATCCAATCATTCAGTGGGTTGCTATCTGCGTGAAAAAAACATCCTCCTATCAATCAAAAACTCAATCAATAAATACTTTAGATATCATTAATATTGTTATGAATAGGAGACAATAAATGGCATCATTGTGTCATTGAATTGTATCAATACCTACTAAAACATAGTCCTCCCACACCTCCTCCACATTGTGCTCTATTCAAATATCGATTGTCATGCACACTTCACAAGCCTAACCTCATTCTCTCTTGTAGTAAGACGTGCTATGTGCTCTATCTGTTCAACTGCGATCAGATAGCCGTAGCAGAAGATTGTTGAGCAAATTAGGTGTTATGATTGTATTAATTTAATTCATCACGATAATTTACAGGAAACTCGATCAGTTTCTTGAAACAAATAATACACATGTTACAACCACTTTAATGATTAACACACGAGATACTTTAGTTTTGACTCTCGTACGGCTGTGACATCATCTGTGTTATTCATTACACTCGCTCAGAATAGTTGGTCTTCCACTCTGCAACTGCTAATAATAAGTGTTATTTATTTAGTTAGTTGTATTGAAATTTATTTGTCGAGAGAGTATTGAACCTATGTTACTGTATAAATAGAAGAATGATTACCTAATTCGAGGTTTAATATTAGGAAGATATGGAATAGTGAAAACCTAGTAACTAAATTGATTAGCACATGAATTTCATTCTGCTCTACCAAAAAAGTACTTATTGGGCTGTATGTTTTGTGGAGTGCGGTTTTGGGCTTTGCCTGTCGCATTTTTTTAAAATAAATTGAAATTGAAAAAAAAAATGCTACAATGCTACTTAGAATGGGTTAGAGATCCATTCAGAGCTTAAATATACGTTGAAATATTCTGACTTGATCCGTCCAATCAAATAAATAAGATCATTTGCATAGGCAGTTTTCTGAAGTAGTATTGAATGAAATCAATAAGCATGGATACTAACCTTACAATACTTTCCTCACTTCACGGAAAAAGTTATCTTAGCCTTTGAAGAATCTGATCCGTAAAAATGGAAGCTTTCGGATTGTATAGGATTTTCATGAATGAATAACACTTGTTAGTTCAAGTTCAAAAGTCATGAGATATGAAGCGTTTATTAATTCAATTTTGGCTTCAGTTCATTATCAATGAACGAGGATGTTAGAAAGTGCTTATCAATGCTTAATATTTGACCTGCTGGATTAAAAGAGAAAAAACATGTCGAATTGAGACATATTTTGATTTATTTATTACAGTACTTTTTTCTATCGTTTTGTTTTTCTATATAGTTTGTTATTATTTATGATTTATTAATGTAATATTATTGCACTATCAATTGAGACATGCAAAAATCGCTTGATCCTCAATCGTAGCTTGAATTACAGCATAGGGATAGCAGATAAAAAAAGAAGAGGAAACAGAGATAAATAACAATTTGGCACTATGCTCATAATTTTGGCAGTTCTGTTTTACTAATAATGTTTGCTTTGTAATTTATGATAGGATTATTCTAGTTCTAAAAAGTCCATAAAACCACTTCAAATTTTTGGAGCCGCATCCTTCATGTATCCGAATTCACTAATATTCCGGCTATTTATCCGGCTATTCACTAATAATCGAAGCTAGAACATTCTTGTCTAATTGATTAACTTTATATTTTGATTGAACCCATTTTCTAGCTGATTACCAGCTGCTATAGCAGCTCCAACCCCAGTTTCTTCTTTAGTTCATTCTTCTACTTTAGTTACTGCGGGAGTTTATTTAATGATTCGTTTTCATTTATTTGTCATAGTTCTGTATAACTATCATAATATCAAACTAAATTGAAAATCTAATCATTTATCTAAATATTTTGATCTGTTGAGAAATTATGTTTGACTCACCTGCAGGTCAAACCGTGAAATTCAATCAATTGTCAAATCCATCATCATTCACATCATTATCCAACGACTTGTCTCAAGCTTATATTAAGCTCATCAGCAAGTAAACAAATTTACATAAATTTTATTTCTACAAACAGTACTTTGAATTAATTTTTCTAATTCATCACATAACGGAAATATTGTTCAGAACCTCCAGTCTAAAACAACAATTTTAGAATAATGTTTGAAGTGTAGCATGTTGAACCCATATTATATTGGATGCCAGTTATTTCGCTGAGAAAATATCTCTCATTCTGAATGATTCTACATATTAAATCCTAAACATGCTGAAACCTTTTTAAATGTTACATAATTGATTATGTTTTGCAATTTCAGGGAAATTTGTTCTCTCTGATTCAATTTTACCAAGGATGGTTTAGCGATCGCTGGGTTTGCTCGATATTGACAAGTTTTGCTCTAGTCTTTCTAATTCCCTCTTTCATGAGTGAATGACTTCATTTGCTAGGGAACAAGAACCAATAGAGATTTGATGTCTTTTTTGAGGTAGTCTGAGTATCAATAACTGCCTTGATCGATGGAATCCACAATTAATTGTTATTGAGCAGTTTCTATTGCACTGCTATTAACAAGATGTAAAGAACAGTCTCTTATGTATCTAGACTATATGATACACTTATATGATACATTGACTTCTGATACATAGACATACATTGACTTATGATACATTGTGTGTAGGGTCAGACACAGTACAGAAGAGAGCTTAGCTGATGGGCTGGTGTGATGTAAGGTCTATCAAGGTATTCAAGGAGCCTGTCTAACATAGTTAAGTTGAAATTTGGAATAATTTTACTTATTTCGAAGCTGAATTTTAAATGGAACTCAGTACGCAGCAGTGAGGTAAAAGAGGGAGTGAGAGTAGGGGTGGTGTACATGTGTGTTCTTTGTCTTACGGATTTCACAAAAACGGCAACGATTTGGAATACTGAGTTCAAATCAAAAAAATTATTCCATTCAGAAATTGTACATGATACATTCATTATACAAAAAAAAGACGTTATACAAAGATTAATTTGAACCACTTAATTATAACATGAAATCATTAAATGTATCTCCATTAATATACTCTACAACTGCAAAGTCACTCACTGATTGACATTAAAGATTTTCATGATGCAGGTTGATTTTTGGGGGGTTTTCTGGTGGAAACTCTTTATGAATGAGATTCGACTGGGGAAAAACTTCAACATTGTTGAAAAGGGGCCCCTATTTTTCTAGGGGGGGCCAAATTTACCCTTGATTTTTGGGACTTTTTATTTCGTTTTTGATAGTTTCGGATGAAAGTTAATATGATTTGAGAGGGGGTTAAACCCCAGAAAAATTTTCGAAAAACTCAATGGGGGGCGTTTTGGAGGGGGGGTGAAAAAGTGGAATTTCTAAATATTGAGATATTTCAAAAATTCTTTTTTTGATTTTGTAGTGCTTGTTAAGCTGAGCACATTGGTGTGTGGCGGAATTTTTTTAGTCGATTTGTTTAGGGGTGGGGGGTGGGGGAAAATTGCCAAAAATATTTTTTCAAAAAAGTTGTTTTGGGAAAAAATTTTGGTTTTTATGGTTGATAATGGGAGGTAAGTGTATTTTAGAAAAGATAAATTCGAATAATGCCCCAAATTTTAATTGAGGGGGTTGCTAGGGGGGGATGAATTAGGGGGGTAAATCTAAATATCAAGATATTTGAAAAATTCTTTTTTCCATTAAATAGAGCATAAGAAACTGTAGGTGCCCCGATTTGAAAGATTTCGAAAAAATCATCCCTCTTGGAATAGGGGGCGAAAAACGCCATTTCACTGATTTTAGGGGGGCAAATGGAGGAAATCGGATTTTGAACTTTTTTGTTGATTGATAATATTGATTTTTCATCAAAGGAAGTTGATGATAGAAATAGGCTTATGCTGAAAATTTATGGAAACGGATTTTCAATCATAAGGGGTAGTTTGTATAGGGGTTGAAAAAAATTGAGATTTTCATATATTTGTTTTCTGTAGATTTTATTGGTGGGGAATGATAGAGCAATGAAAATAAGGTAAAAGTATTTATAAACATTTTTCGAAATAACCATCCCCTTCGGAGTTAGGGGTGCCCAAATAAATGCATATTAGAAAAATGCAATTTAGAAAATTTTTGACTTTTTTGTTTATGGGAAATATTAACTTTTTCTGATGGGAGGCTGATATTGAAGCCGAGGTTTGAACAGAAAATCAAAGAAATTTCCAAATTTCGAATAAGGGTGGTTTTTGAGGGATGTTTTAAAATTTGGTCTTTTCAAATATTGACTGTTTGAGAATTTTATCTATGGAAGTTGATTGACAATGAAAAAATAAATCAAAAGTGTTCCTGAGAGTTTTTCGGAAAAATCACCCCCTCAAGAGTTAGGAGTGTCTAAAGTTGGAAATCTTGAAGAAATTGATTTTGATAATGTTGCGTTTCGTTGTACATGGAAAATTAGGACTTTTTGATTGATGATAGACATTGAATTATTCCTACATTAATATACTCTACAACTGCAAACACCACTGACTGATTGACATTAAAGATTTTTATGATGCAGGTTGATTTTTGGGGGGTTTTCTGGTGGAAACTCTTTATGAGTGAGATTCGACTTGGGAAAAACTTCAACATTGTTGAAAAGGGGCCCCTATTTTTTTAGGGGGGGCCCAATTTACCCTTGATTTTTGGGACTTTTAATTTCGTTTTTGATAGTTTCGAATGAAAGTTAAAATGATTTGAGAGGGGGTTAAACCCCAGAAAAATTTTCGAAAAACTCAATGGGGGGCGTTTTGGAGGGGGGGTAAAAAAAGTGAAATTCCTAAATATTGAGATATTTAAAAAAATTTTTTTTTGATTTTGTAGTGCTTTCTAAGCTGAGCACACTGGTGTGTGGCGGAATTTTTTTGGTCGAGCCGTTTAGGGGTGGGGGTTGGAGGAAAATTGCTCAAAATTCTTTTTCAAAAAAGTTGTTTTGGGAAAAAATTTTGGTTTTTATGGTTGATAATGGGAGGTAAGTGTATTTTAAAAAAGGTGAAATCAAATGGTGCTCAAAATATCGATTGAGGGGGTTGCTAGGGGGGGATGAATTAGGGGGGTAAATCTGAATATCGTGATATCTGAAAAATTCTTTTTCCCATAAAATAGAGCATAGAAAACTATAGGTGCCCCGATTTGAAAATTTTTTTAAAAATCATCCCCCCAAGAGTAGGGGGCGAAAAACGCCATTTCACTGATTTTGGGGGGGCAAATGGAGGAAATTGGATTTTGAACTTTTTTGTTGATTGATAATATTGATTTTTTATCAAAGGAAGTTGATGATAGAAATAGGCTCATGCTGAAAATTCATGGAAACGGATTTTCAATCATAAGGGGTAGTTTGTATAGGGGTTGAAAAAAATTGAGATTTTCATATATTTGTTTTCTGTAGATTTTATTGGTGGGGAATGATAGAGCAATGAAAATAAGGTGAAAGTATTTGTAAACATTTTTCGAAATAACCATCCCCTTCGGAGTTAGGGGTGCCCAAATAAATGCATATTAGAAAAATGCAATTTAGAAATTTTTTGACTTTTTTGTTTATGAGAAATATGAACTTTTCCTGATAGGATGCTGATATTAAAGCCGAGGTTTGAACAGAAAATCAAAGAAATTTCCAAATTTCGAATAAGGGTGGTTTTTGAGGGATGTTTTTAAATTTGGTCTTTTCAAATATTGAATGTTTGAGAATTTTATCTATGAAAGTTGATTGACAATGAAAAAATAAATCAAAAGTGTTTCTGAGAGTTTTTCGGAAAAATCACCCCCTCAAGAGTTAGGAGTGTCTAAAGTTGGAAATCTTGAAGAAATTGATTTCGATAATGTTGCGTTTCATTGTACATGGAAAATTAGGACTTTTTGATTGATGATAGACATTGAATTATTCCTACATTAATATACTCTACAACTGCAAAGTCACTCACTGATTGACATTAAAGATTTTTATGATGCAGGTTGATTTTTGGGGGGTTTTCTGGTGGAAACTCTTCATGAGTGAGATTCGACTGGGGAAAAACTTCAACATTGTTGAAAAGGGGCTTCTATTTTTTTAGGGGGGGCCCAATTTACCCTCGATTTTTGGGACTTTTTAATTCTATTTTGGTGGTTTTCGATGAAAGTTAATATGATTTGAGAGGGGGTTAAACCCTGGAAAAATTTTCGAAAAACTCAATGGGGGGCGTTTTGGAGGGGGGGTGAAAAAAGTGAAATTTCTAAATATTGAGATATTTCAAAAATTCTTTTTTTGATTTTGTAGTGCTTGTTAAGCTGAGCACAATGGTGTGTGGTGGAATGTTTTTTGTCAAGCCGTTTAGGGGTGGGGGTTGGGGGAAAATTTCTCAAAATTTTTTTTCAAAAAAGTTGTTTTAGGGAAAAATTCTAGTTTTTATGGTCGATAATGGGAGATAAGTGTATTTTAAAAAAGTGGAAATTGAATAATGCCCCAAATTTTGATTAAGGGGGTTGCTAGGGGGGGATGAATTAGGGGGGTAAATCTAAATATCGTGATATTTGAAAAATTCTTTTTCCCATCAAATAGAGCAAAGAAAACTATAAGTGCCCCGATTTTAAAAATTTTGAAAAAATCATCCCCCTCGGAGTAGGGGGCGAAAAACGTCATTTCACTGATTTTAGGGGGGCAAATGGAGGAAACTGGATTTTGAACTTCTTTGTTGATTCGAAATATCATTTTTCTATCAATAAAAGTTGATGATAGAAATAGGCTCATGCTAAAAATGCATGAAAACGTGTCTTTATTGATTAGGGGTTGTTTTTATAGGGGTTGAAAAAATTTGAAATTTTTTAATATTTGTTTTCTGTAGATTTTAATAAAAGGAAATGATAGAGCATTGAAAATAAGGTGAAAGGTATTCATGAACATTTTTCGAAATAACCATCCCCTTCGAAGTTAGGGGTGCCCAAATACAGAGATATTACAGGAATGTAATTTTTAACATTTTTGACTTTTTTGTTTATGAGAAATCTGAACTTTTTCTGATATGATGCTGATATTGAAGCCAAGGTTTGAACAGAAAATCAAAGAAATTCACAAATTTCGAATAAGGGTGGTTTTTGAGGAATGTTTTAAAATTTGGTCTTTTCAAATATTCAATTTTGCAGAATTTCATTTATGAGATTTGATTAACAACAGCAAAATAACTCAAAAGTGTTCATCATGATTTTTCGAAAAAATCATCCCCTTCAGAGTTAGGGGTGCCCAAATAAATGCATATTGGAAAAATGCAGTTTTGAAAATTTTTGACTTTTTTGTTTATGGGAAATATGAACTTTTTGTGATAGGATGCTGATATTGAAGCCAAGTTTTAAACAGAAAATCGAAGAAATTTCCAAATTTCTTATAAGGGTGGTTTTTGAGGGATGTTTTAAAATTTGGTCTTTTCAAATATTAAATTTTGCAGAATTTCATCCATGGGAGTTGATTAACAACAAAAACATAACTTAAAAGTGTTCATCATGATTTTTTGAAAAAATCATTCCCTTCAAAGTTAGGGGTGCCCAAATAGATGCATATTGGAAAAATGCAATTAAGAACATTTTCGACTTTTCTGTTTATGAGAAATTTGGACCTTTTCCAACAGGTTGCTGGTATTAAAACTGTGGTTTAAACAGAAAACGAGAGAAGTTCGAATTTTTTTCATAAGGGTAGTTTTTAAGGGATGTTAAAAAATGTAGTCTTTTCATTTATTGAATTTTTGAAACTTTCATGTATGGAAGTTGATTCACAATAAAAAAATAACTCAAAAGTATTGCTGATCATTTTTCGAAAAAATCACCCCATTCTGAGTAAGAGGTGCCCAAAGTGAGAGATCTTAAAATAATGTCATTTTGAAAAATTTTCACTCTTTTGTTTATGGAAAATTTGAATTTGTCTGAACGGAAGCTAATATTTAAACAAAGGCTGAAACAAGAAAGATAAACAATTTGAAGTTTTTTGATAGGGGTAGTTTTTGGTGGATGTTAAAAAATTAGATCTTTTCAAAAGTAAATTTTCTGAGATTTTCATCCATGGGATTTGATTAAGAATAAAAAAGTAACTGGAAAATATTCTTAAACGTTTTTCGAAAAATTCATCCCCTTCTATGTAAGGGGTGCCTGAAGTACAAAACATTGGAAAAGTGTGATTTTGAAAATGTTAAACTCTTGTTAATGAAAAATTTAGAATTTCTATAACTGCAAGCAGATATTAAGAGCAGATTTGATATCGGAAAGCTCAACCCTTCTAAGTGGCATTTCAAAAAAAAACAACCCCTTTCAAAATTGGAGATATTAAGAAATTTTAACAAATGTGTTTGAAATTTGTACAAAGAAATATTCAGAAAAGTCCAACGTTTTATTACCGGCATGCACATCACAGACCCCATGGCAGGGGGTGCAAGAACAAGAAGATGAAGAATAAGGAAGAAAAGGATAAAATTAGGAGGAATGAGAAGATAAAGAACAAAAAGAAGAAGAAGATGAAGAAGAAGAAATTAAGAGGAAGGTGAAGAAGAAGTAGAAGAAGGAAAAAAAGGAAGGAAATGAAGATCAAAAAAAAAGAAGAAGATGAAGATTAAGGAAAAGAAGGAGAAAATTAAGAGGAAGAAGAAGTAGAAGAACAAAAAAAAGAAGATGATGAAGATGAAGAACTTAAGAAGAAGTAGAAGGAAAATGGAGAACCATAAGAAAAAGAAGAAAAAAGAAGAAGAAGTAGGTGGAGAAGAGAAAGAAGAAGAAGAAGAAGCAGGAATAGGACAAAAGAGACAAGAAAAAGAAGAATAAAAATGACAAGAAATAGGAATGGAAAAAGGAAAAGAAGTAGAAGACGTTACAGAGAATGATGAGCTATTATTATTAATTCAATTAATTATTACATTCAGCCATTTCATCACCGTAACGTAAATCACAGACCCTATGGCAGGGGTGCAGGGGGTGCAACCCCCTGCCGAACGCGAAGCGCGAGTTAATATACTCTACAACTGCAAAAGTCACTGACTCATTGACATTAAAGATTTTTATGATGCAGGTTGATTTTTGGGGGGTTTACTATCGGAAACTCTTTTTGAGTGAGATTCGACTTGGGAATAATCTCAACATTGTTGAAAAGGGGCCCCTATTTTTTTAGGGGGGGCCCAATTTACCCTCGAATTTTGGAACTTTTTATTCCGTTTTTGATGGTTTTCGATGAAAGTTAATATGATTTTAGAAGGGGTTGAACCCCAGAGAAAATTTCGAAAAACTCGATGGGGGGCGTTTTGGAGGGGGGTGAAAAAAGTGAAATTTCTAAATATTGAAATATTTTGAAAATTCTTTTTTTGATTTTGTAGTGCTTTTTAAGTTGAGCACAATGGTGTGTGGCGGAATTTTTTTGGTGGATTGGTTTAGGGGTGGGGGTTGGGGGAAAATTGCTCAAATTTTTTTTTCAAAAAAGTTGTTTTAGGGAAAAATTCTAGTTTTTATCGTCGATAATAGGAGGTAAGTGTATTTTAAAAAAGATGAAATCAAATGGTGCTCAAAATATCGATTAAGGGGGTTGCTAGGGGGGGATGAATTAGGGGGGTAAATCTAAATATCGAGATATTTGAAAAATTCTTTTTTCCATTAAATAGAGCATGAAAAACTGTAGGTGCCCCAATTTGAAAGATTTTGAAAAAATCATCCCTCTTGGAGTAGGGGGCGAAAAACGTCATTTCACTGATTTTAGGGGGGCAAATGGAGGAAATTGGATTTTGAACTTTTTTGTTGATTGATAATATTGATTTTTTATCAAAGGAAGTTGATAATAGAAATAGGCTCATGCTGAAAATTTATGGAAACGGATTTTCAATCATAAGGGGTAGTTTGTATAGGGGTTGAAAAAAATTGAGATTTTCATATATTTGTTTTCTGTAGATTTTATTGGTGGGGAATGATAGAGCAATGAAAATAAGGTAGAATTATTACTAAACATTTTTCGAAATAACCATCCCCTTCGGAGTTAGGGGTGCCCATATAAATGCATATTAGAAAAATGCAATTTAGAAATTTTTTTACTTTTTTGTTTATGAGAAATATGAACTTTTCCTGATAGGATGCTGATATTGAAGCCGAGGTTTGAACAGAAAATCAAAGAAATTTCCAAATTTCGAATAAGGGTGGTTTTTGAGGGATGTTTTAAAATTTGGTCTTTTCAAATATTGAATGTTTGAGAATTTTATCTATTAAAGTTGATTGACAATGAAAAAATAAATCAAAAGTGTTCTTGAGAGTTTTTCGGAAAAATCACCCCCTCAAGAGTTAGGAGTGTCTAAAGTTGGAAATGTTGAAGAAATTGATTTTGATAATGTTGCGTTTCGTTGTACATGGAAAATTAGGACTTTTCGATTGATAGACATTGAATTATTCCTACATTATTAATATACTCTACAACTGCAAAGTCACTGATTGACATTAAAGATTTCCATGATGCAAACTGAATCTTGGGGGGTTTTCTTTCGGATGGTCTTTGGCCTTGAGCAAAACCATGGGGAAAACTCCAACATTGTTGAAAAGTGCCCCCCATTTTTTTAGGGGGGGCTCAATTCACCCTCACTTTTTGGGACTTTTTATTTGGATTTTGGTGGTTTTTTATGAAAATTAATGCTATTTTAGAGGGGGTTGAACCCTAGAAAAAATTTCGAAAAACTCAATGGGGGGCGATTTGGAGGGGGGGTCAAAAAAGTGGAAAATCTTAATATTGAGATATTCCAAAAATTCTTTTTTTGATTTTGTAGTGCTTGTTGAGCTGAACACATTGGTGTGTGGCGAAATTTTTTTGGTCTAGCCGTTTAGGGGTGGGGTTGGGGGAAAATTGCTCAAAATTTTTTTTTCAAAAAAGTTGTTTTAGGGAAAAATTCTAGTTTTTATGGTCTATAATGGGAGGTAAGTGTATTTTAAAAAAGATGAAATTGAATAATGCCCCACATTTTGATTGAGGGGGTTGCAAGGGGGGGATGAATTAGGGGGGTAAATCTAAATATCAAGATATTTGAAAAATTCTTTTTTCCATTGAATAGAGCATGAAAAACTGTAGGTGCCCCGATTCAAAAAATTTTGAAAATATCATCCCTCTTGGAATAGGGTGCGAAAAACGCCATTTTACTGATTTTGGGGGGGCAAATGGAGGATATTGGATTTTGAACTTTTTTGTTGATTGATAATATTGATTTTTTATCAAAGGAAGTAGATGATAGAAATAGGCTTATGCTGAAAATTCATGGAAACGGATTTTCAATCATAAGGGGTAGTTTGTATAGGGGTTGAAAAAAATTGAGATTTTAAAATATTGGTTTTTTGTCGATTTTATTGATGAGGAATGATAGAGCAATGGAAATAAGGTAGAAAGTATTTGTGAATATTTTCCGAAATAATCATCCCCTTTGGAGTTAGGGGTGCACAAATAAATGCATATTAGAAAAATGCAATTTAAACATTTTTTGACTTTTTTGTTTATGAGAAATTCCAGCCTTTGTTGATGAGATGCTGTTATTAAAGCCGAGGTTTGAACAAAAAACCAAAGAAATTCATAATTTTCGAATGAGGGTGGTTTTTGAGGGATGTTTCATAATTTGGTCTTATCAAATATTCGATTTTTGACAATTTTATCTATAGAAGTTGATTAACAACAAAAAAATAATATGATAGTGTTCATCATGATTTTTTGAAAAAACCATCCCCTTCGAAGTTAGGGGTGCCCAAATAAATGCATGTTTGAAAAATGCAATTTTTAACATTTTTGACTTTCTTGTTTATAAGAAATTTGAACCTTTCCTGACAGAATGCTGGTATTAAAACTGAGGTTTGAATAGAAAACGAAAGGAATTGATAATTTTTCAATAAGGGTGGATTTTGAGGGATGTTTATAAATTTGGTCTTTTAAATTATTGAATTTTCAAAACTTTCATCTATGGGAGTTGATTAACAATAAAAAAATAATATGATAGTGTTCTTCAAGATTTTTTGATAAAATCATCCCCTTCGATGTTAGGGGTGCCCAAATAAATGCATGTTAGACAAACGCAATTCAGAACTTTTTTGCTTATGAGAAATTTGAACCTTTCCTGACAGAATGCTGGTATTAAAACTGCGGTTTGAACAGAAAACGAAAGGAATTCATAATTTTTCAATAAGGGTGATTTTTGAGGGATGTTTTAAAATTTGGTCTTTTTAATTATTGCAATTTCAAAACTTTCATCAATGGGAGATGATTAACAATAAAACAATAACTTAGAAGTGCTGATCATGATTTTTTGAAAAAACCATCCTCTTATGAAGAAGAAGAAGGAAAAGGAGGAGAAAATTAAGGGGAATGAGAAGATGAAGAACGAAAAGAAGAAGAAGATGAAGAAGAAGAAATTAAGAGGAAGGTGAAGAAGAAGTAAAAGAAGTTCAAAAACAATTGAGAAGAAGAACAAAAACAAGAATAAGATGAAGAAGAAGAAGAAATTAAGAGGAAGGTGAAGAAGAAGTGGAAGAAGGAAAAGAAGGAGAAAATTAAGAGGAAGGAGAAGATGAAGAACAAAAAAAAGAAGAAGATGAAGATGAAGAAATTAAGAAAAATGAAGAAGTATAAGAAAAAGAAGAAAAAAAGTAGAAGAAGAAGAAGTGGGAGGAGAAGAGAAAGAAGAAGAAGAAGAAAGTATAGGACAAATGAGACAAGAAAAAGAACAATAAAAATTACAAGAAAGAGGAATGAAAAAAGGAAAAGAAGTTGAAGACGTTACAGAGAATGATGAGCTATTATTATTAATTCAATTAATTATTACATTCAGCCATATCATCACTGTAACGTATATCACAGACCCTATGGCAGGGGTGCAGGGGGTGCAACCCCCTGCCGAACGCGAAGCGCGAGTTAATATACTCTACAACTGCAAAGTCACTCACTGATTGACATTAAAGATTTTTATGATGCAGGTTGATTTTTGGGGGGTTTTCTGGTGGAAACTCTTTATGAGTGAGATTCGACTGGGGAAAAACTTCAACATTGTTGAAAAAGGGCCCCATTTTTTTTAGGGGGGGCCCAATTTACCCTTGATTTTTGGGACTTTTTATTTCGTTTTTGATGGGTTTGGATGAAAGTTAATATGATTTGAGAGGGGTTTGAACCCTAGAAAAAATTTCGAAAAACTCAATGGGGGGCGTTTTGGAGGGGGGGTCAAAAAAGTGAAATTTCTTAATATTGAGATATTTGAAAAATTCTTTTTTTGATTTTGTAGTGCTTTTTAAGCTGAGCACAATGCTGTGTGGCGGAATTTTTTTGGTCAATTGGTTTAGGGGTGGGGGTTGGGGGAAAATTGCTCAAAATTTTTTTTCAAAAAAGTTGTTTTAGGGAAAAATTCTAGTTTTTATGTTCGATAATGGGAGGTAAGTGTATTTTAAAAAAGATGAAATTGAATAATGCCCCAAATTTTGATTAAGGGGGTTGCTAGGGGGGGGGATGAATTAGGGGGGTAAATCTAAATATCGAGATATTTGAAAAATTCTTTTTCCCATCAAATAGAGCATGAAAAACTATAGGTGCCCCGATTAAAAAAAATTTGAAAAAATCATCCCTTTTGGTGTAGGAGGCGAAAAACGCAATTTTACTGATTTTAGGGGGGCAAATGGAGGAAATCGGATTTTGAACTTTTTTGTTGATTGATAATATTGATTTTTTATCAAAGAAAGTTGATAATAGAAATAGGCTCATGCTGAAAATTCATGGAAACGGATTTTCAATCATAAGGGGTAGTTTGTATAGGGGTTGAAAAAAATTGAGATTTTCATATATTTGTTTTCTGTAGATTTTATTGGTGGGGAATGATAGAGCAATGAAAATAAGGTAAAATTATTTGTAAACATTTTTCGAAATAACCATCCCCTTCGGAGTTAGGGGTGCCCAAATAAATGCATATTAGAAAAATGCAATTTAGAAATTTTTGACTTTTTTGTTTATGTGAAATATGAACTTTTTCTGATGGGAGGCTGATATTGAAGCCGAGGTTTGAACAGAAAATCAAAGAAATTTCCAAATTTCGAATAAGGGTGGTTTTTGAGGGATGTTTTAAAATTTGGTCTTTTCAAATATTGAATTTTTGAAAATTTTATCTATGGAAGTTGATTGACAATGAAAAAATAAATCAAAAGTGTTCTTGAGAGTTTTTCGGAAAAATCACCCCCTCAAGAGTTAGGAGTGTCTAAAGTTGGAAATCTTGAAGAAATTGATTTCGATAATGTTGCGTTTCATTGTACATGGAAAATTAGGACTTTTTGATTGATGATAGACATTGAATTATTCCTACATTATTAATTATTATTATTAATATACTCTACAACTGCAAACACCACTGACTGATTGACATTAAAGATTTTCATGATGCAGGTTGATTTTTGGGGAGTTTTCTGGTGGAAACTCTTTATGAGTGAGATTCGACTTGGGAATAATCTCAACATTGTTGAAAAGGGGCCCCTATTTTTTTAGGGGGGGCCCAATTTACCCTTGATTTTTGGGACTTTTTATTTGGATTTTGGTGGTTTTTTATGAAAATTAATGCTATTTTAGAGGGGGTTGAACCCCAGAAAAAATTTCGAAAAACTCAATTGGGGGCGTTTTGGAGGGGGGGTGAAAAAAGTGAAATTTCTAAATATTGAGATATTTCGAAAATTATTTTTTTGATTTTGTAGTGCTTTTTGAGCTGAGCACATTGGTGTGTGGCGGATTTTTTTTGGTCGAGCCGTTTAGGGGTGGGGGTTGGGGGAAAATTGCTCAAAATTTTTTTTCAAAAAAGTTGTTTTAGGGAAAAATTCTAGTTTTTATGTTCGATAATGTGAGGTAAGTGTATTTTAAAAAAGATGAAATTGAATAATGCCCCAAATTTTGATTAAGGGGGTTGCTAGGGGGGGGATGAATTAGGGGGGTAAATCTAAATATCAAGATATTTGAAAAATTCTTTTTTCCATTAAATAGAGCATGAAAAACTGTAGGTGCCCCGATTTGAAAATTTCGAAAAAATCATCCCTCTTGGAGTAGGGGGCGAAAAACGTCATTTCACTGATTTTAGGGGGGCAAATGGAGGAAATTGGATTTTGAACTTTTTTGTTGATTGATAATATTGATTTTTTATCAAAGGAAGTTGATAATAGAAATAGGCTCATGCTGAAAATTTATGGAAACGGATTTTCAATCATAAGGGGTAGTTTGTATAGGGGTTGAAAAAAATTGAGATTTTCATATATTTGTTTTCTGTAGATTTTATTGGTGGGGAATGATAGAGCAATGAAAATAAGGTAGAATTATTACTAAACATTTTTCGAAATAACCATCCCCTTCGGAGTTAGGGGTGCCCATATAAATGCATATTAGAAAAATGCAATTTAGAAATTTTTTTACTTTTTTGTTTATGAGAAATATGAACTTTTCCTGATAGGATGCTGATATTGAAGCCGAGGTTTGAACAGAAAATCAAAGAAATTTCCAAATTTCGAATAAGGGTGGTTTTTGAGGGATGTTTTAAAATTTGGTCTTTTCAAATATTGAATGTTTGAGAATTTTATCTATTAAAGTTGATTGACAATGAAAAAATAAATCAAAAGTGTTCTTGAGAGTTTTTCGGAAAAATCACCCCCTCAAGAGTTAGGAGTGTCTAAAGTTGGAAATGTTGAAGAAATTGATTTTGATAATGTTGCGTTTCGTTGTACATGGAAAATTAGGACTTTTCGATTGATAGACATTGAATTATTCCTACATTATTAATATACTCTACAACTGCAAAGTCACTGATTGACATTAAAGATTTCCATGATGCAAACTGAATCTTGGGGGGTTTTCTTTCGGATGGTCTTTGGCCTTGAGCAAAACCATGGGGAAAACTCCAACATTGTTGAAAAGTGCCCCCCATTTTTTTAGGGGGGGCTCAATTCACCCTCACTTTTTGGGACTTTTTATTTGGATTTTGGTGGTTTTTTATGAAAATTAATGCTATTTTAGAGGGGGTTGAACCCTAGAAAAAATTTCGAAAAACTCAATGGGGGGCGATTTGGAGGGGGGGTCAAAAAAGTGGAAAATCTTAATATTGAGATATTCCAAAAATTCTTTTTTTGATTTTGTAGTGCTTGTTGAGCTGAACACATTGGTGTGTGGCGAAATTTTTTTGGTCTAGCCGTTTAGGGGTGGGGTTGGGGGAAAATTGCTCAAAATTTTTTTTTCAAAAAAGTTGTTTTAGGGAAAAATTCTAGTTTTTATGGTCTATAATGGGAGGTAAGTGTATTTTAAAAAAGATGAAATTGAATAATGCCCCACATTTTGATTGAGGGGGTTGCAAGGGGGGATGAATTAGGGGGGTAAATCTAAATATCAAGATATTTGAAAAATTCTTTTTTCCATTGAATAGAGCATGAAAAACTGTAGGTGCCCCGATTCAAAAAATTTTGAAAATATCATCCCTCTTGGAATAGGGTGCGAAAAACGCCATTTTACTGATTTTGGGGGGGCAAATGGAGGATATTGGATTTTGAACTTTTTTGTTGATTGATAATATTGATTTTTTATCAAAGGAAGTAGATGATAGAAATAGGCTTATGCTGAAAATTCATGGAAACGGATTTTCAATCATAAGGGGTAGTTTGTATAGGGGTTGAAAAAAATTGAGATTTTAAAATATTGGTTTTTTGTCGATTTTATTGATGAGGAATGATAGAGCAATGGAAATAAGGTAGAAAGTATTTGTGAATATTTTCCGAAATAATCATCCCCTTTGGAGTTAGGGGTGCACAAATAAATGCATATTAGAAAAATGCAATTTAAACATTTTTTGACTTTTTTGTTTATGAGAAATTCCAGCCTTTGTTGATGAGATGCTGTTATTAAAGCCGAGGTTTGAACAAAAAACCAAAGAAATTCATAATTTTCGAATGAGGGTGGTTTTTGAGGGATGTTTCATAATTTGGTCTTATCAAATATTCGATTTTTGACAATTTTATCTATAGAAGTTGATTAACAACAAAAAAATAATATGATAGTGTTCATCATGATTTTTTGAAAAAACCATCCCCTTCGAAGTTAGGGGTGCCCAAATAAATGCATGTTTGAAAAATGCAATTTTTAACATTTTTGACTTTCTTGTTTATAAGAAATTTGAACCTTTCCTGACAGAATGCTGGTATTAAAACTGAGGTTTGAATAGAAAACGAAAGGAATTGATAATTTTTCAATAAGGGTGGATTTTGAGGGATGTTTATAAATTTGGTCTTTTAAATTATTGAATTTTCAAAACTTTCATCTATGGGAGTTGATTAACAATAAAAAAATAATATGATAGTGTTCTTCAAGATTTTTTGATAAAATCATCCCCTTCGATGTTAGGGGTGCCCAAATAAATGCATGTTAGACAAACGCAATTCAGAACTTTTTTGCTTATGAGAAATTTGAACCTTTCCTGACAGAATGCTGGTATTAAAACTGCGGTTTGAACAGAAAACGAAAGGAATTCATAATTTTTCAATAAGGGTGATTTTTGAGGGATGTTTTAAAATTTGGTCTTTTTAATTATTGCAATTTCAAAACTTTCATCAATGGGAGATGATTAACAATAAAACAATAACTTAGAAGTGCTGATCATGATTTTTTGAAAAAACCATCCTCTTATGAAGAAGAAGAAGGAAAAGGAGGAGAAAATTAAGGGGAATGAGAAGATGAAGAACGAAAAGAAGAAGAAGATGAAGAAGAAGAAATTAAGAGGAAGGTGAAGAAGAAGTAAAAGAAGTTCAAAAACAATTGAGAAGAAGAACAAAAACAAGAATAAGATGAAGAAGAAGAAGAAATTAAGAGGAAGGTGAAGAAGAAGTGGAAGAAGGAAAAGAAGGAGAAAATTAAGAGGAAGGAGAAGATGAAGAACAAAAAAAAGAAGAAGATGAAGATGAAGAAATTAAGAAAAATGAAGAAGTATAAGAAAAAGAAGAAAAAAAGTAGAAGAAGAAGAAGTGGGAGGAGAAGAGAAAGAAGAAGAAGAAGAAAGTATAGGACAAATGAGACAAGAAAAAGAACAATAAAAATTACAAGAAAGAGGAATGAAAAAAGGAAAAGAAGTTGAAGACGTTACAGAGAATGATGAGCTATTATTATTAATTCAATTAATTATTACATTCAGCCATATCATCACTGTAACGTATATCACAGACCCTATGGCAGGGGTGCAGGGGGTGCAACCCCCTGCCGAACGCGAAGCGCGAGTTAATATACTCTACAACTGCAAAGTCACTCACTGATTGACATTAAAGATTTTTATGATGCAGGTTGATTTTTGGGGGGTTTTCTGGTGGAAACTCTTTATGAGTGAGATTCGACTGGGGAAAAACTTCAACATTGTTGAAAAAGGGCCCCATTTTTTTTAGGGGGGGCCCAATTTACCCTTGATTTTTGGGACTTTTTATTTCGTTTTTGATGGGTTTGGATGAAAGTTAATATGATTTGAGAGGGGTTTGAACCCTAGAAAAAATTTCGAAAAACTCAATGGGGGGCGTTTTGGAGGGGGGGTCAAAAAAGTGAAATTTCTTAATATTGAGATATTTGAAAAATTCTTTTTTTGATTTTGTAGTGCTTTTTAAGCTGAGCACAATGCTGTGTGGCGGAATTTTTTTGGTCAATTGGTTTAGGGGTGGGGGTTGGGGGAAAATTGCTCAAAATTTTTTTTCAAAAAAGTTGTTTTAGGGAAAAATTCTAGTTTTTATGTTCGATAATGGGAGGTAAGTGTATTTTAAAAAAGATGAAATTGAATAATGCCCCAAATTTTGATTAAGGGGGTTGCTAGGGGGGGGGATGAATTAGGGGGGTAAATCTAAATATCGAGATATTTGAAAAATTCTTTTTCCCATCAAATAGAGCATGAAAAACTATAGGTGCCCCGATTAAAAAAAATTTGAAAAAATCATCCCTTTTGGTGTAGGAGGCGAAAAACGCAATTTTACTGATTTTAGGGGGGCAAATGGAGGAAATCGGATTTTGAACTTTTTTGTTGATTGATAATATTGATTTTTTATCAAAGAAAGTTGATAATAGAAATAGGCTCATGCTGAAAATTCATGGAAACGGATTTTCAATCATAAGGGGTAGTTTGTATAGGGGTTGAAAAAAATTGAGATTTTCATATATTTGTTTTCTGTAGATTTTATTGGTGGGGAATGATAGAGCAATGAAAATAAGGTAAAATTATTTGTAAACATTTTTCGAAATAACCATCCCCTTCGGAGTTAGGGGTGCCCAAATAAATGCATATTAGAAAAATGCAATTTAGAAATTTTTGACTTTTTTGTTTATGTGAAATATGAACTTTTTCTGATGGGAGGCTGATATTGAAGCCGAGGTTTGAACAGAAAATCAAAGAAATTTCCAAATTTCGAATAAGGGTGGTTTTTGAGGGATGTTTTAAAATTTGGTCTTTTCAAATATTGAATTTTTGAAAATTTTATCTATGGAAGTTGATTGACAATGAAAAAATAAATCAAAAGTGTTCTTGAGAGTTTTTCGGAAAAATCACCCCCTCAAGAGTTAGGAGTGTCTAAAGTTGGAAATCTTGAAGAAATTGATTTCGATAATGTTGCGTTTCATTGTACATGGAAAATTAGGACTTTTTGATTGATGATAGACATTGAATTATTCCTACATTATTAATTATTATTATTAATATACTCTACAACTGCAAACACCACTGACTGATTGACATTAAAGATTTTCATGATGCAGGTTGATTTTTGGGGAGTTTTCTGGTGGAAACTCTTTATGAGTGAGATTCGACTTGGGAATAATCTCAACATTGTTGAAAAGGGGCCCCTATTTTTTTAGGGGGGGCCCAATTTACCCTTGATTTTTGGGACTTTTTATTTGGATTTTGGTGGTTTTTTATGAAAATTAATGCTATTTTAGAGGGGGTTGAACCCCAGAAAAAATTTCGAAAAACTCAATTGGGGGCGTTTTGGAGGGGGGGTGAAAAAAGTGAAATTTCTAAATATTGAGATATTTCGAAAATTATTTTTTTGATTTTGTAGTGCTTTTTGAGCTGAGCACATTGGTGTGTGGCGGATTTTTTTTGGTCGAGCCGTTTAGGGGTGGGGGTTGGGGGAAAATTGCTCAAAATTTTTTTTCAAAAAAGTTGTTTTAGGGAAAAATTCTAGTTTTTATGTTCGATAATGTGAGGTAAGTGTATTTTAAAAAAGATGAAATTGAATAATGCCCCAAATTTTGATTAAGGGGGTTGCTAGGGGGGGGATGAATTAGGGGGGTAAATCTAAATATCAAGATATTTGAAAAATTCTTTTTTCCATTAAATAGAGCATGAAAAACTGTAGGTGCCCCGATTTGAAAATTTCGAAAAAATCATCCCTCTTGGAGTAGGGGGCGAAAAACGTCATTTCACTGATTTTAGGGGGGCAAATGGAGGAAATTGGATTTTGAACTTTTTTGTTGATTGATAATATTGATTTTTTATCAAAGGAAGTTGATAATAGAAATAGGCTCATGCTGAAAATTTATGGAAACGGATTTTCAATCATAAGGGGTAGTTTGTATAGGGGTTGAAAAAAATTGAGATTTTCATATATTTGTTTTCTGTAGATTTTATTGGTGGGGAATGATAGAGCAATGAAAATAAGGTAGAATTATTACTAAACATTTTTCGAAATAACCATCCCCTTCGGAGTTAGGGGTGCCCATATAAATGCATATTAGAAAAATGCAATTTAGAAATTTTTTTACTTTTTTGTTTATGAGAAATATGAACTTTTCCTGATAGGATGCTGATATTGAAGCCGAGGTTTGAACAGAAAATCAAAGAAATTTCCAAATTTCGAATAAGGGTGGTTTTTGAGGGATGTTTTAAAATTTGGTCTTTTCAAATATTGAATGTTTGAGAATTTTATCTATTAAAGTTGATTGACAATGAAAAAATAAATCAAAAGTGTTCTTGAGAGTTTTTCGGAAAAATCACCCCCTCAAGAGTTAGGAGTGTCTAAAGTTGGAAATGTTGAAGAAATTGATTTTGATAATGTTGCGTTTCGTTGTACATGGAAAATTAGGACTTTTCGATTGATAGACATTGAATTATTCCTACATTATTAATATACTCTACAACTGCAAAGTCACTGATTGACATTAAAGATTTCCATGATGCAAACTGAATCTTGGGGGGTTTTCTTTCGGATGGTCTTTGGCCTTGAGCAAAACCATGGGGAAAACTCCAACATTGTTGAAAAGTGCCCCCCATTTTTTTAGGGGGGGCTCAATTCACCCTCACTTTTTGGGACTTTTTATTTGGATTTTGGTGGTTTTTTATGAAAATTAATGCTATTTTAGAGGGGGTTGAACCCTAGAAAAAATTTCGAAAAACTCAATGGGGGGCGATTTGGAGGGGGGGTCAAAAAAGTGGAAAATCTTAATATTGAGATATTCCAAAAATTCTTTTTTTGATTTTGTAGTGCTTGTTGAGCTGAACACATTGGTGTGTGGCGAAATTTTTTTGGTCTAGCCGTTTAGGGGTGGGGTTGGGGGAAAATTGCTCAAAATTTTTTTTTCAAAAAAGTTGTTTTAGGGAAAAATTCTAGTTTTTATGGTCTATAATGGGAGGTAAGTGTATTTTAAAAAAGATGAAATTGAATAATGCCCCACATTTTGATTGAGGGGGTTGCAAGGGGGGATGAATTAGGGGGGTAAATCTAAATATCAAGATATTTGAAAAATTCTTTTTTCCATTGAATAGAGCATGAAAAACTGTAGGTGCCCCGATTCAAAAAATTTTGAAAATATCATCCCTCTTGGAATAGGGTGCGAAAAACGCCATTTTACTGATTTTGGGGGGGCAAATGGAGGATATTGGATTTTGAACTTTTTTGTTGATTGATAATATTGATTTTTTATCAAAGGAAGTAGATGATAGAAATAGGCTTATGCTGAAAATTCATGGAAACGGATTTTCAATCATAAGGGGTAGTTTGTATAGGGGTTGAAAAAAATTGAGATTTTAAAATATTGGTTTTTTGTCGATTTTATTGATGAGGAATGATAGAGCAATGGAAATAAGGTAGAAAGTATTTGTGAATATTTTCCGAAATAATCATCCCCTTTGGAGTTAGGGGTGCACAAATAAATGCATATTAGAAAAATGCAATTTAAACATTTTTTGACTTTTTTGTTTATGAGAAATTCCAGCCTTTGTTGATGAGATGCTGTTATTAAAGCCGAGGTTTGAACAAAAAACCAAAGAAATTCATAATTTTCGAATGAGGGTGGTTTTTGAGGGATGTTTCATAATTTGGTCTTATCAAATATTCGATTTTTGACAATTTTATCTATAGAAGTTGATTAACAACAAAAAAATAATATGATAGTGTTCATCATGATTTTTTGAAAAAACCATCCCCTTCGAAGTTAGGGGTGCCCAAATAAATGCATGTTTGAAAAATGCAATTTTTAACATTTTTGACTTTCTTGTTTATAAGAAATTTGAACCTTTCCTGACAGAATGCTGGTATTAAAACTGAGGTTTGAATAGAAAACGAAAGGAATTGATAATTTTTCAATAAGGGTGGATTTTGAGGGATGTTTATAAATTTGGTCTTTTAAATTATTGAATTTTCAAAACTTTCATCTATGGGAGTTGATTAACAATAAAAAAATAATATGATAGTGTTCTTCAAGATTTTTTGATAAAATCATCCCCTTCGATGTTAGGGGTGCCCAAATAAATGCATGTTAGACAAACGCAATTCAGAACTTTTTTGCTTATGAGAAATTTGAACCTTTCCTGACAGAATGCTGGTATTAAAACTGCGGTTTGAACAGAAAACGAAAGGAATTCATAATTTTTCAATAAGGGTGATTTTTGAGGGATGTTTTAAAATTTGGTCTTTTTAATTATTGCAATTTCAAAACTTTCATCAATGGGAGATGATTAACAATAAAACAATAACTTAGAAGTGCTGATCATGATTTTTTGAAAAAACCATCCTCTTATGAAGAAGAAGAAGGAAAAGGAGGAGAAAATTAAGGGGAATGAGAAGATGAAGAACGAAAAGAAGAAGAAGATGAAGAAGAAGAAATTAAGAGGAAGGTGAAGAAGAAGTAAAAGAAGTTCAAAAACAATTGAGAAGAAGAACAAAAACAAGAATAAGATGAAGAAGAAGAAGAAATTAAGAGGAAGGTGAAGAAGAAGTGGAAGAAGGAAAAGAAGGAGAAAATTAAGAGGAAGGAGAAGATGAAGAACAAAAAAAAGAAGAAGATGAAGATGAAGAAATTAAGAAAAATGAAGAAGTATAAGAAAAAGAAGAAAAAAAGTAGAAGAAGAAGAAGTGGGAGGAGAAGAGAAAGAAGAAGAAGAAGAAAGTATAGGACAAATGAGACAAGAAAAAGAACAATAAAAATTACAAGAAAGAGGAATGAAAAAAGGAAAAGAAGTTGAAGACGTTACAGAGAATGATGAGCTATTATTATTAATTCAATTAATTATTACATTCAGCCATATCATCACTGTAACGTATATCACAGACCCTATGGCAGGGGTGCAGGGGGTGCAACCCCCTGCCGAACGCGAAGCGCGAGTTAATATACTCTACAACTGCAAAGTCACTCACTGATTGACATTAAAGATTTTTATGATGCAGGTTGATTTTTGGGGGGTTTTCTGGTGGAAACTCTTTATGAGTGAGATTCGACTGGGGAAAAACTTCAACATTGTTGAAAAAGGGCCCCATTTTTTTTAGGGGGGGCCCAATTTACCCTTGATTTTTGGGACTTTTTATTTCGTTTTTGATGGGTTTGGATGAAAGTTAATATGATTTGAGAGGGGTTTGAACCCTAGAAAAAATTTCGAAAAACTCAATGGGGGGCGTTTTGGAGGGGGGGTCAAAAAAGTGAAATTTCTTAATATTGAGATATTTGAAAAATTCTTTTTTTGATTTTGTAGTGCTTTTTAAGCTGAGCACAATGCTGTGTGGCGGAATTTTTTTGGTCAATTGGTTTAGGGGTGGGGGTTGGGGGAAAATTGCTCAAAATTTTTTTTCAAAAAAGTTGTTTTAGGGAAAAATTCTAGTTTTTATGTTCGATAATGGGAGGTAAGTGTATTTTAAAAAAGATGAAATTGAATAATGCCCCAAATTTTGATTAAGGGGGTTGCTAGGGGGGGGGATGAATTAGGGGGGTAAATCTAAATATCGAGATATTTGAAAAATTCTTTTTCCCATCAAATAGAGCATGAAAAACTATAGGTGCCCCGATTAAAAAAAATTTGAAAAAATCATCCCTTTTGGTGTAGGAGGCGAAAAACGCAATTTTACTGATTTTAGGGGGGCAAATGGAGGAAATCGGATTTTGAACTTTTTTGTTGATTGATAATATTGATTTTTTATCAAAGAAAGTTGATAATAGAAATAGGCTCATGCTGAAAATTCATGGAAACGGATTTTCAATCATAAGGGGTAGTTTGTATAGGGGTTGAAAAAAATTGAGATTTTCATATATTTGTTTTCTGTAGATTTTATTGGTGGGGAATGATAGAGCAATGAAAATAAGGTAAAATTATTTGTAAACATTTTTCGAAATAACCATCCCCTTCGGAGTTAGGGGTGCCCAAATAAATGCATATTAGAAAAATGCAATTTAGAAATTTTTGACTTTTTTGTTTATGTGAAATATGAACTTTTTCTGATGGGAGGCTGATATTGAAGCCGAGGTTTGAACAGAAAATCAAAGAAATTTCCAAATTTCGAATAAGGGTGGTTTTTGAGGGATGTTTTAAAATTTGGTCTTTTCAAATATTGAATTTTTGAAAATTTTATCTATGGAAGTTGATTGACAATGAAAAAATAAATCAAAAGTGTTCTTGAGAGTTTTTCGGAAAAATCACCCCCTCAAGAGTTAGGAGTGTCTAAAGTTGGAAATCTTGAAGAAATTGATTTCGATAATGTTGCGTTTCATTGTACATGGAAAATTAGGACTTTTTGATTGATGATAGACATTGAATTATTCCTACATTATTAATTATTATTATTAATATACTCTACAACTGCAAACACCACTGACTGATTGACATTAAAGATTTTCATGATGCAGGTTGATTTTTGGGGAGTTTTCTGGTGGAAACTCTTTATGAGTGAGATTCGACTTGGGAATAATCTCAACATTGTTGAAAAGGGGCCCCTATTTTTTTAGGGGGGGCCCAATTTACCCTTGATTTTTGGGACTTTTTATTTGGATTTTGGTGGTTTTTTATGAAAATTAATGCTATTTTAGAGGGGGTTGAACCCCAGAAAAAATTTCGAAAAACTCAATTGGGGGCGTTTTGGAGGGGGGGTGAAAAAAGTGAAATTTCTAAATATTGAGATATTTCGAAAATTATTTTTTTGATTTTGTAGTGCTTTTTGAGCTGAGCACATTGGTGTGTGGCGGATTTTTTTTGGTCGAGCCGTTTAGGGGTGGGGGTTGGGGGAAAATTGCTCAAAATTTTTTTTCAAAAAAGTTGTTTTAGAGAAAAATTCTAGTTTTTATGTTCGATAATGTGAGGTAAGTGTATTTTAAAAAAGATGAAATTGAATAATGCCCCAAATTTTGATTAAGGGGGTTGCTAGGGGGGGGATGAATTAGGGGGGTAAATCTAAATATCAAGATATTTGAAAAATTCTTTTTTCCATTAAATAGAGCATGAAAAACTGTAGGTGCCCCGATTTGAAAATTTCGAAAAATTCATCCCCCCCTGGAGTAGGGGGCGAAAAACGCCATTTCACTGATTTTGGGGGGGCAAATGGAGGAAATTGGATTTTGAACTTTTTTGTTGATCGGTAATATCAATTTTTTATCAGAGGAATTTGATGATAGAAATAGGCTCATGCTGAAAATGCATGAAAAAAGGTTTTCAATCACAAGGGGTAGTTTGTACAGGGGTTGAAAAAATTTGAGATTTCCATTTATTTGTTTTCTGTAGATTTTATTGGTGGGGAATGATAGAGCAATGAAATGAAGGTAAAAAGTATTCAAGAACACTTTTCGAAATAATCATCCCCTTGGAAGTTAGGGGTGCCATAATACAGGGATATTACAAGAATGCAATTTTGAAAATTTTTGACTTTTTTGTTTATGGGAAATATGATTTTTTCTTGACACTATGCTGATATTTGAACTGAGGTTAGAACATAAAATGAAATAAATTCGTGATTTTCCCATAGGGTGGTTTTTGAGGGATGTTTTAAAATTTGGTCTTTTTAATTATTGGTTTTTTAAAACTTTCATCCATGGGAGTTGATTGATAATAAAAAATAATTCGAAAGTGTTCATGATGATTTTTTGAAAAAATCATCCCCTTCAGAGTGAAGGATGCCCGAACTGAAGAATCTTGGAAAAATGCTATTTTGGAAATTTTTGACTTTATTGTTTCATGATATTTGAGACTTTTTCTGATTGCAAGTAAATATTAAAACGAAGGTTGGAATAGGAAACCAGAGAAATTCCAAATTTTCTGATAAGGGTAGTTTTTGGAGGATGTTTTAAAATTGAATCTTTTCAAATATCGAATTTTTGGAAAATTTATTCACGAGGTTTGATTAACAATAAAAAAATAATTCAAAAGTGTTCTTGAGAATTTTTCGAAAAAATCATCCCTTTCAGAGTGAGGGGTGCTCAAAGTGAGGCATCTTCAAAAAAATCATTTTTGGGAATTTTTGACTCTTTTGTTTATGATAAATTTGAACTTTTCCTGGAAGGATGCTGATATCAAACCCAAGGTTAAAACAGAGAACCGAAAGAATTATGATTTTTCCGATAGGGGTGGCTTTTGAGCGATGTTTAATAATTTGATCTTTGAAAATGTTGATGTTTTGAAAATTTAATACATGAAAATCGATTTAAAATGAAAAAATAACTCAAAAGTATTCTTGAACATTTTTCGTAAAAATCATCCCCTTCTGAGTAAAGGGTGCCCAAAGTGAAAGATCTTGAAATAATGCAATTTTGAAAATTTTTCACTTTTTTGTTTATGAAAAATTTGAATTTTTCTGAATGGTAGCTAATATTTAAACCAAGGATGAAACAGAAAAGATAATAAATTTAAAGTTTCTTGATAGGGGTAGTTTTTGGAGGATGTTAAAAAATTAGATATTTTCAAAACTTAATTTTCTGAGATTTTTATCCATAGGAATTGATTATGAATAAATAAGTAGGCTAACTGAAAAATATTCTTGAACGTTTTTCGAAAAATCCATCCCCTTCTAAGGAAGGGTGCATGAATTGCGAAACCTTTAAAAAAGTGTAATTTTTTAAATATTAAACTCTTGTTAATGAAAAATTTAGAATTTCTATAATTGCCAGCTGATATTAAGAGCAGATTTGACATCGGAAAGCTCAACCCTTCTAAGTGACATTTAAAAAAAAACAACTCCTTTCAAAATTGGAGATATTAAGAAATTTGAACAAATGTGTTTGAAATTTGTCCAAAGAAATATGCAGAGAAGTCCAGCATTTTATTACCGGCATGTACATCACAGACCCTATGGCAGGGGTGCAGGGGGTGCAACCCCCTGCCGAACGCGAAGCGCGAGTTAATATACTCTACAACTGCAAAGTCACTCACTGATTGACATTAAAGATTTTTATGATGCAGGTTGATTTTTGGGGGGTTTTCTGGTGGAAACTCTTTATGAGTGAGATTCGACTGGGGAAAAACTTCAACATTGTTGAAAAGGGGCTTCTATTTTTTTAGGGGGGGCCCAATTTACCCTCGATTTTTGGGACTTTTTATTTCGTTTTTGATGGTTTTCGATGAAAGTTAATATGATTTGAGAGGGGGTTGAACCCCAGAGAAAATTTCGAAAAACTCAATGGGGGGCGTTTTGGAGGGGGGGTGAAAAAAGTGGAAATTCTTAATATTGAGATATTTTGAAAATTCTTTTTTTGTTTTTGTAGTGCTTGTTAAGCTGAACACAATGGTGTTTAGTGGAATTTTTTTAGTCGATTTGTTTATGGGTGGGGGGTGGGGGAAAATTGCTCAATATTTTTTTTCAAAAAAGTTGTTTTAGGGAAAAATTCTAGTTTTTATGGTTGATAATGGGAGGTAAGTGTATTTTAAAAAAGATGAAATTGAATAATGCCCCAAATTTCGATTAAGGGGGTTGCTAGGGGGGGATGAATTAGGGGGGTAAATCTAAATATCGAGATATTTGAAAAATTCTTTTTTCCATCAAATAGAGCATAAAAAACTATAGGTGCCCCGATTAAAAAAAATTTGAAAAAATCATCCCTTTTGGAGTAGGAGGCGAAAGACGCAATTTTACTGATTTTAGGGGGGCAAATGGAGGAAATTGGATTTTGAACTTTTTTGTTGATTGATAATATTGATTTTTTATCAAAGGAAGTTGATAATAGAAATAGGCTTATGCTGAAAATTCATGGAAACGGATTTTCAATCATAAGGGGTAGTTTGTATAGGGGTTGAAAAAAATTGAGATTTTCATATATTTGTTTTCTGCAGATTTTATTGGTGGGGAATGATAGAGCAATGAAAATAAGGTAAAATTATTTCTGAACATTTTTCGAAATAACCATCCCCTTCGGAGTTAGGGGTGCCCAAATAAATGCATATTAGAAAAATGCAATTTAGAAATTTTTTGACTTTTTTGTTTATGAGAAATATGAACTTTTCCTGATAGGATGCTGATATTGAAGCCGAGGTTTGAACATAAAATCAAAGAAATTTCCAAATTTCGAATAAGGGTGGTTTTTGAGGGATGTTTTAAAATTTGGTCTTTTCAAATATTGAATGTTTGAGAATTTTATCTATAGCAGTTGATTGACAATGAAAAAATAAATTAAAAGTGTTCTTGAGAGTTTTTCGGAAAAATCACCCCCTCAAGAGTTAGGAGTGTCTAAAGTTGGAAATGTTGAAGAAATTGATTTTGATAATGTTGCGTTTCGTTGTACATGGAAAATTAGGACTTTTTGATTGATAGACATTGAATTATTCCTACATTAATATACTCTACAACTGCAAAAGTCACTCACTGATTGACATTAAAGATTTTCATGATGCAGGTTGATTTTTGGGGAGTTTTCTGGTGGAAACTCTTTATGAGTGAGATTCGACTGGGGAAAAACTCCAACATTGTTGAAAAGGGGCCCCTATTTTTTTAGGGGGGGCCCAATTTACCCTTGATTTTTGGGACTTTTTATTTCGTTTTTGATGGCTTTGGATGAAAGTTAATATGATTTGAGAGGGGGTTAAACCCCAGAAAAAATTTCGAAAAACTCAATGGGGGGTGTTTTGGAGGGGGGTGAAAAAAGTGAAATTTCTAAATATTGAGATATTTCGAAAATTCTTTTTTTGACTTTGTAGTGCTTTTTAAGCTGAGCACAATGGTGTGTGACGGAATTTTTTTGGTCGAGCTGTTTAGGGGTGGGGGTTGGGGGAAAATTGCCAAAAATATTTTTTCAAAAAAGTTGTTTTGGGAAAAAATTTTGGTTTTTATGCTTGATAATGGGAGGTAAGTGTATTTTAAAAAAGATGAAATCAAATGGTGCTCAAAATATCTATTAAGGGGGTTGCTAGGGGGGGATGAATTAGGGGGGTAAATCTAAATATCGTGATATTTGAAAAATTCTTTTTCCCATAAAATAGAGCATAGAAAACTATAGGTGCCCCGATTTGAAAAATTTTGAAAAAATTATCCCCCCCGGAGTAGGGGGTGAAAAACGCCATTTCACTGATTTTGGGGGGGCAAATGGAGGAAATTGGATTTTGAACTTTTTTGTTTATGAGAAATATGATTTTTTCTTGACATTATGCTGATATTTGAACTGAGGTTAGAACATAAAATGAAAGAAATTCGTGATTTCCCAATAAGGGTGGTTTTTGAGGGATGTTTTAAAATTTGGTCTTTTCAAATATTGAATTTTTGAGAATTTTATCTATGGAAGTTGATTAACAATGAAAAAATAAATCAAAAGTGTTCTTGAAAGTTTTTCGGAAAAATCACCCCCTTAAGAGTGAGGAGTGTCTAAAGTTGGAAATCTTGAAGAAATTGATTTTGATAATGTTGCGTTTCGTTGTACATGGAAAATTAGGACTGATTGATGATAGACATTGAATTATTCCTACATTAATATACTCTACAACTGCAAAGTCACTCACTGATTGACATTAAAGATTTTTATGATGCAGGTTGATTTTTGGGGGGTTTCCTGGTGTAAACTCTTTATGAGTGAGATTCGACTGGGGAAAAACTTCAACATTGTTGAAAAGGGGCTCCCATGTTTTTAGGGGGGGCCCAATTTACCCTCGATTTTTGGGACTTTTTATTTGGTTTTTGATGGTTTTGGATGAAAGTTAATATGATTTGAGAGGGGGTTGAACCCCAGAAAAAATTTCGAAAAACTCGATGGGGGGCGTTTTGGAGGGGGGGTAAAAAAAGTGAAAATTCTTAATATTGAGATATTTTGAAAATTCTTTTTTTGTTTTTGTAGTGCTTGTTAAGCTGAACACAATGGTGTTTGGCGGAATGTTTTTAGTCGATTTGTTTAGGGGTGGGGGTTGGGGGAAAATTGCTCAAATTTTCTTTTCAAAAAAGTTGTTTTAGGGAAAAATTCTAGTTTTTATGGTCAATAATTGGAGGTAAGTGTATTTTCAAAAAGATGAAATTGAATAATGCCCCAAATTTTGATTAAGGGGGTTGCTAGGGGGGGATGAATTAGGGGGGTAAATCTAAATATCAAGATATTTGAAAAATTCTTTTTTCCGTTAAATAGAGCATAAAAAACTGTAGGTGCTCCAATTTGAAAGATTCCGGAAAAATCATCCCCCTCGGAGTAGGGGGCAAAAAACGTAATTTCACTGATTTTAGGGGGGCAAATGGAGGAAATTGGATTTTGAACTTTTTGGTTGATTGATAATATTGATGTTTTATCAAAGAAAGATGATAATAGAAATAGGCTCATGATGAAAATTCATGGAAACGGGTTTTAAATCACAAGGGGTAGTTTGTATAGGGGTTGAAAAAGTTTGAGATTTTCAAATATTCGTCTTTTGTAGATTTTATTGATGAGGAATGATAGAGCAATGAAAATAAGGTAAAAAGTATTCGTGAACTTTTTTCGGAATAACCATCCCCTTGGAAGTTAGGGGTGCCATAATACAGGGATATTCCAAGAATGCAATTTTGAAAATTTTTGACTTTTTTGTTCATGAGAAATATGAACTTTTCTCGACATTATGCTGATATTTGAACTGAGGTTAGAACATAAAATGAGAGAAATTCCTGATTTTTTCATAAGGGTGGTTTTTGAGGGATGTTTTAAAATTTGGTCTTTTTAATTATTGAATTTTCAAAACTTCCATCTATTGAAGTTGATTGACAATAAAAAAATAATTTGAAAGTGTTCATGTTGATTTTTTGAAAAAATCATCCCCTTCAGAGTGAGGGATGCCTGAACTGAAGCATCTTGAAAAAATGCCATTTTGGAAATTTTTGACTTTTTTGTTCGATTATAATTGAGATTTTTTCTGATTGCAAGGGAATATTGAAACCAGGGTTAGAACAGGAAACCAGAAAAATTTTAAATTTTCTGATAAGGGTGGTTTTTGGAGGATGTTTTAAAATTGAATCTTTTCAAATATCGAATTTTTGGAAATTTTTCTACGGGGTTCGATTAACAATAAAAAAATAAGTCAAAAGTGTTCTTGAGAATTTTTCGAAAAAATCATCCCTTTCAGAGTGAGGGGTGCTCAAAGTGAGGCATCTTCAAAAAAATCAATTTTGGGAATTTTTGACTCTTTTGTTTATGATAAATTTGAACTTTTCCTGAAAGGATGCTGATATCAAACCCAAGGTTAAAACAGAAAACCGAAAGAATTATGATTTTTCCGATAGGGGTGGCTTTTGAGCGATGTTTAATAATTTGATCTTTAAATATGTAGATGTTTTGAAAATTTAATAGATGAAAATCAATTTAAAATGAAAAAATAACTCAAAAGTATTCGTGAATATTTTTCGAAAAAATCATCCCCTTCTGAGTAAAGGGTGCCCAAAGTGAAAGATCTTGAAATAATGCAATTTTGAAAATTTTTCACTTTTTTGTTTATGAAAAATTTGAATCTTTCTGAATGGTAGCTAATATTTAAACCAAGGATGAAACAGAAAAGATAATAAATTTAAAGTTTTTTGATAGGGGTAGTTTTTTGAGGATGTTAAAAAATTAGATATTTTCAAAACCTAATTTTCTGAGATTTTTATTCATAGGAATTGATTAAGAATAAATAAGTAACTGAAAAATATCCTTGAACGTTTTTTGAAAAATCTATCTCCTTCTAAGGAAGGGGTGCCTGAATAGCAAAACCTTGAAAAAAGTGTTATTTTTAAAATATTAAACTCTTGTTAATGAAAAATTTAGAATTTCTATAATTGCCAGCTGATATTAAGAGCAGATTTGACATCGGACAGCTCGACCCTTCTGATTGGCATTTAAAAAAAAAGAACCTTTCACAATTAGAGATATTAATAAATTCGAACAAATGTGTTTGAAATTTGTACAAAGAAATATGCAGAAAAGTCCAGCGTTTTATTACCGGTATGTACATCACAGACCCTATGACAGGGATGCAGGGGGTGCAAGAGGAAGAAGATGAAGAAGAAGGTAGAAAAGGAGAAAATTAAAAGGAATGAGAAGATAAAGAACAAAAAGAAGAAGAAGATGAAGAATAAGAATGAAAAGGAGGAGAAAATTAAGGGGAATGAGAAGATGAAGAACGAAAAGAAGAAGAAGATGAAGAAGAAGAAATTAAGAGGAAGGTGAAGAAGAAGTAAAAGAAGTTAAAAAACAATTAAGAAGAAGAACAAAAAGAAGAAGAAGAAATTAAAAGGAAGGTGAAGAAGAAGTGGAAGAAGGAAAAGAAGAAGAAAATTAAGAGGAGGGAGATGAAGAACAAAAAAAGAAGAAGATACAGATGAAGGAAAAGGAGAAGATGAAGAACAAAAAAAAAAAGAAGAAGATGAAGATGAAGAAATCAAGAAGAAGTAGAAGGAAAATGACAAAGGTATAACAAAAATAAAAGAAAGAAGAAGAAGTAGGAGGAGAAGAGGAAGAAGAAGGAATAGGACAAATGAGACAAGAAAAAGAAGAATAAAGACAAGAAAGAGGAATGAAAAAAGGAAAAGAAGTAGAAGAAGTTACAGAGAATGAAAAGCTATTATTATTAATTCAATTAATTATTACATTCAGCCATTTCATCACCGTAACGTACATCACAGACCCTATGGCAGGGGTGCAGGGGGTGCAACCCCCTGCCGAACGCGAAGCGCGAGTTAATATACTCTACAACTGCAAACACCACTGACTGATTGACATTAAAGATTTTCATGATGCAGGTTGATTTTTGGGGGGTTCTCTGGTGGAAACTCTTCATGAGTGAGATTCGACTTGGGAATAATCTCAACATTGTTGAAAAGGGGCCCCTATTTTTTTAGGGGGGGCCCAATTTACCCTTGATTTTTGGGACTTTTTATTTGGATTTTGGTGGTTTTTTATGAAAATTAATGCTATTTTAGAGGGGGTTGAAGCCAAGAAAAAATTTCGAAAAATTCAATGGGGGGCGTTTTGGGGGGGGGGTGAAAAAAGTGAAATTTCTAAATATTGAGATATTTCAAAAATTCTTATTTTGATTTTGTAGTACTTGTCAAGCTGAGCACAATGGTGTGTGGCGGAATGTTTTTGGTCGAGCCGTTTAGGGGTGGGGGTTGGGGGGAAATTGCTCAAAATTTTTTTTCAAAAAAGTTGTTTTAGGGGAGAATTCTAGTTTTTATGGTCGATAATGGGAGGTAAGTGAATTTTAAAAAAGATGAAATTGGATAATGCCTCAAATTTTGATTTAGGGGGTTGCTAGGGGGGGATGAATTAGGGGGGTAAATCTAAATATCAAGATATTTGAAAAATTCTTTTTTCCATTAAACAGAGCATAAAAAACTGTAGGTGCCTCGATTTACAAATTTTTGAAAAAATCATCCCTCTTGGAAAAGGGGGCGAAAAACGCCATTTTACTGATTTTGGGGGGGCAAATGGAGGATATTGGATTTTGAACTTTTTTGTTGATTGATAATATAGATTTTTTATAAAAGAAAGTTGATGATAGAGATAGGCTCATGATGAAAAATCATAGAAACGGCTTTTAAATCACAAGGGGTAGTTTGTATGGGGGTTGAAAAAAATTGAGATTCTCAAATATTTGTTTTCTGTAGATTTTATTGACTGGGAATGATAGAACAATGAAAATAAGGTGAAAAGTATTCTTGAAAATTTTTCGAAATAACCATCCCCTTGGAAGTGAGGGGTGCCATAATACTGGGATATTACAAGAATGCAATTTTGAAAATTTTTGACTTTTTTGTTTATGAGAAATATGAACTTTTCTCGACATTATGCTGATATTTGAACTGAGGTTAGAACATAAAATAAAAGAAATTCTTGATTTCCTTATAAGGGTGGTTTTTGAGGGATGTTTTATAATTTGGTCTTTTTAATTATTGAATTTTCAAAACTTCCATCTATTGAAGTTGATTGACAATAAAAAAATAATTCGAATGTGTTCATGATGATTTTTCGAAAAAATCATCCCCTTTAGAGTGAGGGATGCCCGAACTGAAGCATTTTGGAAAAATGCCATTTTGGAAATTTTTGACTTTTTTGTTTGATCATAGTTGAGATTTTTTCTAATTGCAAGGAAATATTGAAACCAAGGTCAGAACAGGAAACCAAAGAAATTTCAAATTTTTTGATAAGGGTGGTTTTTGGAGGATGTTTTAAAATTGAATCTTTTCGAATATCGAATTTTTGGAAAATTTATCTATTGGTTTTCATTAACGATGAAAAAATATGTCAAAAGTGTTCTTGAGAATTTTTCGAAAAAATCATCCCCTTCAGAGTGAGGGGTGCTCAAAGTGAGGCGTCTTCAAAAAGTTCAATGTTGGTAATTTTTGACTTTTTTGTATATGATAAATTTGAACTTTTCCTGAAAGGATGCTGATATTAAACCCAAGCTTGAAACAGAAAACCTAAAGAATTTCAATTTTTCCGATAGGGGTGGCTTTTGAGTGATGTTTAATAATTTGATCTTTTCAAATTTTGATTTTTTGAAAATTTAATACATGAGAATCAATTCAAAATGGAAAAAAAAATAAAAAGTATTATTGAAAATTTTTCGAAAAATCATCCCCTTCTGAGTAAGGGGTGCCCAAAGTGAAAGATCTTAAAATAATGAGATTTTGAACATTTTTCCCTTTTTTGTTTATGAAAAATTTGAATTTTTCTGAATGGATGCTAATATTTAAACCAAGGCTGAAACAAAAAAGAGAATAAATTCGAAGGTTCTTGATAGGGGTAGTTTTTGGAGGATGTTAAAAAATTAGATCTTTTCAAATGTTAATTTTCTGATATTTTTATTCATGGGAATTGATTAATAGTAAAATAACTGAAAAATATTCCTGAACGTTTTGGAAAAATACGATTTTAAGAGCAGATTTGACATCGGAAAGCTCAACCATTCCAAGTGGCAATTAAAAAAAAAAACAACCCCTTTCAAAACTAGAGATATGAAGAAATTCGAACAAATGTGTTTGAAAATTGTACAAGGAAATCTGCAGAAAAGTCCAGCGTTTCATTACCGGCATGTACATCACAGACTCAGTGGCAGGGTGCAGGCTGTGCAAGAAGAAGATGATGAAGAACAAGGAAGAAAAGGAGAAAATTAAGAGGAATGAGAAGATACAGAACAAAAAGAAGAAGAAGAAGGAAAAGGAGGAGAAAATAAAGGGGAATGAGAAGATGAAGAACAAAAAGAAGAAGAAGAAATTAAGAGGATGGTGAAGAAGTGGAAGAAGTAAAAAAAAAAAAAGAAGAACAAAAAGAAGACTATGAAGAAGAAGAAGAAATCAAGAGGAAGGTGAAGAAGAAGAAAAAGAAGGAGAAAATTAAGAGGAAGGAGAAGATGAAGAACAAAAAAAAGAAGAAGATGGAGATGAAGAAATTAAGAAGAAGTAGAAGGAAAATGAAGTAGTATAAGAAAAAAAAGAAAAAAAGAAGAAGAAGTAGGAGGAGAAGAAGAAGAAGGAATAGGACAAATGAGACAAGAAAAAGAAGAATAAAAATGACAAGAAAGAGGATGAATGAAAAAAGGAAAAGAAGTAGAAGAAGTTACAGAGAATGATGAGTTATTATTATAAATTTAATTAATTATTAATATACTGAGCACAATGGTTTGTGGCAGAACATTTTCAGTTGGGCCGTTTATTGATGAGAGGTGGGGGAAAATAGCCCAAAATCTTTTTTCAAAAAAGTTGTTTGTATAAAAAATTTTGGTTTTTATGATTGATAATTGGAGGTAACTATAATTTGTACAAAGAAATATGCAGAAATGTCCAGCGTTTTATTACCGGCATGTACATCACAGACCCTATGGCAGGGGTGCAGGGGGTGCAACCCCCTGCCGAACGCGAAGCGCGAGTTAATATACTCTACAACTGCAAAGTCACTCACTGATTGACATTAAAGATTTTCATGATGCAGGTTGATTTTTAGGGGGTTTTCTGGTGGAAACTCTTTATGAATGAGATTCGACTGGGGAAAAACTTCAACATTGTTGAAAAGGGGCCCCTATTTTTCTAGGGGGGGCCAAATTTACCCTTGATTTTTGGGACTTTTTATTTCGTTTTTGATAGTTTCGGATGAAAGTTAATATGATTTGAGAGGGGGTTAAACCCCAGAAAAATTTTCGAAAAACTCAATGGGGGGCGTTTTGGAGGGGGGGTGAAAAAGTGGAATTTCTAAATATTGAGATATTTCAAAAATTCTTTTTTTGATTTTGTAGTGCTTGTTAAGCTGAGCACATTGGTGTGTGGCGGAATTTTTTTAGTCGATTTGTTTAGGGGTGGGGGGGTGGGGGAAAATTGCCAAAAATATTTTTTCAAAAAAGTTGTTTTGGGAAAATATTTTGGTTTTTATGGTTGATAATGGGAGGTAAGTGTATTTTAGAAAAGATAAATTCGAATAATGCCCCAAATTTTAATTGAGGGGGTTGCTAGGGGGGGATGAATTAGGGGGGTAAATCTAAATATCGTGATATTTGAAAAATTCTTTTTTCCATTAAATAGAGCATAAGAAACTGTAGGTGCCCCGATTTGAAAGATTTCGAAAAAATCATCCCTCTTGGAATAGGGGGCGAAAAACGCCATTTCACTGATTTTAGGGGGGCAAATGGAGGAAATCGGATTTTGAACTTTTTTGTTGATTGATAATATTGATTTTTCATCAAAGGAAGTTGATGATAGAAATAGGCTTATGCTGAAAATTTATGGAAACGGATTTTCAATCATAAGGGGTAGTTTGTATAGGGGTTGAAAAAAATTGAGATTTTCATATATTTGTTTTCTGTAGATTTTATTGGTGGGGAATGATAGAGCAATGAAAATAAGGTAAAAGTATTTATAAACATTTTTCGAAATAACCATCCCCTTCGGAGTTAGGGGTGCCCAAATAAATGCATATTAGAAAAATGCAATTTAAAAATTTTTTGACTTTTTTGTTTATGAGAAATATGAACTTTTCCTGATAGGATGCTGTTATTGAAGCCGAGGTTTGAACAGAAAATCAAAGAAATTTCCAAATTTCGAATAAGGGTGGTTTTTGAGGGATGTTTTAAAATTTGGTCTTTTCAAATATTGAATTTTTGAGAATTCTATCTATGGAAGTTGATTGAAAATGAAAAAATAAATCAAAAGTGTTCTTGAGAGTTTTTCGGAAAAATCACCCCCTCAAGAGTTAGGAGTGTCTAAAGTTGGAAATCTTGAAGAAATTGATTTCGATAATGTTGCGTTTCATTGTACATGGAAAATTAGGACTTTTTGATTGATAGACATTGAATTATTCCTACATTAATATACTCTACAACTGCAAAAGTCACTGACTCATTGACATTAAAGATTTTTATGATGCCGGTTGATTTCTGGGGGGTTAACTATCGGAAACTCTTTTTCAGTGAGATTCGACTTGGGAATAATCTCAACATTGTTGAAAAGGGGCCCCTATTTTTTTAGGGGGGGCCCAATTTACCCTTGATTTTTGGGACTTTTTATTTCGTTTTTGATAGTTTCGAATGAAAGTTAATATGATTTGAGAGGGGGTTAAACCCCAGAAAAAATTTCGAAAAACCCAATGAGGGGCGTTTTGGAGGGGGGGTGAAAAAAGTGAAATTTCTAAATATTGAGATATTTCAAAAATTCTTTTTTTGATTTTGTAGTGCTTGTTAAGCTGAGCACATTGGTGTGTGGCGGAATTTTTTTGGTCGAACCGTTTGGGGGTGGGGGTTAGGGGAAAATTGTTCAAATTTTTTTTTCAAAAAAGTTGTTTTAGGGAAAAATTCTAGTTTTTGTGGTCGATAATGGGAGGTAAGTGTATTTATAAAAAGATGAAATTGAATAATGCCCCAAATTTTGATTAAGGGGGTTGCTAGGGGGGGATGAATTAGGGGGGTAAATCTAAATATCAAGATATTTGAAAAATTCTTTTTTCCATTAAATAGAGCATAAAAAACTGTAGGTGCCCCGAATTAAAAAGTTTTGAAAATATCATCCCTCTTGGAGAAGGGGGCGAAAAACGCCATTTTACTGATTTTGGGGGGGCAAATGGAGGATATTGGATTTTGAACTTTTTTGTTGATTGATAATATTGATTTTTTATCAAGGGAAGATGATGATAGAAATAGGCTTATGCTGAAAATTCATGGGAACGGATCTTCATTCATAAGGGGTAGTTTGTATAGGGGTTGAAAAAAATTGAGATTTTCATATATTTGTTTTCTGTAGATTTTATTGGTGGGGAATGATAGAGCAATGAAAATAAGGTAGAAAGTATTCGTGAATATTTTCCGAAATAATCATCCCCTTCGAAGTTAGGGGTGCCATAATACAGGGATATTACAAGAATGCAATTTTAAAAATTTTTGACTTTTTTGTGAATGAGAAATATGAACTTTTTCTAATAGTACGCTGATACTAAAATTGAGGTTAAAACTTCAAACGAGAGAAATTCCTGATTTTCTCATAGGGGTGGTTTTTGAGGGATGTTTTTAAATTTAGTCTTTTTAATTATTGAATTTTCGAAACTTTCATTTATGAGAGTTAATTGAAAATAAAAAAATAATTCGAAAGTTCTTCTGATGATTTTTCAAAAAAATCATCCCCTTCAGAGTGAAGGATGCCCAAACTGAAGCATCTTGGAAAAATGCCATTTTGGAAATTTTTGACTTTTTTGTTTAATGATAATTAGGATTTTTTCTGATTGCAAGCCAATATTGAACCTGAGATTAGAACAAACAACTACAAAAATTACAAATTTCTTAATAGGGGTTGTTTTTGGAGGATGTTTTAAAATTGAATCTTTTCAAATAATGGATTTTTGTGAAATTTGTCTATGGTTTTTGATTAACAATAAAAAAATAATTTAAAAGTGTTCTTGAAAATTTTTCAAAAAAATCATCCCCTTCAGTGTGAGGGGTGCTCAAAGTGAGGCATCTCCGAAAAATTCAATTTTGGGAATTTTTTACTTTTTTGTTTATGATAAATATGAACTTTTCTTGACATTATGCTGATATTTGAACCGAGGTTAGAACATAAACTGAGAGAAATACCTGATTTTCCCATAAGGGTGGCTTTTGAGCGATGTTTAATAATTTGATCTATTCAAATGTTGAATTTTTTTAAATTTAATACATGACAATTAATTCAAAATGAAAAAATAACTCAAAAGTATGATTGACCATTTTTCGAAAAAATCATCCCCTTCTGAGTAAGGGGTGCCCAAAGTGAAAGATCTTAGAAAAATGCAATTTTGAAAATTTTTCATCTTTTTGTTTATGAAAAATTTGAATTTTTCTGAATGGAAGCTAATATTCAAACCAAGGCTGGAACAGAAAAAATAATAAATTTAAAGTTTCTTGATAGGGGTAGTTTTTGGAGGATGTTGAAAAATTAGATATTTTCAAAAGTTTATTTTCTGAGATTTCTATTCATGGAAATTGATTGAGAATAAAAATATAACTGAAAAATATTTTTGAACGTTTTTCAAAAATCCAACCCCTTCTAAGAAAGGGGTGCTTGAAGTGCAAAACCTTTAAAAAAGTGTAATTTTGAAAATATTAAACTTTTGTTAATGAAAAATAAAGAATTTCTATAATTGCCAGCTGATATTTAGAGCAGATTTGACATCGGAAAGCTCAACTCCTCTAAGTGGCATTTAAAAAAAAACAACCCATTTCAAAATTGGTGATATTAAGAAATTCAACTAATGTGTTTGAAATTTGTACAAAGAAATATGCAGAAAAGTCCAGCGTTCTATTACCGACATGTACATCACAGACCCTATGGCAGGGGTGCAGGGGGTGCAAGAAGAAGATGAAGAGGATGGAAGAAAAGGAGAAAATTAAGAGGAATGAGAAGATCAAGAACAAGAAAAAGAAGAAGGAAAAGGAGGAGAAAATTAAGGGGAATGAAAAGATCAAGAACAAAAAGAAGAAGATGAAGAAGAAGAAATTAAGAGGGAGGTGAAGAAGAAGTAAAAGAAGTGAAAAACATTTAAGAAGAACAAAAACAAGAATAAGATGAAGAAGAAGAAATTAAGAGGAAGTTGAAGAATAAGTAAAGAAGGAGAAGAAGGAGAAAATTAAGAGGAAGGAGAATATGAACAAAAAAAGAAGAAGATGAAGATGAAGGAAAAGAAGGAGAAAATTAAGAGGAAGGAGAAGATGAAGAACAAAAAGAAGAAGAAGATGTAGAAGGAAAATGAAGAAGTATAAGAAAAAGAAGACAAAAGAAGAAGAAGTAGGAGCAGAAGAGAAAGGATAAGAAGAAGGAATAGGACAAATGAGACAAGAAAAAGAAGGCTAAAAATTACAAGAAAGAGGACGAATGATAAAAGGAAAAGAAGTAGAAGAAGTTACAGAGAATGATGAGTTATTATTATTAATTTAATTATTATACTTTACCGGAACGTACTTCACAGACCCTATGGCAGGGGTGCAGGGGGTGCAACCCCCTGCCGAACGCGAAGCGCGAGTTAATATACTCTACAACTGCAAAGTCACTCACTGATTGACATTAAAGATTTTTATGATGCAGGTTGATTTTTGGGGGGTTTTCTGGTGGAAACTCTTTATGAGTGAGATTCGACTGGGGAAAAACTTCAACATTGTTGAAAAAGGGCCCCATTTTTTTTAGGGGGGGCCCAATTTACCCTTGATTTTTGGGACTTTTTATTTCGTTTTTGATGGGTTTGGATGAAAGTTAATATGATTTGAGAGGGGTTTGAACCCTAGAAAAAATTTCGAAAAACTCAATGGGGGGCGTTTTGGAGGGGGGGTCAAAAAAGTGAAATTTCTTAATATTGAGATATTTGAAAAATTCTTTTTTTGATTTTGTAGTGCTTTTTAAGCTGAGCACAATGCTGTGTGGCGGAATTTTTTTGGTCAATTGGTTTAGGGGTGGGGGTTGGGGGAAAATTGCTCAAAATTTTTTTTCAAAAAAGTTGTTTTAGGGAAAAATTCTAGTTTTTATGTTCGATAATGGGAGGTAAGTGTATTTTAAAAAAGATGAAATTGAATAATGCCCCAAATTTTGATTAAGGGGGTTGCTAGGGGGGGGGATGAATTAGGGGGGTAAATCTAAATATCGAGATATTTGAAAAATTCTTTTTCCCATCAAATAGAGCATGAAAAACTATAGGTGCCCCGATTAAAAAAAATTTGAAAAAATCATCCCTTTTGGTGTAGGAGGCGAAAAACGCAATTTTACTGATTTTAGGGGGGCAAATGGAGGAAATCGGATTTTGAACTTTTTTGTTGATTGATAATATTGATTTTTTATCAAAGAAAGTTGATAATAGAAATAGGCTCATGCTGAAAATTCATGGAAACGGATTTTCAATCATAAGGGGTAGTTTGTATAGGGGTTGAAAAAAATTGAGATTTTCATATATTTGTTTTCTGTAGATTTTATTGGTGGGGAATGATAGAGCAATGAAAATAAGGTAGAATTATTACTAAACATTTTTCGAAATAACCATCCCCTTCGGAGTTAGGGGTGCCCATATAAATGCATATTAGAAAAATGCAATTTAGAAATTTTTTTACTTTTTTGTTTATGAGAAATATGAACTTTTCCTGATAGGATGCTGATATTGAAGCCGAGGTTTGAACAGAAAATCAAAGAAATTTCCAAATTTCGAATAAGGGTGGTTTTTGAGGGATGTTTTAAAATTTGGTCTTTTCAAATATTGAATGTTTGAGAATTTTATCTATGAAAGTTGATTGACAATGAAAAAATAAATCAAAAGTGTTTCTGAGAGTTTTTCGGAAAAATCACCCCCTCAAGAGTTAGGAGTGTCTAAAGTTGGAAATCTTGAAGAAATTGATTTCGATAATGTTGCGTTTCATTGTACATGGAAAATTAGGACTTTTTGATTGATGATAGACATTGAATTATTCCTACATTAATATACTCTACAACTGCAAAGTCACTCACTGATTGACATTAAAGATTTTTATGATGCAGGTTGATTTTTGGGGGGTTTTCTGGTGGAAACTCTTCATGAGTGAGATTCGACTGGGGAAAAACTTCAACATTGTTGAAAAGGGGCTTCTATTTTTTTAGGGGGGGCCCAATTTACCCTCGATTTTTGGGACTTTTTAATTCTATTTTGGTGGTTTTCGATGAAAGTTAATATGATTTGAGAGGGGGTTAAACCCTGGAAAAATTTTCGAAAAACTCAATGGGGGGCGTTTTGGAGGGGGGGTGAAAAAAGTGAAATTTCTAAATATTGAGATATTTCAAAAATTCTTTTTTTGATTTTGTAGTGCTTGTTAAGCTGAGCACAATGGTGTGTGGTGGAATGTTTTTTGTCAAGCCGTTTAGGGGTGGGGGTTGGGGGAAAATTTCTCAAAATTTTTTTTCAAAAAAGTTGTTTTAGGGAAAAATTCTAGTTTTTATGGTCGATAATGGGAGATAAGTGTATTTTAAAAAAGTGGAAATTGAATAATGCCCCAAATTTTGATTAAGGGGGTTGCTAGGGGGGGATGAATTAGGGGGGTAAATCTAAATATCGTGATATTTGAAAAATTCTTTTTCCCATCAAATAGAGCAAAGAAAACTATAAGTGCCCCGATTTTAAAAATTTTGAAAAAATCATCTCCCTCGGAGTAGGGGGCGAAAAACGTCATTTCACTGATTTTAGGGGGGCAAATGGAGGAAACTGGATTTTGAACTTCTTTGTTGATTCGAAATATCATTTTTCTATCAATAAAAGTTGATGATAGAAATAGGCTCATGCTAAAAATGCATGAAAACGTGTCTTTATTGATTAGGGGTTGTTTTTATAGGGGTTGAAAAAATTTGAAATTTTTTAATATTTGTTTTCTGTAGATTTTAATAAAAGGAAATGATAGAGCATTGAAAATAAGGTGAAAGGTATTCATGAACATTTTTCGAAATAACCATCCCCTTCGAAGTTAGGGGTGCCCAAATACAGAGATATTACAGGAATGTAATTTTTAACATTTTTGACTTTTTTGTTTATGAGAAATCTGAACTTTTTCTGATATGATGCTGATATTGAAGCCAAGGTTTGAACAGAAAATCAAAGAAATTCACAAATTTCGAATAAGGGTGGTTTTTGAGGAATGTTTTAAAATTTGGTCTTTTCAAATATTCAATTTTGCAGAATTTCATTTATGAGATTTGATTAACAACAGCAAAATAACTCAAAAGTGTTCATCATGATTTTTCGAAAAAATCATCCCCTTCAGAGTTAGGGGTGCCCAAATAAATGCATATTGGAAAAATGCAGTTTTGAAAATTTTTGACTTTTTTGTTTATGGGAAATATGAACTTTTTGTGATAGGATGCTGATATTGAAGCCAAGTTTTAAACAGAAAATCGAAGAAATTTCCAAATTTCTTATAAGGGTGGTTTTTGAGGGATGTTTTAAAATTTGGTCTTTTCAAATATTAAATTTTGCAGAATTTCATCCATGGGAGTTGATTAACAACAAAAACATAACTTAAAAGTGTTCATCATGATTTTTTGAAAAAATCATTCCCTTCAAAGTTAGGGGTGCCCAAATAGATGCATATTGGAAAAATGCAATTAAGAACATTTTCGACTTTTCTGTTTATGAGAAATTTGGACCTTTTCCAACAGGTTGCTGGTATTAAAACTGTGGTTTAAACAGAAAACGAGAGAAGTTCGAATTTTTTTCATAAGGGTAGTTTTTAAGGGATGTTAAAAAATGTAGTCTTTTCATTTATTGAATTTTTGAAACTTTCATGTATGGAAGTTGATTCACAATAAAAAAATAACTCAAAAGTATTGCTGATCATTTTTCGAAAAAATCACCCCATTCTGAGTAAGAGGTGCCCAAAGTGAGAGATCTTAAAATAATGTCATTTTGAAAAATTTTCACTCTTTTGTTTATGGAAAATTTGAATTTGTCTGAACGGAAGCTAATATTTAAACAAAGGCTGAAACAAGAAAGATAAACAATTTGAAGTTTTTTGATAGGGGTAGTTTTTGGTGGATGTTAAAAAATTAGATCTTTTCAAAAGTAAATTTTCTGAGATTTTCATCCATGGGATTTGATTAAGAATAAAAAAGTAACTGGAAAATATTCTTAAACGTTTTTCGAAAAATTCATCCCCTTCTATGTAAGGGGTGCCTGAAGTACAAAACATTGGAAAAGTGTGATTTTGAAAATGTTAAACTCTTGTTAATGAAAAATTTAGAATTTCTATAACTGCAAGCAGATATTAAGAGCAGATTTGATATCGGAAAGCTCAACCCTTCTAAGTGGCATTTCAAAAAAAAACAACCCCTTTCAAAATTGGAGATATTAAGAAATTTTAACAAATGTGTTTGAAATTTGTACAAAGAAATATTCAGAAAAGTCCAACGTTTTATTACCGGCATGCACATCACAGACCCCATGGCAGGGGGTGCAAGAACAAGAAGATGAAGAATAAGGAAGAAAAGGATAAAATTAGGAGGAATGAGAAGATAAAGAACAAAAAGAAGAAGAAGATGAAGAAGAAGAAATTAAGAGGAAGGTGAAGAAGAAGTAGAAGAAGGAAAAAAAGGAAGGAAATGAAGATCAAAAAAAAAGAAGAAGATGAAGATTAAGGAAAAGAAGGAGAAAATTAAGAGGAAGAAGAAGTAGAAGAACAAAAAAAAGAAGATGATGAAGATGAAGAACTTAAGAAGAAGTAGAAGGAAAATGGAGAACCATAAGAAAAAGAAGAAAAAAGAAGAAGAAGTAGGTGGAGAAGAGAAAGAAGAAGAAGAAGAAGCAGGAATAGGACAAAAGAGACAAGAAAAAGAAGAATAAAAATGACAAGAAATAGGAATGGAAAAAGGAAAAGAAGTAGAAGACGTTACAGAGAATGATGAGCTATTATTATTAATTCAATTAATTATTACATTCAGCCATTTCATCACCGTAACGTAAATCACAGACCCTATGGCAGGGGTGCAGGGGGTGCAACCCCCTGCCGAACGCGAAGCGCGAGTTAATATACTCTACAACTGCAAAGTCACTGACTCATTGACATTAAAGATTTTTATGATGCAGGTTGATTTTTGGGGGGTTTTCTGGTGGAAACTCTTTGTGAGTGAGATTCGACTAGGGAAAAACTTCAACATTGTTAAAAAGGGGCTCCTATTTTTTTAGGGGGGGCCCAATTTACCCTTGATTTTTGGAACTTTTTATTTTGTTTTTGATAGTTTTCGACGAAAGTTAATATGATTTGAGAGGGGGTTGAACCCTACAAAAAGTTTCGAAAAACTCAATGGGGGGCGTTTTGGAGGGGGGGTCAAAAAAGTGGAAATTCTTAATATTGAGATATTTCGAAAATTCTTTCTCTGATTTTGTAGTGCTTCTAAAGCTGAGCACATTGGTGTGTGGCGGAATTTTTTTGATAGAGCCGTTTAGGGGTGAGGGGTGGGGGAAAATTGCTCAAAATTTTTTTTCAAAAAAGTTGTTTTAGGGAAAAATTCTAGTTTTCATGGTCGATAATGGGAGGTAAGTGTATTTTAAAAACGATGAAATCAAATGGTGCCCTAAATATTGATTTGGGGGGTTGCTAGGGGGGGATGAATTAGGGGGGTAAATCTAAATATTGGGATATTTGAAAAAAAATTTTTTCCATCAAATATAGCATAGAAAACTATAGGTGCCCCAATTTGGAAAATTTGAAAAAAATCATCCCTCTTGGAATAGGGGGCGAAAAACGTCATTTCACTGATTTTGGGGGGGCAAATGGAGGATATTGGATTTTGAACTTTTTTGTTTATTGATAATATTGATTTTTCTTGAAGGATGTTGATGATAGGAATAGGCTCATGTTAAAAATTCATGGAAACGGGTTCTAAATCGCAAGGGGTAGTTTGTATAAGGGTTGAAAAAAATTAAGATTCTTGAATATTTGTTTTCTGTAGATTTTATTGATAGGGAATGATAGAACAATGAGAATAAGGTTAAAAGTATTCGTGAACATTTTTCAAAATAACCATCCCCTTGGAAGCTAGGGGAGCCATAATACAGGGATATTACAAGAATGCAATTTTGAAAATTTTGGACTTTTTTGTTTATGAGAAATATGAACTTTTCTTGACATAATGCTGATATTTGAACTGAGGTTGAAACATAAAATGAGAGAAATTCCTGATTTTTCCATAAGGGTGGTTTTTGAGGGATGGTTTATAATTTGGTCTTTTCAATTATTGAATTTTCGAAACTTTCATCTATGAGAGTTGATTGTCAATAAAAAAATAATCTGAAAGTGTTCATGATGATTTTTCAAAAAAATCATCCCCTTCAGAGTGAGGGATGCCCGAACTGAAGCAACTTGGAAAAATGCCATTTTGGAAATTTTTGACTTTATTGTTTCATGATATTTGAGACTTTTTCTGATTGCAAGTAAATATTAAAACAAAGGTTAGAACAGGAAACCAGAGAAATTCCAAATTTTCTGATGAGGGTGGTTTTTGGAGGATGTTTTAAAATTGAATCTTTTCAAATATCGAATTTTTGGAAAATTTATTCACGGGGTTTGATTAACAATAAAAAAATAAGTCAAAAGTGTTCTTGAGAATTTTTCGAAAAGATCATCCCTTTCAGAGTGAGGGGTGCTCAAAGTGATGCATCTTCAAAAAAATCAATTTTGGGAATTTTTGACTCTCTTGTTTATGATAAATTTGAACTTTTTCTGAAAGGATGCTGATATCAAACCCAAGGTTAAAACAAAAAACCGAAAGAATTATGATTTTTCCGATAGGGGTGGCTTTTGAGCGATGTTTAATAATTTGATCTTTGAAAATGTTTATGTTTTGAAAATTTAATACATGAAATTCAATTTAAAATGAAAAAATAACTCAAAAGTATTCTCTGAATATTTTTCGAAAAAATCATCCCCTTCTGAGTAAAGAGTGCCCAAAGTGGAAGATCTTGAAATAATGCAATTTTGAAAATTTTTCACTTTTTTGTTTATGAAAAAGTTGAATTTTTCTGAATGGTAGCTAATATTTAAACCAAGGATGAAACAGAAAAGATAATAAATTTAAAGTTTCTTGTTAGGGGTAGTTTTTGGAGGATGTTAAAAAATTAGATATTTTCAAAACTTAATTTTCTGAGATTTTTATCCATAGGAATTGATTATGAATAAATAAGTAACTGAAAATATTCTTGAATTGCAATTTCAAAACTTTCATCAATGGGAGATGATTAACAATTAAACAATAACTTAAAAGTGTTGATCATGATTTTTTGAGAAAACCATCCTCTTATGAGGGTTGTCCAAAGTTGCAAATCATTAAAAAATCGATTTTGATAACATTGAGTTTAGTTCATGAAAAATTATGACTTTTTTTATTGATAGTAGACATTGAAAACATGATGAAACTGGAAAAGAATTGAAATCTTCTTCCTTACATGATTGGATGTTGAGAATTTTTTAATTTTGCAGCTTTGCAAATTTTATTGATGAAAATCGATTAAAGATAGAAAAATAAGTTATAATGTGTTTCTGAACATTAAAAAAACCTTTCCCTTGTTAAAGATGGCCGGTTTTAATAAGAACCACCTCTTCAAAAACTGGAAATATGCAGAAAGTATATTCACAAAGTAAAGGGTTTGAAAATTGCACAAAGTAATCTGCAGTGGATTCAGCCATTTCATCACCGGAACGTACATCACAGACCCTATGGCAGGGGTGCAGGGGGTGCAACCCCCTGCCGAACGCGAAGCGCGAGTTAATATACTCTACAACTGCAAAGTCACTCACTGATTGACATTAAAGATTTTCATGATGCAGGTTGATTTTTGGGGGGTTTTCTGGTGGAAACTCTTTATGAATGAGATTCGACTGGGGAAAAACTTCAACATTGTTGAAAAGGGGCCCCTATTTTTCTAGGGGGGGCCAAATTTACCCTTGATTTTTGGGACTTTTTATTTCGTTTTTGATAGTTTCGGATGAAAGTTAATATGATTTGAGAGGGGGTTAAACCCCAGAAAAATTTTCGAAAAACTCAATGGGGGGCGTTTTGGAGGGGGGGTGAAAAAGTGGAATTTCTAAATATTGAGATATTTCAAAAATTCTTTTTTTGATTTTGTAGTGCTTGTTAAGCTGAGCACATTGGTGTGTGGCGGAATTTTTTTAGTCGATTTGTTTAGGGGTGGGGGGTGGGGGAAAATTGCCAAAAATATTTTTTCAAAAAAGTTGTTTTGGGAAAAAATTTTGGTTTTTATGGTTGATAATGGGAGGTAAGTGTATTTTAGAAAAGATAAATTCGAATAATGCCCCAAATTTTAATTGAGGGGGTTGCTAGGGGGGGATGAATTAGGGGGGTAAATCTAAATATCAAGATATTTGAAAAATTCTTTTTTCCATTAAATAGAGCATAAGAAACTGTAGGTGCCCCGATTTGAAAGATTTCGAAAAAATCATCCCTCTTGGAATAGGGGGCGAAAAACGCCATTTCACTGATTTTAGGGGGGCAAATGGAGGAAATCGGATTTTGAACTTTTTTGTTGATTGATAATATTGATTTTTCATCAAAGGAAGTTGATGATAGAAATAGGCTGATGCTGAAAATTCATGGGAACGGGTTTTAAATTACAAGGGGTAGTTTGTATAGGGGTTGAAATAATTTGAGATTTTCATTTATTTGTTTTCTGTAGATTTTATTGGTGGGGAATGATAGAGCAATGAAATGAAGGTAAAAAGTATTCGTGAACATTTTTCGAAATAATCATCCCCTTGGAAGTTAGGGGTGCCATAATACAGGGATATTACAAGGATGCAATTTTGAAAATTTTTTACTTTTTTGTTTATGAGAAATATGATTTTTTCTTGACACTATGCTGATATTTGAACTGAGGTTAGAACATAAAATGAAAGAAATTCGTGATTTTCCCATAAGGGTGGTTTTTGAGGGATGTTTTAAAATTTGGTCTTTTTAATTATTGGTTTTTTGAAACTTTCATCTATGGGAGTTGATTGATAATGAAAAAATAATTTGAAAGTGTTCATGATGATTTTTTGAAAAAATCATCCCCTTCAGAGTGAGGGATGCCCGAACTGAAGAATCTTGGAAAAATGCTATTTTGGAAATTTTTGACTTCATTGTTTCATGATATTTGAGACTTTTTCTGATTGCAAGTGAATATTAAAACAAAGGTTAGAACAGGAAACCAGAGAAATTCCAAATTTTCTGATAAGGGTAGTTTTTGGAGGATGTTTTAAAATTGAATCTTTTCAAATATCGAATTTTTGGAAAATTTATTCACGGGGTTTGATTAACAATAAAAAAATAAGTCAAAAGTGTTCTTGAGAATTTTTCGAAAAAATCATCCCTTTCAGAGTGAGGGGTGCTCAAAGTGAGGCATCTTCAAAAAAATCATTTTTGGGAATTTTTGACTCTTTTGTTTATGATAAATTTGAACTTTTCCTGAAAGGATGCTGATATCAAACCCAAGGTTAAAACAGAAAACCGAAAGAATTATGATTTTTCCGATAGGGGTGGCTTTTGAGCGATGTTTAATAATTTGATCTTTAAAAATGTTGATGTTTTTAAAATTTAATACATGAAAATCAATTTAAAATGAAAAAATAACTCAAAAGTATTCCTGAACATTTTTCGAAAAAATCATCCCCTTCTGAGTAAAGGGTGCCCAAAGTGAAAGATCTTGAAATAATGCAATTTTGTAAATTTTTCACTTTTTTGTTTATGAAAAATTTGAATTTTTCTGAATGGTAGCTAATATTTAAACCAAGGATGAAACAGAAAAGATAATAAATTTCAAGTTTCTTGATAGGGGTAGTTTTTGGAGGATGTTGAAAAATTAGATTTTTTCAAAACTTAATTTTCTGAGATTTTTATCCATAGGAATTGATTATGAATAAATAAGTAACTGAAAAATATTCTTGAACGTTTTTCGAAAAATCCATCCCCTTCTAAGGAAGGGTGCATGAATTGCAAAACCTTTAAAAAAGTGTAATTTTTTAAATATTAAACTCTTGTTAATGAAAAATTTAGAATTTCTATAATTGCCAGCTGATATTAAGAGCAGATTTGACATCGAAAAGCACAACCCTTCTAAGTGACATTTAAAAAAAAAACAACCCCTTTCAAAATTGGAGATATAAAGAAATTTGAACAAATGTGTTTGAAATTTGTCCAAAGAAATATGCAGAGAAGTCCAGCGTTTTATTACCGGCATGTACATCACAGACCCTATGGCAGGGGTGCAGGGGGTGCAACCCCCTGCCGAACGCGAAGCGCGAGTAAATTAATAAAGCTGGTCGTATGGAATCAGCAAACATAGGCTATATATGCCTGTGCGTATGTCATCTAAACTACATTTGTGGACCAAAGTCATTGATGAATTTTCAGGAAGAAAGAATAAGAATGAATTGAAAAAAGTGAATAGATACAACAAACATTCAACACCACTACTGGTGATATTCCACGACATAATAGCGCTTTATCACGTGCTTCGATATTTTTTATGTCGTGATGGCCGGTTCTACAGAGTGGGGGGGGGGGGGGGGGTGAACAGTGTTTGGACGAAAAGTCAGTCAATGAGTCGGTCAGTAAGAAAGTCAGTCAGTTGATCAGTCAGCCAGTCGATTATTGAGTCAATTATTCAGTTAGTCAGTCAGTCAATTAGTCATTAACGTTGGAGCTGATAATTTGCTTTTATAATAAGGTCAGCCTCTTCTATTGGGGACTCAAGCAGCCACTTTTTTATGCGCTGTTTGAATATTAACAAAGAAGGTGATCGAAATAAATGCTGGTGACTAAAAAATTTACATATATTACGGTAAATCACATGAGAAATATAGAAAGAATTTGTTTTTTAAACAGAAAAATTTAATTTCAGAGTCTCGATACCAGTATGAGAAGAATATCTAGTATTGTGACAATGCGAAACCTTCTGGATAATTCTATTGAAGTTTTTGAAAATATGAGTAAGAATGCTTTTAATAAATAAATTTCGCACATAGTTTCCTCTAAACACAATCCAGTGCACCTCGAAGCCCTATTTTTTATTTTCCTTTTAGAATTTTCAAAATTAATGTTTAAATCTCAATTGTGGGCCCTCAGTATTACTGTTTCAGTGCTTATGATCTTTGATGCAGGAAGCTCATAGAACAGCTAATAACATGATACCTTACTATGGTGATAATATAGATGAGATGATACGCCTATATTTCGTAAGCCAAAGCAACAGATTAGCTCTGTATCAATATTACAGCTGCTCAGCGTCATGCTAGCTTACTTATTGTGTGTATTGAGCTTTTCCTGTAATACATTATTCTAAAGAAATAAACGCAAAACTATGCAGGTGGGTAGAGTTAAAATTGTAGTGTATTTATTAAAACAAAAACACTAAAAAAAATATTTTCAGTGCAAAAAAAGTTTCTTTGTGAAATTCTCTTTTCAAACAGATGAACTGTAAATGAATAAATAAATAAATCATATTTTATTGTCATTAAGTTCACATAAACAATAGACAACGTCAGAATATACATAAATTTTGGATACATAAAATTGGTAACTGAAAGTTCGATAAGAGTAAAATCTAAATAGCATAGATCATAGGCTACAACTAATCAATATGGTCATGTTTTAAATATTTGAATATTTAAACACTTTCGACATTTAAAAATTGTGTCTCTTAAAATTACATAAAACAAAAGCGATTATTAGACCATTAATCAATTCAAGCAACAATATCTACAATTTCCAGAAACTCATTGACATCATAAAAAGGATTAATCACTAGCCAATCTGATAACCTCGTCTTAAATCTCTTTTCTGAGTCCACTACTAAATCTAAAGGTAATTTATTGTATAATTTCAAGCCAAGTGAATCATAGCTGTTAGAGGTTCCGGTGGTTCGGAACCCACCTAAAACTGTAGGTCCAACTCATCAATCACCATCATCCAACTCATTACCCACGCACAGGTCTCAGACCTATGTGGGCTTCATCCTCAAAAAAAAAAAAAAAAAAAAAAAAAAAAAAAAAATGTTTTGTGGAGTCTTTTAAACGGAATATCAATTCTATTACGGTTTCTAGTGTTGTAGGTGTGAGTGTCTTGTCTTAAGTTTAAGTTTGATGAGTTTTTTTTTACATGTAATAGTACAGTGAGTATGTAGAAATTCACAACCGCCATTATTTTAAGGTCAATAAAAAGCGGCTTACAGTGTGCTAGTCTATTGGAACCTGTTAATATTCTGACCACCTTTTTTTCCAGTAATAGCACCTTTTCCAAATGACTACTATTCCCCCACAATAGTATTCCATATACGGCAATACTCTGGAAAAAGGCAAAATATGCTGATCTCAGGTAATTGTCTGGAACATGGTGTTTCAGCTGTTTGATAAGGTAAATAACTCTTGATAGTTTACCTGAGATATAACTGATATGAGTTTCCCAAGTCAATTTCCTATCTATAAATATTCCCAGGAATTTGACATCACTAGTACCATCCACACAATCACAGCCGTCCCTAAGGCTGAAGCACATGTTCTGGGTTTTACTTTCATTTAGTACAAATCCGTTTGCCCTAAACCAAGTTGCCGCTTGTTCTAAAGTGGATTCCGTCAAGGCTTTAATACCCTCAGGGTCAGAACAATGATTAAAAAATGTAGTGTCATCAGCATACAATATGGAGTGACACTTGAGTACAGCAGGAAGATCATTCATCATTAGTACAAACAGCAGTGGCCCAAGAACTGATCCTTGTGGTACACCATATTTCACACAGGCTACATTAGATCTTTTACTTTCTAAACATACTACTTGTTTACGATCTATCAGGTACGTTTTAAATAAATCAAGATCTACACCACAAATGCCATAATATTTCAATTTATCTAATAAAATAGAGTGCACTACGCAATCAAATGCCTTGCTCAGGTCACAAAAGGTGGCCTGAGCAAATTCCCTACCTTCACAAGATTTTAAAATATCCTTGACAAGAGCATCCATGGCTCCTGTAGTAGACCCCCCCTTTACAAAGCCGTACTGCGAATCAGTGATTATATTGCATTCAACAAGATATTCATATAGTTGTCTATGTATTATAGTTTCAAGGACTTTTGAGAAAATAGGGACTAATGAGATGGGATGGTAGCTACCTGGATTATTTTTCGGTCCCTTCTTATAGACAGGCACAACTCTTGAAACTTTTAAAACCTCAGGGAATATTCCATCTCTCAAGCATCTATTCAAGCAATACGTGAAAGGATCTAAAATACATTTGATAATTTTCTTTAGAAAATTACTAGAGAAGCCATAAACGTCAACACTAGCTGATGCCTTGAAACTTTGTACAATATTGAGCACTTGCGGTACTTTGTACAATATTGAGCAAGTGCGGTTACGTCATGGAACGCAAAACCAGACCTATCTTGATCAGGTACAAAAACAGAGTGGTTTTCCAATAAATTGAGGGCAGTTATATTTGGCAGTAAAATGTATGGTATAAACACTGAATGATATCTCACTCACCCTTCACAATTTCGCAATTTTGTGACCACTACCATAAGTTATCTACCAGGAAAGAAAAACTCCAAAGCGCATTCCCATGTAAGACCTGGTAAAATACTAGTACAATACAACAGCAGAGCAGCAGTTCATGGAATAAATTGGCAAGATTTATGAGCAAACTTATGTCAGATTCTTAAGTTTCTAAGCAGGTGTCAAACTGAGCATATTTATGCAAGGTCTGAATAGAAGAGAATTCTCGTATTTATTGGAATCTGTAATTCAATGGAACTATTGACAGGAAATTGCTAAGTGGAAGCACAACGTTTTGACTCTACATCCAAACACTATTCTATATGATCACACAATTCAACTCGAAACTTATTTTCTGTACATAATTTTCATTTCGCTTTCCTCTACTCAACAAAATTTTATCATACACTCTGAAACAATAATTATTTTCTTGTCTGTTGATTGATACGACTCAATATAATTCTCGCACTATGAACCAATAGTTGAAATTCTACTTCGTCAAGTTGAATGGTACAGATTTATTAAATTTGGTAATAATTTCAATGCTTGAAAGTTTATGGTAGGCTCATTTCTTGAATTGGTTCTTATTTCAGGGTGAGATTGATCGCTCGGTTAGATCGGTGTCAGGGTAACCGTGATGTTCAGATACGGGCGCTCGGGATTGCGCTTGGAAGGGTAACCGACAGCTATAACATAACTTTACATGTTTATTTTTACTTACCTGGTCGGGACCCACTTAAAATTGTGGGCTCACCATACATTAAATAATTGCATATCATCATTAATAACATCATTTGTATATTATTATTCATCTCATTACCCAAAAACAAGTCTCAGACTTATGTGAACATCATCAGTAAGGAGAAAATTCTATAAAACAACGATCCTGTAGCTCTATTTACATTTTGTTGGAACACGCTATTGAAAATAAACATTCTTGATCCATGGTACACTAGTTTCTTACGCATTACCATACCTAAAGTTCTATTTCTAAACTCTATTGGAACATCTTATTGAAGATAAATTAATACTTTTTCTTTTTCTCAGATCCATGGTACTCTGTATCTTCGATTCCTAGCGAGTGCTCTAAATGCTCTCACAATGGAAAAAGCCCTATGAATGAACCAAACGGTTGCAACCACCTTCCACATCAGTTGTTGTAATATTCATTCACCATGTAATGTAAAAACAGGTAATTTACTATTCAGCTGTGCCATAAACTCTGAAAGTTTAATAAAGGTGGCTTCAATTTTATGCGGTTAGGCTTGGCTGTTGAATGGGGCACAAGCACAGTCCCACTTAACCGAGTAGAGGTGCGTTTCGTCGTGAGCACATCATCAGCTCAACTGAAAACTCCATAAAACTGAAAGTGGAGAGCGCTGATAAGAGAACTTACGTCCAGAGCGGCGTCATTTGTTGTGCTATTTGGAGGGAAAAAAGTTGCGAGTGCTCTAGACTAGACAGATCGATTTCGGAACGGTTTTATGCAAATATTGATGAAAGGCGACTTTTAGGGAGTCCTCTGGTATTTTATCCTCTACAACTTCTGTCAATAGATGTTGGCAGTGGAAGTTTTTCTTTCTACTTGGAATACATAAGTAAAGGCTGTGCAATAGGGTTTTGGTAATATTTTTTTTTCAAAGTCTCTTTGACTGGAGATTATTAGGCTACTGAAATGTAGTCTATTGCAATAAATAAAAAAAAATCATCAATTATTTTCTGAGATATGAGCACTTTTAGTTAATTTTTGGGGGCAACCAGTATCATGAACGGTTGTGAATAGAAAAGTGTAATTTCCAGGATCAATGTAACAAATTATTGTTTTTGTAATGAGGTATTTCATTTTTCAAAATTTTCATTTTTTAAAAAAATCACTTTTTTGAAACCTTAATTACAGAAAAACTATATTCCCGATTGAAATACAAAATATGTCATTGAAATCCCTGATATCCCTTCTAGTAATAGAGAAATTATTGTGAATCCAAATTGAATCGTTGGGTAGCTACGTTGCCCCAAAGTTTTCTTGGATTCTCTTTAGTTTTACAGAGTCAACTTCCTCATGCAAATGCGCAAGCACGTTCTCTCACACATATGCAAGGACTTGCTATGTTGCCAGTTTGAATCATATTCGTTCATCACTTACTCGCCCTTATCAATGCTCCCTCACCCGCAACACTGGCACTCGCCTGTCTACCGGATGGTTTTATTTGCAGTTCTTGAATAATTATGCGATCTACAAAAATAATTGCTTTGAATGACATGTCTCCAGTACAGCGAACACATAAGACCAATAGAAGGGGCTTCTTGTCGCCGAGGTGAAGCCACTTGTTAGGCGCTCGTCCACTACAAATATGGCGGCGCAGGGATGACTCTCCAAGTGGCGAGCGCTTGATAAGCCGGTTTTTGCTATTACCAGTACGGCATGCATTACATCGCCAGCCTGTTTCTTCATAATATGAATTGCTCATTCTTGAGATGGATAAATTATAGAAATGTCATTTCTCAGTAGATCTAATTCTGAAATTTTAATTGTGAGTAGAGGCATTCTGTGATGAATTTTGTTGACAAGGATTACTCAAACTTTACTCGAAAAATAGTTAATTTTCTAATGGAGTGACATTTTTTCACATACCTTCCTATATTATATCCGTCATTATATCATTTGACTGCCACATCCTTTTACTTGACATGAAATAGAACAGTACGAGAAAGAGAAAACAAAAAGCTGAATTGAACTGGATAATGTATTTACTTTGCAAATCTAGTCACAGCGATCATAAAAGACATCACAAAAACACTATCACAATTATTGTCTTTTGTTATCCCTGTCTAGTCACAACAATAATAATTAATAATCTTAATGTTGTTTGACATTCTCACTCATAATTTCTATAAATAGAATAGTCTCTTTCTCTAACACATAGCACAATACTCAATGTCTTCACGAGTGCTTGAAGAATACTTTTTTTTATCAACCCAAAGTTGATCTGGTTGGCGCCCATATAGAAGTTATATCATTCTGGATAGCGAAAGTAGGGTCTTCACAATCGGCTATTTCCCCATTAGACAAAGTAAGTAAACGTTCAACGTTTTGTAGTCATTGATTTATACGATTCAATTTAGTTACATGACTTTAAAGATGAATTTTCATTTTATAATTTCATTGTGTAACAGCATAGTAGAGAAATTAAAAAAGTTGTGACATTTATTTCTATAATGACTCATATTAAAACTGAGTTATATTGTATGTATTATGTATTTCAATGGAGATGACTTAATATTTTAAGAATATTGGCTCATGTTTATATTGTACAAGATATAATGCTCAACATATGATTAATAAAATGAAATAAAAAATTGTTCTCATAAACATTTTCCTATTTGGATCTTGTTCATTTGCGTTCATAATGGAAAGAATTGAAGGTTAGACTAATTTAATCAATAATTTCCTAAAAACAATCTAACTATAATATTATTACATTACAATAATAAACCTTCAAGGAAGTATTGAATCAAACACAAGAAATAAGTGATGAATTGGCTTTGTGGTTCTGGATGCACAAGCCGGCTGACGACAGCGCGCCATCCCGATCGCACTTCAACCTAACATTGTATCCAAAGTATAGGTCGTATTTTAAAATGAAAATCATGAAAAAAAAATTCAGTTATTTCTGTACAACTTTCTCGCTTTGATCACATCTCTACCCAAAAGATGAAAATTTTGGTAGCTGACTCACTTTTTTATGTCATGTTTGAAACTCGGACAAACATTATAACTTTAAACAACTAATTAAAATTTATAGAGGTAACTATTAACTTTTATAATGCCACTGTTATCTTCAGAAACTAATTGTCTATACTCATGCCAAGTTTGAAAGTTATATCTTAATCCTAAGTGTGTTAAACTGCAGTTTATTTGGAGAGCGCGCATTGAAATTTTCTGCTCTTGAAAACACGATTTCGTCTTTCTATCCACTACATGGATGGCAGACGGCTTCACCTCCTGTATGCTACGCTAGTGCATACGCCCCTTCTATTGGACTTCTGGGTTCGTTGCTCCAGTAGCACTCACATTTCCTTTCCGCTATATCACTCTCTTTCACCCTCATTCTTTTTCTCTCAAACAAACATATGCCAAATTGTGTCCGAAGGAAGGAAACGAATTTTTCTTTATTTATAAGATTTTTGCGATTGTTCCATATATTGTACCTTACTCTTGTGATTTACATTATGGTTTATTGGATAATTTACATAGTGAATGAGATTATAATAATATTGTAGGACTTCTTTGATAGATAATAAATAGGCTTCCAACGAAAACTGTAGTTGAAGTGTAATTGAAAAAGTTGCTCTACAAACAGAAATTTACTACAAATGATGAGATGAAATACTAAAAAAAGAAAATATAAATATTACAATTGAGTAGTATATTATTATACTCAATATTATAATTGTGTTATATTATTTAACACAAAAATTAGGCAATGAAGAAAAATCATTTTTCATTTCAATCTTAGATGTAAAATTTTATTAGCATCTAAGCTGTTTTACCTGCATCTGGGTGGTGTAACCATAGCGGATTTCAACTTCACATCTTGAAATAAGGTCCGCGTAAATATTAATTACCTATTGCCACAGACGAACATTCAATGTCATCGTCTTTGGTAACTTGCTGTGATTATTATACAATTCATCAATCAACTTATCACATACATACCTTCACATTTTAAAATCAGTTTCAACAAAAAAATATGTGAACATATTATACCGTACTATAAAATAAAATACAATTTCATAACGAAATGATCTTAGTATAAAAGTATAAAATAAAAATGAGAAAAAAGCAAAATAATAATTATCATTTTGTTTCCATCAATTTTAGTTTTTTTTTTATCTTGGTGCACTTTGAAAGACACATAATTGAACTTATTTGGCGGACCGCTTAGCGCAGTTGATTGGTGCGTCGCAGCTTCAGCTTGCTGTCGTTCAGCGGTCGTGGGTTCGAATCCCGCTCCTCCATCTGGAATTTATGTGTTATCATTCACCTCATTTTCCACGCACAAGTCTCGGACTCATGTGTGCATCATCAGCTATAAAACGAATATGCACTTTTAACATTTACTATCGATTTGTGTTACCTACTCTACATTTGTCTGACTGACTATAATTTATCTGACAATACTGACTTCTTCAGCAAATTCGTTCTCTGACTGAATAAATACAGTTTATCTTAATTATTCTATAATCACCAACTACATTTTTGAATTCGTTGAGAAAATAACTACTAAATGTTTTTCCTGATATCACTTGCTTATGAAAATATGAATACATTATTGGAGAGCTTACATTGTGACTGGAATCATATTATAGGACTTCTTTGATAGATAACAGAGAGCCTTTCAATAAAAACTGTAGTGGAACTGTAAAAGGTTGGGGGTTTTCAGTTTTCAAGCAAGGAATAGTAACCCCCCCCCCTTAACAACCGAATAGTGGGTCCAGGGGCCCGGGGAAATTATTACATTAAAACTTCACTATACAGGGGATGATACCTACTCACAACACACGCACAAGAACTAACTTGATTACTCACCGTTACAATTATTCAAACACACAAAAGACTTTTCTTTTTAGAAGTGTAAAACTGTTCAATACCATTCCAGAGAGCTTCAAAAATCTGCCATATCCAATTTTTATGCATAGACTGAAACTTTTTTGATGGATAATCCATTATTATATAGGTTTGAGGATTTTTATGAAAGGGCCAAGACTTTGTAGACAATTTATAGACAGCTTTAAATGACACACTGCTATAGATAGGCAGGCTAATTTTGAATGTGATTTTGTGTTTTTATCTGTTTAACGTTCTAGCAATGTTGTATGAGACAAAATTATTTTGATGTTAAATATGACAATTTGCAATGCTTTTGACGAACTCAGGAGTTGCTGCAATAAAGGTTTATCAGAAACTATTTCAATCAGAAACTATTTTTTATAATCATGAAATTATTAGGTGTATCTTTACTGAATTTTACTTTACTTTACTTTAAAAAATTGAGACATAAGTGAAAGACATACAAAAATTGAAAGATATACCTGATTCTTTGGAAATAAATGGAGAGTATAATTGTAAAAAAATAACTAAAATTATTTCAACTTAAGAAGATAATTAAGGAAATTAGAAAGGATATGATTGAATTAGGAGTAACCCTGGGTGAATTGAAAAATAAAAAACAAAATATTGAACGTCATGACCCAACTAATGCTTTGCTTTGCCAATTGGCTTTGAAAATTACAAAAAATATTATAGTATGTTTTGAATATGAGGTAATAAAGTGTTATTTGTAAAACAGCCTTCTCCAAATTATAATAATCAATTTTATTCTTATACTAGCTATTGTGCCCGTCCTTCGTACGGATTATGTTTAGAAATAAGACTAAATATGTTTCGGCTTTTTTGATAGCAACGATCATGAAGTTGTTAGCAGCTTAGGCCCAGACGATGCAGTTTTTTTGCGGTACGGTTTTTTTACTGTACGGCGTCAACTGTACTGTGATGTTCACACGGTCCGGCTTTGCTGCTTATTGCTGTACTCTCCTCCTTCTTCCATTGCGCTTCCAGTTCAGTTTTATTTATTCCAGTCCAGGATTTTTTTATTTGTGTAAGATTTTTTTAAATAAGTTTCTTACTGAAGGTTTCTCTTTAATTTTGATCAAAGTACGCAAATTCTGGTTTCAATATTCCACACATTTTTCTCTCTTTATTCTTATATTAATCTTAAGTCTTGTCCCACAAGGCGGGTCTCTCATATATTAGAGAAATTAAATTTTCACAACTAATATCTTCCACTTCTGGACACTGGAATTCACTAATAAGAAGATCAATGCTGAAGAATATAAATGAAGAAGATCAATGCTGACGATCTGAAGACTGCTTCCAGCATAATAAGCGTATCGTTTGAACATATCCATTACCGGTACAATACATGTGCCACCGGATAAGGATAGTTATTTTGCGGTACAGCTGATTTTAGCGATACAGTTTTCGAAGACAAAACCGAATGTAGAAATCGGCTAGAACAGCTTTTTTACTGGATCCAGTCGAAACAGTATTGTGTGAACATACAATATGAAATGCACATGCAAACGAAAGCACTGCAAAATAACTGATACAGCAAATTTACTGTACCGCACAAAAACTGTATCGTGTGAACGGGCCCTTAGTAAACAACTTAGAACGTAAACAATTCAGTGACAGGTATCGGAGAGAATATTTTTTGAGAACAGCTGATTGATATATCATGATAAATTACGTGATTTTTCTTATGTGGTAATATTTATATAATGTGGTAATAAAACTTAGAAGAAATGTATCCAAAATCGCACAATACTTGGTTTTTAAACGTTTATTATTCTGTTAAAAAAAAATTATTTAGTTTTTTATAGCTAAAGACATTGTCAAAAAGGTTTTCAATACTGATAAATAACTTTAATCCCGATCGATGCTCTCGTTTTTCAGGAGAAGGCCGCATAAAATGTATCCAAAATCGCACAATACTTGGTTTTTAAACGTTTATTACTCTGTTAAAAAAAAGTTAATTTAGTTTTTTATAGCTAAAGACATTGTCAATAAAGTGTTCAATACTGTTCAATAACTAAAATCCCGATCGATGCTCTCGTTTTTGAGGAGAAGGCCGCGTAAAATGCCTTTGGGGCCGTGACAGACAGACAGACAGACAGACAGACAGAAAGTGAGATAAGACTATTTTCGGCTTATTTAATGTATAAAACGTAAAAATAACCAAAAAATATATAATTCTGATAAATGTACAGACAAAACTCTAATTTTATATATATAGATTTTATTAGTTATTTTTCCAAATTTAATAAATTTCCCCAAAATCTAAGATATTTGCCTCGGGCGCCAAAAACTCACGCTATGGCCCCCGTTTTTACTCAATCAGAAACTATTTTTTATAATCATGAAATTATTAGGTGTATCTTTACTGTATGTCTGTTCAAAAAATTGATAGACACGTGATTCTTTGGAAATAAATGTATAGAATGATTGAAAAAATAACTAAAATTATTTCAACTTAAGAAGATAATTAAGGAAATTAGAGAGGATATAATTGGATTAGGAGTAACCCTGGGTGAATTGAAAAATAAAAAACAAAATATTGAAAGTCATGACCCAACTAATGCTTTGCTTTGCCATTATCAACACAAGAAAAAACTCCTTACATTAATGTCATAAAACAAAAATTAGTTTTATTATTGTAGAATTCTGTACAATATCAGGTTAAAAATAAAACACGGCACAAAACAATGTACAAACTGACCAGGCTATCTAGCCGTCAGACATATCAGATTATTTTTGTGAATGAAAGCTCAGGTATTAGAATATCTGTGGCTCAGGCTTGGAAACTATATTTGCTTTACTAGATTATGAGTAGTAGAACGACTCTGCCTCCCTCCCAAGAAGGCCTAGTCAGACCAGGCGAAGAGGGGAGTAGACATGAGCCGAGAGATCTGGCAACGTTACAGAGGTATGGAAAGCTAGTTACAAACTAATCCACCAGAGTGATTCAAAACCGGACCAAACCCGATTCGACTCGATTGTAGACTCGTTTGTTTGTTGCCTTGAGTCGGGACTCGAGACTTGATCAGAGTCATGGTAGCTGGCGCACAGCCTTAATAGATAAAAGCTTGTGCGAAATTAAAGGTGATTTATGGGCAAAAGAGCCTTGAGTTGACCTCAGAAGTAACTTGTTGGTTAGTGAAATATTCTACCCAGTAATTTATTATATTCAATGTTATTCATTTTTCATTAATAAAATATCCCAACTACGAGAGTTCATGTATATGATGGTTGCAGGGCCAGACTTTTGGTTTGGGGGGGGGGGGGGGGGCTTACCCGTCTTGGCAAGTAAAATTTTGGCGGTCAGGGGGGGTGGTGGTAAAATTGGGTTTTTGCAGACATCTTTTCACAATATCGTTGCCCGATAAAGTTCCTTGTGGGGGAGGGGTTCATTACTTGACTTTGCAAAGGGTATCAGCTATGGCGAACCAAAATGTGTCCATCATTTGTCTTTTGAATACAGTTTGTTTCAAAAGTTCGATATGATTCTGCCAGACTGCATATTCTCATGAAGATAAAAATCCACATGAATGTAGGTCCGAAAACTTTTTTTTCAGAAATAAAGAGTGTGGAAGATCACAGCTATTCCCATAATTTATTCAGAAATCTCTTCATGTAAGTGGTGTGATTTTAATTAAATCAATGTAAAATTAGCTCAAAAGTGCTACAAGATTTACTACCATAACTTTTTACGATGCCCACATCATCCTGAGACTGGTACGTGTGAGGCCTAATGAAGTGAACGAAAAATGCCAGTCTGAACGCGAATCAAGATTACCTAATCTTAAAATTAGTGGAATATTTTACAAAATTTCACAAAATGATAATGAAAACACGCTTTTTATTGTAGGCCTAGTGGATTAAATTAATTGTTAATAAAAAATAATCAATTTCTCCTTCAAAACTCGTGAATTTATTTTTTGTGATGAAATATGAATATACTCAATAGTTGAGAACGCTCCCACAGTTTATGAAGTCGAAGCTTCCTACTTGCTATTTTTGTGTGTTTTGATACAATTTAAAGTCTGATTTTATGAGCTCTGGGTGCGTTATTTGCAATAAATAACCAAGTTTATACCTTTCAATCTTAAAAACGCCTTAAGGCCGTTTTGGCGTATTTTATAAATACATCATTAATAATTATTTATCAATAATCAAAAATAATAATACTTGTTATTTTTAATGATTGAAAATTCAAATATGCATTCATAGAATCGGTCTGAGCATCATTTTTGGCAGATATTAACTACTTTATATATAATCTGGCTTCCTTGATACAGTGCTTGAATGAGAAAGTCTCTTAAAATAGTTAGTTAGTTGAAGAATATTACTATTATAATAAATTCATACCATCATTTTCCTTATCACCTACGCGCAAGTCTCAGACTATGTGAGCACTATAGGGTGCAAATTCCAGTCTTTACCAACAGCTTGTTTTAAATATCTGGTACCGAGAGATATGAATCCCAAACTTTCATTTGTATATGGTAGAGAATTTTCTGATTCATCATTGAGGCCAATAACATTGTTATTTATTTGAATCAAGAGCTACAGCAATGAAGCTCCAAGTTATAAACAATAATATCATGATAAATTATGCTCCTATATAATTATTCTTTATCACATCTTCCTAATAAATGAAAATTATCGAATGTAAATCAACAAAATTATCTTTGTTGTTGATCGCTAGATAAGAATCTGCTAAACATTTTTGGCAGTTATTGGCCATCAGCTGACTCACTAGAAAAGTGAGCTGCAAGCAGTTCTTGTTAGCTCAGCAACTTTCATTGACAACGTTGCTCCCAGTGGAAGGAGATAAATATTGTCCAGGCTCTGAGAAGACATGGTTGGGTAATTCTTGTGAATCATGAGAAATAAGGCCATTAATCATGAGTCTTATCTCCCAATAGCCAGAACCTTTTACGCTGAAGTTTCTAATAATAACAAATGCGTTCCAGTAATTCAGTAGCTCTGATAATTTGATGATTAATTTAGTATTTCGGAAAGTTTCTTCTCCAATTTTGTTTCTCCACAAACCATTGCCATTCAATTTACCCAAGTAACTTATTTCTTCATTGAGTCATTATAAAGTTCTTCTAAGGCACCTGGTTGATGTATCTTTTTCATTTTCAAAGCAAATATCTACAGTATGTATACTATTGAGATAGCAAATATTTATATAAATACCATTAAAAGCTTGAAAAATTTTCCTGAGTTCGAACCTCGCTTATTAGCTTCGGATGTTTTCACCTTGTCATCATTCACCTTATTCCCAAGCACAAGACTTAAGGGGCCCACACACTAGTGAGTTTGGCTCGCGAGTAAATGGGCCCACACACTAGCGAGTTTGGCTCGCGAGTAAGACTCGGCCAGCCGGACTCGGGAGAAAATCACTAGTTAGTGGGCTGTTTTCTCCCGAGCCGAGCCGAGCCCAGCCAGACTCACGCAGGGCTACAAGCGCGGCTGGGCTCGGCTGGGACTCGCTAGTTAAGGCCAACGCACACAGCAACAGACAGACGGATTCAGACAGACGTCTGCATGCAGACAGACGTTTTGGTCAACGCACACAGCCACAGACGGATGGGGGATCGTCCGCTGCTAGTCTTCAGTGAGATGGCGTCAAATGTTGTTGTGTGGTGTGGCACAAACTTTTCAAAAAATATTCCTTGGCTAGAGGACGATGATTCTTCAAGTGATGACGATTTGTTACTGTTTACTCATTATCTAACAGGTCACATTGGGTTCATCCCATTAATAAAAAACGTAAAATTTATGGTGAACACCATCACCTTATGCAAGATTTGACAGAAGACGATGAAAAATTTAAACATTATAGCAGAATTCGTAGAAACTTTTTCTCAGAACAAGGGAGTGTACCTTGGCAACGGGAGAGTGTTTAAAAGTCGTGGCTAATGACATATACTACCTTTGTTATTTTTAGCGATGAAGCACCAGTATTTTCAATCATCGGCACTAGTGTTATCAAATATATTTCTTTATTTAACATCAATCAAACAACTCATGATTATAAAGTCATTTTATATCTTATTTCGATTAGCAAGTGTGTCAATCAAGATTAATGAGTGATTCTATTTACAAACTAGATTTCTTCATATAAATAGGCCTAACAGATCTGGGAATTAACTTATTGGCTATTACATTTATATTTATGCATAAGACTTTATGAGACATTGCCTTCATTGTGATAAATTTTTACTGTTGTAAGAATGATTTTCACCTTATTACAATATTAAAATTATGTGTGCAGGCTAGGAAGAAAAGGAACGGGGACCCTCGTCAAAGACTTGCTCTGTTTTATATTACTTATCATCTACTTCTTATGTTATTTATGCAAATATAGGATTGAAATAAAGAACTATCATATGTAACAGGTACCGTACTTACTTTCTTTTTTTAAGCCGGTTGCGATCTCACTCCAAGCCTTTTCTCTGGCATTTGAGTCACGGTGCTCAGGTAATCGTGTGTCCCATAGGACACGGTGAATTCTCACTGCTTCTATTAGTTGTTCCATGATGTCAGTTAAAACAAAATTACCTATTCTATTAATTAATTAAGAAAACACAATGACGCACATGTAACCGAAAGCAGGCAAAACTATAGCGCCTCTTGCGGGACTGTCGATAAGTTTAGTTAGCGCATGCGCGATATGAAACGTCTGGCACCAGACGTTTTGAAAATCGCCCCCGGAGCGAATCTGAAACGTCTGCAAGCAGACGTCTGCAACAGACGCAGACAGACGGATGTCTGTGTGCGTTGCAACATTTAATAAGCTGGGGAGCGATTTTTCATCCGTCTGTCTGAATCCGTCCGTCTGTTGCTGTGTGCGTTGGCCTTTAGTGGACGTTTTCCGAGCCGAGCCAGGCTCGGCACCTCATTATAACATAGCAGATGGTCAGAAAGCAAGTATTTGCACTGTTCACAAGACGTAAAAATAAGTTAATTGAGTTATCTATTTAAGTTTGTGTATTTACTATTACTATGACTGAAATAGGTACAGAGTTAAACTAATGTATAAACAGGAAAATAAGAAAGAAACCGTATATTAAAACTTGAATATTCAAGAAAAAATAAAAATGATAATATTGCAGTGCAGAGCTTATTTTTAATAAAATACAAATAAATATTCGAATGTTGTTTTTTCAACAAAAAATACCTACAGTAACATAAAAATAAAATCGAAAAAAAAATAATTTCAATAATAATAGCTGCTAACAGATAAATTGTGTATGAAATAAATAAATAATTATTGAATAATAATGATAATAATAATAATACATCCCTTTGCATATAAGTCCAATGCCCATTTTATATTTATTATTATAACATTATCATTATAAATATAACAGTATTTAATAAATTGCAATATAACAATTAATTACTTCGATACAAATGAAAAAAAAAATGGAAGTGATTAAAAAATAGAAATTGAGTAAAAAGTAGATGAAATTAATCCTATATTTCATCTGACCTTTTGAATTCTATGGAATAAAAAATCTATTGTTTTCTGTATGCTATTACACTTTTGCATATTTAATTGTAGATGTTCTTCTTCTTCTGAGGATGAAGCCCACATAGGTCTGAGACCTGTGCGTGGGTAATGAGTTGGATGATGGTGATTGATGAGTTGAACCTAAAGTTTTAGGTGGGTTCCGAACCACCGGGAAGTGATTTTACAGCAGAGAACAGTCTCTTTTTTGCTGGCCAATCTAATCGGTCACCGTTACAAACAGGACCTATGAGAACGCAGCTTATCTCTATCTGATTGAACAGATACCTGCTACGCCTCGCGGCTATCACTTCCCTAATTATAGATCTATATCTATATCTATAATTATGTTATAGATCTATAAGAAATATACTTGTTGGGAAAATAATTGTTATAAAAAACATAAATCGTGCCTATAAACTCTCTGACATCTTTTTCTCTTATGTCAGAAAAAAATTAGAAGAAATAAAACATTTTTTAATAATAATAATAATAATAATAATCAAATTTCAAGAATTATGAAATTTTAGCAAAACCAATACTCTCTCTAGAGCATAAAATGACCTTCCAAATGAGATATTGATTGTAATTTGAAGATTTTGAGATTAGATGAGCTATATGGATCAGAATTAACATGGGCGCAATCCAGCCGACCTTGAAAAATAGCCGAGCCGGACTCGGGAAGTTCACAACACGTTAGTGGTGATTTTCTTCCGAGTCTTACTCGCGAGCCAGACTCGCTAGTGTGTGGGCCCCTTAAGACTCGGCCAGCCGGACTCGGGAGAAAATCAGTAGTTAGTGGGCTCTTTTCTCCCGAGCCGAGCCGAGCCCAGTCAGACTCGCGCAGGGCTACAAGCGCGGCTAGGCTCGGCTGGGACTCGCAAGTTAGTGGACGTTTCCTGAGCCGAGCCAGGCTCGCCACCTCATTATAACATAGCAGATGGTCACGTTCATCCTGAGATAGTTTTGGAAATCTTCCGGATTGTCCTCTTTTATAAAATTGAGAAGATTCATGTGACTGAATTGTCTTCTATTCTGTAACCATTTCTTCGCCCACGACCGTCTTTTTTTACGGTTTTTGCGCAACCCGTATTTGTTTAAAACGATAACTGCTGTAGCAGCCTCCTCTTGCGAACTCATTTTTGCAACTGAAGGGTCGGCTAAAGTAAAATGGAATTTCAAAACCGACTGCCGCTAATTGTCGAATTCTAAAAAAAAGAAACTAGTCTCGAACACTGTCCGTGACATCTGTATGAGTAAAGTTCTGTCTATGTGTGTGTGTGTGTGTGAGGGAGAAGTAAGAGCGCTAAGATAATAGGAGAGCGAAATAGGAGTGAAAGGAGAATTATTCAGTCTACGACCTACGAAAACAATACAAAAATGACATCCATACAACTAGTCACCCTTCTGAGACCCTTGACTAATTTATTGCCAGCTCCTGGTCCACCCTGCTGAAACGATGTTCTCAATTTAGGTAGACAAACGTATTTTATCGTATAAAGTCTAACAATTATTTTGGCGCAAAAATGGTCACTGAGACGCCTCTAGCCAAAACTAGGGCCTGTTTCATAAAACTTACAAGAACTTATAATACAAGAACAGCTAATTTTACTGCCTAGGAGCATGTAATATGAGTGAATTTTATTAGTAATTATCCTGTATTATAAGACTTTTAAATTCTATGGAACACTTTAATTTTTAAACATAAAATACACTGTATTTTAGACTTTTAATTCCCTATTACACTTTTGCATATTTAATTGTAGATGTGATAAATCTATAAGAAGATACTTATAGGTGGGAAAATAATTGTTATAAAAAACATAAATCGTGCCTTTAAACGCTCTGAAATCTATATCTCTAATATCAGAAAAAAATTAGGAGAAAAAACATGTCTTATTAATAATAATAATAATACTAATTAATAGAACAGAATATCAAAAAGTATGAAATTTTAGCAAAACCAATACTCTAGACCTAGAGCATAAACAAACCTTCCAAATGAGATACTGATTGCAATTTTAAGATTTTCAGATTAGATGAGTTATATCCATCGATATCTATACTACTACAACTTGTAGGACTACTACCTAGTAGGACCTAAAAGAATCACTTGATTTTTAAAATGGGTAGATTCATAGTAATATTTGACAATACTATTGACAATAATTATTCCTAAAATGTGGCTTTGTTGTCCATATTGTAACGTGCTTCCTGAGGGACACCTGGGAAAACAATAGGAATTAAAATTATCTCCCCTTCGAGGCCTTGCGTCTATGATCGACTTACCGATCGCAAGTCTCAGGTTCGGCTGCTCAATGTGTGCCCTGCAGTCACACGCTACTGCGGAGGTGCGACGAAAATCCTGTAGAAAAAGGCTATTCCATGGCCTGAGGATTTCGTGGCAACCCTCCACAATAATATTACCAGGTATGGAGGATGGACGTATCACTCGGTGCAGCTATATGTCTCCTTGGACCAAACCGGACACCGAGTAGATACCCCCAAATCTCCACCCTGACAACTCGTCTAATTATGCAAGATCACCACAATTTCCCCCTGCTGATGGCCTGAACAGAATAAAAGAATATGTGCAAGACAAAAATTCCGTCTAAACACAGTATAATGGCCCAAGCTGCCAAAACTCACCAAGCATAAGGGTAAATGGTGCGGAGACATTATTTAACAAAAATTTGATGTGTATTGAAAAAATAATAATAGTTATAATAGATAGAAGTTTGAAAATTCAATAATAAAACAGTAATGAAGAATTTTTGAAAGTTGATCAAATGGAAAATAATATATAAATTTTATAGTTCTTCTTTTTAAGAGAATATGCTGTAATTTTGAATCTACTGTGCACGTGGCCAAGAATTAAGATTTTGAAAATGACTGGTCTCAAATGAATTCTTATCTTGCTCGAATATACTTTTCGGAATTTGAAATACAAAATAAATTACATTTAACACTAAAAATGACAAATATGATGGATAACGTAGTCCTTTCTCATTGGAGTCTGGAGAGCAAGTTTTTGTGGAACAGTAGTCCTTCAAGAAAGTGGTTACTGTCACACCCACTCTTTGCCAAATCAAAGGATATGACGCCAAATTTGGCGATGTTCAACCCATGTGGTTGGAATTAAATTATAGAAAAAATTGAATAAAACGGTACTATTGCTTACATGGGTTGTGATAAATGATGTAAATAATTTTAAAAAGAACCAGATACGCCAAAAACTAATTTACAGACAGAAAATTAACATTAAAAGTTCACATAAATTTCGATTTTAGTCATCGACTGCTCAACAAATCGATAATTATAAGTCCACGTGGCTTTGGACTGTGGCTTTTTACGAAAAAATCATATTTGAGCCATTAATCAATAAAAAATACATTTTAACACATTTCAAATTCATAAAAAATAATACTGAGCATATAGATTTCACTGTACAACAAAGAATTACAATAATACGGACTAGTGATGGTGAATCTAACCTGAAAAGGTTACCCTACAAGCAACAACGGATTATATACAGAATTTCACGAGAATGGAAGAAATCCAGGTATGTGCTACATTTTGACATGATAAAATATCATAATCCTACTTTAAAATAGCGTTTGAGTCGCCTAAATATAATTTATTGAAGTTTCTTAGGTTTAGTATCGATAGTATCGAAACTATCTCTATTATCGCCGGTGTGACAGTTGAATATCGATGGTCCTGCCAAAACAGCTGATTTAATTAACGAATTCGTAACGGTAGTGGCGCCGGTTTTAAAAATAATTCTCCTAATCTTATAGTACGTTAACTCTTTATATTTTTGAAATAACTTCTTCTCTTCCAATTATGAAAAATTTTGGTGGTTGCCAGCCATCCAAAAAGTATCGTCACAATATTTATTGAGAATTGTTGATACTAGTCAGAGATTTGAGATTAACATTTTGGAGACACATCAGTAATCCCCTATTGAGTACATGTCTGTTAGAGAAATGATGGTATTTGCTAGCGATTTTGAATGATATCGATTTGTCGGTGGTTGGCGGGTAATCCCGACTGGGAAACAAATCAATTAGCGGCATTCGTTGCGGCATAACGAGTCGGTGAAGCCGGCCTGGCGATAATTGAATTTCACATTCATTAGCATACAAAGTGAATCATCGACTTTTGCCTCTTATCTGTCCATTCTTCTTTTTAATAGCATGTTATTATGTACGGTACTTCTGTTTTGTTCCACCGATTTTAATCTTTTCACTTAACAAAACTAATTCGCCAAATTGCGCTTTCATCTGGCTAAGCTCCTGTTGTAGTCAATTTGATTGAACAAAATGTCAAGGAGAACTGGGTGAATAGGAAACGTCATTTGTTTATTAGTCAGCGTTACAAAAGATTTCTGCATTAAATTGTACATTTTGAATTATGTCATTTCTGTTGTTGGAAACCATACCGGTACATGTGCGCTTATCAAATTGGGTATACTAATGAGGGTTAAGCCAATATTTATGAACTGACCTTGAGAATGCTTTTGAATTCTATCTTGAGTAAGGATGCCTCATAATATGGGCGTAAGAGCTTGAGAGCTTAAGAAGAATGATTACATGAATATTTTATTAATGATCCGACAAGGCCTTACTGAAATTGTGCTATCGTCCGTCCTTCCGTCCAGACGATATGTTTTGAAAGGAAAATTCTAGACTTTTGAAACTTCATAATATATTATGATATCATCAGATATATCAGATATATATATATATATATATATATATATATATATATCAGATTGAAACTTCAACATCCAGTTAAGTTTGTAGTTTGGACTAACTCAATTTAACAGTTCATTACCAACTGCGGTTTAGTGTGCAGTTGGACAAATCGTATAATATCAGATTCGGTGAGAAGCAGTCTGCGTAAATACTGTAAACCTGCATAAATCGACAAATAACCTAACAAATAGCCTATAAAACCCCAATAAATCTTGGCTTTTAGCATGCTGATCATTGGTTCAAATATTGGCAGCATGAAGATATCTCTGTCAACAATATTAAATTCAACCAAATACTTTTTATATTTTTAAATTTCTCGTAGTTTCATGAAAAAATTATGTCGGGTCTTTGATATACTCCGTTGGATTGTTTCATTAGAATATATTTCTAACTGTGACCTATTATTGTTTAAACATAGGAGCATGGTCCACTTTTGAGAGGAAAATTGAAACTTGCAAGAACTTATTTTCATAAAAAAGTTTTCTGTTACCTCGACAACTTTGAGTCTCGTTTCTGACGAGTGATTCCACTGCAGTTAGGTGATAGGAATTTTTCGACCATGGAGATGAAAAATGACATGATAAAATATCAGGAGCATGTCATTGATGACAAGAGACTAGACGAATGCAGAAACCGTCAGCCGACAGCCACCGACCTAATAAATTTTCACCGTCACTCACTCGCTGCTAGTGGAAAAGATATCAATTTGAATTATTAATCCCCGTTCTGTCTGCTCCCTGCTCCAACCATACTCCTCAGCATTAACCAATGGCTGTTAGCCTACCTATAACGGGGAAACGGTGGTTCAGGTTTTGCGCGAGCTTTTAATAATAAAGAGTTGCACTTTATTGGAAGAGGCGGAGATGTCTGTGGTCGAGATTGAAATCGAGATTGAATAAAGAACGTACTGTGTGTATTATGTAGACAGACTATACAGCGTGTTTATGAAGGAATATGCTACACTCCTGATGCTTATTCCTCTCATCAAAATTTAGAAGAAAGATAACTTTAACTCTGGAAACGCTTCGTTACAGAAATAAACATGCTGGAAAATTGCAGCTATCTCTATCAACTTACTCATTTGCAAGTTTCTACAGACTCCATTCAAAAATCAATGAGTTTTATGTAAAAACAGCTATTAAATTGAATAAAACATTTTCTAGGCTATAAGTATCGTAATTATTGACATATTTCACAAAATACGAGAAATGGCTATAAAAATAGGTGGTTTCAAGTTAGAAGTTGATTAACTTAGTTGTTTGTCAATAAACAATTTTTCATTAGTCAAAACTTGTAGAGCTGGGCTCGAATGAAGTGTTGAAAATATAATCTATAAGTTCTTGTAGTCTCTTATTTTAGTTACACAAGGAAGCGTTAAATAATATTAGCTCATTATAGATTGATTTTGTAACTACAAGTAAATGTACTCAGTTGCATACTGTTACTAAAGCAAACAAGCAGTTATTCACGCAGTTGTTCTACGTAGATCATTCCATTCATGGTCGTACGTGACTTTGAAATCCGATCTTCATTCTCTTGCTCTTCACATGTCTTTGTCACCCTTATTCTTCAAGTGTGCAACTCTCTCACTCAATTAAATTTCTCGAGATTTCTTCAGACTTCTTGAACAATCGAGATCATGTTCCGTGGCCTTCTCGAAGCGTCTGGTGACCTCCAATTCTTGGAATTATACAACTACAACAGCTATATAAAGGAGTCCACGTGATCTAGTGAGTTCAGTTTCACAAAAGCTCGCGTGTCAGATTGTGTTACAGATTTCGTGCCATTGAGTAAACAGTGCCCGATTCCAGTGTCATGCAGAGACAAGTGTTTACTGTTTGTGCAGCTTACTAATAGTTTAAAGACGTTTTGTGTTAAGTGATATTATTTGGGACTGTCAAATAACGAATTGGACTACGTTTTTGTAAGTGATTAATTGCTCTTTTTTTTAAATTTCTCTCTACATTATTGTACAGTTTATTGGACTCTTGTTTCTTTTATTATTGATCAGCCTGTAATTAATTATTCATTTGTACAGTTTATTGGACTCTTGTTTCTTTTATTATTGATCAGCCTGTAATTACTTATTCATTAATTCTTGTAAATAATTACTAAAAAATAAGTATTAGCTTGCCATTTGTTGAACTGTTTTTATTTATTTATTGAACTTACAATTAGTGTGTGTAAATAGACTAATTTGTGTAAATAAAGTGCAAGTGTGAACTTTAGTGTTGCCAGCCTTATTTTAGCTATTAGAACCTGTAACAATACTTTGGACTGGATGAAATATTGACCCAATAACGGTGAAGTTTTTAAATTCATCTGACCATTATGTAAAATAAACCTTATACCGCAATGGATTTGTTTTGGGGTTTTTATGGGACTGGGATAAAAAATGAAAAAGTATACCATTCAGCGAAACCTTACAGAACAGGAAATTATTTGCGCATTTTATGTGCCCACGCTATTTCCAATCAGATTCCCTCCGCAAACATTTCGAAAAGTCCTCTATTGTGGAAAAAGTGCAGTTATCTCTTCTTTATTCTCTCCATTTCTTCCGTGGGTTTAAATAATTTTTTGTTACCCAAGGGATACATCATCAGGAATATACATGAATCTGAAGAACTAACATCAACTATGTGGAAACAATATAAGAATATATTGATAAAGTGCAAGCAGAACAATAATTGTCTGAGTATTCCATACTGTGCCTGATCAACTCATTGATTTTTTCAAATTCTAGATTTGAGGAATCTTGGGAATATCTGATAATTGAAGTTGAAGATTTAAAAAATTATGATGTATCTAATCTGTAAAATATGAGTCTCAGGTATAAAAATGCTATTGTGGTGAAAGAGGGTGCACGCATGACTCGGTAAATTCTATGCTAGATATAATAGGAACTGCAGATCTAGAATAATTTTGAAAAGAGGTCGAAGCTAGCTGCTTACTAATTTACTTTTTTGGAAGTTACAGACCAGTTGAACTACAAAAATTACAGTCTTACTTGAAAACGAAAACAAAGCCTCATCAACAAAAGCCAATCACTTTTTTCATTAATATACTATTATTTATACTGCTATTTATGTTTTAATAATATACTTCCATGTAAGCAACCTCTCCATACTTAAGCGCTCCATGCGACAAAAAATAAACTTTGCATTATTGATATGCGAGTCTAGACCAAAGAAGAAGAAGAAAAAAAGAAGTAATACATTTTAGAAATCCAGATTTAATTGAATCGGGCATCCTTCTGGTAATATAAGTTTACTTTGTTATTAAACAAAGGTACTAGAGGTATCACTTATCCCAAAGCTGTACGTATCATAAATATATTATGTAGGTTAATACTTAGGCTACAAAATCTTAAGGGTTAATAGGTACACGTAGGTGAATTGGTGAATGGAATAGGTATAGTCTTATTATATAACTGATTTGGCTTATATTTATTTATTTTTATTAGGCTGTATTTATTTATTAGCATCCTCTAACTTCCTATGAAAGGGGTATATGGATTTTTCTTAAGTTACTTAAGTTAAATGATAAAACTTAACTTAAATGATAAAACTAGGGTGTCAAATTTTTAGTCAGTTGCTTGTCTCTCATAATGGGCCCTAAATTCTCCGCTTGAATAAGAACATATTTCCAGTAGCTCCCATTTCAATTGATTTCTTAATTTGTCACACTGGTTAGCTTGAGTCTTGAGTCTTGAGTCAACATTATAGTAGTAAAACTAATATCATATGCATATCTGTAAGTATAGTAGGCAGTAAACGTGTCATTAAAAGTAGTCAATTAACGTTAGTGGCTCCAACTATTTTTTGAGCGAAGACTATGGTGAATTTTTAATTCGAAGGAGAATGTAAAATCAAAGCTTTATTTCAATCAACTTGATTAATTTTCTATTATCTCATCTTATAGTTGAGAGAATGCACCAATACGTATTGTAAAATGAATTACTCAAGAAATTAGAATTTTAAACTTTATAGAAATTACTTAAAGAACTTTGAACTTAAAAAAATTATAATTCAAGCTGGAAAATAATTCGTGCTAGATCCTCTCCAATATAATCTGTACAAGTAAGCACATTAGATGCTCCAGAAAATTCCAAGCACGAGAATGGAATTACCAACTTGAATTCTACTTATGGGACAACATGGAAATGTTTCCAAGCAATTAATCAGTCTGTTTCAGTGAATTAATTCTCCACGAACGTTAGCGAGTACTTCCACTTCTATTTGCATAAGTTTTCTCCTAAATGCGCAAACAGTTCCACTAAAGATCCACTAAATTCGAGCCTACATGGGAAACCGGGGACTCTTGAAAGGGTAATGCGGGTAAATTATAAATACTGTATTTATTTTGGAATATTGTATATGATTCGTTTTCCATGAATAAAATGATTCGCGACTCGAAAATATATTGGGTAAAGTTTTGTCATTCTATCTGTCTTTACACACATTTATGCACATCGCACACTAATGCGATAAACAATGTATGTCAAATTGTGATAGAGCAAGACATGATCTTTACTTCACTTCACACAGACCTGATTACATTATGCTATCGCATTTTGTATTGCGCGTTGTGCTTGATATGTGCTTTGTTTATTTTAGTTTTTAAAAAAATTATGGAGTAGAATAAACTAATAAAAACCTACTCTCTAACCTATTCTCTACTCTGAAACCATGCAATAAATGCATTATCTGTTATTACGCTCATTGTATAGGCCTATTACTAAGTTAATAATTAATAAATTATGGATAAGGAAGATGAAAAGAAATTAGATTTTCCAGTAATTAATAAGCTATAAATCATTTCAATTATGTTCAATGTAAGTTGAAGTGTTTCCGACTTTGCATGATTTTGGAAATCTGACCAGAAACCATAAAAATATGCAAGATGCGTAAGTACAAGATGCACATATTATACAAGATGCGTATTTATACATCATACACATAATAAAAGATGCGTATTAATATGAATAATACTTGAACTTAGGCTACATAAATTACAAGTTGTTCTTTTCCTGTGGCATTTATCATTACAGAGTAAGTTACTGTATGTTCAAATCAACTTTGAAACTTGAAATAACATTTCAATTTTTTATTATACAAGGATAAGTATTCAATATCCTATCTTTGAATAGTTTAGTTATTTCTTAATAAAGAAGTTATTTGAAAATGTTATTAGTTTGAAAAATCTCTAGTTTTCAATACAAATGAACCATAAAATTCAAACGTTACTCTTGTTTGTTGTTTGGACAGAATTAAATTAGAAAAATGAACAAGTTTATATTTCTTAGGGTCATTATTTTAGAGTGATGTGCATTTTTGAGAATTCTTGGTATTTCTTGAGAGTTTATTCTAGACCAGAATAACCAACGTTCTTGTGTGACTATGAGAGCATCCTTGTACCAGCCCCCAACTGTCACCTAACTAGACTCAAAAGTTTGACAAAGTGGATGAACTCTTAATTAATTTGAGGGTCACTAGCGACCCTCAAAATATGGTTGTGCCCAAGTACTCTCAGAATGCAACTCCTCCTACGTTATGCATTCAGGCGCTGCTATGGGGAAATACATTCTGTCCCCAGTATACTACAACGGCAATAGCTTAGTGTACGCATTTGTAATCTAACATGCTCCCATTATCATAATCTGATGTTAGTGATAGACTGCAAATGACAAGTTCAATACATTCCTCATCCTGGAAACAATTGGATCAAACATTCTAGAGGCTTCAAAACAATAGCTGAGTTCATGGCTTTGATCTTAATGATTGAACATTCAGATGGGTTGTATTGGAATACTTAGGAACAAAGGCGCAATCTAAAATTAAATCAAGATATTTTCCCATCAAGTGTAAACGCCCTCCCCACCCCCAAAATCTGCTGCTGGATCCACCCCTGCCTACGTTAAAAATATAGCAGAATTTTACTTAGTTTATTAACTTTTCGTTTAGATACATTTTTAGTTACTTTGTTTATATGTTATATTGATCATATTGCTTTGCTGATTTGATAAATATTTAATAATGTAGGCTGTAAGAAAGTCGTCAGTTTTCAAAGTTTGAAAATTCAACTAAACAGCTTAATATAAAACAATTTTTAAAACAAAAAAAGAAACCCACTTCAATGAAATGATACTAAAACAATAAATAATCTTGTACTAGAAAGTTTAAAATAAAGTAGTATAAACTGAGAAAATTTTTAATTTAATGCAAGTAATCTTTTGAAGTCGGCGCCAAATATTTTATGAAGTAATAAGAAATTCTATTTTACATTTCAATAGTTTATTGAAAATTTGGCGCAAACTTCAAGAAGTTACTTGCATTAAATTGAACATTTTCTCATTTCAAAGTAAATACTTTATTATAAACTTTTTAACACGTATTTATTTTTTGAGTATCATTTCATTGAATTGGGTTTCTTTTTTGTTTTTAAAAATTTGTTCTATTTTATTTACTAGTTCATTGTACCGAAATACAAGTCCATGAAGTCATAACAAATTTCTAAAAGAGTAGATTGACAGAGCTAGCTGCTAACTTATTTCATGTATGACGAATGAGTAAGTACAACTAGCTCACAAAGTATTAGTAACTCTATGTGAAACACTGTATTTATAAGCTAATATTTTATTATAAGTTGATGGGTGTTTCAGGAGGAATCCGTCACACTGCTCCAATTCGTTCCTTTCATCAAACCGAAAAAGTTCATAGAAACATAGGCCCTGAAACGCTTCGTTACAGAAATAAAGATGGCTGAAGTCGGCCGCTATTTCTTTCATATTACTTCAACAAAAATCTCTAGGCCCTTTATTGGGAGGATACATTGGATAGGTTTGATGTAAAATGAGCTGAGGAATCAAACAAAACATGTTACAATTCTGTTACGTATGCCATATTACTGAAATATTTATAAATTAGGCAAGAATGGCTATTAAACAGAGTCTTTCAAATTTGATGTGGATTAACTTAATTATCTTTATTTCTGTAGCAAAGCTATTCTGGACCTGATTAGTTTATATTAATTTTTCCTTTATTTTGATGAGTGCAATTAGTTGGCTCAATATGGCAGAATCCTATTGAAACACTCAGATTTTAAAGCCAAATACCACTAATTGACTGACTCATCACCTTTTCTCAAAAACCACTTGCTCAAACCCGTTGAAATTTGGTGCACATGTTCGGTTGAGGCTCTAGACTAGACGCATGCTGAGAAAGGGTTTCAAAAATTCAACATGAATACGCCCAAATTGACGTTTTTCAGAAACTGAGCTATTCTAAACTTTTCACAATTACTTCTTGGAATAAATTAAATTTGGCATATATGTCCGGTTGGTGGACCTAGAAGTGAATAAAGAATATTATCATAAATTTTTCCATAATACTCGCAAAATTGACGTTTTTAATAATTTATGGTATTATTATTTAGTTCATTTAGAGCACTAGGGTAAGTTTAGTTATGAACTTTTAAGAGTTTCTCCTGTCTTCAAATATTCTATTAGTAATCCCCCAACTATAGTCTGTTCAGCGAGCCTACGGAATGAAGTAAACAAACTTTGCATGAGTGTGAGTGAGGAATTCCGAGAATTGTACTGGCATCGGTCTGTCGACCTATTCACATTCATTGCCAACTACTGTTCATTCAACAGCTGATGTCGCACTTCCAGTTTGTGAAATAAATAAATTATTATTGCATTATTTCAAGAACATATTAGATTTTAAATTCAGTTATCAAGTCAGTATTTTCATTTCAAATGTAGCCTATAGGTAAAAATAATTCAATCGACAAATTTATGAACAATTCTAATAATAGTGATACCAGTGATTGCTGAATGTTTGGATACATTACCTAAGCATTGAAAATAAGAAAATAGCCATCTAATTCATATAATTCATTATTCTCATGTATCTATTTCCATTTACAATAAATAATAAGTATTATCCAAGTAGGTGTTTGAAAATTATTATTGAAAGTCGTTTTCAATGGGTAGGCCTGTTACCTGTTCGATGCGTTTCGAAAACTAGGCTATGTGTGATTCGGGCTTCGTTGAGTCTCGGCTTGCACGCACGCACATGTTTGTTTACTCCACTCCGTAGTCTCGCTGAACAGACTATAGATTGTAATAATAGAATAATAACCAATTTATTTTGACTATCATGTGATTACACTTGAACGTTTTGTCAAGAACTCAACTCTCAAGCTTTTTCAATGTGATGGCTTATTTTCTTGCATAATACTGCATCACTTTGTTAAAATATTCTGAGCTATCAAAAACTGGCTCTAATCTGAATATTTTTCTCAAGTAGGCCTTCTCCTTATCAGTGTGTTGAAACCAACGAACCCATAAGACCAATAGAAGGGGCGTATGCACTAGCGTTGCATTACGGGAGGTGAAGCCAAGTCCGCCATCCATGTAGTGGATAGAAAGACGAAATCGTGTTTTTGAGAGCAGAAAATTTCAATGCGCGCTCTCCAAATAAACTGCAGTTTAACACACTTAGGATTAAGATATAACTTTCAAACTTGGCATGAGTATAGACAATTAGTTTCTGACGATTACAGTGGCATTATAAAAGTTAATAGTTACCTCTATAAATTTTAATTAGTTGTTTGAAGTTATAATTTTTGTCCGAGTTTCAAACATGACATAAAAAAGTGCGTCGGCTACCAAAATGTTCATATTTTGGGTAGAGATGTGATCAAAGCAAGAAAGTTGTACAGAAAGAACTGAATTTTATTTTAATCTATGACCTATACTTTGGATACAATGTTAGGTTGAAATGCAACGTTCAAACGCGATCGGGATGGCGCGCTCTCGTCAGCCGGCTTGTGCATCCAGAACCACAAAGCCAATTCTTCACTTATTTCTTGTGTTTGATTCAATACTTCCTTGAAGGTTTATTATTGTAATGTAATAATATTATAGTTAGATTGTTTTTAGGAAATTATTGATTAAATTAGTCTAACCTTTAATTCTTTCCATTATGAACGCAAATGAACAAGATCCAAATAGGAAAATGTTTATTAGAACAATTTTTTATTTCATTTTATTAATCATATGTTGAGCATTGTATCTTGTACAATATAAACATGAGTCAATATTCTTAAAATATAAACAGTCATCTCCATTAAAATACATATTAAATACAATATAACTCAGTTTTAATATGAGTTATTATAGAAATAAATGTCACAAATTTTTAAATTTATTTACTATGCTGTTACACAATGAAATTATAAAATGAAAATTCATCTTTAAGTCATGTAACTAAATTGAATCATATAAATCAATGACTACAAAACGTTGAACGTTTACTTACTTTGTCTAATGGGGAAATAGCCTACTGTGAAGACCCTACTTTCGCTATCCAGAATGATATAATTTCTATATGGGCGCCAACCAGACCAACTTTGGGTTGATAAAAAAAAGTATTCTTCAAGCACTCGCAAAGACACTGAGTATTGTGCTATGTGTTAGAGAAAGAGACTATTCTATTTATAGAAATTATGAGTGAGAATGTCAAACAACATTAAGATTATTAATTATTATTGTTGTGACTAGACAGGGATAACAAAAGACAATAATTGTGATGTCTTTTATGATCGCTGTGACTAGATTTTCAAAGTAAATACATTATCCAGTTCAATTCAGCTTTTTGTTTTCTCTTTCTCCTACTGTTCTATTTCATGTTAAGTACAATTACATGTCCAATTACACTTTGATGAATTTATTTTATCTTATGGAACTTTTTTGCAACTTTTTGACTTGATATTTTTCACAGAGGTTCAGACTAAATCGTATTTGATGGATCATTTTAAAATTGATGGGTTCAATGAGCTTTTCTGGTTGAGGGAAAATAGGGGAGGTGGTGGTGTTTGTATGTTTTTAAAAGACTGTTATGTATTTAAGAGGGTTTATTTTGATTGTGCTAGTTATGAAAGTGTTCAAGGATATATAAATTGTGATAAATCGAATTTCAAAACTTATTTTCTAGGTATATACCGTCCTCCTAATTTATCTAAGACACAATTTATCCAAGAGCTTAGTCAAAATATAGATCAAATTTCTATTGAGAGTACATTTCTCTTAACAGGTGACATAAATCTCAACTTAAATGAGGTTAGCAATAGTGATATAAAAGATTATTTGGATGTGCTTTATTCAAGGGGATTTATCAGAGGTATTTGTAGTGATACAAGAGAGGTTTTTTTGCAGGGAATTCAAGTGAGATCCTGTCTGGATCACTATTTTGTTCGTTGGAAGAGGTACAGTGAACCTATTTATACCAGTGTAGTCAAAGGCAGAATTAGCGACCATTTCACTGTATTATGTTCCTGCCCAATAGATTCATGTCAAACAATTAAATCAATTGAAAGTGGCCATAAGTTTATCTATTTAAAAAATAAAATCAATCAATATTTAAAAAACCTGGATGTCAATAACTTGTTAAAATTCGAGATTTGTGATGAGCTTTATGATGAACTATGTCGTGTGTATCAATTGGGATATGACCAAGCTAAAACAAAAGTCAAAATCAAATCGCAAGCTAAACTTAAAAATAACTGGATGACTCCAGAGTTGTATAAAAGGCTAAAAGAAAGGGACAATTTATATAAACATTCAAGTACACCTTTTGGTTTAGAGGCATATAGAAAGTATAGGAATAAATTGAATAAAGATATTAAAAAAGCCAAAAGTAATTTTCTGAAAAGTGAATTTGAAATGAATATTCATAACATAAAAAATACTTGGTCACTGATCAATAGAACTATGGGAAGGGCAGAAAAGTTATCAGTTGATGAAAATATTTTAAAACATATAGTAGTGGGTGACAAACGGGTTGAAGAAACTGTAGAACTTTTTTGCACTGAGTTTACTGAAGGAGTTAGAGCTGTAAAACATGACTGTAATTTAATCACCTATTTGGAAAATGAGAATGATCATTATTCTAATATTGATACTTTTGATTTGCCTGATGCATTAGAAATAAAAATCAAAAAAATTATAAGTGATATGAATCCTAATAAGTCACCTGGAATTGATAATATTTTGATGTCTGACATGAAGAGTCACAGTGACAAATTTACGCCTGTGATCACAAAATTAATCAATTTGTCATCAAAAGAAGGCAAATTTCCTAATAAATTGAAGACTTCTATTATAAGACCAATACTCAAAAGTGGTTCTAGAACTGAAATTTCCAATTATCGACCCATTTCCATTCTCTCCTCAACTGATAAAATAGCTGAGAAATATATGTGTGATGAATTAACAGAGCATTTTGAAAAAAATAATGTCATCCCCTCAGAGCAGTTTGGTTTTCAAGGTAAAAAATCAACTGGTCAACTGCTATCTCAATTCTGTAACTATATGTATAATAAGCTGAACAGAAATTATCATGTTATCATTCTTTTTTTAGATTTTAAGAAAGCATTTGACACTATCTTTTGATAAAATTCTTCATTCTATGGAAAAAATTGGCATGTCAAAGCGAGGTATAGATTGGTTAACTGATTACTTGCATAACCGTAGAGTGACTGTTAGAGTAGGGGAAACTTTCAGTCGTCATGAAGTGGTTTGCTCTGGCGTTCCTCAGGGGTCTAATCTTGGACCCCTACTTTATCTGGTTTCGGTTATTTCAATGGTAGATGTTGTAAAAGAAACTAAAATATTCCAGTATGCTGATGACACAGTGATGGTGGCTAGTCATACTAGTTTTGACAAAGCAAAAAAATTCATGCAAAAAGACTTTGATCGTATGCAGAGATGGATGGGGATGTTTCACAGAGACAAGATTTCACAGAGACAAGTTGTGCTTTTAAACGATAGTAGTGTCATAGGGACAAGGTGTCGTAGAAGCAAGTAGTTCTAAAAGTGGCAGTGTCACAGAAGCAAGTTCTCACAGAGACAAGATGACAGTTTTAAAATTATATGCAGTTTCACTGGGACAAGATCTCATAGGAGCAAGTTTGCGTGGCGTGTTGCCTACATCTGAACTTGAAGGCATTTCATTTGTTTTAGTAAATTGAGTGCCTGCGGTATTTTATTTCTCCATGTTTGTTTTTTTTTTTTTTTTTTTTTTTTTTTGTTAAATCTATGAATATACTTAAACAGTGAAATATATATCAATATATATTTATCAAATGAGATGTAGGCACTGAATTAATTATTATCTGCAAAAAGCGAAAATTTAAGCTAGATGTAACAGCCTGTAGTCTTTGCTTTATACGACTAATTCACTAAGAAATAAAAGGTAATAAAAGATGAATAAATCATAATACGAACCTAATTTATTCTACAATAAGTACATCATCCATCGAAATAGTGAAAACTAACCAAAACTTTATTAGATTCATTGTCTACCTTTCTTATCTAGTCTATCTTTCTAAAAACTAATTGTAAACGCTGAGGACCGCTCATTATTTTCCCCATCCATAAAAAAATGGATTTGCTATAAATTTCTGATTAATTTGTTTTAGTCTGTGACATGCAGAATTCCATAGAGGTTTCAACCCCTGTAAAATTATGGGTGTCACGTGACTTTTTCTGTGTAAAATTTTATTCAGACGTTTCAGTCCTTGCCATATTTGCCTTGAGGGAGTAGCCCAATAATTTGTGTGGCTAAAAATTTGTCAAATTAAGTGTTAAATGTAAAATTCTCAGGTAGGACCACAGAGTATTTAACGTAGTGTTCCTAAAGACAATGTCTATTTTTAAGACATTGTAAAACCCCAAACTACGACTTCAAAACCAGCTGAATAGTGAGGTACAGGATGGCAGCCTAGTGAGGGGACAGCAATATTCCACACCGCCTTCTGTCAACTTAATTTGTCAAAGTGGTGAATATAAAAGTCATATAATTTATGAAATTCCATTTGTGCGTGCATTAAAAGTGTCATCGGAAAATATCCATCACTGAACGACCCCTAATTTAAATTACAACTGCACAGGCACGAATCGTCTTCCTCGTGGTCTAAAAAACACCCTTAGTGAGGTGAAATCACACAAACTTCATTAGATTTCAAATAGCTTACTACAAACAAGACTTCTTAAAATCTTAATAACCATAGATTCAATTTCCATTCCTATTTTTAATAAATTCCATCCAAATTCTAATTCTAGGTTCCATGCTTGGAACATATATACTCTTCTTGTGCCAATAAATTTTCAAGTATTATTTTTTACTTTATTCTGTGTTACACCCTGCTTGACGATTGCTCTGGTCCAACTTTTTATATCACTCATTTGTGAGTCAGGAGTTCAAATTGTTGAGCTTACCTGTTCAGGATTGAGCAAGGGTAGAAACAGTATTCTGTCCCTAGTGGATTTGAATGTATATCACACACAGTGGCGTTATTCAATAATAGCGGCCACTTCACAGGTGATACTGAATTATTGGCAGGCCCATGTTGGCCCGCCGGGACACCAGGACGTATCCCGGTGCGCCCTCCAGCCTGGAAAATTTGGCGCCCTCCTGTTCTGAAACTGACAGATTTTACAACGAGGCTTATCGACGTTATAGCCGAGCGGCCGGGTTGAGTGTTGCGACAGTAGGGCGTAGGCTACTACTGAATGGACTTGATTCTTCCAGTACCCGCGCGGGGCGCCCTTGGCTAGGATCTGGCCTATTTCAACCCAAAATTATTCGAATCCCAAGAATCTCTTCCTTCTTAAGCATTGAAGGTAATAGAATTATAACCAGATTGAGATCGTCTTCGACAAACAAAAACTGTTAAAAGCACTGAGAAACTGATATTTTGAACTCCATAGATCCAGACACCGCCAGGGGCGCACCCAGACGTTTGGTTTGGTAGGAGGGGGGCTTACCAGGTAAAAATATTTTGGAAGGGGAAAAGGGTAAAATTGAGATTTTTTGAGCTTTTTTACAAGGTTGTGGCTCGATAAAGTTCATTGAGGGGGTTCATTACTTGACTTTTTAAAGAGTATTAGCTATGGGGAATCAAAATGTGTCTTATTTGTACAGAGTGTTTCAAGGGTTCAAAATGATTCTGCCAGACTGCATAAGCATCTTCTCATGAAGATGAAAAAAATCAAATTAATGAAGGTCCGGAAACGCTTTGTTACAGAAATAAAGAGGGTGAAAGTTAGCAGCTATTCCATCAGAAAACTCTAAGCCCTTCATATAGGTGGTGTGAATTAAATTAATATTGGCTAAATGTGCTACAAGATCTACTATTATACATTTTGCAAAGTAATAAGACTTTTGCGTGAGTAATAAAGTGAACGTGAAATGCCAGTCTGAACACAAATCGAGATTACCTCATCTTTGAATTGGTGGGATATTTTGCAAAAATTTACAAAATGATCATGAAAACACGTTTTTTTATTGTCGGCTTAATCGGTGAACTAATTTAATTGGCAATGGACCAAATCTTTTTCAAATTCTCCTTCAAAGCTTGTGAAATCATTTTTTTTTTTAAATTAAATGTGAATGTACCTAATAGTTGAGAACCAGGGCTTAATTTCAGCCGGAGCACACCGGAGCGGAGATCCGGTACCTTTTAGACGCTTCGATTTATCTAAATCGATAATAGATCCATTTATTTTAAACCAGATCTGAACTAGCTGGAAATTATTGTTTTTTTTTATTTATTTTAGAATAAGTTTTTGAATTTTGTAGCTATGGTTTTCAAGTTTTCGTCAAAATCGTTTAAAAGACCTTATTTTTAAAAAACCTGAATCTTATTATTTTGTATATTATGTAATGTTAAATGTGCATTACTAACCATGCTCAAATGCGTTTAAAATGCACCAATTCAAGTGTAATTTTCATAACGCCACTGTGTGCGATGTACATTCAGATCCACTAGGGACAGGATACTGTTACTACCCTTGCCCAAGCCTGAACAGGTGAATTCAACGATTTGAACTCCTGACTCACAAATGAGTGATATAAAATAGTTGGACCAGAGCAATCGTCAAGCAGGGTGCAACACAGAATAATGTAAAAAATAATACTTGTAAATTTATTGACAGAAGAGTATTTATGTTCCAAGCATGGAACATAATTAGAATTCAGATGAAATTTATTGAAAATATGATTGGAAATTGAGTCCATGGTTATTACGATTTTAACAAGTCACATGACATCCATAATTTTTCAGGGGTTGAAACCTCTATAAAATTTTGCATGTCACGGATTGAACAAGCAAAATAATGTGAATAAATTTATAGCAAATCCATTTTTTATGGATGGGGAAAATAATGAACGGTCCTTAGAGTTTACAATTAGTTATTTAGAAAATAAACAATAATTTTAGCATAATTTGTTTGACAAAAATTGTCCGAAAGCCGGTTCATTTACAGCTGACAGATTACTGATAAGAAAGGTAAACAATGAATCTAATAAAGTTTTGGTTAGTTTTTACTATTTCGATGGATGATTGAATGCACAACATACCTATTTATTGTACTTATTGTACAATAAATCGGGTTTGAATTATGATTTATTTATCCAATTTGGTTCATTAATAATTTATTCAAAATTATTCTCAATTTATTTCTTGGTGAAATAGTCGTATGAAGCATAGACTAGGCTGCTATGTCTAGCTTAAATTTTCGCTTTTTGCAGATAAAAATTAATTCAGTGCCCACACATCATTTAGTAATAATGCGACCCCACAATATTCATTGCACTTATATAAATTTTGAATGCTTATTAACTCGTCGTTCAGAAGGTTATTTATTGCTCAGTTGAATTAGAGCTATAATTAAAAAGATGATTTCATCGTATTTTTCACATTCTAACTTTGCCTTATAGTTAAGTCAACATCCATCAGTAAAACCCCATCTACAGTATCAACAACAGCTACAACTCAACTGCCGAATATGCATAAAATTGAAAATTGCCCCCCTGCGTTCCCCACACAACCCGTTAGAAATTATTTTCTGTAATCTACAGTACGCGCCATATAGCTGTGCCCGCGTGTCCTTGAAATACCTTGTTGATGAAGTAAGGTTCGCGGGGTGATATCAATGCCTTTCTACATACGTCTGCTGTCTTCTTCATACGTCTGCTGTCAGTGCATTGCACTTATAACACTGCGTTCAGATTGCTTGCATTCGGGCTGTGATTCGGGTTTACTTTTCGGTCAAGTGTTTCTCCTCTTCGTTGTTATTCTAGTGGAATTCGTAAAAAAATGTATATTGCAACCTTAGAGTCCAACTTCATTCACTGAATTGAACAAACTAGATCAGTCAGTCTGCTGCAAAGGCGAAGACAAGTTGCTTTGTTGTATTGTTGGAAGTGCCTATAGGGAGCATAGATACGCGTATTTAGAATCTTTGCAAAATCTCACCAAACAGGTCTAGTCAGATGATTCTTTCACAGAAAATAAATTCAATTTATTCTCTACATTTCATACGCTCAATGTATATGAAAATTATTGAAGACAAAGAAGTTTCTCGATACATAACTTTTCAATGTCATGAAAATTTTGATTTGTAAATTTTCTGTATTAATTGTCTTGTGCTCGGAAAATCTTTGATTGAAATGGGATTTAATCGATGGTTACGGCATTCTCGAACTGTTTTTATTATATTACCAAAGTTTCATCGATTTCTAATGAATGGTTCAACAGTAGCTATGTTGGGAATGAAATGTGAACACATTTTTTGAATGAAGTCTGGTTTTTATTAAATTCCAAATATCTTTGTAATGAGTAGATTCTCGTTGAAAAGGCAAAGGACAAAAATGATGCACATCGGTTAGTTTAATAGAATGAACTTTGTTCTAAAACAATATTAGAACCTTTTGGAAAATGGTCAAATGTTTTCAGCGCGGGTAGTGTCGTACTCTCCTGGCCCTTTGCCGGCGGGCACAGCTACGTGGCGACTACTGTACATAATTCGTTGAGCTGAACAAAAACGTTCTTTGTCATTTTTCGATTCAAAGTACGGTTTAAGAGTTCGAAGTTTTGTTTCCCCTCAATTCCCCCCAAAATAAAAATTTCGTGGTTTAAAATTTTCTAGGTAGTTTTAGCAGATATTTGACCTGATACGATGGTCTAAAAGTCAAAAATACTTTGTCAGGAAAAATCTGAAAGTTGAATTTGGACTTTCAAAAAAAAATTATAAAATTTCTTACATGTGATATATGAAATAAGACCGCCTTGGTGCGCTGAGAAGAATGAGCCCGATTTAATTCTATGCGGATAGGGGTGATTTTACTAAAACGTTAGGGCGATTTTAAGCGTAAAATTTCTAAATAAAGGGCCAGCATATTAAAAATTTCAAAATTTTTTATATATACCGGTATATATATACGTCGTTTGGCTATTGTTCGAAGTATCTTCATACCAAATTTCAAGAAAATCGGTCAATCCGTTCGGTTTAAACTTCGGGACATACACACACACACACACACACACCAAATGCCAATCGCTCGTGTTGAATCAGGGAACTCGGTCCATCTCCATTTCTCGTATTGTATCCATAGACTAGAATTCATGGTGTTCAAGATAATTTTCAACATTTTTTCTAAAATGAATTGGATTATAAAAAATATATTGTGATGTTCTAGTTTATTATTGAATGAACTCCATATTAATTTTCAAATAATCATTTTATGTAACATCATCTAGTACAGTGATGGGCAAACTACGGCCCGCGAGCCAAGTGTGGCCCGCGAGCTGGTTTAATCCGGCCCGCAACATGCTTTTGAGTACACACTAAAATCTCGTTTGTATATATTAAAAAATAAATATAATATAATGCGAGATATATGTTTTGCGTTACTGAATTGAAAAATATATTATCGCTTCTGAGTTTGCATTGAGAGTTTAAAATGTGTTATTAATAAATTGGGGTAGGTAAAGCTTACAACGAAAAATCGACAGGGAAAAGTACTCAAATTTTAATTGAATTGAATTTCCGCTGTTGAATTATGATGAAGGAGTCATAATTGTCATAACAAGTTTCGCGCCTCTGTTCACTGTTGTCAGTGGATAAGTTGTCATTTATGTTTCAATACATGCTTGAAATTGGTCAAAAATTACAAACATAAACTGATTTCATTATTGATCATTCAATACTAAAATGCCCTCACATTGAAAATTATTAGTATTATTATTTTAATAAGAAAATGTTATATATTTTCAATTATAAGGATATATATATTATATTTATATTTTATATTTTCAATTATTAAGGATAATCATCATTGAGGTAAAAAATTTAAATTGATGACTGAAATGTAAACAAACGAGTTTAGTGATCAATTTTTTTTTGGCCCGCTCACATAATTTCTCATTTCAACTGGCCCTCTCCTTGAAAAGTTTGCCCATCCCTGATCTAGTATATTATCTATTAAATTCACAATATACCTAAGTCACTATCTATCTTTCACGCCCTATTGTTATACATCTCCCAATCCAACTCCCAATAACCAACTTGTTTTTCTCTCGTCTCCCTTGGCAATCATATGATTCTCGTTTCATTACAATATATTTCATTACATAGCAGAATTAAAATACCAAGTTTTGTAAAGTGAGAATTACATGACTCTCTCTGGAAAAGATCTAGTATAGCTATAATGGCCTTTTTCTGCCAGATAAATACTTTTTTGTTTAAAATGAGCAGTTACCCCACATTCTTATGTCATAACTTAAATGAGAATGAAAAAGACCATAGTAACTCATCATTAATACTTTAAAGCTGTCTGATGTCTTTAGTCGCTTAAGAAGGTAAGCTACTCTGACGAGATGTTTACATATTCAAAACAATTCATAGATTTATGAGATGTAGTCTAGAGTATTTAGACTATAGTCTAGACGACATTACAGAGACTCAACTGAACAAAAAATTCCATATTTCAACCTTTGGCTAAAAATTCGAAATACGTCTATTTCTGGCGTATTTGTGGTATATTTTATAAAAACCTTTCTTAGCACACGTCCAAAGCGTCAACTGACCATTTTTACCAAATTTAAACTTTTTTGGCCATAAGGTTTTCAAGAAATGGTGATGAATAAGTCATTTGGCTTTTTTATATTTTATTTTATATTAGATACATATTAACATTATACTTTCGATCTAAAGGTCTATTAAAATACAGCAGACATTCAATTTACTAAAACAAATTAAATGCCTTCAAGTTCAGATGTAGGCAACACGCCACGCGAACTTGCTCCTGTGAGAACTTGTCCCAATGAAACTGCATATAATTTTTAAACTGTCACCTTGTCTCTATGAGAACTTGCTTCTGTGACACTGCCACTTTTAGAACTACTTGCTTCTACGAAACCTTGTCCCTATGACACTACTATCGTTTAAAAGCAAAACTTGTCTCTGTGAAATCTTGTCTCTGTGACACGTATCCAGATGGATCCATGATAATGGACTCACACTTAATTTTAAGAAGACTACATGCATGCATGTGAGGCCTCCATTTAAACTTTCAGAGCCTTTAAATATTGTGATGCATTCTTTGAATTGTTTGCATACTAACATGCTTATGCTTGGTTCGTATTGTGATTGTGATGAGAACGTGAAGCAGGTTACAATTCAAAAATATCTTGGAGTATTTAATGATGATAGGTTAAAGTGGGGTCCTCACATTGATAGTGTTTGTAAGCGCCTCCGCTCCTGCTTGTTTGGTTTGTTCAACCTGCAGTATTCTGTTTCAAAGAAAACGATAATAGTCGTTTACAAAGCTTTAGCTGAGTCTGTTGTTAGATATGGTGTTAACGTCTGGGGAACTGCAAGTGCATACGAAATTGATAGAGTTAAAAGATTGCAGAACTCGTTACTAAAGATTATTCATTCAAAACAGGAAAGTTATCCAAAACCTAATTTATTTAAAAAGTATAATATTTACCTGTTAATGACTTATATAAATTCAACATTCTTATCAATAACTATTTCAATACCGATTTTAAAACTCCAAGTAGGGTTATGCATGAGCGTAGGCATGGTGCTGTTTATCGGCGCTATGTTGTGCCCGATTTCAATAATTATTATGGAAAAAATGAATTGAGAGTTGTGGTGCCTACTCTTTTCAATGAGTTGCCAGTTGATTTGATTGCTCTTGATAGGCTATCAATTGTTAAAAAAAAAGTTAAACTGGTCCTGATTGAGAAAATGAGTGATTGTGAATAATTTTGTTTTGCAGCCAAAGTTACAAGGAACTTTTTAATTTTTTCCATAGATTCTTATTGTTAATGCGGGGTTTACAACGGAGGACCGCGGGGGAACAATTACGAATTGAAAGTGTAAAAAATGCAATTTGTACGACTTACGACTTAAAAGATGCGATTCACGAACATAGCTGCACTCGAGTCCGCTCTCTTGCAGCAACTGACTTGGTTGAGTGGGGGTGGTACTGCCACCAACGTTGATGAGAGGAGGAGCGGGGTAGGGAAGAAAAGAGCAGGATTGCACAAACCAACAAAAGATAACTCAATCTCTACCATACCGCCCACATAAAACGAGGTATGAGTTTTAAAGTTTTTGAGGTTGTAACACATATACAAAAAACGAAGCGTTGATGAGCTTGTTGGCAATAGCGAAGCACAAAATTAATATGAACGTAGAACAGTAAATTAAACACGTAGAATGGAGCGCAAAATAAACAAAAATTAACAAAGAGTTCTCAGAAGGTGGCCAATTTAAACTATTGGCAATACTATCAGTCTATTAACAGGGCGAGTTAGGTGACCGCAGGCTGTGCGGATTAACGCTACTCTTATCACTTTGTCTTGGCCGGGGAATATTTTCTCAACTTTTCCAATAGGCCACAATGTGGGCGCGGTATTCAGGTTTTTGATGAGCACAATTTGACTCACTTTTATCGGTTCTATTGGTGTTTTCCACTTATTTCGTTGGATGAGTGTCTGTAGGTATTCTTTCCTCCATCGGTGCCAAAATGATTGAGTGGTGCGAGGGCTGACATGGAGGTGATCACGACGCATCTGATCGCAAATAAGAGTGCTTAGATGAGACGATTTTGGCAGCAACAACGGATGACGGCTATCATATGGAAGGCATGAATTACGGAGACGTCCGCCCACCCTGAGGAGACCAGAATGATCCATGAAAGGCGCCAGAGAAAGTACCTCTTGCGGTGGATTTTCTCCCTTGTTAAGAAGCTTCAGAGTGTCAGAGAATTAGAAGTTTGGATTCAACTTTATTATGCTCAGGAGTGCTGAGCGACATTCAGCAACAGACAGTAGAGGAGAAACGGTTGTCGGTTGTGATCTGCGGCTGCGAAGATTGTACTAATGTGCTTTCTTCAGCTTACATTTTTTTATGAATCTCAACACTAACACGAATATGCGAACTGCCTTGTAGATGTTGGAATATTTTTCAAAGCATTTAAGAGTGTGTGACTTTTCAAGTACTCTTAATTTGGTCGTTGAACTGTCTTGCTTCTGAATACAGTGATGCGGTATTACATAATTGGATGGATTTAAAGCTCTGGACATATGCTCTAATCCAATGTACTGACTCATGAAATCATGATACTGTTCGTGAACATTTTTATCTGATGCTAGACTTTTTTCAAGCGAAATATACTTTTTCATTGAAGAATTGCGGTTGTCACCTAACAATACATTTTGAGACTTGAACGGTAATGCGACTTCATAACGTCCTGAAGGCCAACGAGTTGTGGTTTCTGTGTATAAATTTTCACAGTAAGCATGAGATGGGTTTTCTTTCGCCTTGACGAACACCTCTTCGGTTTCCCAAAACTTTTGGAGTAACTGGTTGACGGGTTCAACGTACGTGAGAAGACTAGTAGCTGAATTAATTCTCAGGTCGGTTTCATTAGTGTTGACTTTTCCAATGATCACATAGCCGAAAACTGTACTCAAAGCTCCTGGAGAATTGGGGTACATTTTAGTGATTCCGTGAGATTGACCACACAAAGTTTGAAGGAAAGAATCAGCTCCTATGAGAAGATCAATTTTTTTTGAAATATGGAACTTTTCATCAGGTAATTTCAAATTCGCAAAATGTTCAAAGTCTTTAGCGTTTAATGACACTGTAGGCTGATTACATGTTATGATTGACAATACTGTTGCTTTCGTATTCAATCTGAAATGCGGCTGAAGCTGTGAAGAAATACGCAAATGAACTTCACCATAACAGTTTGTGGTTTTAGAACCAATACCAATGATTTTTCTATTTGAATAACTAGGTTTCAAATTTAATTTATTCACTAACTCTTTAGTGACAGCGGTTATTTGTGACGCTGAGTCTATTATAGCTCGCGCAACATGAGGCTTGTTGAATGAATAAAAAACTACGACATTAGCAGTACCAAGTAGACAAGAAGAAGAGTTTGACATAGATAAACTTGATGTATTACATGCAAACGTGACATTTTCCTTCTGAGAATGCAAGTTATTTGAATGCTCTGGGTTGAGCGACTTAAAATGTTCAACTGAGTTGAACGACTTATTTTTTGTATGCAACAATGTATGATGCTTACTAGAGTTGCATGATTTACAAGTTTTTTGCGACTTGCAGTGATTACGATTATGCGTTCCAAAACATTGAAAACATAGATTCTTTTGTCTGACAAGATTGTATCTCTCATCAACAGACAACTTGACAAATTCTTCACATGAATAAATATTATGATCCGCAGATCCACACACAATACATTGAAGCGGTTTTGACTTGGCATACTGATTAGCATTGACATTTGTTTGAGATGAAGATCGATTACTGGTAACTAGCGAAAATCTCTTAGCGAATTTATTTTCATTTGAATGAATAGGCTTGGACTCATTTTTAATGGTTGGCTGTACTGTAGTAGACGGATTCACCAGTTCGTACGTTCGAGATTTACAATTTAGGAACTTCAATAAATCTTGGTAAGTAGGAGTACTATCAGTAGCTTTATTTTCAAAATCAAGGCGGGTTCTTGTGTCTAAATGCTTCAAACACAAAGATAACAGAATGAAATCACACAAATCAGGTAGCTTTTGTGCTTTGAGAGCGGATATACAGTTTGAATGAATGTCAATAAATGCTTTTAATGACGAGTAATCAGACTTAGTAATTGGTTTAAATTCAAGGAGTTGATCAACATAATAGGAGCATAATCTCCTTGGATTAGAATATCTATCACACAACTGGGTGTACGCGATGTGATAATTTTCATTAGATAGAGGTTTATTAGTTTACTGATTTTCGTTATATGATGGATAGCAATGATTTAATTTGAATTTGGAATGAACTATATAACTTTTCCTATAGATTTTTATCAACTTATTCTGACTTAGCAATTACTGTACTGACATAAGTTATATTGATTATATATAATTTTATTAGTTGATTATTGCTGTTTTTGCTATGATATGGATTAACTCGACTCCTCCAGTCAAACCTTCTTGTGAAGGTTTTGGAGTAACATTCGTTCCTGTATAATGTATTGTTTTTCTAGTTTAAAAAAAGGAAAATTTGCATTTTGTATTGTCTTTTTTTGAAATTAATAAACTCCCTTCTTCTGGGGGTACCAGGACGAGGGAAAGGAAAAGGACTATTACTATTATCATTATTATTACTATTACCATTACTATTACTATTATTATTATTATTATTATTATTAATTATTATTATTATTATTAATTATTATTATTAATTATTATTATTATTATTATTATTATTATTATTATTATTATTATTATTATTATTATTATTATTATTATTATTATTATTATTATTACTATTATTATTATTATTATTATTATTATTATTATTATTATTATTATTATTATTATAAGTATCATTATTATTATTCTTATACAGTTACCAGGCGGTCTCTAGGTTTGGAGGTGGTTTTAGCCAATAGTTCATGCTCATGTACATGTCAAAATGGCAAAACGCCTTAATAAAAGAAAAAAAAATCATTATTATTATTATTATTATTATTATTATTATTATTATTATTATTATTATTAAAAGAACCAACAAGAGAAGAATTATATGGTGATCACATAACATCGACATGTATAGACCACATTAACACAAGAATAAATCCAAACCGAATAAAAACACTAATAATCAAAACAAACATAGCAGATCACTACATGGTTGGATTCAATGTGCAAAATTCCAAAGAGAAGAAAATGATTGAGGAAAAAACAAGCATAATCTCTGATAGAATAGTAAGGAATATGTTTAGGAATACAAATTGGAATGACCACCTAAATTCAAATAATCCAACACAAATCTATGATTCAATAGTCGAAAAATTCAATAAAATTTATGAAAAAGCAACCATAACAGTCCGCAAAAAAGATACAAACAAAACCAACCTTGGATCACAGAAAACATTAAAAACAACATAAATTTGAAAGATAGACTATGGAATAGGCTGAGAAGACAACCTGATAATAACCTACTGAAGAATGAATATAAAAAACAGACAAATGACCTAACTAATATAATACGGAGAGAGAAGCGTAAATACTACTACAATAAGGTAAGTTTGCATATGGGAGATGCTAAAAAGACATGGAATACAATCAATGAGATACTAAATGTGAAAAAGAAATCAATACAAACAGTCATAATGGAAAATTTCAAAGTGGAAAAAGAAGATGAAATAAGTGAGCTATGTGAGGATTTCAATGAACATTTTAAAACCAAAATAGAAGAAATGAATAAAAGCATATCAGAAAATGAACTTTACATACCATTAATAGAAACTAATGAACACAATATAAGAAAGGAACCGAGCACAATGATAAAGACAATAGAAATAAATACATTAAAGAGAATAGTGAACAAGCTAAATACAACATCTTCGCCTGGCATTGACAACATAACCTATACATATAAAAGACAACTTTGAAAATTTAGAAAAAATTCTATTACACTTATATAATACAATAATAAAAACAGGGAAAATACCAACAAAAATGAAGAAAACACTTCTCAAACCAATTTATAAAAATGGACTGAAAAAAGATATTCAAAATTATAGACCAATAGGTGCAATATCGATTATAATGAAATTATTAGAATTCATAATTCATGAACAACTGATGAATTACTCCATGCAAAATGATTTATTAAATAGAAACCAATATGGCTTTGTACCTGGGAAATCAACAACCCTATTACTTGAGAAAGTTTCCTATGCAATTAACAAAGAAATAGATAAGAGAAACACAACCTTTGCAGTATTATTAGATCTGAGCAAAGCGTTTGATACGATTCAACACAAAATCCTCATTAAAAAACTGGGTAAACTGGGATTATCAGGAATGGATTTGGAAATCATCAAGAACTATTTTGCAGACAGGGAAATAATAGTTAGAATTGGAAATAGTAATAGTAACCCAAAGCCTCAGAAATTTGGTGTAATTCAGGGATCACCTTTATCACCATTGCTCTTCAATCTATATATCAGTGATCTGAAACACTGTGATTTCAAAGGAAAAGTACATAACTATGCAGATGATACCATAATACTATATTCAAACAGAATCTTATCAGTAGCAGCCGAAAATGTGCAAAAAGATGTGAATACAATAACAAAATATTTTTATAATAATTACATCCATATAAACAGCTCAAAAACCAATACAATTGTCTTCCATAACCCAAAACAAAATATAAACATCCTTGATCCAAATAATAGAATAGTTAGTCACAATTACAAATGTTTCATTTCACCCAACACATGCAATTGCAAAAAAATAAAACACTCAAACACAGTGAAATATCTGGGGATGCACTTGGATTCAAATATGAAATGGCACACACACTCCCAAATGCTGACAAAAAAACTGAGGAGTATAGCACATAGATGCTATCAACTAAGAGAAACACTACCACCGAAAACGAAACGAGCTGTGTACTTCAGTCTAGTTGAGTCACAAATAAGATATGGAATAACAGTTTACGGCCATGCACCAAACTACATATCAAATCCAATAGCACAACAACTAATAAACAGAATAAGAGGAAATTTTTTCCACGGAATAGATACAAACACATTAAATATACTCAATTTTAGAAACTTATTCAAATATACAATATTGCTAAGACACTATTTTGAAGACGAATACAGACGGACAAATGAAAACAGATACAACACCAGAAATATACAATACATAATACCAGGATACTACACAGAAATAGGAAAAGCAGTTCCAGAATATTTCATACCACACACCCTAAACAGCATTCCATATCACCTAAGAAACTTAAATACATACACTGAAATAAAAAGAGAAATAAAAACCTATTATATCTCAAACCAATTAATGCAAAAGAGAATAGTTAGTCACAATTACAAATGTTTCATTTCACCCAACACATGCAATTGCAAAAAAATAAAATTGTGCAGCAAGGCCAGACAAAATTAAATATTAACTCAATCTACTCACATATTGAAAGCAAAACAATAAAATATATCAATCACCACATAACATTAACACAAAATAGCTTAAACAATTTAATTAACAACACCCTAATATAAGCTAAATTTAGCTTCATGGGGTAGCCACTGTAAAATCGAAATGGAATTCTTCCAATAATATCTCACTTTATTAATGATTATGAAATGAATTAATGATATAGGAATTGCAAAATATATCAATTTTATTGTAATTTGAGATTGTGAATTAATAAAAAAAAAATAAAAAAATTATTATTATTATTATTATTACTATTATTATTATTATTATTATTATTATTAATTATTATTATTTATTATTATTATTACTATTATTATTATTATTGTATTATTACTATTACTATTACTATTATTAATTATTATTATTATTATTAATTATTATTATTATTATTATTATTATTATTATTATTATTATTATTATTATTATTATTATTATTGAACATTGAACAAGTAGATATTAGATTTGATTGAGGCGTTTGAATTGTTGAGTTGATGTTTTCTTTTGTTGGTCTGTGGAGAAAAACTATTATTGTATTGTTATTGTTATATTATGTGTAACCTACAAAAATGTAATGATTGTCGTATGAACCAATGTAGTAGAAATAATAAGTGTTAAAAACATCTCCAAAAAGCTTTCATTAGCTTCGGAGAATTATTTAAGACTGATAAAATCTTTATTTTGTAAAAATTTGAGGAAAATAAATTGAAATTGAAATTGAAAAAAAAAATTGAAATTGAATTATTATTATTATTACTATTATTATTACTTTTATTATTACTATTATTATCACTATTATTTTTGGCCAGAAGATGTGAAGGGCCAGACAGATCTAAACTCTGCTACAAATGTGGTAGTGAAGAACATAAGTTTAGGAATTGCAACAATCCTCCATCTTGCTTTCTATGTAAACAGAATGGAATGGAGGGACAGGAAATAGTGCATGTTGCTGGTAGGGCAGGATGCAAATGTTTCATGGAGGCATTGGAGGAGGCCAAGAGACAAAATAATAAGGTAGTATAATGAAGATATTACAGGCAAATATTCACAGAAGTTGGCTGGCAGATAATCTGCTCAAGCAGCTTGCAAAAGAGAAAGAGGTGGACATTGCTCTTATAAGTGAGCAGTACAAAGATTATGATAATCCATTCTGGTATAAAGACTTGTTGGGGACAGCTGCAATCTGGGTATTGAACCCAGGACTCACAATTCAGAGACATGGGGCTGGTGATGGGTTTGTATGGATTAGTTGTGGAGAAGTTACGTTCTATAGCTGCTATTTTACTCCTAATATTCCAGCAGCCAGCTTCTACATTGCCATTGATGCTCTAGAGGATGCAGTGATGGTCAATCCAAATAATACAATTGTGGCAGGGGACTTCAATGCTAGGGCTGTTGAATGGGGTATGTTTCAGACCAATGCTAGGGGAAAGTACATACTTGATATGGCAGCAAGGACTGGATTGGTAGTATTGAACACAGGAAATACAAGCACATATAGACGTCCAGGATATCAAGAAACGATTCCAGATATTTCCTTAGCAACAGATGATCTTGCTGCATTTATCAACAACTGGAGGGTAATTGAAGACTATACAGCAAGTGATCATCAATTTATAACATTCAAGATAGGACAGCACACAATTGAGCAAAGGGATAACTCTCAAGGGCCAAAGAGATATAACCTCAGTAGGATTGACCTTGATAAATTCAGGCAGAGGTTGAGCTCAGAAGTTGAAATGCTTGAAGATTATGAAGTTGAAAACTCCATTGAAGCAGAAGAACTAGTTGATGCAACAATGCAGCTAATCACATCTGCATGTGACTCATCAATGCCTCAAAAAAGGCCTGGGAGGAAAAAGCAGCCTGTTTATTGGTGGACAGCTGAAATAGCTGGTCTGCGTCAGAGTTGCCTCAAGCTACGGCTGGGGGCTGCCTTGGGGGCTGGGTTATAAACTTGTAACTAAGCAGCTTGGAGCAATGCGTCCTCCTACTCCTCTAGATGAATGTAGAGCAAGGCAAGTGATTGGCACATTATTCCCACAACATTCTGTGCGTGAAGAGGAGGACTTTGGTGAAGAGGCAGAAGTCACTTTATTCACACCAGATGAAGTGCAGGGGGCAGTATCAACAATGAAGCAAGGGAAAGCCTCAGGACCTGATGGTTTGCCTGCAGAGGTACTGAGACTAGTGAATGAATACATACCTGGACTGCTGCAGAATGTTTATAATGCATGCCTGAAGACTGGACATTTCAGCCCTAGATGGAAGAAAGCTCGCCTGGTATTGATCCCAAAGACCAAAGGAGAATCAGGTGTGCCATCCTCATTTAGACCTTTGTGCATGCTGGACACAACTGGGAAAGGCATGGAGAGATTGGTTAGAAAAAGACTCCATAAATCATTAGAGGAAGCAGGAGGATTAGCACCTAACCAGTTTGGATTCAGACTAGGGCGATCAACAATTGATGCAGTCCATGAGGTGTGCAAAGCAGTGCAAGAGGCAGAAAGCTATAACCACTTCTCCAAAAGGATGGTGCTGCTTGTAACACTAGACATCAAGAATGCATTTAATTCTGTGAGGTGGAGAGACATGCTTTGGGAACTGAAAAATACTTTTAGGTTACCTAAGTACCTGCTGAGGTTAATTGACTCCTACCTGAGAGATAGATCCCTCATTTATAAGACTACAAATGGGTGGATCAGTGTTGATGTCACATCAGGGGTGGCTCAGGGTTCAATCCTTGGCCCTGATCTATGGAATATCTTCTATGATGGACTGCTACGTCTGGAAATGCCAGAAGAGACAACACTAGTTGGGTATGCAGATGATGTTGCACTGCTTATTGCATCTCGCAGTTCTGAACATGCTCAACTTGAACTAAATCAAGCAATGAGGAGAATATCAACCTGGCTTGAATGTCATGGGTTGTCTCTTGCCCTCAGTAAGACTGAGATTGTGGTCCTAACAAAGAAAAGAGTAAACACTCATCTCTCTTTTCAGATGAACAGTGTGACTGTTGAGTCAAAGCAAAGGGCAAAGTATTTGGGACTTATGATTGACACTAAAATGAGCTTCTCAGAGCATATAACAGGGGTAATCACTAAAGCTGCAAAGGCTGTCACAGCTCTCAGTGGTCTAATGGCTAATGTTGGAGGCCCAAGAGCCAGCAGAAGACGATTGTTGATGTCAACAGTGAACTCTGTTTTGCTTTATGGAGCAGAGGTGTGGGCACCTGCTCTCAGATGGGAGTACAATAGGAAAAGACTTCTGCAGGTCCAGAGAAGAGCAGCACTGAGAGTTGCATCAGCATATCGCACTGTGTCAGAGCCTGCTATTATGCTGGTTGCAGGGGTCATCCCAATCACCCTTCTAGCACAGGAGCGATATAATATATATCAAAAATGTAAAGCTGGAGAAAGGAAAGAAGATATTGCAAGAGTTGAAAGGAACAGAACTTTCCAAGCATGGCAGAACGACTGGACTCTTGAAGCACGTGGACAATGGACATCAAGGCTGATACCCAGAGTCAAGCAGTGGGTAAACCGGCCTCATGGAGAAGTGGGGTACTTTGTGACACAGTTCCTGACTGGTCATGGATATTTCCGATCTTTTCTCCATCAGTTGGGCAAAGCAGATACACCTGAATGTCTTTACTGTCCTAAAAGTAGAGATGATGTTGAACACACCTTCTTTCTGTGTAGCAGGTGGGAAGAACTAAGAGAAAGAGTGCAGGCAGAACTGGGTTGGTTATCCCCAGAAAACGTTGTTTCTGTTATGCTCCAAGGCAAGCAGCAATGGGTGAAGATGGCTAACTATATAATCACCATACTACAGACAAAGAAGAGAGATCTTGTTGCAGCAGGGTAGCTTGAATAAGCTAAAGGAATGAGAGGCCGTTCTGAAGTAATGTGATAAACAGTTCCAGGCGGTCTCTAGGTTTGGAGGTGGTTTTAGCCAATAGTTCATGCTCATGTACATGTCAAATGGCAAAACGCCTTAATAAAAGAAAAAAAAAAAAAAAAAAAAAAAATTATCACTATTATTATTACTATTATTATTATTATTATTATTATTATTATTATTATTATTATTATTATTATCATTCAATTGTTTTTATTACAATCATTATTCTTTTGTTATAATTTTCAAATGCAATAAATGTTTGTTATGAATAATACCATGAACCATCATCACCTAACCTTACTTCCTGATCTATGATAATACTATGTGGTTGGTGTATTTATGGTGATCTCATTTTCCTTCACCGATCATAGGTAGTTTTGTAAATATTGTAACAATAGCAGATTGTGGACGTTTACCAAAACAGGTTTGATAGATAAAGATAGTCAACAGAGAAGGATCGAGTGATTTGTCTCTAGAGGGGCAAGTGGCCTGTTGGTAGAGTGGGGGATGAGTGAGACTGAATTGCGAGCTTCACTACACTCAGCGCTACGAGTGTCGAACTCCTGAACTATTTTTCTTGAACGCCAACGTCCACAGGCATTCAATCACCCTTAATGATATAATGACAGGTATAATATAGGAAGGTATGTGAAAAAATGTCACTCCATTAGAAAATCAACTATTTTTTCGAGTAAAGATTGAGTAATCCTTGTCAACAAAAGTCATTGTCACAGAATGCTTCTACTCATAATTAACATTTCAGAGTTAGATCAAATGAGAAATGACATTTCTATAATTTATCCATCTCAAGAATGAGCAATTCATATTATGAAGAAACAGGCTGGTGATGTAACGCGTGCCGTACTGGTAATAGCAAAAACCGGCTAATCAAGTGCTCACCACTTGGGGAGTCATCCCTGCGCCGCCATATTTGTAGTGGATGAGCGCCTTACAAGTGGCTTCACCTCGGCGACAAGAAGCCCCTTCTATTGGTCTTATGTGTTCGCTGGTTGAAACCTTCAATTTTAATAGGTTCAACACTCTTATTTTCTTTTGATTAGACGTGAGGTGCAAGTTTGAAAAATACAGTTTATTTTCTTTCAATCTTTCCTCTCTAGTTTAAGAGAAATTTCATAGGCTACTAGAAGTACGTGTGGTACTTTCTTCCTGAATATCTCGTTTGTTCATCTGATGTTTTAACTTTTTTGAACACTCTTTATCTTGATCATATTCATTCATTTATCATTGAAGTCTTTTAGTTACCATAGTTATTACCACTATTTTTTTTTTTTTTTTTTTTTTTGAGGGTGAAGCCCACATAGGTCTGAGACCTGTGCGTGGGTAATGAGTTGGATGATGATGATTGATGAGTTGGACCTACAGTTTTAGGTGGGTTCCGAACCACTGGGAAGTGATTTTACAGCAGAGAACAGTGTCTTTTTTGCTGGCCAATCTAATCGGTCACCGTTATGAACAGGACCTACAAGAACGCAGCTTATCTCTCTGATTGAACAGATACCTGCTACGGCTCGCGGCTATCACTTCCCATATTAAAGTATAAGCGTGAAGACTTACCCGGTACCCTCGAAAACTCATATTCTGTGCATTTTTTAAGAGGCTCAATGGCTCCTTTTACAATAAGATTTCAGGATTTATGTTAGGGCTCAATGGTTTCCATATGAATAGAGCCGGATACCGTCCGATATGAAATTTCCATCAACTCAATAAGTTTTCCATTATATTAGCTTGTGAGCTTAGCTGCATCTTGTAAGATACTGCTCTTCAAAACTAGATCCTTCCTATTCTCTCATATTGGGTCATACTTCTTTCTCTTGTTGACGGGTCTCAGCTCATAGATTTTAGACAATTTTTTGAATCTTCGTAGCAATAATAGGGTAAGATTGTGTACAAAAATGAAGTTCGACAACGATATTCAAATGTCTAAAAAAGATACAGCAATTTTTGTCCATCAAAAAATAAAGTTATGAATGCACGAGCGTGAAGCTGGCCCCACCTCATTGAGCACAAGACTTGAAACCTATACCAACATTTTGTGCATATTTTGTGCTTTCAGAATATACAAAGGAAATATTTTGTACTCAACTGGAAGTATGACTTTTAAGCAATTCCTTTTTGGCGGGCCAGCTTCACGCTCAGCCCGCCACCATAAGCAATTAGATTTTAAACAGTGTCAATACTTAGCGCATAATTTGTGCTTTCAGAATATAACACTTTCATATTTTGTGCTTATCAAATAAACGCTGAAAAAAATAAATAGTTCAACTTTTTTGGCGGGCCAGCTTCACGCTCAGCCCGCCACCACTGACGATTTAATTTTGAAAAGTGTCAATATATAGCGCATAATTTGTGCTTTCAGAATATACCACTTTTGTATTTTGTGCTTGTCAATTGAGCTAATGAAAAAAATAAATAGTGCTGAGGGCTAAGCGTGAAGCTGGCCCGCCGCCACTGACGATTTAAATTATGTTCAGAAATTTATTCTATTAAACAAATCAACACATAAACATTATACACAGAGTATGAGCATGTCATCATATTATTTAGAAGCCAACAAAACTTGCCAAGGCCGTTCATTTACACAATCATTTATATCGTCATCATAAACCACTGGAGTTGTCACTAGCCGAGTTGATAAGAAGCTGGTTTTCTAATCAAAAGGTCCATGGATCGAATCCCACTTCCACTGAAATATTATTGCTCAGACCACTCCCGTGTTTTCGGAGGACACGTTAAGCCGTCGGTCCCGGGCCCGGCCATTGAAAACTCTGACACCAGACCTGAACCAGCCGGGGGCCTATTCCATAACAAAGTACAAATTACAAATACAAACTACAAGTAAAACTCCCATAAGGTTTTGCAAGAAGGTACAAAATACAACTAATACTATTAGTTTGTACTTTGTTATGGAATGGGCCCCAGGTCACACGATATTTAATTTATTTATCATAAACTGCTGTCATATCAATTGTCTTGCAATATTCTATAAAGTATTTATTTCGTTATTCGTTAAAATTAATTTTTCATGAAATTTAATAAAAAATTATGTTTTACACTTTATGTTATACACTATATATAGTGTTATTTATGTTATACACTTTATAAAGTAAATAAAGAGAGTACTGAATCTTGAAGTTAGATCAGATCCAATATTAGAACCAAATATTTCACTGTGTAATGCCGATTAGCAGTCTAGCAAAGTCCAACCAACATTATTTTGCCATACAGCCGCCATCAATTTTATCCCAGTACCGTAAATATATTTTATATTTCATTTAGTTTCTGTTTGAGAATAACTTAATTAACAATAATTGTTATAACATATAATAATTATTAATGATTTATTATGAATTATTAATGATTGCTATTTTATTCTTTAATTTTACTTTAAAAATATTGCGGGCTGACACATTTCAATGGGTTTCAACAAAAAGACGTCTGTCGGGTAGTATTATTATATAGTATTATAGTGTTATTATATTATTATTATTATAATTTTCAACATTCCATCATATCTTATGAGAAACATATTTTCAATTATTCTTCATACTTTCTTCCTTCAATGACATTTTGAGTTATTCCACATGAAAAAAAAAACAAAACTCAATGTTGTCACAACGAAATTTATTATAAATAACCAGATACTGTATCTGACGTTGAACTCACAGTAAAAGAACAGAGTAGCTTCATTATTATAGTCTACACAGAAGATACTAATGACTGACAAAATAGGAGCCTCTAATATTAAACTGGTTAATATGGTTTGATGCATTCCTGAAACGGAATGAATTTTCCATTCAAATTCAGGAACTGAATATTTTCTTCCACCTTGAACTTGGTAGTTATTGATAATGAGATATTCGATATGTTCAGTATCCTCATTTTTATTCATCCAGGCTGTAACTTGTTCATGCATTCTACATTTGAAGCTTCTATCAATCTGACGTTTATAGCAAGCATCACAATCACCTTATTATAGATTATATACCCCACTCCGATTGCAGATAGATCCTTCGCCAATACAAATTAATTATTGAAGAAGAAATTAAAATTTCAGTTTCACTTTCTTTTTTTTCTCAGATGGGAAAAATGATGCTTTCTGGGTAGTAACGTGAATAATAATGATGTTCCAATACCAAACAATCATCGTATTTTTCAGGGACCTTTATGTAGCGGAACGAAAGCTAAGAAATCATTAGCTGGTCTTCATCTGATTGTGGAACCTATCATCGAGCAAGAACGGGTCCACAGCGACAAACCAGAGTACGGTGTCCAAGAAACTCTGATGTGTACTCTGAACAATTTACCCCGAAAAATATCATTCAAAAATAAGTTATTTAATCTACGGGGTGTAGTTAGTTTCACACCTGCTGAACGCGACGCCAATGTAGGCTACTACAGAGCATTTTGTTTACGAAAAGACTTTTCATGGGAGATCTATGACGATCTGAGAGAAAAGTCTGGCTTAATTGACGGTAGCGTAGATGTAAATATAAGCGTTATCATATTTACAATTTAAGGTTGTGGTGTACCTCAACCTTATAATGCAAAATGTAAATTATTTAGTAGTATACAAATCATTACTTAGAAGTAAGAAGGGTTCATTTTGTCATTAGTATTCTTAGGCATATAACTTACTACAACCAAACATTTTAATAACTATTTTTGTTTTTAGAGTTTGATGAACATTTCGTTTTACTTGTGTGTTTCACAGAATCTTCTTTAGTCGAAAACTACTTGTATTCAATAACCATATGCATAACCGTATCCACTTTTAAGTAATCTACACCCCCCCCCCCCCCGGAAATTTTTTGAAAATTGAGCACTTTAAAGAAGCATTTTGAGCAGGCCAGTTGTGGCTATATAGGCCTTCTAGGCCTATATACGTGAAATTTCCCATGAAAAATCCTTATAGGATTTCACCGTGCAATAAGAAATAATTTTTCCAAATTCGAAATGTTAGGGGTGTTTTGAAGTTGTTAAAGTTTCGTATATGGTGAAGTACGGGTACATGGCTAACTAACTATGCTTATTTAACATTGAACTCTCTGCCAGCCCACTGGGTATTTACCCGATCCAAATCATCAGTGTTTAGAAGGGTAGTCTGAGGCTTATGTTTGGAAGCATTGCAATATTTTCCAATCAAAGGAATAGTTTCCAGGAGATGACAATTTTCGTAAAATTTGTTAGTGAGGTTTGACTGAGCAATTAAAATTAAGTTGAAAGTGCATATTGACTTTTTGAATAAGTCATCTCACTTAGATTGATGGGGTTCATATAATTCATATTTTTTTTTTTTGAGGATGAAGCCCACATAGGTCTAAAGATAAGATAACGGAACGCACAACTCGGTTTTTAAAAAGATTTATTTAATGAAAAACAAACATACATAGTGGCTAGCTAACGGATAGTAAAAGAATGACCAGAGAAATAATCGAACAGCGGTTTAAATACTAGTACATACTGCTTAGTCTACAGTTCCTAAATCTATTGTCTTTTATATATATAACTCCTCCCCCCTCAAGATGAAGGTGTCCTCACCTTCATAAGGGTAGTTGAGGTGTGAGAAAGATTTCTGAAGTATCTAAGTGATTTTTAACTTTATCTGATTTCTGTTCTTGAATTGCTAAATTGTTATTGAATACATGATAATGAAAAACAACATATAATATAATAAGTATCAAGCAGATCATTAATATATAAACTACATATTCGGATAATTTTCTGTTAACTACAAAATCTTCAAGAATCGTTAGTGGCTCTAAATTAGTATTTGCTCTATTTATTTCATCAAAAGTCAAATTAGTGATTATTTTATTTATATATGTCGGTACTTCAGTTGGATACATAATATTACTCTCCCAGAATGTATATGGTTTACTAAAATTGAACAATTTTTCATCTTTTTCAAGTGCTAATAGTTGAGTTGATTTTGGGTATGTTACAATATTTCTCGAACCTTGAACTATTGAACTCGTGCTAATGTTAAACATTAAATATTGATTTATAATAGGAATGTACTTAATAAAAGATTCATACCCTTTAATAACTAAAGTTCTACAACTACATATTTTCTTATCACTAACCAATTCCTCTATACATTTGTTAACTACCTTTGTTGCATTTCTACAATAATATTTATTATTTAATAACTGGCAATCGCCTTGATACAATTCTTGACCTCTAATAACTAATGATGGATTAACATGTATTGTAATTATTTCATTATCTGTTTTTACAGGATAAGACAGCATAAAAAGTGTTTCGTACAAATTAGATTCAATCGGTAATTCAATAAAATAAGAAATAAAATCGTTATGAATGGAACAATGAACATTTCCTAATTCCCATAGTACGTTAGGCTCATCGGATATCAATTGTAATTTAATAGCCTTGATGACACGTGTCATTTCGTCAAAAGTGAGAATGCTTGAATGTATTATGTTAAGTTTACAAAATTCCAGACTAGTTTCTATGTCATCTATTCTATTGTGAATAAGTGTTAGAGTGTCAAACAAAATATGATGCTGCTCATTTAGCTCTACTGAATCAAATTTACTGCTTACGGAATTAAAATAATTGTTAAGCTTCAAATTATTAGCATGAATTACATCGATTCCATTGTTAAAGCGACTAATTAAATTTTTGTTGATTGAAACCTGATTCTTAAGATCGTGTTCTAAATTAATTTCGTTTGAATGTACTTTTTGCAAAATCTCATCATATTTGGCTTTGTCGTCAGCATCCATATTTCCTGTTAACCAAGAAATAGCGGAACCTAATCCATTAATAAGACCTCTCTTTACTCTTAATTTATTCACCAAAATGTGATCGAATTTCATTGTAACTTGATCTAAATGTAATTGAAGTAACTTAGTTTTTGTTGTATCTTTTTCTCTTCTATTTAACAATTGTACTGAATTTCTAAGTTTGGAAAGTTCGTCATGTAGAGTTGTTATATTAATGTTATGCACGTAAGTGTAGGTTCCGTTGATAATGAAGGCGTCCTGAATTTTTATGGGTATGACTCCTGCCGTTCGTGTGAGGTCAGTCGTCTTGAATGCGTCTACTGGGGCCAGGTTGAGGGCTGCCAGGCTGATTATCAGGACGGCGAGGTCTGCCAGGTTGAGATTTGTCTGGTTTCGGATCTTTGGATGGTTTCTTCTTCGTTGGAGGTGTCCTTTCATCTTGATTGTCGAAGGATGATCTCTCTGTTGACGGAAGGACTTACACCAGTAGGGTCCTGATCCGGGTCTTCTTCTTCGTCCGACGCTGGGCTGCGGAAAGTTCTGCAGGCGTCGAATCGGGAAATGTCACGTCCGCTTGCCAGGATGTAGTTAGAGTTGAGCTGGTCCGGGTAGGGTTTAAAGTTGAACCACAGATGAAGAGTTAACACTCACGTTTTTCGGCACTCGAGAACATTGGTCGCGAAAAAGTTAATTGAACTTTTACCGAAAAAACTTCTGTAGTCCCTGTGCACGGGCGCCAGATAAGATAACGGAACGCACAACTCGGTTTTTAAAAAGATTTATTTAATGAAAAACAAACATACATAGTGGCTAGCTAACGGATAGTAAAAGAATGACCAGAGAAATAATCGAACAGCGGTTTAAATACTAGTACATACTGCTTAGTCTACAGTTCCTAAATCTATTGTCTTTTATATATATAACTTAAGACCTGTGCGTGGGTAATAAGTTGGATGATGGTGATTTATGAGTTGGACCTACAGTTTTAGGTGGGCTCCGAACCACCAGGAAGTGATTTTCAGCAGAGAACAGTGTCTTTTTTGCTGGCCAATCTAATCGGTCACCGTTACAAACAGGACCTACGAGAACGCAGCTTATCTATCTGATTGAACAGATACCTGCTACGGCTCGCGGCTATCACTTCCCCCATATTCATGGACATAAATGTATTTACATATTCTAGTACATTCCAATGCACTAGAGATAACAAATTTTTGTTGGTTATGCTGGCAATGGTTTTCTAATTGCGGCAACAATTTAAAGGACATTCCTATTCTATAGGTTGATTAAGTTTAAAGTATGGTTCTGTAGTTATGATCACTGTGTTTAATATTATGTAACAACTTACTTATCAATATATTTTCTGATAACTTTAAAATCAAACAGCAGACAATAGTACGTACCTAATAACAAGGCTTCTGCGTTCCGACAATAATTCCAACTACAAATCAGATGTCACTCCATTGACGTCGGTCCAAGATGTCGGTCATTTTATGCCGCCAAGCTGTCGGTAAAGAGCGAACGCTGGAGTACTCTGAATAGGTGTAACTTTACAGTCGTGATTTTAAAACTTGCACGACCATGCAACCTGGGGTTAGACCCGGCGTGAGCCGAGCATGAGAATTAATAAGTTCCGAGAAAAATGCAAGGTTTTCTATAAGAATCTCCTTATTTTATATTTTCTCAATATATAATTTACATACGTACAGACAAACGCTTTGAGCTGCAGTGCTTCATTAAATCAGAGCTAAGAACTCGCAACGCTCATTCAATAAGAAATATTTTGCATTTATTTTGTAGACTACTATTTATAATTGTATTGAATTGCATTTGTAAACTACTATTTAGATGTTGGTATATGTTCGAAATTTCATGTATGAAATTGTCATGGATCATCTACGAGATTTTTATTTCCATGTCATGTGAATATTGTAACATACAGTTATCAGAAATAGAATTTGTCAGATGAAAGATTGAAAGATTGATTAGTGTGTAATGATTTCACACCAGAAGAGCTGGGAGTGTGTTTGCCTGTTATTGGGAGGACTTTACAAATCTTGCTGCGGTTGAAGTTGGGTTGCACTAAATTTGAGACTATTTAATTTTTTTGCAACTTATTTGATGAGTACAAAATATGAAAGTGGTATATTCCGAAAGCATGAACCATGCACTATTACACTGTCGAAAATCAATAGTCAATTGTGGCTGGTAAGAATAAGGGTAGCCCGCAAAAATGTGAGACTTTAATTTTTTTGCAACTTATTTGATGAGTACAAAATATGAAAGTGGTATATTTAGAAAGCATAAATAATGCACTATAACACTGTCTAAATTCAATCGTCAATTGCGATGGGGTAAGCGTGAGGGTGGCCCGCGAAAATTTGAAACTATTAAATTTTTTTACATCTCATTTGGTCAGAACAAAATATGAAAGTGGTATATTCTGAAAGCATAAACTATGCACTATTACACTGTTGAAAATCAATAGTCAATTGTGGCGGGTAAGAGTAAGGGTAGCCCGCAAAAATTTGAGGCTATTCAATTTTTTTGCAACTTCTTTGATAAGTACAAAATATTAAAGTGGTATATTCAGAAAGCACAATCATGCACTATTACACCATCCGAAATTGGTAGCTAAGCGTGAAGGTAGCCCGCAAAAATTTGAAACTGTTTAATTTTTTTGCAACTTTTTAGATGAGCACAAAATACAAAAGTGGTATATTCTGAAAGCACAAATTATGCCCTATATATTGTCAGGCTGGATTCTCCTCTGCCCTCGGTAATTAGATATAACACCTGAAATAAGTATTCCCTCCTTGGAAATATCTGCATGCGGTAGAGCTTCAGGTTTGGTCGAGGTGAAAAACTTGGCAGATTCGAATCAAACCATACAAGAAAAAGCAATATGCCCCTCAAGTAATCCTTATAATTATTTTTCATAGGCTTAGGAAGGGCACATTACTGATTTATTGCAGATTTCTGGTCGTGCCTAAATCTTATGCTAGTATAGAAAAATGTAACCAATAAATTCAGTATCACATGTGAAGTGGCCGCTACTATTTGGATAACGCCACTTTATGTGATACATTCAGATCCACTAGGGACCGAATAATGTTTCTACCCTTGCTCAATCTTGAACAGGTAACAATTGAACTCCTGAATGAGTGATATAAAATAGTTGGATCAGAGCAATCGTCAAACAGGGTATAAAACAGAATAATGTAAAAAATAATACTTGAAAAATTTATTGGCACAAAAAGAAAATATGTTCCAAGCATGGAACAGAGAATTAAAATTATGAAATTTATTAAAAATGAACGGAGATTGAATCTATAGTTATTAAGTTTTTTAAGAAATATTGTTGATAATGAGATGTTTTGAAATTTAATTAAGATTGCGTGATTTCACCTCACTAAGGGTGTTTTTTGACCACGAGGATGACGATTTGTGCCTGTACAGTGGTAATTTAAATTAGGAGTCGTCCAGTATGGATATTTATTCGACGACACTTTTACTACGCGCACAGATGGAATTCCATTAATTTATATGACTTTATATTCACCACTTTGATGCATGAGGTCGACAGAAGGCGATGTGGAATATTGCTGGCCCTCATTTGGTGGCCATCGTGTACCTCACGATTCAGCTGGACGTAAGTCGTAGTTGGGAGTTTCACAATTTTTAAATTAATTTAAAAATAGACATCAGTCGTCATTAGGAACTCTACATTAAGTACTTGTGGTCCTGCCAGAGTAATTTACATTCAACACAAACATTTAACAAATATTTAGCCACACAAATTATTGGTTACTCCCTTTAGACAAAAATGGCAAGGACTGTTGGAAACCCCTGAATAAAATTTTTACATAGAAAAAGTCACGTGACATCCACAATTACAGGGGTTGAAACCTCTATGTAATTTTGCATGTCACGGACTAAACAAATAAAACAATGAGGAATTTATAACAAATCCATTTTTTATGGATGGGGAAAATAATGAGCGGTCCTTAGCGTTTACAATATAGTTTTTAGAAAATAAAATAATTTGAACATAATTTGGTTGAAAAAACTTGTCCGAAAGCCGGTTCATTTACAGCTGACAGATTACTGATAAGGACGGTAAGGTAAACAATGAATCGAATAAAGTTTTGGTTAATTGTTACTATGTCTATGGATAATTGAATAAATACTTATTGTACAGTAAATTAGGTTCGTATTATGATTTATTTATCCGATTTGTTTTATTAATAATCTATTCAAATTTATTTTTAATTTATTCCTTTTTATTTTTGGGTGAAATAGTCGTATGACTAGGCTGCTACGTCTATCATAAATCTTCACTTTTTTGTGGTTAATAATTAATTTAGTGCCCATATCTCATTTTATAAAAATTCGACCCCACAATATTGACACAGTTTTAATTTAAATCGTCAGTGGTGGCGGGCCAGCTTCACGCTTAGCCCTCAGCACTATTTATTTTTTTCATTAGCTCAATTGACAAGCACAAAATACAAAAGTGGTATATTCTGAAAGCACAAATTATGCGCTATATATTGACACTTTTCAAAATTAAATCGTCAGTGGTGGCGGGCTGAGCGTGAAGCTGGCCCGCCAAAAAAGTTGAACTATTTTTTTTTTTCAGCGTTTATTTGATAAGCACAAAATATGAAAGTTTTATATTCTGAAAGCACAAATTATGCACTAAGTATTGACACTGTTTAAAATCTAATTGCTTATGGTGGCGGGCTGAGCGTGAAGCTGGCCCGCCAAAAAGGAATTGCTTAAAAGTCATACTTCCAGTTGAGTACAAAATATTTCCTTTGTATATTCTGAAAGCACAAAATATGCACAAAATGTTGGTAAAGGTTTCAAGTCTTGTGCTCAATGAGGTGGGGCCAGCTTCACGCTCGTTATGAATGCTGCTTATTCAGAAAGAAACAGAAAAGTTTGAGACAGAAAGAATTGAAATTCTACCAATAACATTCTACCAAAATTACAACAGCGATAATAAAGTGGAGACTGGTGTATTTCACCATAAGACTTGATGAGTATTCCAGTTTCCTAGCCAAAGTATAACCATCTTGAACAATCGTATCAAGATCATAAGAAAGATCAAATTGAAAATTATGAGGCTGATTATGATGACAGAGAATATGTGTGATACTCACTTAATAAAACACACTTTATAAAACCTTAATCACTTGTAGGAAAGTAGTCGATTGATGAGTCCACTATAGTCCGTTTCAAAAGAAATGCCCTCCACCTTTTAAGATTCTGTATTTCAGCAATATAATGTAGACAAACTGCTCAATTGAAATTATTTTGGTTTTATCAAAAATATTTTCTATAGTCTCATAGAACAAATATATTGTTCATCGTTTCATTTATCAAATGTGTATTTTCCTCATTCTACTCGATGTGTTTATTCACAAGATGATACATGAAATTTGTAGTCCATATTCTCAAGACCGAAACGAAAATACTCAATGTGAAAGAGCGCTCTATCAGGTCAATCTAGACTCTATCTACATGGCTATAGACTGTGAAGTGTCTTCATGTGGACGGAACTACTGTGTCAAAAGAAACGGGAACCACACATTGGAATACATATGTGATGTTGAAGATCCATCTTGTTTCCACTAATATGTAATATAAACTTAATAAAACAACTTTTGAATGGAAATTAACTCACGTTATGGCGTGACGGACGTTTCGCTCTGTTGTCTAGAGCATCGTCAGACGACCCACAGTACACTCACAGTACCCACTGTGTACTGTGGGTCGTCTGACGATGCTCTGACGATGCTCTAGAGCGAAACGGCCGTCACGCCATAACGTGAGTTAATTTCCATTCAAAAGTTGTTTTATTAAGTTTATAATACATATGTTTTCTCTCATGAAACCTGAGTCTCTCGGGTAGTTGGTAGTCCAAAGAACTATCAAATACCTTATCTGAAACTCAACTAAAGCAATAGTAAATGTTTTGTAACTGTTGTTAGTTTGTGAGTTGGATTCAATTCCTTTTCAAATTGAAATAACGAATTGTCAACTCCAACTAGTCCACTAGAACTTTTGAAAATCGCCTCCACCCAATGCTCTGAACTTGTTTAGGTCTAGCTCACTCAATAAAGAAGTCATAATAATTATGGACGTGAATTGTTTTAGCTCAGAGAACTAATAATCAAGAACAGATCAGAAGCCAAGAGCCATTTGGTCACGTAAGCAATGGGCCTGGGAATGGGGAGAATTTAACCCTCCTCCGTTAAATAGGAAGGGTGGATTCTCTGTCGAGCACTTGAACGAGGTATGGGAACGATGCCAGAATAGTTCGCATCCTACATAGGTGTTTTCCTACTGAATATTTGTGGGAGTGTGTGTGTGTGAGTAGATTTAATCATCGTTGATCGGGTGGTTCCAATATTAATTTCCTGCATATTTTTTCAAAATCTGTATTATTTGTTTTTCTTGGTTGGAAATGAAATTCATTATTCACTATTCATGAAATAGAGTTTTAGTTTCGGGCTTTTTAATATGATCTGGTAGCTTATTATAAAACTTGACAGCTCTGTATAATGCTCCCCTCTCAAACTTGACGGTTCTGTGGATTGAGTGATATAGTAAGCTGTTAGATCTTGTTACTCTTTTCGATTCATTCACTGTTTTAAGATAATGAAGTTTTCTGAATCCCATTATTAGAATACATTATATGTAAATTGATGGGACAGTTGAAATGTTATATCTTTTAAATGTATCTCTGCATGGGTGAGCCCATCTCAAACCAAAGATTCGCCTTATTATATTTTTTGCGCTTTGAAAACTCTATCAATATGAGATGAGGCTCTCCAGAATGCTATCCCATATCTTATCAGACTCTCAAAATAGCCTCTATACACATCCAACAGGACCTTCAGACTACAGGTATCTTTAAGAATATTTATTGCTTATGATGCAGAACTCAACCTTTCCATTAATAGTTGGGTATGGCTGGTCAATGACAAGGTCTCATCAATGGTAATGCCAAGAAACCCTGTTTCTGCTTTGACTGCAATGCTGCTACATGGCACCACTAATTGAATTTCATTTATCTCTCTCATGAAACTTGAGGACATGCAAAAGTTTAGGCCTACTGCAGTCGGTTTTTATGAATTCAAAATAAGACCATTTGCTTTGAGCCAGGCATAACAGCTCTGTAATGTCACAGTTAAATTTGAAAGGAAAGATTGGTGTGTATCAACCTTTACCAGTATCACACTTCATAGCAGCCTTTCTTTGATTTTTATACACAATTTCTTTGGATTCTACCTTTTCAGATCTTTCTTGTCTCTTCACTTCCTCTCACTTACTCTCCTATTTACTATTTGGAAACTTTCTCACTTACTCTCTTTGGAAATATTCTCTAATATCTCCAGTTCCTAAAAATAATAACCCAATGTCTCCACAAGAATTTCGAGCTACCAGTATAACTTGCACCATTTTTAAAGCGCTTGAGAGGGCCATTCATTGTCAGACAACAGATTACCTGAACTCTTTCAATTTCTTTGACCAATATCAGAGTGCATTCTGCTTATTCCATAGTACATCCACAGCTCTATTAAAAATCACTGATGATATTTGCAAAGCTATGGATAACCGTTCTTTAACTCATCTTGTCTCATTTGACTTTAGCAGGGCTTTTGATAATATCTGTCACTCAATCTTACTTCACAAACTCTCATCACAATGCAGTTTTTCTCTGTCATGCCTATCTTGGTTCAGATCATACCTTTCTAATAGATTTCAGTGTGTCAGAGGAGCTGATGGACAAACTTCTGGGTAGTTACCTGTTGTAGCTGGTGTCCCCTAGAGTTCAATTCTAGAACATCTCCTGTTCTCCATCTATGCCAACAACCTTCCTCAAATTCTTCATCATTCTTCATTTCATATGTATGCTGATGATCTGGTCTGTTATAATCACTGTGCTTCTGATCATATTTTAGAGGTCATTGCTGGTATGAATCATGACATATCCTCATTGGTTGAGTCTCAATGCTAGTAAATGCAAAAGCTTGATTATTGGTTATGGTAGGCTGTACAACCAAATTGATTTTAATGCTTTGCGAAAACTGATATTGAGGGTCACATGCTGCCATATGAAAGTTCTAGGCATTCACCTTCATAAAAATCTGAGTTGGTCTACACAGGTTAATATCATGAAAAAAAGGGTATTTGCTGCTATGCACCAGTTGAAGCGACTCCAAAGGTTTCTTCCTACTCATCTTCATACAACACTTGTGTGGAGTCTGGTCTCACCTATGATTGATTATGGCAGCATAGTGTATAATGACTTGACAGAGGAATTGAATTTAAAATTACATCATGCTCTAAATTATGCGATTCGTTTCATATTTGATGCAAGAACCCTTCTATAGAAGGCTGCGTTGGTGAAGTTAAAGGGTAGAAGGAAGTATTTCTTGTTGTGTACTACATATCGTCTTATTGTTGAGAGGAAAGGTTCACAATATCTGAAGGATAGGTTTACTCTTCTTGCAAACATTCATTCTAGGGTCACATGGCAGCATGAATTCTTCCTTCAGATTCCAAATCAACGTACAGTCATGTACAATCAGTCCTTCACTGCTACTGCCTCAAGACTTTGGAACCTCTTACCACTGAATATTGTATTTTCACCTACCTATAAAACATTTAAAGACAGACTTTTCAATTTTCTGAATGAAGAGCTATAATTTTTACAAAGTCAATTCAAATTTGCAGTGGTAGTTTATGTATAATTATGTTTATGTACCTACTTGGTCTCCTAACTGTACCCTGCTTATATGTGTATGAAGCTACTTTATATGTAAAAACGAATGATATTAACCAAAATCTTGATGTATATGATTATAATACAAGAAGCCGAGGAGATCATCACTTGGTGAGTCACAATAGTAGCTTATTCAAACAAAAACCTAGTTATATTGGTAGGAAATTCTACAACAAGCTATCGCAGTTTTTGAAGAGTCTTGAAAATATAGAAATATTTAAAAAACAATTGAAGAAATATTTAGTTGATAAAGCTTTTTATAGTGTACAAGTGTTCCTTTCACATCAAAATTAAGCCTCACCTCAACTAATTTAAGTAATTATGGTATCTAGTGTATAATATTGTTGATCTGACTTGTCTTATACTCCTTAACTGGAGTCTCCAAGACGTAATCTACAAAAAAATACAAGTTTTATTATTTTGTTTTATATGTTCCATGTATCTATTTCATTTTTATTATTTCTTTTCTGCATTTGTATATTTTTATACTATTTTCATTTTAATTTCATTTTTATTATTATTTTTTTCTGCATTTGTATATTTGTATACTATTTAATATGTATCTGTCACCATGGGCGATAAGCCTAGTGACAATTAACAAATAAATATCTATCTATCTATCTATTTCAACGTTATTCTCTCCTTTCTCAACATAGGCTTTTATTTTTGAAAAACCCACCTTGAGGTTTACTCAACTCATGGAAGACTTGGAAAGAACTCACTCAAAAGGCTTTTCAAGATTCACTTGAGTTGAGGAAGCCTTAAGTTAGGTTCATGAATACAAGCCTTACGTGCGCCCAAAAAAGATGCCCAGACTATTGTAGTCTACTTCATGGATTTCCTTTTCTGGGAGCCTCAACTTGACTGAAATGTGAATATTAATCTTAAATTGCCACAATTAAGTAATGTTGACATACTCTTACTGCACAGGGTAGAAGTACACCACAGCAGACTAAAACAAGATTGAACCGTGTACACATTTTGTACGCCACAGCTTTGAATGCGGCTTGAAATATGATGATGTGACACGTGAATTACGGTCATTATTCTCAGGGGAGGTTTCTGCGTTTTCAGCATTTTCTATCGGGTGGGAAGAAAGGAACTGACATCGTAGACGCGTAGATACGTGTCTGAGCATAGAGAAATCCACAGGGGAAAGGCTAGCAGAGACTTGAGAATAACAACGTCTGTGATGTGAACCGTCTTTGGTCTTTCTGCACATACTGTATCTAAAAAGTTGCTTTCAAATTTTCTCCTGAATCTTTTGCGGTTTCATGACAGGCTTTATTATCGCAATATTCATACAAGAGGATCCTTCCTGAACATTTAGTTTAATTCCATTGAGTTTAATTTGGGCGAAATAAATTGCTGTTTACTCGTTTGGGGAAGAGATAAATCACTGTCTTGTCTGCTTGTCTGACCTGTCACTGAAACATTTAATACAGTCGCTTTTCAGTTCCGTTTTGAAAGATGGCCCTAACAATCCACAACAAGAATGGCCTGAACATATCGACTTATCTGACGTAATTCTTTTTTATAGAGAACAATAAAATTGTCTCTTTTATTAGCATTTTAGAATTGTTTATTCATTTTTAAAGAGTATTTTTGTGATATATTGTTTCTAGAGGACTTAACGCAGAGCTACTTGTATAAAGAAATAATGAATAGACTGCGCAAATAGAAGCGAGGTGAGGTCTTAATATTGTTATGGTTTCTAACACTAAAATAATGCTGGCATCACTTGAAAGTAACACTTGAACTCTATTTGCACAATTAACTCACAAAAGACACTAATAAGTAATTATAACATAAGGAACAACAGTCCTACAACTTTCAGCAAAAAATGAATATTTCTATAACAAGATTAATCACTGTACAAAACTAATTAGTAACTGTCAATAAGTCGATCAATAATTTAATTATAAGTGTCTAATAATTAATCTGTTTAATGACTTGATAATAAACGTCTAATAAACTGTTTAAAAAAAAAATCAATAATAAACTAAACACTTAGCACAATTACTGACACCGTGCTTGATAAATGGAATCACAATAATTGTATAGCACTGTGTACACTGCCACGAAAAAAAATGTCTTCTGTCATAGAAAGAATTACCACACAAGCTTATCACAGTCCTGCTGAATTGAAACTGACTCACTGCTCACAAGGACAGCCGTTTTATAAGTCTGTTTCCAGAAGAGTTCCATTCCAGGTCTTTCTATCAACACAGTCTGTCAAAACAGATAAGCTATCACCTAGCATAAGCTTGAAAATACCAGAACCTCTTTGACATAATATGGGAGTAAAAGAGAGCGTTGAAACAAAGTTAGAGAAAGAACAAGTGCTCATTTGTTATCAATGTAACCGGAAGCACTCATCACTGTTAACATAATGCAACGTTGAATGACGTTCTCCTCTTCCTTGTGTTTCCTAACAATATTCATTTCTCTGTTTCTGAATATCACATCACCAAGCAAGTACATTTAGGTGCTAATGAAGTGCATGCACTTATCAATATTAGTGTTATTAACACTGTCAATTTCATGTTGTCATCATTTCATGTTCTCATCAATAAGCTTGTACATAGATGATAAAAGTGGAAAAATGATATAATTGATGTATGCTTTGAAAAATAAAGTAAATATAATAATTGAAGACTGGTCAGCAGCCAATTCACTTAGTCTAATTAAGTCGGAATTCAGTCTGAATAATAACAAAACACAAACCATGAACTTAAGGTGTCAAGCTAAAGTGATCATGTGAAACTTTTTTCATAAACATCAGACAATAATGGCATGTGTGTGTCTGTTTATGTGTATGTGTGCAGTCAATTGGAAATTTGACTGAGAAAGTTATATTTATGCTTAAGAAACTTGGACCCTTTTGTCAATATAGAAGAAGTGAAGTCGAGGGGTGCTCCTCCCACAAGAGTGACGGCGCATTCTCCCCAAAAATCTTACCTCCCCCCCCCCCCACAAAGAACTTCTTGTGATGATGATGATAACACTAATTAATTAAGAATATATTTTGGAGGCACCAAAACAAAAATTAATTCATTAATTGTTACAAAATATATCATTACAAAATCTATATATATAAAAATGAATGTCTGTCTGTATGTATGTATGTATGTATGTACGTATGTATGTATGTATGTATGTTCCCTATAGACTCCAAAACTACTTGACAGATCGGCATGAAACTTTGGGAATATGTTTTGTGAATATCGGGGATGGTTTCTGACCATGAATTTTAATAGGGGGGGCTAATAATTATTATAAATTAATCCATTTTACAGACCTAACCTACTGAACTTTCCAGCCAAACAGCTTAAAGGAACAGCTGATAGAAGTCAACAGTTTTTCATCATATGTCAGGCCCCTTAGCAGCGTTATTTACGCTGTCTGGAACGCAAAGACTTTGCATGTAGGCTACCGTGAAGTCGGAGCCTTGCAGTATGGAGGAAACATAAACATGACTGGGTATGATGAAATGTAATTATGCCGGGTTGATGACATCATCTGTTAACCAATGCAGCTAGAAATTCAAAATGTAGTCTCAGTAGGAGGTGGCGAATAATAAAATCAAAAACCTACCTACTATCCTAATAGTCGTAGGTTTAAATTTGAAATGTTCATTGAGAGGTGGTGAGTAAGGTATTACTGTGTAAGAAAACAACGAAGGAGGCCTCTCTCATCAGCTGGAAGAGCCCTAGGACTAACTTTTCCCCTAATAGTCCTAGAAGGTTGAAATTTGAAATGTAACTTCAGTGGGAGGTGGCAAATAATAAAATCAAGAGTTTTTTATGATAACTCAGCAACGCGCGTTGGGCCAGCTAGTAATGAATAAATATAATATCTCATAGATATATATCTCATCTCAAAATTATGATCATTTTTTTTTTAGGATGAAGCCCACATAGATCTGAGACCTGTGCGTGGGTAATGAGTTGGATGATGGTGATTGATGAGTTGGACCTACAGTTTTAGGTGGGTTCCGAACCACCGGGAAGTGATTTTACAGCAGAGAACAGTGTCTTTTTTGCTGGCCAATCTAATCGGTCACCGTTACAAACAGGACCTACGAGAACGCAGCTTATCTCTCTGATTGAACAGATACCTGCTACAGCTCGCGGCTATTTAAACAAGTCTAATTTATTAAAAAGATATATGACTTACAAATGGAACATTTTATCTGTAAAAATAATATTCTTCGTGCACCTTGAGTAACAAATATGATATTAAACCTCCATACAATTATTCACTATCTCTTAAAATATGTCAAATTTTGTTGGCTACTGTTCAGAAAAATAAAATTCACAAAACTTATAAATAGTACATTGTTCTCTGAGATACAACCATTTTGAAACTTTTTGTCGAAAACTCCCTGGTTCGGTGAGCACTGCTTTAGCAAGAAAATAATTATCCGCTCTTTTCTGCCGTCTTTTTTGTGTCGTATCAAGAACATAGTGATATGTCTCCAGTTTATTCACCATTCCAGACTTTCCCTGCTTATTTGCGAGCTGCTACCAAAACAAAAATGAGCGTTTTCGTCCCATCTGCACTTCCATTACGAAAATGGTTTTCACCGTACAGCAAAATCACTGCAATTCCTCCCTTATTTTGGGTTCGTACGAAATATCTTCCTCCTGGAAGTTTTAGCAATGATGTCTGATAAAATTATTCGATCACTGGTTCACCTGTAATGTGCTTCTTTTTCAAATATGATCATCATTTTGGAAGATTTTACAATTCTTACCCTTTTTATACATTTAAACATTGCACATAAAATAGTCTAATCCAGGGGTTAATTTCAGTGGGAACGCTAGGGAACGGCGTTCCCTTACCTCCCAAGAGTGCCGCAACGCAAGGGAACGCACAGTTTGCGATAATCTGATTCCGAAGGTGTCTCATCTCGCTATTTATTCAGATAATCATGCTAAATATTGCGAGTAATAATAAAGTACTGTAATGTAGGGCGAAGCGAGATTTTTGTACTGTATATAAATAAAAATGTAAAGAAGGCTTTATTTGTTTTTATTTCACCAGTCATTAAAAAAAGTATTTTGGTTAAGTAATATATATTACAAAAAGTAATAAGTAATATATATTATAATATACAAAATGGTTGGTGCAAATCGAAACAGGTTTTTAGGAAAATTTAGAGTAGGCACCGAGATGTTAACGGGGTTGGGCGAGGGGGTCAGGGAATGTTTAAATTGGCCTTAGTAGAAAATAGAGAGGGTGGTTTATAAGAATAAATGAGCGTTCCAACAACTAAAATTTTCGAAATTAAGCACTGGTCTAATCCCATTGAACCTTTTAGATGGTTACTGAAAGAAAACCAAAAATTCCTTGAATTTTCTGTGAAACACTACAACATGTGCAGTAAAAATATAATGGATGAATAGAACTTCATTCAAAATGAATAAGAAACTGCCGTTGGGGGGGGGGGGGAGGAAGGACTACATCAAATTCCTATATAGTTCTTGCATGAAAACAATAATATTTCAAAAAATACTACTCAATTTCGTTTCTTTTTTACTGATTTCGTACCTTTTTTTACTTATTTTTTATTCAACTCTGTAGAGCCCGCAATATCTATCTGCAGATTTCTTTATCTATATAATGCGAGAGAGTTGAGGAGTGTTTGTGTGTGTTTTATTGTCTTACGGATTTAACAAAAACAGCAGCAGTTTGGGATACTAAATTCAGCATATAACTTTCTCTAAGCTCGATTTAGTGCACCTAGAGGCCCGATTTTTTATTCTCCTTCCAGTTTTTTTTAAATTAATGTTCAAATCTCACTCATAGACACTATTACTGTTTCAAAATGTGTTTAGGTGCAGGAAGCTCATAGAACAGCTGATAGCATGATACGTTACTATGGTAATAATATAGATGATATGATACGCCGATATGTCTTAAGCCAAAGCAACAGATCAGCTCTGTATCAATATTACAGCTGCTAATTACCCAGTATCATGCAAGCTTACTTATTGTGTGTATTGAGCTTTTTCTGTAATACATTATTCTAAAGAACTAGACAGAAAACTATGTAGGTGGGTAGAACTGTAAAGCTGCTAAAAAGGTAGTGTCTTATAACGATATTAAAAAACACATTATCAGTGCAACAAAAAATGTTGTTTTCTGTGAACTTCTTTTTTCAAACAGATGAACTATGGGTTCTATCACTAAAATAATGCTGGCAACACTTGAAAGTAACATTCAAACTTTATTTACACAAATTACTTACAACATGCACCAATCAGTTATATCACACAAGAAAACCCAGTAAGGTACAAAGAGTTCAATAACATTCAACTGATGATGAATTTACTATATCATTCTACGAAAAATAATTATCATCTGTCAATAAAACAATAATTTTATAAATAACTGTTCAATAAACTATTCAATGACTTAGCAAAACACAAAGCACAATGGTCTGTCACACTTATCAATCACAATTGGTACTTTGTATTCTGCCATGAAGAAGAATGTCTACTGTTAAAATGAATTTACCACATAAACTTATCACGAGCACTTCCAAACTAATCACATTTTATAACAATAGCACTGATATGTCTATTTGTATACTGCCACCACAAACTGTCACTATGTTGTTTATCACTATAAGGCCGGCCGCACACCAAATCGGGCACGGCAAGGAACGGCGAAGCAGCGCCACAAGGCGCTTTGTCCTGCCTCGTCAATTTTCGTCTTTTGGACAAAACGCATCAGACGAATCGGTCTGCGCATGTGCGGGGATCGCCACCACGTGTAGCGGTAGTAATGTAAATAATGTAATTGTCTTTGGTCATAGTGATAGTCGTTCTAGTAATGTCTAGTTGTTGTGTGACAAGTGAAAATGGCAAGCCAGGATGATGATGGGGCAGTGGCGGATTAATGAATTTTTATGGGAGGGGGCGACATACCCCAAAAATACCCGTTGGTCGGGGGGGGGGGAGGGGGGGTATGGAATAAAATTTTTGGAAATTTAGTAGCCTTTAACCGCATTTTACACCATTCTAGCACTTAAAATGTAGTAGAAATATAATTTTTTCGTGTTTAAGAACAATCAAATTTCCCCTAGCTAGAGTAGTTTATTTCTGTATATTCATGTGGAATTAGGAATACAAATTTTTTTATACAATACAATATGTCTTGAACAAAAATTGCTTTGCTAGCTTAATTTTTATCAAAATTTACAGAGAAATGAACAGAGTCTAAGCAATTTATTCGTGATCGTGATGATTTTTAGACCTATATATATATTTTAATTAATCTCAACATTCTTTCATGTTTCATAATACCAGTACTACAATAAATATGTATTAGGTCAAAAACAAACAGAGATTTATATGCCCCTACCTATTCTATAAAAGATTAATCTTATTCAAACTAATTTCACTTGATATAAGATTTCCTTCATTCTCTGTCATTTGTTAATTCGTCATTGAATTAAAATTATGTCAACAGTTAAAGATAAAGTAAAGGTAATATAGAAAATAAGGCAAAATAAGTATTACAACATTTGTTAATTCCCGGCCGGCGGAGGCGGAGTGGTAAGACAAGTTGGAGGTATTCCGTCTGTGGCGGGACAATTAAAATTTAACCGTGTGCATGTCACAAGTGTTACCCTTTTTAATTTTTTAAAATGTGCAAGCCCTCGGGGGGGGGGCGGTCGCCCCCTCCGCCCCCCCCTTTAATCCGCCCTTGTGATGGGGTCTCTGTTGATGGCAGGGCCTGATTAAGGCAGGTTACACACATATGCATTTCGCACGGTGCGACTGGCATTTTTCTTGCTACTAGCATGCAGCTTGAAGACCAACCTGTGTTAATTATGTGGAGCTTACACACTTATGCGACTGGCATCATGCATCTTGCATGCAGCATGCAGCGCCACTAGGAACCGATCGGTCGGTGTTTGGCATGGCATGCAGCATGCATCTCGTGTTGAGGCATGCGCAGAACACATTTCCAAGTCACATGACCTTATGACGTCTCCTTCTCATGGCGGTAAGTAACAACAGCATTTTATCATCTGATGCCAATGATGACATTTTCCAATGAACTGAACGCCAAGAAGTACCCACCTCTCTCATCTTGCTACTAGCACGTGCCACGACCATGCAGCCTGCATGCATCTCGCATCAAAAATGCTAGTCACACTGTGCGAGATGCATATGTGTGTGAGGCGGGTTACACACATATGCATCTTGCACTGTGCGACTGGCATTTTTCTTGCTACTAGCATGCAGCTTGAAAACCAACCTGTGTTAATTACATGGAGCTTACACACTTATGCGACTGGCATGGTGCTACTGGCAACATGCATCTTGCATGCAGCATGCAGCGCCACTAGGAGCCGATCGGTCGGTCTTTTGGAGTGGCATGCTGCATGCATCTTGTGTTGGGGCATGCGCAGAACACATTTCCAAGTCACATGACCATACGTCGTCTCCTTCTAATGGCGGTAAGTAACAACAGCATTTCATCATCCAATGACGACGACATTTTCTAATGAACTGAACCACAGACAAACTAACTTCTTTATCTGTGACTGAACCCACCTCACTCATCTTGCTACTAGCACATGCCACGACCATGCAGCCTGCATGCATCTCACACAGTGCATCTCGCATCAAAAATGCTAGTCGCACCGTGCGAGATGCATATGTGTGTAACCTGCCTAAGATGCATATGTGTATATTAAGGCAGGTTACACACATATGCATCTCGCATGGTGTGACTAGCATTTTTGATGCGATATGCACTGTGTGAGATGCATGCAGGCTGCATGGTCGTGGCACATGCTAGTAGCAAGATGAGAGAGTTGGGTACTTCTTGGCATTCAGTTCATTGGAAAATGTCATTGTCAGCATTGGATGATGAAATGCTGTTGTTACTTACCGCCATTAGAAGGAGACGACATATGGTCATGTGACTTGGAAATGTGTTCTGCGCATGCCCCAACACAAGATGCACGCTGCATGCCACTCAAAAAGACCGACCGATCGGTTCCTAGTGGCGCTGCACGCTGCATGCTAGATGCATGATGCCAGTAGCACCGTGCTAGTCGCATAAGTGTGTAAGCTCCATGTAATTAACACAGGTTGGTTTTCTAGCTGCATGCTAGTAGCAAGAAAAATGCCAGTCGCACCATGTGAGATGCATATGTGTGTAACCCGCCTAAGATTTTTGATGCCGGTAGGCTTGGCTTGACTTGGCGCTGTACCCCACCCTCCTCCGAAACTGCAACTCTCATTTACACCTTGAATAATTTACACAAAAATTTCACCTTGAATCAGATCGGCAATAGAGCCATAGAACATAAAAAATTACGTTAAAAATCATGTTTGCTCAGTCCAATATAGAAAATCTTGTCCTGCGCGACACACTACACTACCTACACTACATGATATTTATTTATTTTATTTATTTGAACATTACACAATGCAATAGTATCCCTCTAGCTGTAAGCTATTTGAGGGATATTTTATTAAGACATTATATTACAATCAAATTCAACAATGAATAACAATAGATTCCTTTTCGTAATCTATATAACTGTATATAGCCCATTATATTTTCTTTGTAATCCATTGATCTGTCTATTGTCTATTGCACCGTAAAAAATCAAGTCACTTAAACAACCAATCAATATGGTATCGCTCTTCAGTCATTGACACTTATCACTCTGGGATACACTTTAATACTCACTTGACACTCCTATTTTCTACATCATAATGTGTTTCTTATTTTTTATTGAACAACTCTAACCTTCATTAATAAATATTATTTTTTTTAGCTTAAACTAAATCATTTATTCTCATAAAATAGACTTTTAATTTTGTTCGAATCTCACTGTTCCTCTGTAACATTCTCAACTCCAATGGTAATGAGTTTAAAAGAAATGGAATTCTACATTCTGGGGCTCTTTTACCGTAGGCATTGTTATATCTCTGAGTTCTATAGATTCTATGTCTTAATCTGTGATCTATTTCATTCATTTCTCTATATTCATTCTTGAAATAGTTACGTGACAAGTCTGTATATTTGGCTAGAGCTTCTACAGTCATAATGCCTAATAACTGATGTTCAATACCATTAAAAAGAGTTCTAATAATTCTTTCTATGGTCCTATGCAGTGGCTGTTTTATATATTTTGGTGCCAAGTAATATATAGTAATTCCATAGAAAAGAGTGCTTTGAATCATTGAGTAGTATATCATTCTTTTAGTATTAACAGGAAAATAACTGCTTATTCTAGAACATTTGTAAAGTGCAGCTCTCATTATCTTCAAAAGTGAATTGTTATGTGATCTGAATCGCATATCAGCATCAAACGTTATTCCCAAATGTTTAATACTCTCACAAAAATCAAGTTTTTGACAGTCACATCCATTCATGATTTAATTCTTCAAACATTCTGTTTTATGACAGGTTAACTTAACTAATTCATTTTCATTAACTTGAATTCTCTGATTCTTAAATACTATTACTTTAGTCTTTTGTGAATTTATTTTGAAATGATTATTAAAGAAGTACTTAACTGCTAAATCAAGATCTTGTTGTATGTGTCTTAAACCTACTTTTAAATCTTTATGTATTATATACAGAATATTATCATCATCATATTGCATAACTTTACTTTTAAATTTTAGGCTGGCGAAATCATTTACATATATTTAAATAAAATTGGCGATAATATGCTTCCCTGGATCAATCCGCATGTTTGTTCGTAACTGCTACTAATACAAGTACCTATTTCAATCTGCAGAGTTCTATCTATGAAATAGTTCCCGAACAACCCTAGTAATTTGCCACCAATACCTATTCTACTTAATTTATGAATCATGTTTTCATAATTTACAAGGTCAAACGCTCTTGTCAGGTCAGTTGTTACAGATATAACAAATTTACTATCATTTAAAGATCTATTAATGTCACCTGTCATATTTTCCAGTAAATCAATAGTTGAACTTCCGGGGATGAAACCATATTGATTCTCATTTATTATTCTGTGTCTAGTTAGATGTTGTTGCAACTGCGCACCCATGAAATGCTCCAGAATCTTCATGAAAACTGAAACTGATCCCACTGGTCTGTAACACCCCAGGTCTTTTTTTGATCCCTTTTTAAAAATTGGTCTGAGATGTGTTACCTTCATAAGTGGTGGTATATTTCCAGTCTCAATAATTCTATTAATAAAATGTATCAATATCAATCTCAGGTAGAATATATTGTTTATTATATCCTGTGCTTTGATCCTATCTGTTCCTGGTCCTGATTTTCTGTTTAGTTTATACATGACAGTATAAAGCGATTCCAAGTTCATCTTTCTGAAGTTCATACTTAATCTATCTCCTATTGAATAATTTCCTTCATTAAAACTTTGTGCTAAATCAAACGGTTGCCCATTCATGCCAGCGATGATATCTTCGATTGCTGATTTAAAATTATTTTAAAATTATTCTTTATTGATTCTATTATAGTTGGTTTACTTTTTTTATTTATAAATCGATTGATAATTTCCCACGTTTTTTTAGTGTTATTAAAGTTGTCAGAAAACAATTTATGATAATAGTTTCTCTTTTCTATACGAATCTTATTTGTCAGTTCATTTCTTAGTGTTTTAAATTGATCTCTTAGTTCTAAATTATTTTTGTCTCTTTTCAACCTTTGCCATGTGAGATTTTTACTATCAATCAATTGCTTGATATTATTATTGAACCAGGGATTTTGTTCTTGTTTTTTATCTATTTTTATCTTTATTGTACTTTTATCATAGATGTCTTTAAACTTTTTCACTATTTCATTATATATATCTGATGGGTCTCTTAAATCCAGTATTGGCCACCAATTTTCTTTTTGAATTAATTCATTAACTTTTCTTGTGCTGATAATACTCTTATGCTCGTTCTCCATATCTATATCTGAATCTCTACTAAAACTTATTTTCACCCCTGTCCAGTAGTGGTCTGAAATTTTGTTTTCTACTATGAACGCAGTGTAGGAGTTTTCATCGTTTAATTTAACATTAACATGGTCTAAGCAAGATGAAACCAAAACATTATTATAGAACTCTTCTCTAGTGGGCTTCTGGATACTATTATAAAGACCATTCGAATACAACACACCCAGATAATCCTCTGATCCATACCTATCATTCAAATAACAAATATTAATGTCACCCATCATGATAATACTCTTTTCGTTTTTAATTTTAGGCATTGTTAGAAACTTTTCCAATTCTTCATTGAAGAGATTTAGATTTTGGTTTGGAGGTCTATAAAATGCTGCTATTAGTATTGACTTTTCCCCATTATAGATTTTCAAGCATAATAACTCTGCAGATACGAAATCATATTCTATATTCTCTATCTTTAAATTTTCTCTATAGAAGATTCCTAATCCTCCACCCCCTCGGCCATCTGGCCTACATCTGAAAACATTCGAATATCCAGGGATCCCATATAAATCAACTTCTTCCATCCTCAAATTAATTTCACTTAAGATTCAACTGCAGTTAGCCGAGAAAACACATTTTAGTTTAATATTTCTCCGCACTTCACAGCGTAGCGCTGAACGGAATTAGTGTACGCAGTAGGGAGAGTCTCTTTCCTACAGCGGCGGCTCCCCCACCAACTGACCATTAGTGGGTATGCGCGTATGAGAGTGTGTGAGAGTGTGTGAGGGAGCGATGGACAGACGTTTACAGGCTACATTTTTATCACATCAAGACTGGTTTCGCTAATGAGTCATGAGCAAGAAAAGGAGAGACAAGAGCAAGAGAGGATGTGTTTTGGAATTGCAATCTCGGTGTCACACTGCTGTGTTTACCACACTGAAAACTGAACAGAAAGTTGAATCCTAAGATTGTGAATTTCAACTAGTGAATTCATCCACATTACAGGGGTGCCCATCCACCCCTAGTCTCATGACGCACCCCTAGTCTCATGACGCACCCCTAGTCTCATGACGCACCCCTAGTCTCATGACGCACCTTCCCCCCCCTAAATTCAGCACCTGCCCCCCCCCCCCCCCCCCAATAATGTTATGTTATGTTATGTTTGAAGGGATGGATTCAAAGATCCAGAAGATTCAAAGATCCTCACACGTCAACCGAAGCTTATTGTGTGTCCCTAGTACGTTAGTTAGGCAAACCAATACCTGTGCCCTTTACAAGATCCAGGAGTTTCTTCCCTATGCTAACGTCCCATTCATCACCTGGTTGCTTAAAGCCAAACAGAGCCATTCTCCTTGCCCCGAGTCTCTCGCAATCCAGTATGATATGCTTGGCAGTCTCTTCAGACTGATTGCAAAGCCTACACATCTGATTTTCATTTCTGAGTCCGATTGTGTGGAGATGTTTCCTGAAGTGGCCATGTCCAGTTATCAGAGCAATTAGCTGCTTAACCTGACCTCTACCCAGCCTCACCAGCCAGTTGGTGAAGTAGGAGCTTGTGTCTGCTAGCAGCCTTTTGCCAAGTGCTTGGCCTGAGTGACCTTGCCATTGCTGGTGATGTAAGTCCCTGGACCATTTGTTTATTGTGTGGAAGGCAGTAGTTTTGCTTATGCCACAGCTTGGCTCTGGGCCAATGAATGACCCACTAGAACCTTGCTCAGCAAGCCCATCTGCACACTCGTTGCCACCTATGCCTACATGGCCAGGTACCCAACCAAGATGCACAGATTTGTGTGTTGCGAGCTTGCTGAGTGTTTTGTGACACTCCCACACCAATTTTGACTTGATTTCATTAGAGTCAAGAGCCTTGAGGGCTGCCTGACAATCTGACAAGATTACTATATGCTTGTCGCAATAGCGTCTGGCAATGCCTATATTGGCACAAGCCATGATGCCCCAAATTTCTGCTTGAAAGATAGTACAGTATTGTCCCAGACTTGCACAGATTTCTGTTCTCGGTGATTCACTGTACACCCCATAGCCAGATTTCCCTTCAATAAGAGAGCCGTCTGTGTACCAGACAAGGCTACCTCTCCTGATATAGGGCCCTTCCTCAGACCTCCACTCCTCTCTAGAGCAGAATTTAACAGAAAAAGGTTTGGTGAAAACCATCTCCATACTCATGACATCTGAAGTCATTTCAAGCACAGGGCTATGTGCAACAGCTTTGGTGATTGTGCAATGGCCTGTTCCAGACAGGCCTTCCCTCCATTGGCCTGTGACTTTCAATCGATAGGCTGATTTTCGTGCTTCTGCCTTGATAAAAATATCCAAGGGCAGCAAGCCAAGAGCAACTTCAAGAGTTGCTGATGGGCTGCTCCTGAAAGCTCCAGTGACTAGGAGTGTGCCCATCCTTTGTAAACTTGTGAGTTTGGCTGTAGCTGTAATCTGGTTCACCTTTGTCCACCAGACTAGTGATCCATATGTGACTTGAGGCCTTATTACTGCCTTGTACAGCCACAGCGCTATGTGAGGCTTGATCCCCCACATGGAGCCTGCAAATCTCCTGGACGTCATAAGCGCCCATTTTGCTTTGTGCAGTATATTATTCAAATGATTGTTCCAAGTCAGCTTGGAGTCGATAGTCAGCCCTAGGTATTTGAATATACCTGATACTTTGAGCTGTGTTGGTCCAAGTTTCAACCGGGAGAGAGACTCCAGGTTCTTTTTCCTTGTAAATGGAACAACTACAGTCTTTGAGGGGTTTATACTTAGTCCCTCTCCAAGACACCAGTCATTAACAAATTGAAGGTTGACGTTCATGACATCAGCAACAATATTTGTGAACCTTCCCTGTACCATGAGGACTATGTCATCTGCATAGCCCTGGACAAAGACACCTCTACTAGTGAGTTCACAGAGGAGACCATCCACCACAAGGTTCCACAGAAGAGGAGAAAGCACACCTCCCTGCGGACAACCTTTTGCAGGTATGATCACCATCGATTTGTCTTGAAGATCAGCCCTGATCCGCCTGGAGTGGAGCATGGCCTCAATCCACCTACATATAGCAGACTCAAGACCACGCCCATGCACTGCCCGGACCATGGCCGTGTAAGTAACATTGTCAAAAGCACCCTCAATGTCCATGAAGGTGCATAGAGCAATCTCCTTGGCAGCAAGGCTGTCCTCCACCCTGCTCACAAGTTGATGCAGGGCTGTTTCACAGGACTTACCAGGCTGATAGGCATGCTGATTCCGATGAAGAGGAGTACCTGAAAGCACTCCCTTTCTTAGATGTCTCTCCACCAGTCTCTCCAGTGTCTTCAAGAGAAACGATGTAAGATTGATGGGGCGAAATGATTTTGCAGTTGAGTAGTCTGCTCTTCCTCTCTTGGGAATGAAGACCACCCTACTGAGGCGCCAAGCTTGAGGGATGTACCCATAAGCCAGACTTGCTCTGAAGAGTTCGCACAGGAGGACCAAGAGAGCTTCTGGTCCTTGCTGCAACATAGCCGGTATGATACCGTCCCCCCCAGGAGATTTGAATGGGCCAAACTTGGAGATGGCCCATTTAACTTTGGAAAGTGTGACAATACGTCTGGCTAAAGTCCAGCTTCCACGATCAGCTCTTGGCCGTGAGCCCATTTCGCTGTTGCCGGACATGCCTGAGCAAGCACCCTCAAAAACACAGTCTGGAAAGTGAGTCTCAAGGAGAAGTTTGAGACTTCCACCAGTTCCAGTGGTATATTGTCCCCCTGGTAACCTCAGAGTTCCCAGGAGGCCAATTGGGCTTGAAGCTAAGACACGCTGCAGTCTTGCTGCTGCCCTAAGACTATTTACCTCCTGTGTAAACAGTCTCCAAGAGTTCTCTCTGGCTTTCTTGATTGCAAGGCTGTATTCTGTGAGTGCCCTGTGGTATGGTTCCCAGTTATGGCTCCGTTTGCAATGGTTATGAAGCTTCCTGACAACCGCCCTTCTGCGGTCAAGGTCAGCAGTCCACCATTTAGTATTAGTACGACTCTTTCCCCGCCGCAATGGACAATTGTCCTGAAAGCAGCTTATGATTGCATTCTGAAGATTGGAAGCAATCTGATCAATGTCTGCAAAGCAGGTGACCCTCTTGCCTAATGATCCAAGTTGAGACAGGAGGTCAGACTTATAGAGTGACCATTCTGTTCTCCTTGGATCTCGATAGCAGGATGAGCTGCCTTCACTTTGCAGGTTAAAACAGATGAACCTGTGGTCAGACAAAGAGGCCTCATGACTTACGTGCCAATTGTCGATGGCACTAAGGAGTCCTTCTGAGCAAAGTGTAATGTCAATAATCTCACTTCGATTTCGTGTAACGAACGTCGGACGGTTTCCAGCATTACAGACATAAAGATTATTAGATATGAGAAACTGAAGGAGAGCCTCACCTCTTGGATTAGTGTCAGAGCTTCCCCATCCAATTGTGTGATGAGCATTGGCGTCACAACCTAAAAGGAGTTGTTGTCCGCCAGCGCAAGATGACTCCACCAGAAGTTCGAGTTCTCTTGATGGAGGAAGGTCCCCGGAGTCGTAAGGCAAGTAAACCGAGCCTGCAATTGTGCTCCATTCCTTGCCTTCATTGCTCCAGGTTATAGACACCGCAGTGAGATCTCTAGAACAGAATTCAGTGAGTGTTAGGCAGTCCATACCTCTCTTCACAAGTATGCAGGTTCTGACATTTTTGAGAGAGGTACAGTAAATTAACCTACCCTTGGTATCACCCAGGCCTGCAACCCTTCCTTGGTGAAGCCATGGTTCCTGGATCAGTGCCAGGTCAAATCCCTCTCTGAGGAAGAACTGGCAGAAAGCAGCTGAGGCTGCTTTACTGTGATGTAGATTGATCTGGAGGACCCTGGGCATTGTCCTTGACTGTTGTTGAGACAATTGAGACTTGCCAGAGTCCTAGGTTGGCTCTAGAGTTGGCCGACCTAACAGCATTGAAGCAGGCCTCATCCAGGAAACAGACAAATCCATAACCTTTTGGGTCTGGCTTGGCTGGCAGGACCTTCCACTCCTTCACCTTCAAGGTGGGGTTTTGCTTGTCAAGCATCTCAAGGACCTTTTCTGGAGTCTTTTTCAGAAGCTTTGGATGAGCTCTAAAGAATACCCTCATTGACTTCATAATGTCTTTCCTCAGACCAACAATGAGTTTCTTCTCCCCAAGTGGTTTGAGTCTGGGGATGAGTACCTCCAGCCAATGCTTAGTAGCATTGTTAATGCAGGATATAATCAAGACACCTTTTTCCATGTAGGTGCCTGCAAATGATGGAGTGCAGCCATCCTCCAGGAGCTCATCCATAATGGCGTCTTCAATGACTTCTCCTTGCTCTGCTGAAAGCTTAGCCTCAGGATAGCTTTCCAAGACAATGGCCATTTTGGTGGCAGAAATGTCCCTGTAAGAGACTCCTTTACTAGAAGTCCCTAGATTAAGGGGTTGGACATCATGACCTCTATGAGTTCCACTCCTGGCCTTTTTTGTAGGTCCTTCCACTGAGGGAGGGGTGGCCATGTTGCCTCTAGGGCGCTTGGCCACCCTTGACCCAGCCTCTAGACCCACATTTGTGCCTGGAGTTTCACCCATCTCTGGTCTCTTAGGTTTTTTCTTTTTACCCCTCCGAAACTTTGCTGGGTCAAAAGCTTCACCTCTCTCAAGAAGTTTTGCCTGAATGGCCGCCCTTCTTTGGGCAGTGGTGAGGTTTGGTTTCTTTACCCGCAAGCTGCTCAGTTGCTCTATGGCATCTTCAAGCATACCGGCGGATTTTGGTGTTTCTGGACTTCTGAGAAGCTCATCCTCCCCCTCCAGTGGGGCTGATGCGATTGAGCTCATGTCGTCCATGTTGATATCCATAGAAGCCTTCTCAATGTTGATAGCCTCTACATGAGAATGCAACGGAACCTCCTGTGTTCCTGATGCACCCATTTCAGATTGAGGAACCTGCCCTGATGGGGCGGATCCTGATGGGTTTGAGGGCAAGGCAACTTCTGGAGTTACCTTGGGATTTGGTTCTGGTTGTTTTGAATTTTGGAGATTCATGTGGTTCCCACGAGCAGCTAGGGAAGTGGAGTCAACCCAGACAGAGCCCCGCATGCCCGGGCAAGGCTACATACTGCAGGAGGGCGCCTGGTGTCCTGCAGGCACCGTTTGAGACACTGTACAAAAGGCCCAGTGTCATCCACCCATCAGCACGGTTCACATCACACCTTGGGTTGGCCTATAACAGAGAAAGAGGAAAGGGTGGAGGAAGGGGCTGGGATGAAGAGCAGGATAAAGGATAGGTTTCCAGGATAATGAGGTCTACGGACAGTTGCCCTTTTAGTCGCCTCTTACGACAAGCAGGGATACTGTGGGTGCAATTCTACTACCCCCACCCACTGGGTGACCCCCAATAAAATAGGCATCCCCCTAAAAAAAATGCGAAAAAATGCCCTCCTGTGGGCACCCCTGCACATTAAAATCTGATTCTGATTAATAAAAATATGAAAATTTTAGTATTAGTATACTGCAACTGTAATGCACTAACGTAACGTACACACCCGCAGACCCGCCATGATGCGGGGGGGGCCCCGGGCTATAAGGGGGCCTGGACTGGAAATATATTTTTTCAAGAAATGGTCCGTGCCCAGACTGAAATATACATATTTTTTCAAAAGAAATAAAACTGAAACACTGAAGGAAGAAAGAAAGAATGGGCTAAATATTGTCAGGTCAATGTTTATTGTTTACTTTATCAATTTGCTGATAGATTTAGTGGAGGAATTTAGAAGCAGGATGTGGTGACTTCACTCTTCAGGAATGGAGACATACAGAGGACAAAACACTCTTTAGACAAACTTATGTAGACTGTTATAAATCATGACGGCTATGTCTCCACAGTGCAAATATTAGAGGAAATTAATATTATTTTCTCATCTAATTCCTCAATGTATATTAGCATATACGAAGTAATGCGAAATGGGGGGGTTGTCTAGAAATGAAAGTCAATATTTTTCTTCATACAGTATTTTTAATCCAGTCTCTTGAATCGTCCTGTTGGATGCATGTAGGCCTACACGTGTCTGGTAAATTGGCCTAGAGTAAACCGTATGTATATTAATTGAGTTCGTGATTGTGAGTTAAATTATTTTTTTTTTTTTTCATTTCTATTCTATTTTTCAACATGCTGCGTTTATGGTATTGTGATGTTAAACGGTCATGTTTTAGTTATTTCTATTTTTTATCGACTAGTACATTTTTGAACAATGTTCAGAAGGAATATTTATACCCTTGTTTTTCGGATAAATTCCGTGATTATTGTATAAGTATATCCAGTTTTGGTTCAATTGTGTCAGTTCTCCCAACGCAGTTGAATTTTTTTCTTATAATAGGATCAAGTACTGTGTAAGTAGTTTACGTTTTTTCTATTCTGCCTCTTAAGAATAAATTTCTTTAATTTTTTCTATTTTCCTGACTATTTCCATCTTTCAGGAGCCCGTAGGCAACAGCCAAAATCATTAGACTAGCCCCACTTGAAACATGGTTGAATTTTTAAATTTAATAGACAAAAAGGTGTTTAGTTTTTACATAATTATAACTGTCCACAAAATAATTATGCAAGTTTTTCAGGGATGGGTGGCGAGGGTAAGGGGGGATATTTATATGATTTTGTGGAGAGGGGACGGGAAATCGATTGCAGGGGGGCCCAATTGGAAAACGTTACGCCACTGGGCTTCACGGCATAGGGACTAGAGATTTAGTTGGATGTCGTACCTTTTCCATGTGTAATGTACAAAAGTACTTCTTGCCGATTATATTACAATAATTAATATTGTTATATTTATATAGATTCCATATCAGTGGCTTCCAACAAAATATTTTTAAGGACCTCCTCATCGGTCGAAATATTGTACACCATCATAAGTTATTGAATTTCAGAGTATTGAACATTTTAGTAACTTACTACAATATTATCGAGAATCGATAGCAGCAGTGGTACTGTGCATACATTGTCAGAACAGGCTCTGCAAATTTTGAAGAATAGAATATTAATTCGAACGGATAAGTAGTATTTTTGTTTATTATTATTAGTATTTATAATATCTTAATAATTTACATCATTAACTTGTCTAATATAAGTTAAAGTATTTAAATAAAAAGTAAAATTCTATTTTCGAGGTTAGGTGTACCGATATCTATAAATTTTCTTGTAATTAAATAGTCTCAAGTTGACAATTGTAATAAATTTAGTAATATTTCATTAAACATTTAACTAAAATCAATTGAAAACAATTTTTAGCTTGGAAAATGAGTCCAAACAAGGTATCTAAATCTAATTGTTTAACTAAAACTCAGGTAGCTACGCGATCTCAGCAATTATTAACAAAAAAATCTCCAACAGCTCTTAAAGCTACTGTAGATGTAGAAGAAAAGGTTGCTAAACTATTGAGTGATCACACCAAATTGAAAACAAAATTAGAAACATCACTAAAAAATTCTGAGCAAGAACGAATAGGGTTAGTGGATCACATAAAATCTCTGGAAGTTATTGTAAAATTGCAGCAGGAAGACCATAAAACTGAAATACTAAATCTCACGAGTCAATGTAGGTCTATGTAAGAGGAAATCGAAATATTAAAATCAAAAATAAACTTGGCTAATGTAAGATCTGAACCTCTGATCAATACAAAAAAAGTAGAACCTAAATCAAATGGGGAAGAAATAAATAGAAATGGTCAAACAAAAACGTATAGTCAGGTTTTGCAAACAGCAACCAAAACTAAAGTAAGGGCAAATAACGATAGGAAAGGTAGAGTACTGCTCTTGACATCCAGTCATGGACGAGACTGTAGTGACCTACTAAATAAAAGATTAAAAAATAAGTATGAAGTTCAGAGCTTTTTCAAACCAAGTGCCCCTATAAACGCAATCGTAGAGTCAGCACAGGAACAAACTAAAGATTTTGGAAAAAACGATTTTCTAATAGTACTGGGTGGCTCAAACAATATAAATGAACCTAATCTAAAACATCTTCCTGAAATAAATGAAAAAATTAAAGAGATTGTGCCACTCAGCCAAAAAACAAATGTAATAATAAGTACAATTCCGTATAGGTTTGATAAGCCAGAGCTAAATGAAGCCATTAAGTCAACAAATAAATCAATTCATAATACAATCAACAGCCTAAAAAATAAGAATTCTAAGCAGTTGGGGATTTGTTTTCTAAATGAAAGGCTGAAAAAACAAAACTTCACTAATCATGGTCTACATCTAAATCAATCTGGCAAAGTAATATTTTGTAATAGGCTGGCAGAGCTGATTGAAAGTCGTTTGCAATCTACTGTCAATAATTCTCCTAAACAATCATCTAACGAACCTTTTTTAGTAAAGTGGCTCAAAACCAGGAAGGGAAACTAGTTTCAGATGATAAATTCATATCTTCAATTGTATTAAAAGACGTTAATCTATCAAAAAATCAGGATAGCATTAGTGGAAGGAACTCTTGTAGCAATCTGATAGGCTCTCAAGATTCTAAGAGATTAAGTAAATCTACTTCAATATGCAAAAGCAACGATAAAGTAATAAGGGATGATAGGGAAGTACCGGTACTCACTGTGTTCCATCAGAATATTCAATACATTCGTAACAAAATAGATAGAATCGAAGTATTTTTTAAAGAAGAGGCTCCTGATATAGCTATTTTCACAGAGCATGGTTTAAAAGAAGATGAATTGTCACAACTTAATATTCCAAACTATTCATTGAAAACTTCGTATTGCAGGACATCGCATCGAAGTGGGGGAGTAGCTATCTTCACTAAAAATGCTAAGAATATGCAAACATTTAATTTAGAATATGTAGAGACATTTGCTGTGGAAATGGATTTAGAAGTTACTGGTTTGAGAGTAAAAATCGACAATAATTTCGAAGTAGCGGTGTTAGGTATTTACAGGTCACCAAGACGTAATCTACAAAAAAAAAAAAAAGATTATAGTTGATACTGTATTAATTGACTGAAGAACTGGTTGAGCAAGGACACTTATTGCAATAGGGTGCTCTTGTAGAGTAATCTAGAGGCTTGCTGCATGAGTCTACAATCATTTGATTGGGAACCACTGTCTAGAAGTCTAGTTAATTATACAATAATTAACTGGGCTAAGAATGTAACAGCATTGGACTTGTTTCACACGTAAATATATAGTCCGTTTTCGGTTCTAGTCATTGAGGTAGGTATAAGCATAGACGAACCATCTTACTATCCCTGATCAATGGTATAAGTGAGTGGAGGGAGTAGTATTTGCACTGTGTATGAATTTGCTTCACTTCCTAAATTTATGTTCTCGCGTAGAATGGAACCGTATATTTGTATGAAACAAGCCTTATGCACGTTTTTCTAATAACAGCTATGAGTAAACACACACTAAACGTCACGAAGCATCAAACCTTCAATCAGCCAAAAAAGAGAAAAGTACCGTACGTTTTTTCTTGCGCGAGATCTACCAATCTCACAATACAGTAAACACTCAAGTACTTGTAGAATTGACTGGCAAAGAAACAACAAATATGTTCTTCAAATAAGTTTATTTAAAATCGAATTAATATTATTAGGTTAAGAATAATAGACTAACAAATTATGGGACTTTTGACACAACTATTGTCAATAATATATTTTTCAAAAATAAATGTTTTCAGCTATCTTATTCCTTTTTTTTAAATCTTGCGTGTGCAAAATTTATATCTTACATATTCGGTTGATACAAAAATCGTAGATTATTGTCAATTTTTTCAGAATTTTTAGGACATGTGCACGACAAGTTCACACTTCTAGCATAGGGAAAATAACATTGACTCGTGACCTTGACCGCGTTTTCTACCGCGATATTTTAAAAGATCAAACTCGTTTAGAGAAAATATTAAATATTAAGTATTATAAAAAACTATGCTTGTGCAGAAATTAATTTTTATATATTCTTGTGGCACAAAAATCTTAGATTATTGTCAATTTTTTCATAATTTTTTAGACACGTGCGCTACAAGTTCACGGAGCTCGCTGAATGGCTTGGAGAGAGGCGTAAACGAATAACGACATCGAATTTTGGAAGGATTAGTAAGAGGACGCCACTCACTGGTTGTCAAAATATTGTTCTTGAACTTTTGTATGGGGGCGCTAAAAGTTCTTCAGCCATGAAATATGGAGATAAATAAGAAGGCTGCTCTTAAAAAAAGTTGCTGAGATGACCAGGAAATAATAATGAAATGTTGTCTGTTTCCTGATGCCAATAATACTATTAATTTTACTGTACTGTATTAGTCTATTCCAGAATAAAAGCAAAGCCCAAATCTGTTCTAGGTTACAACATTAATGCACTGTAGTGTTATGAAAATATCAGTTGAAGAGTATAAAAAAATTACCAAATAAACACACTATTCATAACAAGATAAACAATGGGCTGATAAAATACCATTATAGGTAAATTCATAAGACAGGAGTAGTCAGCTAATATTGCACTGCTAAATAAATAGTAAATCAATACCATACATAAAATAATATAATAATAAATCAAAGATCTAATACTTGAGAAGAAAGAAAAGCAAAAATAGTATTACACTAATATTACAGTCATAAATATAAAGTAAATCAGTACTCAGTAAAGTAATCTCCAACAGCGCGCGCTCAATTTCAAGTACTTGTCTCTCTTCTTTGCATGTCAATACAAAGAGACTTGTCCCTCTTAGAGAAAAAGGTTTCAAATAAAAAATTTAGATCAGATCATTATCTAAAACTTTCACGCTTTCAAAACTTTCCTACCCAAGAAATGAAAAAAATTCTCGATTAGGGTCTGCATCAATGTCACATCACAAAGTTTTTGAAACATCGTTGGATAAATTCTCATATAAAAACTGAACGTGTGCAGGAAATTTATGTTTTTTTGCATCGCTCGAATCACAAAATATCGTTTCTTAAATCTACCAAATTTAAAAATATTCCATCAATATTCAGATAGTGAAATGCCATTGGGAATGAATTTGTACGGATCAAAATTCAGCAGACTTTTTGTCGTTTGGCGACAAGCCAATTCCCCCACTCGTTAGGTTTCACTTCGATGAAACCCCCTACGACTCCATGCTGTGGCGGTGGGGGTAATGGAGACCGGTGGCGCTTTCTGGTGAGCGACCAATTCAACTATTTTTCAAATGAAACCGTTTATTTCTTGTTCCAATTTCGTGACGTCATACGTTTTTGTTTCACAGTTTATGACAAAAGTATAAGGAATTTGAATAAAATTTCAATGGATTTAGATTCGTGTTGTTAATCTCTAGGTGTCTTGCTTTTTAATTTCGCTGATTAATGCTGCTTTTAAAAAAATGACATAATCATGTTAAATTCCCAAAATAAGAAAAACTGAAAGAAAAAAACGAATTTTGAAAAGCAAGTGATCTTTGTAAAAGTATGAAGATAAATCATGTAAATTTTCAAGGCAATTTGAGGTTCCATTCTTGAGATTTTAATGAAATAAAACTGGACAAAATGCTCATTTTCTAGCTTGCTCAGTACAGGTGCAGTTGAATCTTAAGATTCCACTGCAGTTAGATGAGAAATCACATTTTAGTTTAATATTTCTCCGCACTTCACGGCGTAGCGCTGAACGGAATTAGTGAAAGGAGTAGGGAGAGTCTCCTTCCTACAGCGGCGGCTCCCCCACCAACTGGCCATTAGTGGGCATGTGCGTATGAGAGATTGAGACTGTGTGAGGGAGCGAGGGACAGAACGTTTACAGGCTACATTTTAATCTCATCAAAACTGGTTTCGCTAATGACTCATGAGCAAGAAACGAGAGACAAGAGCAAGTGAGTATGTGTTTTGGAATTGCACTTTCGGTGTCACACCGCCGTGTTTACAGGACTGAAGACTGAACAGAAAGTTGAATCCTAAGATTGTGAATTTATCCACATTACAGGGGTGCCCATCCCCCCTAGTCTCATGACGCACCCCCCCTAAATTCAGCACCTGTCCCCCCCCCACCAATTAAGTAGGCACCCCCCCCCAAAAATGCGAAAAAATAAGCTCCAATATTCAAACAAAATTAAAAGAAGATTTCTATAGGTATTGAAAAAATCAAAACCAGTCAATAATATACAAAATGTATGTATATTAAAACTAAAAGAAGGTTTATATAGGCATTGAAAAAATAAATAGGCATTCTATGTGGTGACTTCATAATATATTTGTGAATATCGTCACGTTAAACACGGTTTCAATCAACTTTAGCCCCCCCCCCCAAACTTTTTTTAGAACCCCCCCAGGAATTTCAATGACGCAGTCTGCGTCATAGCCCCCTCTGTGGGCACCCCTGCACATTAAAATCTGATTCTGGTTAATAAAAATATGAAAATTTTAGTATTAGTATACTGCAACTGTAATGCACTTACATACCCCCACTTGACCTTTCTCCAACAAGTTTTCTGTTTCTTTCATCTAAGAGAGATGACATGATTTCAGAGGGATATTGAGATCTAAGGTTCCTATGAACCTTTTTTAGTAACCTTGATTGAGATCGAGGAAGAACGACAGAGAGAGAATAAAATGTAGGCTTTACCAGTTGCGTGCCCAGACTGAAATATACATATTTTTTCAAAAGAAATAAATTGAAACACTGAAGGAAGAAAGAAAGAATGGGCTAAATATTGTCAGGTCAATGTTTATTGTTTACTTTATCAATTTGCAGATTGATTTAGTGGAGGAATATAGAAGCAGGATGTTGTGACTTCAGGAATGGAGACATACAGAGGACTGTTATAAATCATGACGGCTATGTCTCCACAGTGCAAATATTAGAGGAAATTAATATTATTTCCTCATCGAATTCCTCAATGTATATTAGCATATACGAAGTAATGCGAAAAGGGGGGGTTGTCTAGAAATGAAAGTCAATATTTTTCTTCATACAGTATTTTTAATCCAGTCTCTTGAATCGTCCTGTTGGATGCATGTAGGCCTACACGTGTCCGGTAAATTGGCCTAGAGTAAACCGTATGTATATTAATTGAGTTCGTGATTGTGAGTTAAATTATTTTTTTTTTTTTTCATTTCTATTCTATTTTTCAACATGCTGCGTTTATGGTATTGTGATGTTAAACGGTCATGTTTTAGTTATTTCTATTTTTTATCGACTAGTACATTTTTGAACAATGTTCAGAAGGAATATTTATACCCTTGTTTTTCGGATAAATTCCGTGATTATTGTATAAGTATATCCAGTTTTGGTTCAATTGTGTCAGTTCTCCCAACGCAGTTGAATTTTTTTCTTATAATAGGATCAAGTACTGTGTAAGTAGTTTACGTTTTTTCTATTCTGCCTCTTAAGAATAAATTTCTTTAATTTTTTCTATTTTCCTGACTATTTCCATCTTTCAGGAGCCCGTAGGCAACAGCCAAAATCATTAGACTAGCCCCACTTGAAACATGGTTGAATTTTTAAATTTAATAGACAAAAAGGTGTTTAGTTTTTACATAATTATAACTGTCCACAAAATAATTATGCAAGTTTTTCAGGGATGGGTGGCGAGGGTAAGGGGGGATATTTATATGATTTTGTGGAGAGGGGACGGGAAATCGGTTGCAGGGGGGCCCAATTGGAAAACGTTACGCCACTGGGCTTCACGGCATAGGGACTAGAGATTTAGTTGGATGTCGTACCTTTTCCATGTGTAATGTACAAAAGTACTTCTTGCCGATTATATTACAATAATTAATATTGTTATATTTATATAGATTCCATATCAGTGGCTTCCAACAAAATATTTTTAAGGACCTCCTCATCGGTCGAAATATTGTACACCATCATAAGTTATTGAATTTCAGAGTATTGAACATTTTAGTAACTTACTACAATATTATAGTTTATACTGTATTAATTGACTGAAGGACTGTTTGAGCAAGGACACTTATTGCAATAGGGTGCTCTTGTAGAGTAATCTAGAGGCTTGCTGCATGAGTCTACAATCATTTGATTGGGAACCACTGTCTCGAAGTCTAGTTAATTATACAATAATTAACTGGGCTAAGAATGTAACAGCATTGGACTTGTTTCACACGTAAATATATAGTCCGTTTTCGGTTCTAGTCATTGAGGTAGGTATAAGCATAGACGAACCATCTTACTATCCCTGATCAATGGTCTAAGTGAGTTGAGGGAGTAGTGTGTATTTGCACTGTGTATGAATTTGCTTCACTTCCTAAATTTATGTTCTCGCGTAGAATGGAACCGTATATTTGTATGGAACAAGCCTTATGCACGTTTTTCTAATAACAGCTATGAGTAAACACACACTAAACGTCACGAAGCATCAAACCTTCAATCAGCCAAAAAAGAGAAAAGTACCGTACGTTTTTTCTTGCGCGAGATCTACCAATCTCACAATACAGTAAACACTCAAGTACTTGTAGAATTGACTGGCAAAGAAACAACAAAAAATGTTCTTCAAATAAGTTTATTTAAAATCGAATTAATATTATTAGGTTAAGAATAATAGACTAACAAATTATGGGACTTTTGACACAACTATTGTCAATAATATATTTTTCAAAAATAAATGTTTTCAGCTATCTTATTCCTTTTTTTTAAATCTTGCGTGTGCAAAATTTATATCTTACATATTCTGTTGATACAAAAATCGTAGATTATTGTCAATTTTTTCAGAATTTTTAGGACATGTGCACTACAAGTTCACACTTCTAGCATAGGGAAAATAACATTGACTCGTGACCTTGACCGCGTTTTCTACCGCGATATTTAAAAAGATCAAACTCGTTTAGAGAAAATATTAAGTATTATAAAAAACTATGCTTGTGCAGAAATTAATTTTTATATATTCTTGTGGCACAAAAATCTTAGATTATTGTCAATTTTTTCATAATTTTCTAGACACGTGCGCTACAAGTTCACGGAGCTCGCTGAATGGCTTGGAGAGAGGCGTAAACGAATAACGACATCGAATTTTGGAAGGATTAGTAAGAGGACGCCACTCACTGGTTGTCAAAATATTGTTCTTGAACTTTTGTATGGGGGCGCTAAAAGTTCTTCAGCCATGAAATATGGAGATAAATAAGAAAGCTGCTCTTAAAAAAAGTTGCTGAGATGACCAGGAAATAATAATGAAATGTTGTCTGTTTCCTGATGCAAAAATAGTATTACACTAATATTACAGTCATAAATATTAAGTAAATCAGTACTGTATCTAAAATAATATAATAATAAATAAAAAATCTACTAATTAAGAAAAATAATAACAAAAATAAGAGAATTAAAAACCTGTTAAATTAAAATAATTAAATTAAAAATTAAAGACCTGGGTGTCAGCTTGGTCCAGTGTATTCTTTAACACTTTCTTGCGCCTCAATAATCCAATCCGGATTACAAAATAAGCAGTACTCACATTTTGAAACATGAAGTTGCCCCTGTATTTGAATAAAACCTGATTTTGACAACAAACCCCATTTTTCCCCTTTCGTCTACAAAAATCATTTCTCCAACAGCGCGCGCTCAATTTCAAGTACTTGTCTCTCTTCTTTGCATGTCAATACAAAGAGACTTGTCCCTCTTAGAGAAAAAGGTTTCAAATAAAAAATTTAGATCAGATCATTATCTAAAACTTTCACGCTTTCAAAACTTTCCTACCCAAGAAATGAAAAAAATTCTCGATTAGGGTCTGCATCAATGTCACATCACAAAGTTTTTGAAACATTGTTGGATAAATTCTCATATAAAAACTGAACGTGTGCAGGAAATTTATGTTTTTTTGCATCACTCGAATCACAAAATATCGTTTCTTAAATCTACCAAATTTAAAAATATTCCATCAATATTCAGATAGTGAAATGCCATTGGGAATGAATTTGTACGGATCAAAATTCAGCAGACTTTTTGTCGTTTGGCGACAAGCCAATTCCCCCACTCGTTAGGTTTCACTTCGATGAAACCCCCTACGACTCCATGCTGTGGCGGTGGGGGTAATGGAGACCGGTGGCGCTTTCTGGTGAGCGACCAATTCAACTATTTTTCAAATGAAACCGTTTATTTCTTGTTCCAATTTCGTGACGTCATACGTTTTTGTTTCACAGTTTATGACAAAAGTATAAGGAATTTGAATAAAATTTCAATGGATTTAGATTCGTGTTGTTAATCTCTAGGTGTCTTGCTTTTTAATTTCGCTGATTAATGCTGCTTTTAAAAAAATGACATAATCATGTTAAATTCCCAAAATAAGAAAAACTGAAAGAAAAAAACGAATTTTGAAAAGCAAGTGATCTTTGTAAAAGTATGAAGATAAATCATGTAAATTTTCAAGGCAATTTGAGGTTCCATTCTTGAGATTTTAATGAAATAAAACTGGACAAAATGCTCATTTTCTAGCTTGCTCAGTACAGGTGCAGTTGAATCTTAAGATTCCACTGCAGTTAGATGAGAAATCACATTTTAGTTTAATATTTCTCCGCACTTCACGGCGTAGCGCTGAACGGAATTAGTGAAAGGAGTAGGGAGAGTCTCCTTCCTACAGCGGCGGCTCCCCCACCAACTGGCCATTAGTGGGCATGTGCGTATGAGAGATTGAGACTGTGTGAGGGAGCGAGGGACAGAACGTTTACAGGCTACATTTTAATCTCATCAAAACTGGTTTCGCTAATGACTCATGAGCAAGAAACGAGAGACAAGAGCAAGTGAGTATGTGTTTTGGAATTGCACTTTCGGTGTCACACCGCCGTGTTTACAGGACTGAAGACTGAACAGAAAGTTGAATCCTAAGATTGTGAATTTATCCACATTACAGGGGTGCCCATCCCCCCTAGTCTCATGACGCACCCCCCCTAAATTCAGCACCTGTCCCCCCCCCCCCACCAATTAAGTAGGCACCCCCCCCCCAAAAATGCGAAAAAATAAGCTCCAATATTCAAACAAAATTAAAAGAAGATTTCTATAGGTATTGAAAAAATCAAAACCAGTCAATAATATACAAAATGTATGTATATTAAAACTAAAAGAAGGTTTATATAGGCATTGAAAAAATAAATAGGCATTCTATGTGGTGACTTCATAATATATTTGTGAATATCGTCACGTTAAACACGGTTTCAATCAACTTTAGCCCCCCCCCCCCCAAACTTTTTTTAGAACCCCCCCAGGAATTTCAATGACGCAGTCTGCGTCATAGCCCCCTCTGTGGGCACCCCTGCACATTAAAATCTGATTCTGGTTAATAAAAATATGAAAATTTTAGTATTAGTATACTGCAACTGTAATGCACTTACATACCCCCACTTGACCTTTCTCCAACAAGTTTTCTGTTTCTTTCATCTAAGAGAGATGACATGATTTCAGAGGGATATTGAGATCTAAGGTTCCTATGAACCTTTTTTAGTAACCTTGATTGAGATCGAGGAAGAACGACAGAGAGAGAATAAAATGTAGGCTTTACCAGTTGCGTGCCCAGACTGAAATATACATATTTTTTCAAAAGAAATAAATTGAAACACTGAAGGAAGAAAGAAAGAATGGGCTAAATATTGTCAGGTCAATGTTTATTGTTTACTTTATCAATTTGCAGATTGATTTAGTGGAGGAATATAGAAGCAGGATGTTGTGACTTCAGGAATGGAGACATACAGAGGACTGTTATAAATCATGACGGCTATGTCTCCACAGTGCAAATATTAGAGGAAATTAATATTATTTCCTCATCGAATTCCTCAATGTATATTAGCATATACGAAGTAATGCGAAAAGGGGGGGTTGTCTAGAAATGAAAGTCAATATTTTTCTTCATACAGTATTTTTAATCCAGTCTCTTGAATCGTCCTGTTGGATGCATGTAGGCCTACACGTGTCCGGTAAATTGGCCTAGAGTAAACCGTATGTATATTAATTGAGTTCGTGATTGTGAGTTAAATTATTTTTTTTTTTTTCATTTCTATTCTATTTTTCAACATGCTGCGTTTATGGTATTGTGATGTTAAACGGTCATGTTTTAGTTATTTCTATTTTTTATCGACTAGTACATTTTTGAACAATGTTCAGAAGGAATATTTATACCCTTGTTTTTCGGATAAATTCCGTGATTATTGTATAAGTATATCCAGTTTTGGTTCAATTGTGTCAGTTCTCCCAACGCAGTTGAATTTTTTTCTTATAATAGGATCAAGTACTGTGTAAGTAGTTTACGTTTTTTCTATTCTGCCTCTTAAGAATAAATTTCTTTAATTTTTTCTATTTTCCTGACTATTTCCATCTTTCAGGAGCCCGTAGGCAACAGCCAAAATCATTAGACTAGCCCCACTTGAAACATGGTTGAATTTTTAAATTTAATAGACAAAAAGGTGTTTAGTTTTTACATAATTATAACTGTCCACAAAATAATTATGCAAGTTTTTCAGGGATGGGTGGCGAGGGTAAGGGGGGATATTTATATGATTTTGTGGAGAGGGGACGGGAAATCGGTTGCAGGGGGGCCCAATTGGAAAACGTTACGCCACTGGGCTTCACGGCATAGGGACTAGAGATTTAGTTGGATGTCGTACCTTTTCCATGTGTAATGTACAAAAGTACTTCTTGCCGATTATATTACAATAATTAATATTGTTATATTTATATAGATTCCATATCAGTGGCTTCCAACAAAATATTTTTAAGGACCTCCTCATCGGTCGAAATATTGTACACCATCATAAGTTATTGAATTTCAGAGTATTGAACATTTTAGTAACTTACTACAATATTATAGTTTATACTGTATTAATTGACTGAAGGACTGTTTGAGCAAGGACACTTATTGCAATAGGGTGCTCTTGTAGAGTAATCTAGAGGCTTGCTGCATGAGTCTACAATCATTTGATTGGGAACCACTGTCTCGAAGTCTAGTTAATTATACAATAATTAACTGGGCTAAGAATGTAACAGCATTGGACTTGTTTCACACGTAAATATATAGTCCGTTTTCGGTTCTAGTCATTGAGGTAGGTATAAGCATAGACGAACCATCTTACTATCCCTGATCAATGGTCTAAGTGAGTTGAGGGAGTAGTGTGTATTTGCACTGTGTATGAATTTGCTTCACTTCCTAAATTTATGTTCTCGCGTAGAATGGAACCGTATATTTGTATGGAACAAGCCTTATGCACGTTTTTCTAATAACAGCTATGAGTAAACACACACTAAACGTCACGAAGCATCAAACCTTCAATCAGCCAAAAAAGAGAAAAGTACCGTACGTTTTTTCTTGCGCGAGATCTACCAATCTCACAATACAGTAAACACTCAAGTACTTGTAGAATTGACTGGCAAAGAAACAACAAAAAATGTTCTTCAAATAAGTTTATTTAAAATCGAATTAATATTATTAGGTTAAGAATAATAGACTAACAAATTATGGGACTTTTGACACAACTATTGTCAATAATATATTTTTCAAAAATAAATGTTTTCAGCTATCTTATTCCTTTTTTTTAAATCTTGCGTGTGCAAAATTTATATCTTACATATTCTGTTGATACAAAAATCGTAGATTATTGTCAATTTTTTCAGAATTTTTAGGACATGTGCACTACAAGTTCACACTTCTAGCATAGGGAAAATAACATTGACTCGTGACCTTGACCGCGTTTTCTACCGCGATATTTTAAAAGATCAAACTCGTTTAGAGAAAATATTAAGTATTATAAAAAACTATGCTTGTGCAGAAATTAATTTTTATATATTCTTGTGGCACAAAAATCTTAGATTATTGTCAATTTTTTCATAATTTTCTAGACACGTGCGCTACAAGTTCACGGAGCTCGCTGAATGGCTTGGAGAGAGGCGTAAACGAATAACGACATCGAATTTTGGAAGGATTAGTAAGAGGACGCCACTCACTGGTTGTCAAAATATTGTTCTTGAACTTTTGTATGGGGGCGCTAAAAGTTCTTCAGCCATGAAATATGGAGATAAATAAGAAAGCTGCTCTTAAAAAAAGTTGCTGAGATGACCAGGAAATAATAATGAAATGTTGTCTGTTTCCTGATGCAAAAATAGTATTACACTAATATTACAGTCATAAATATTGAGTAAATCAGTACTGTATCTAAAATAATATAATAATAAATAAAAAATCTACTAATTAAGAAAAATAATAACAAAAATAAGAGAATTAAAAACCTGTTAAATTAAAATAATTAAATTAAAAATTAAAGACCTGGGTGTCAGCTTGGTCCAGTGTATTCTTTAACACTTTCTTGCGCCTCAATAATCCAATCCGGATTACAAAATAAGCAGTACTCACATTTTGAAACATGAAGTTGCCCCTGTATTTGAATAAAACCTGATTTTGACAACAAACCCCATTTTTCCCCTTTCGTCTACAAAAATCATTTCTCCAACAGCGCGCGCTCAATTTCAAGTACTTGTCTCTCTTCTTTGCATGTCAATACAAAGAGACTTGTCCCTCTTAGAGAAAAAGGTTTCAAATAAAAAATTTAGATCAGATCATTATCTAAAACTTTCACGCTTTCAAAACTTTCCTACCCAAGAAATGAAAAAAATTCTCGATTAGGGTCTGCATCAATGTCACATCACAAAGTTTTTGAAACATCGTTGGGTAAATTCTCATATAAAAACTGAACGTGTGCAGTAAATTGATGTTTTTTTTGCATCGCTCGAATCACAAAATATCGTTTCTTAAATCTACCAAATTTCAAAATATTCTATCAATATTCAGATAGTGAAATGCCATTGGGAATGAATTTGTACGGATCAAAATTCAGCAGACTTTCTGTCGTTTGGCGACAAGCCAATTCCCCCACTCGTTAGGTTTCACTTCGATGAACCCCCCTACGACTCCATGCTGTGGCGGTGGGGGTAATGGAGACCGGTGGCGCTTCCTGGTGAGCGACCAATTCAACTATTTTTCAAATGAAACCGTTTATTTCTTGTTCCAATTTCGTGACGTCATACGTTTTTGTTTCACAGTTTATGACAAAAGTATAAGGAATTTGAATAAAATTTCAATGGATTTAGATTCGTGTTGTTAATCTCTATGTGTCTTGCTTTTTAATTTCGCTGATTAATGCTTCTTTTAAAAAAATGGCATAATCATGTTAAATTCCCAAAATAAGAAAAACTGAAAGAAAAAAACGAATTTTGAAAAGCAAGTGATCTTTGTAAGAGTATGAAGATAAATCATGTAAATTTTCAAGGCAATTTGAGGTTCCATTCTTGAGATTTTAATGAAATAAAACTGGACAAAATGCTCATTTTCTAGCTTGCTCAGTACAGGTGCAGTTGAATCTTAATACTATTACATCTATACTACAGAGCACTTCATTTAATTCTGATTTCAGTGTATCCCAATGTTTCCTGAGCGATCTCACATTGGTACTTAAACAAATAAGTTCACTATCTACAGAGTTATCTATCCGTTTTAAAAATTTTTTCGATTCATTCCAGTTTTGGAAATTTATGAAGTTATAATTTACATTCACATCGTCCTCATCTAAATCTTGCATATTCACTAATAATTAATGTTCAATTTTTGTCGAGTCGACACTTTACAGTTCAACGTAAAATCAATCACTAATAGAATATCTTTCCTAAATTTCAAAACTATAATTTTACTTGCCATAATCAGTTTTATTTAAAAGTGTTTGCATTGCTTTTATGTAAATGGGACAGTTTGTGTCATTGACTTTATGATTATGACTTTTTTTCAGCTTTCTGCAATTTACGCATGATGAGCTCTGTGATTTATTTGGACAGGCTTTAAAATCATGGCCTTCTTGAGCGCAATGACCACAATTTTGGGATTTGCTCTTACAATATTTGGAAATATGTCCAATACCTTGGCATTTGAAACATCGTGAGAGAGCGACATAGTCTTTAACTCTACATACGATGTCCAATCCACATATAAGCGTGCTTTATTGATTATTTCTGGCCGAATTTCTGGAGAGCATTCAATGACCCAATGTGTGGTCTTTCTATCTTTTTGCCCTACTTTGAATAATGGGGAAAATTCCTTTTCAAATTTACTTTGTTCCAATGTGCTAGAGAAATTCCTATTGAATACTTCAACTCTAAGATCCGTTTCATTAACCTCAATTGGGACATTATATATTATAATTCTCGGCTTTTTCAACTCGGGTACGCTTATTTTAAGATTTTTATTTTCTATGATATTTTTACCAAGTATTTTATTCTTATCTTCAGATGAGTCCAAGACTAACAGAACTCCACCACCACGCACATTTACTGCTTTTTTAATTTTAAGAGATTTTTCTCGCGGAATATTTTTTCTCAGAGATTCTCTTATTTTTACACTAGATTCACTTTCACTTTCTGATAATATGCTGGGTTTCACAATAACAACGTTATCCTTTTTCACTATCTGCCGCAGTTGTTGTCCCATTTCCGGTTTTTGCTGCTTCATTTTATTAATTTTTCCAGGTAGCTGTACCACTTCTGCAAACGATCTTGCAGTAGCAGTAGTAGTAGGCGGCTGTCCTCTGTTGAACTCGGATGAGAGCTGGTTGATGCTTCTTTCCAACTTCTCCAATCTGCTTACAACCTCGTTCTTCTCTTTTTCCTGGGTCTTCTGCCTCGTTTCGACTCTGGTTATTATCAACGCCAGCTTGTTGCACAGTGAATTGTATTGGTCGAAATCGTTTCTAGAGAGCTTTTTTTTTTCAAAAGTTTCACTGCCCCAATTTATGAGATCGGAGTATAATTCGTGAAGAGTTCCCACGTCTTCCAAAATACTATGGTCCATGATGTTGGATATTTTGCTCACATTTTGGTCATCCACGTAGTTCAGGCTGCGACTCTCAGTGTTTAGTAGACTGCTTGGATTTTCATCTTCTTCCTCAAACTCTGTTGCTAGTAGAGGTGGCAATTTCACCGGTGAATGAAGTTTTGCCGGTCTATTCATAATTGAATTACTTCGAGAAAATTAACTTCATAACACTTGAACAATTTTTCAATATTCGAATAAAACGACAAGTTTAAATTTGCTGACAGCTCGATTACTGTTAACTATTTCTACAACTAGTCTACGTTAGCACTACGATGTTTACTCTATCGCGTTCGGCTGAATACTGAGAATACATACAAGTAGAAACAAAAATTGTAAAAGCTACCTTTAGCCTACGCTTTTTCAAAATGAAGTTCACATTTATTTACCTTTCAATTAGCCTACATAATCAGCAAAGAGGGTTTCTAGTAAATAATTTATTTTAGTTTCAATTTATTTTATTTTAAATGTTTTTGTATACTAGTTCATATTTGAATACGAGGTCGTCACACTTCTCAAATTCCATAATCACCTTCTGCTTCATACTGCTCAACTTACTTTAAAATCAGTTCTTAGAGAAATATTCTTCTGACCTAAATATTTTTTCAAGCATTCTCCATGTTCAATACTTTAATCAAGGTATTGTATAGATGAGTTATAGATGAGAATTTGCCAATCATTAAAACTATCGTGGTTTTATTTTTAAACAATGAAGCCCACATAGGGCTTATACCTGTGCGTGGGTATGAGTTGATGATGATGATGATGATGATGATAATAAGCGTAGGCTATTGCTTTTAATGTTGGGGAGACCATTACGGGTAGTTCCACCTCTTTGTTTGAGCCATGTTATGAGAAAAATGTTGGACCTACTATTTTAGGCGGGTTCCAAACCACCGGGTGAGTGATAATAGAGTTTATAACAGAAAGTCATTGAAGCACGGTCACCCATCCAAGCGCAGTCTTGAGCTCTCGTAACTCAACATCTCGATAGCATAAACACCACGTGACTAATCACCACTCTAACTGGATGATGATGACTGATGAGTTGGACCAACAGTTTTAGGTGGGATCCGAACCACCTGGAAGAGTATTTACAGCATAGAACAGTATTTTTTGCTGGTCAAACAAAATCGGCCACCCTCACAGAAAGGGGTAATTAACTTATCTCATCTGACTAGATACCTAGCATGACTCGTGGCTATTCACTTCGCCAAGGAAACTTTCCCCCATAAAGATTGCAAGGAGTGCAGTAAAGATTACCTGTTGATTTGGAATAAATTAGATGAGTCCTTTTAAAAATAAAGTCGCCATGCCGTGCCGTAACGTGCCGATGGTGCTCTTATTTCATCGGGCACAGCGCGGCGAGGCAAGGCAAAACGTCTTGCCGCGCCGTGTCTGATCTGGTGTGCGGCCGGCCTAAGAGGTTCGAGTCACAACTGAACTTCCTGCTGAATGCGCCACCGCTTTTATAAGTTAGTTCGTTCTTGAAAACTCAATTTCCAGATGCTCCTCAATATTTCTATTCACACAGATAACATTATCTCAGTTCTCGAGCTTACTAGAAACACTCGAACATTCTAGATGACCATTTGGCATATGATAGTAAGAAAGACGATAAGATGGAGAAGAATATAAACAATAAATTCATGTTATCATTGCAACCGGAAGCACTGTTGACATAAAGAGTAGCATAGAGTAATGTTTCCTTCTTTCGTGCGTTTCCTAACAGTATAAACACTGTATATGGTGTTTCACTTACCCTTCCCAATTTCGCAATTTTGTGTCCACTATCAAACGTTATCTACCAAGAAAGAAAATCTCCAAACTGGACTCCCGGGCAAGAGTGGGTAAAATGCTAGTGATTCATAAAGGAATCTGAAACCATGTGGGCTTTAAAATGTTGAAAATATAGATAGAAGGTACATAGAAGTTAAATTTCTAATAAAACTTGGGCATAACCTAAAATTTAAATTTTTCCGTTGGAAATTTGTGAAGAAAGCAGTTGTGAGCAATAATCCCGTTGTATCTTTGCTCGATAGTGTTTTCGTAATGGATGAAGAAAAAATGAATAAACTTGATAATAATATAGTAACAAAACGTTGCCGTATAAAAATCAAAGAATTTCCTCTCAATATGCTGTGAATCAAGCATTTCAGGTTGAGACTATTATAATCTTCATTGGAGAAATGTTCCCAGAGTAATCTATTCTGTTGAATGGCTACAAGCTGGAAATGGGAAACGGGAAGCTTGAAATCATTAATTCTGGAGAAAATCGCTGAACAGATCTCTCGGGCGCATGTTTGCAGCTTGTCTTGTAGTTTCTTCCTCTTTAAATGATTATGATTATTACTTCTGTTATCTTTAAAGTCTCATAGAGACTCATAGAATTAATTATTAATTCAAATTGCTAATTATAGTGTTAAAAAAAGTTTAATTACAAATAAGAAATTATAAGTTTCCGTCGAGAATAATATATACTAATAATATTAAAATATTAGCGTGCACGCCTCACAGCAAGAAATTGCACCTGGTAGTAAGTTAATAAATAATTAGAAATTGTGAAATACTCCGATAAATAGGATTTTTATATTGCCTTGGACTTGCTACTTTGTGAGTTCATCATTGAAACATACGGGTATTCATTTTACTTATAAAACGTGCAAATTTTGCTGAAGTTTTTAACCTGGAAGCTATAGCAAAAATAAATATTTTATCGTTATTCTTCATTTTCCATGTGATGAAACTTGGATCTTATTATTTCAGGGACTTTCCGTAACCCTTCTCAACCAAAGTCCTATTCAACTAAATAAAGGTCTGGGGTTTTAGTTAAGTCAAACCACGGATTGAAATACAATGAGGATTCATCTGTCAGACCGTACCACAGAAAGTTACTTGTGACATGATATCGGTTCTATGAATAATTAATTGACAAGACCAAGTCACTGCAATAAGAGAGAAACAAACAAAAGTTACCATCCCAAAATAGGTTGCTCATTGACGCATTGGCTTTCGGATTTCGGTAATTGTCCGAAGAAGCTAATTACCTCCTATTTAATAAGTTACTTACAATTATTGAAGATTGATAAATAGACTACGGGAGGAATGTAGAAACATTTGAACAGCAATAAAACTGGAAGCACCGAAAATGTGTGTGCACAATGTATGGAATTTAATAATAAGGCATCTTCTTCTATCTTATGGATTCTTTTATATCAAACAAACTCCTCTTGTTTCTTTCATGTCGATTCAGTTTAGGTCAGTGATTCAGTTCAGTCATTGTCGATTAGGCGCGGCCTCCACTTGCGATTTGTAGTCGTAAAAATGAAACCCATTATTTCTAGTTGAGGTGAGCCCACATTTGCCTGAAAAATCGCTACGACAAAAAAGTTGCAAATCATCCTATTTTGCTTGCGACCCGACTATCGGACTTCCGCAATGAGTCACGTGGTCAAGTATGAACCTGCATCCCCTGCAGACAGTCTAGTCCCAGCTCTGACCTGTTGCCTGCCTGTTTTTAACTAGAAATAATGGGTTTCATTTTTACGACTGAACAGTCTCACGACTAGAAATCACAAATGGAGGCCGCGCCTCGTAGTTTTTCAGCGAATGCTATTTTTTAGTCGCAGCGACTAAATATTGCAAGTGGAGGCCTCGCCTTAATTATTATATTTGGTTGATGCCTTTGCAACGAATTGCGTTATGAGATTAGTTCCTACTCTGCAGCAAATAATAATAAATTTTGTATGTTTTGCAGGGAATGCGTACAGCTGTGATAATTGGTGCTACAGGAACCTGCCTGGGTTCGTGGATAAAGGTGTTCTCAGCTAGTCCAGATCGGTTTGCAGTGGCATTTGCAGGCCAGGCAGTGGTGGCCGTGTCTCAAGTGTTCATACTCAGCGTACCTGCCAGGCTGGCTGCTGTCTGGTTCGGACCTGACCAAGTGTCATCTGCTTGTTCAATTGGCGTATTTGGAAATCAGGTAAACGCGATTTAGGTTAACATAGTTCCTTGAAAAATGAAATAAGAATGTTTTGTGTTGATTTATCCTTGCTTAAACTGGAAATAGTTGTAACTGTCCATATGTTTACTTCAAATCAATTCTACTTCTATGAGGGTATCTTCAATCACTTAATGTGTTACGACAGCTTTCATGCTGAATTGCACTCGTTCAAGTAGACCTGCAAAAGTTTTTATTTGTAGTTACATTTGAAAATTTGTTATGAACGTATTATTCAAACGTATTTGAATAGTAATAGTTAATAGTTCAGTTTTAGGTGGGTTCCGAACCACCGGGAAGTGATTTTACATCAGAGATCAGTGTCTTTTTTGCTGACCAATCGAATCGGTCACCCTTACAAAGAGTGCCCAGGAGAACGCAGCTTATCTGATTGAACAGATACCTGCTACGGCTCACGGCTATCACTTCCCATAATTGATCTTGTATAATCTTATTTTTTAAAAGCATTGACTGAATGCGTAATATTTCAAATAGGTTTTATTACGAATAATTATTGGGCAATATCTATGTAGGCCTAACAAACTTGAGATAAATTTTCAATTTTAACCAGTAATAAAACTAACAGTCAAATGTCGGAAATGTAACAAGTAAGCACACATTATTAAATTTTGTATGAATTTTTAAAGCAATAAATATTAATACCATTCCAGTGCTTTAATAAAGCTTAGAATTTACAATATCTCAACCTTATTTTAACTGGTTTACAGGAGTTCCACAACATTAACCATGAATATACAGTACTAATAAATTAGGGGAAGTGATAGTTGAGTGCCGTAGCAGGTATTTTATTCAATCAGAGATAAACTACGAAACTGCTAGGCGCCCTTTGTAAGGATGGCCGATTGGATTGGACAGCAAAAAATAATCCGTTCTCTGCTTTATAGTCACTTCCCGGTGGTTCGGAACCCACCTATAACTGTAGGTCCAACTCGTCAATCACCATCATCTAATTCATTACCCACGTACAGGTCTCATACCATGTGGGCTTCATCCTCCGAAAAAAAAAATATTGGTAGGCTATAATTCAGATCATTTCAATTACATCTCATGAAGGCTGATTCACACATATAGGACTGGACTACGACTGTGTCGTTTTGAATGGATTCGCCTAAACAGTCTTTCCATTTGAAATACACAGAGACGGTCGGAGGTACTTCACACATATAGGACTGTACACCGACCGGACTACGATTGTACTGCCGTAGATCACTTTCAGAGCGATCTTTCAAGGACACGGTCCTACACAGTTTGCGTCCAGTCTGAACACAATCCTATATGTGTGAATCAACGTAGGACTGTGCGCCGACTATACTGTTAGGATCGAGTGTTTCCACTATCTCCAAAATTAGAGATAGAAGAATTGTGATTTCAGATTCGGATTCAGCACCCTAAAATTAATAATTTGCCTCGCGTGTACTCAAAAATAAGCAAAATTGAGGAAGTTGTTTTTATTGATATCAAGTCATCCTATACAGTAGTCTAGTTAGTTCAACTTAGTTTCATCTAGAATGGCAGTTCCTATCACTTCCACAAGTTACCATTATTTCTTGAAAGAAAAAAAGTTCTACAAGAAAAAAATATTTCAAGTAGCCTATAGTATCAATTTTTTTACTTGAGAAATTTCCATCTAGAGTTAAAATTAAACATGACATGGAACTGATTCTTGCTTATAAAAGCCAACTCAAGCATTCCATTCAGTAGAAACACAATAAATATTCCTGGATTTCTTGTTCCATGAAGAACTGCGTTGTTAATATTAACTTTTCATGTGAAATTTAACGACTTGCAGTCAAATATTTGTTAAGAATAAGTATAACTCACTTAATCTGTAGGCCGAGCGCTTTCGAATCTATTAAAAACAAAATAAAAAATGCACTTACTCTCAAAACCACACTGAACACAAACAAATACGATCTCCCAGGGATCTACAAACTGAACTGCTCTGATTGTAACAAATTCTACATAGGACAAACAGGCCGCACATTCAAACAGCGTTACAAGGAACAGTTTCAAGCCCTGACATCAAAAGCTGAATCGAATTTTGTCGACCATATCATTCAAACTGGACACACTTTTACTGACATCAGTACCAACCTACACATTCTACATATAAAATCTAAAGGACACGAACTCAACACCTTGGAACAATTTGAAATATACAAACACACCACACACAATAAACAAAACATTCTCAATGAACAACTAAATTTTAAATCTCACAAACTTTTTGATCACATTTTACAAAAACCACAACACTTCTAACCAAAAAACTGACATGATGATCTAGGAACCCACGCCTCTGAAGATGGATCTCATAGATTCGAAAGCGCTCGGCCTACAGATTAAGTGAGTTATATTTATTCTTAACAAATATTTGACTGCAAGTCGTTAAATTTCACATGAAAAGTTAACAAGAAATATGTTGATAGTTATTTTTGTTAATTTTGAATTATTATTATTATTTTGAATTATAATTTTCAAAGTTAATTTTGAATTTAATAATTATGATCAAAACTACCTATTCAACCTATCATTGACAATATTATCGAACTGATAACGACTCTACTGTCTAACGTATGTATTCACTCTGTTCAACCCATTGGGAAACTTTTACTTTTACTATAACACTATACTTAGGTATAGTGTACTTAGGTACATTCGTCTGGAATTTCCCCGGACAGTCCGGGTTTCGAGCTCGCGTCCTGCACGAGGAGTTTCAATTCATACTACTTACGATTCATGATGTTATATTACAAATATGGTCATATATTCGTCCATTTGATGTACGCTTCATGAGTTTATAATTTTATGGTTTTGAATGTCAAACTCGGATAATTGAATCTGGCTGAATCGTAGTCAACTATAAATGGGTTATTACTCACTCATCTGAGACCTATGACAATTGCACTTGACTGATAATATTGCAGCAGCTACTTAATTGAGTTAATAGAGATGTCTAGTAGTGATGAGACTGATTGGCTGATTGGTGAGACGGGCAGGGAGGGGTCTCTTCTGACGGATTAAGAGAGGATATCCTGTAATCATAGTTAGCTACATAGCAGCCCAAGGCTGGAGTCCTCTTATCACAGTCCCCTACTCCAATTTAAATGGACTAATTTCTGTGGTTGTCTCTGGCCTAAATTATCTCAAATCATACTGATTAACTATTCTACTGGAAACTGGGCTCGATTTTGAAATCGCATTAAGTCTACGAGAATATCATTGATAATAGAGCACCGATGATGACACACGCGTTCTGAAACAGCCATACTATGTTCAGTGACTAGAATATTCAAACTCTAGTTGAATACTTCAAGTGCATATTCAGTAACAGTTTTTTAATAATCAGTTTGTCATGTTAGAAAGTAGATGGATACAATTATAATTCGTCATGAATAAAAATATCAAAATAAAGTACCTATAATTATTGTTGACCTATACTACATTCATGAAATGATTTGTGAATTACAGAAAATGTTGATACGAACACTTAGATAGATAATATAAAGATCAAATGCATAATGAGATCGCTTGTATGAATGTCTGTAATGAAATGAAAAATCAATTGTCTGCAAGCAAGTAAAACTTTAATTTTCTTATCGTGAAGTGAACAATGCTTTTATGAATATTGCAAATAGAACAGATAACAACATAATACATTTCAAGTTTGAGATCGTTCACTTTTTGAGAAGATGGCAAATAATGTAGTCAACTAGGTAATGCGAGACAGATAAGAATGCAACTGTCATTCCAAAGTAAAATTAGATTTTCAGTTTTTCTAAAATTAAGGCAATTTATCAAACAAAAAATAAATTCAAATAATGAATCGTCTATTTATTGACAATGAACCGTTGATGTTAAGTTATAGGGTGAATGGTTGACATTGGTTCAAATGATAACTCAATTTGACCAAACTTCAATAATCTATCTCTTCTACTTTATTGACACCGTTGTAAATCAGACTCAAGGGAATGGAATAATGAACAATTGCAGTGTGATTATGGAGTACTATTTAATTTCTGTTATTTTGTGATGAATTAAACTCCATAATATATTACGTTGTCTTGCAACGAAACACCATCAATGCATTATCAGAATCTGCATCTCCACAGATGCACTATTGTCACTTTTAAGTAGTAAGAAAACATAACATTAGCCCCTATGTTCTTTTATTATAAGTATGTCATGTGAGATTGTAGTATTGAGATGAACAGAGATGAACATCTAGTATTCCAGATTTTAATTAATAATTCTTTACTTTGACAAAGCTCCAATGTCTAATATCTTGGTGTATAAGTCTTGGTTACTAACTACGCATATTCTACTTCCTATACTAAAAGCATAATATTGTAGTGTATTCCTGGTATAACCCGAATCCGCGTATTTGGAAACCAAGGCTGAATAGACGATTCACCATGAATATAAGTAGTATAATATACTTTGAATATATACTAATTAATCTACTTTTTCATTGAACTATTAAGAAAGTGCAGCGAATATAAATATTTCAATGAAATATTACTTTGCATCAATGAAATTGATGGTTCTTTCTTCCTTGTCGTTGTATTGTTACCTGTTGTGATCTAACAACTGATATGGATTAGGATTAAAAATATATTGACATGTCATACACTGCAAGAGCTGTGCTCATGAAAATAACACAGTTTCACATGACGAAATAAAATAATAATAATATTGACATTTTTTAATTTTTTTTTTGTTGCAGTTGGGTGTTGCAATTGGGTTTGTCTTTCCACCAATGTTGATTGCAAATCATGATGACCTGAGTCTTATCGGCGCCGATCTCAAAGTCATGTATTATATTGTTGCTGGAATCACTTCAACATTACTCGTTTTGGTCTTACTGTGTGAGTTTCAATTGTATCATGAACTTAAATTCTTTGCACAAATTGTCATTATTAGATTACCACCAAATTTTGTATTAATTTAAGTTATTTTATGCATACCCTTTTGGTCACATAAACAGTTTGAATGTGTATATAGCTATTTAGCCTACTTAAAACTATGTAATTGATTATTATAGAAACCTCAAATGCCAAATGTTTTGTTTTTTAGTATTATTTTACAATAATAATATTTTATATTAATATAACAGAGGAAGAATTGATAAAACCTGGTATAATGAATCAGTCAAATCAATTGATTGTTCAACTAATAAAAAATTATTAATAATTATTCAATTAATACAATGGTCCGTATTTATTGAATTTGTCTATTGAATCATAATTCATATAATGATTCATTTTCTTTTGGGAGAGCCTTTTCATAATCAGTGAATATCGTTGATATTTTTCTATATCCGGTGTTTGTAGTGGAAATAAGAAATTCATTTCTTTTGCTATTTGAAACTCTCATGACGTGAGTTTAAGCTCCAAGGCTTTATTACTCCAACAGTCCTATACCTCGATATTAAATAGAAATTTGATATATGAGATGAGATGATGAGTTTAATTGCAAGTTGTGTACCACTAGTGTTCCAGGGAAGCCCCCCTCTACCACCCAGTCCGGCACAAGCAGTTCAGAGAAATTCAGAGGAAACCAGCAACTTTTCAGCCTCAATCAAAAGACTGATACTAAATCCCGGATACATTCTACTGTTGATCTCGTACGGCATCAACGTTGGTGTCTTCTATGCCATATCAACTCTTCTTAATCAAGTTGTTCTCAAACATTTCCCCGTAAGTACAGTAGGCAGGCCTACAGCTCATTTGATTTTACTGTAATTCTCAGATTAATTTCAATATATTGCTTGTGCTTAAGTAATAGGTTCATTCGTATCGTATTTAGTGTGTTGGTTCCATCTTAAATTCCACAATTTTAACCAATACGCTCGGGGGAAATCAACACTTCCTTTATATGTGCTGTTGATATGATTAGTTTTTCCTTATCTATCTTCGTATGAACCTTATAAAAGTAATTCAAATTCAAGATCATGAACTTTTTTGTTGAATCGTGGTTCGTTTTTATCCATTATTTTTTTTATATATTGTGTACCGGCGGTATGTCGGACGTAAGCCATTGTGTCATTGAAGAATGCTCGATTCTCAAACAGTCATAATGAGTGTATTAAACGTGCTGACCAACCTCTATCTACAGTTGAGGAGTAAATTAGTGGATTAAATAAACTCCTGTGGCAAATTTGGTGCTCGCCACTATGAATGCTGCGAAATTCTTCAAACTGTTACAGACCCTATCTATAAAATAATGCTGACAACAATTGAAAATAACACACCTACTTAGTGAAAAATAATAAATAAAGTAAAATATAAGTAATTATTAAGCAAGAGATTTATAAAACAAATTGACATTTCAATGACAATTAGCATAGACGAACCATCAAGTTCTTACTTACTCCCTAATCTATGCTATTACATGGCAGTACTCTACATCATTTCAGAAATCTCATTGTAATACTCTTGCTTCATTATTCCTTTCATATACATTTTACTTCAATGTGGTTCATGATTTATATCTGATTCAAATTCAATCAGAATTGCCTAATATATCGTTTAATGTAATCGTTGAATTTTACGTATCATTCCTTCTTCTAGGGCCAAGAACTGGATGCGGGAAGGATTGGCTTGTTCATTGTAATTGCTGGAATGATGGGATCAGTAATCAGTGGAATGCTTCTGGATAAAACACACAAGTTCAAGTTAGTAAAATGTTCTAATTGACTCACAAATATCGTATTAATTATTCGTCAGAAGTTTGACATCTCATTGAAGTTCTCGAGAGTCACTGCTGTAGTTGAAGTTGGTTTTCTTTGATATTTTTGTGATTACTGTGATTATGTTTGCTATTTGAAGGTTTTCAGTTTCCAGAATTCTCGCAGTCCAATGACTTGTTATTACAAGCCATTCTTATTTTAATCATGATTATTCCTTATTAGTCATGCTAGTAGTATGTTTTTGCCGTTTCTGGCACAAGCTTCACCTTTTGTCCACCAGGCGGCAGCACTGTCGCCTGGCGCTAGCTTCGCCATTGTCCACCAAGCAGCAGCACTGTCGCCTGGCGCTAGCTTCGCCATTGTCCACCAAGCAGCAGCACTATCGCCTGGCGCTAGCTTCGCCATTGTCCTCCAGGCAGCAGCACTGTCGCCTGGCGCTAGCTTCGCCATTGTCCACCAAGCAGCAGCACTGTCGCCTGGCGCAAGCTTCACCTTTGTCCACCAGGCGTCAACACTGTCGCATATCGATTGCACCGCCCCCCCCCCCTTCATCAAACCCCCCCCCCCTAAAAAGTGCCCCCCTTCATCAAACCCCCCCCCCCTAAAAAAAAAAAATCCCCCCCCAAAAAAAAAAAAATAAATAAAAAAAAAAAATAAAAAAAAAAATAAAAAAAAAATAAAAAAAAAAATAAAAAAATAAAAAAAAAAAAAAAATAAAAAAAAAAAATAAAAAATAAAAAAAAATTTCCGAAAAATCTCAGGACTTAGAAAAACTTCTGAAAAATCCTAAGACTTAGAAAAATTTTCGAAAATCGTAGGACTTAGAAAAATTTCCGAAAAATCTCAGGACTTAGAAAAATTTTCCGAAAAATTGTAGGACTTAGAAAAATTTCCGAAAAATCTTAGGACCTAGTTATACACTTGGGCTAGGGGAGGGGCATGTGGGAAGTTTGCCGGACTATAAGGAACGATCTCTAGACTTAGTCGTACAATATTACTTTGAAAATAGGACTTAGTCATACATGGGGCATGTGGGGAGTGGAGCAATTGTGTGACCAGATACTTTTAACAAGATATCTGTATAGTTGCAGATACACTTTACCATTAAAGGACCCTGTTGTTCCAACTACAAATCAATATTCCAAGATATACTTGACCATTCTAGGAACCCATTTCTACAAATCAATAACAGTTAGTACTTATCTCTCTACTAATAAATATCTATCAATTGCTAGAGTGTATAAATCTAACCTCCAAATATTCCATAGCTAAAATAGCTATTGCACTACATAAAATCTAACCTATAAATCCAAAGTCAACATAACCTCAAAATGGCTAACCTATAAGGAATGATCCAAGCCAATACTATTAAATATATAGCATTACCTCTAACCTATGAATCTAAAGTCAACATAACCTAGAAATATGGAAAAGAGAACAATGTTTATTGATATGCTCTGTCATGCACCATTCCAAACCAATACAAAAATTCTTGTGTTCTCTCAAACATACCTGGACTTGAACAAAAAAATCCAATATCCTCCATCACAACACTCTTCTCGATAATATTTCAACTCATGAACGATAAAGTCATCTTTATCTAGTATAGCACAATCCTGCTCTGCCATTCTTCCCACTACTACTACTACAACAGCAACGGTACACTCTTACACACATACACTGTTGAGAATGTATGACAGGGGCTTTAAACATACTTCCTGTTCCAAAAGGTGGGAAAAGGTGCTATAAAAATTTGCTAAAACCACAAAAGATATGTCTTGTACCATGAGTAATCCTGCAAAAAATTATTAGCATCAAACAATCTCACAACTAATTATAATTGAATAATTGTAACAGGATGTGGTTTTACTCTGTATCGAGTCAACCGTTTTGCTTTGTACAGACAAACGTCTACATGACGAACTAAATAGCAAAGATCTTTTGTGTAAAAGAGGAGAGCTGCACAGAGGAAGAGGAGAATAAGAAGAAGGAAGAGGGGGAGAATAAGAATCAGAAGAAGAAGAAGGAGGACTAAGAAGGAGGTGAACAAGTAGGAAAATAAGGAAAAGAAGAAGAAGAGGAAGAAGAAGAAGAAAGAAGGGAAACACTAGGGGCGCACTAGGGGCACACTAGGGGAGCACTAGGGACGCACTAGGGGCACACTAGGGAAGCACTAGGGGGATTAAGGGGTGCACTAGGGAAACACTAGGGGAATTAAGGGGTGCACTAGGGAAACACTAGGGGCAATAAGTGGGGCACTAGGGAAGCACTAGGGACGCACTAGGGGAATTAAGGGGTGCACTAGGGAAACACTAGGGGAATTAAGGGGTGCACTAGGGAAACACTAGGGGCAATAAGTGGGGCACTAGGGAAACACTAGGGGCGCACTAGGGGCACACTAGGGGTACACTAGGGAAACACTAGGGGTACTAGGAGGGAGCTCCAGGGACACTAGGGGAGAACTAGGGTAGAGTGCACATGCATATGGGTGAGAGTTTCTTGGGGGTGTCATGTTAGGGGTACCTAAGTGGATCCCAAACCTCTGAGTAATGCTCATGAGTTATGGTCACCCATCCATGAGCAGACACAACTGCAATGAGAAGGCTGGTGGGCAGGGCCAGTAGTTACATAATACAGTAGATTGTTGCATAATGTGGTGCAATTACACAGACATGTTTTTTCCTGCATAGATATGACTCATAGCATTGGAATGCAGCAGTGACGTCATACAAACTAGTTGAAGTATGAGTGATGGAAGTAGAAGTGGGACTCTCTCTCTCTCTCTCACTCTCTCTACCCTCTCTTTTTCGTTGAAACTGCCTTCGTTGAAAGCACAGCAAGGTGATTTTTTACCTATATGAAATCAATAATACTATTGGCTCGTTTATGGGTTTCCATTTTTTCAGTTCAGTTCATTCAATCAGATTTTTAAAACTCTAAATAAATGTTATATCAATTTTTAATTGGTTGCTCAGTAGTATGTTCGAAATTCTTTTTCAAAGCTATTATACAGAATATTCTCTATTTAGGAAAAATAATTCATAGCTTGTGGGGTCGGCAAATTGATTTAACATTAGTGGCAGCGAATGTAAAATAATAGCAGAGTCGCCATAAAGCATACACTAGTTTTAAGTATTACAACGCGCTACTTCTTCTTCTTCTTCTTCTTCTTTTCCTTCTTGTTCGCCTCCTCCTCTTCCTTCTTGTTCACCTCCTCCTCTTCCTTCTTCTTCTTCCTTTTCTTTGCGTCCTTCTTCCTCCTCCTTCTTCTTCTTCTCCTCCATCTTTTTCTTTGCCTCCTCCTCTTCCTTCTTCTTCCTTTTCTTATGATTCTTATTCTTATTCTCCTCCTCTTCCTTCTTCTTATTCTCCTCCTCCTCCTCCTCTTCTTTCTTCTTCTTCTTCTTTTTCTTCTTCTTTTCCTTCTCTTCCTCTTCCTTCTTCTCCATCTTTTTCTTCTTCTTTTTCTTCTTCCTTCTCCTTCTTCCTTTTCTTCACCTCCTTCTTCTTCGTCTTCTGATTCTTATTCTTATTCTCCCCCTCCTCCTCCTCTTCCTTCTTCTTCTCCATCTTTTTTCTTCTTCCTTCTTCTTCCTTTTCTTCGCCTCCTTCTTAGTCTTTCTTCTTCTTCTTATGATTCTTATTTTTATTCTCCTCCTCCTCCTCCTCCTCTTCTTTCTTCTTCTTCTTCCTCTTCTTCTTCTTTTCCTTATTTCCCTACTTGTTCACCTCCTTCTTAGTCCTCCTTCTTCTTCTTCTGATTCTTATTCTCCCCCTCTTCCTTCTTCTTATTCTCCTCTTCCTCTGTGCAGCTCTCCTCTTTTACACAAAAGATCTTTGCTATTTAGTTCGTCATGTAGACGTTTGTCTGTACAAAGCAAAACGGTTGACTCGATACAGAGTAAAACCACATCCTGTTACAATTATTCAATTATAATTAGTTGTGAGATTGTTTGATGCTAATAATTTTTTGCAGGATTACTCATGGTACAAGACATATCTTTTGTGGTTTTAGCAAATTTTTATAGCACCTTTTCCCACCTTTTGGAACAGGAAGTATGTTTAAAGCCCCTGTCATACATTCTCAACAGTGTATGTGTGTAAGAGTGTACCGTTGCTGTTGTAGTAGTAGTAGTGGGAAGAATGGCAGAGCAGGATTGTGCTATACTAGATAAAGATGACTTTATCGTTCATGAGTTGAAATATTATCGAGAAGAGTGTTGTGATGGAGGATATTGGATTTTTTTGTTCAAGTCCAGGTATGTTTGAGAGAACACAAGAATTTTTGTATTGGTTTGGAATGGTGCATGACAGAGCATATCAATAAACATTGTTCTCTTTTCCATATTTCTAGGTTATGTTGACTTTAGATTCATAGGTTAGAGGTAATGCTATATATTTAATAGTATTGGCTTGGATCATTCCTTATAGGTTAGCCATTTTGAGGTTATGTTGACTTTGGATTTATAGGTTAGATTTTATGTAGTGCAATAGCTATTTTAGCTATGGAATATTTGGAGGTTAGATTTATACACTCTAGCAATTGATAGATATTTATTAGTAGAGAGATAAGTACTAACTGTTATTGATTTGTAGAAATGGGTTCCTAGAATGGTCAAGTATATCTTGGAATATTGATTTGTAGTTGGAACAACAGGGTCCTTTAATGGTAAAGTGTATCTGCAACTATACAGATATCTTGTTAAAAGTATCTGGTCACACAATTGCTCCACTCCCCACATGCCCCATGTATGACTAAGTCCTATTTTCAAAGTAATATTGTACGACTAAGTCTAGAGATCGTTCCTTATAGTCCGGCAAACTTCCCACATGCCCCTCCCCTAGCCCAAGTGTATAACTAGGTCCTAAGATTTTTCGGAAATTTTTCTAAGTCCTACAATTTTTCGGAAAATTTTTCTAAGTCCTGAGATTTTTCGGAAATTTTTTTTTTTTTTTTATTTTTTTTTTTTATTTTTTTTTTTTTTTTATTTTTTTATTTTTTTTTTATTTTTTTTTTATTTTTTTTTTTATTTTTTTTTTTTATTTATTTTTTTTTTTTTGGGGGGGGATTTTTTTTTTTTTAGGGGGGGGGGGGGTTTGATGAAGGGGGGCACTTTTTAGGGGGGGGGGGTTTGATGAAGGGGGGGGGGGGCGGTGCAATCGATATGCGACAGTGTTGACGCCTGGTGGACAAAGGTGAAGCTTGCGCCAGGCGACAGTGCTGCTGCTTGGTGGACAATGGCGAAGCTAGCGCCAGGCGACAGTGCTGCTGCCTGGAGGACAATGGCGAAGCTAGCGCCAGGCGATAGTGCTGCTGCTTGGTGGACAATGGCGAAGCTAGCGCCAGGCGACAGTGCTGCTGCTTGGTGGACAATGGCGAAGCTAGCGCCAGGCGACAGTGCTGCCGCCTGGTGGACAAAAGGTGAAGCTTGTGCCAGAAACGGCAAAAACATACTACTCATGCTCATCTACAGTAAGATTATGTTGATGTCTGAAATTTTATTTTTTTACTTTGTGTTTTCTTAATCCTGCAATTATCAGTATTTTTATATTTACTGATCACAATCCATATCAAATTGTTATAATATCACTCTGCTCCTACTCATGAACTCAATACCAGACTTTTGAGGTCGATATGGGTGATTTCTAATCCTCCAATTTTCAGTGGCGAGGCGTGGAATCCTTCACCGGTCATCGCAGGGGGGTTCTCCCACCAACGCCCAAAGGGGTCCAAAGGCCCTCCCCAGGAAAATGTTTAAAAATTCGAGGCAAATTGGTAACTTTTGAAGATTTTGTGCATCTGAAATCTCTCCTCTGAATAGGTCTAACAAAAGGCAAAGAACTAAAAAGTATTTTATCCAATTGCACCTCTTGCGTAATATATATCTTCCCCAATACCATAGACCGACGATGGATAATATAGGAAAAAAACGCAAAAACAGCCGAAATAATAGGCTCTGATATGATGCACTCACTCGATTTAATTTATTAAAACAAATTTAACCATCTTGAATAATAAATGGAGACTATAAGAATAGATCACACTCTAAAAGAAAAAGATTAATTAAATTGCAAAACAATAATAAGCCTATTGTAAAAGTTGAATAATTTAGCATACGCTAAATTCCCATTGTTTCCACAACGCTGCAACTGAAGCTGAGTGTGGACTGGGGAGGAATAAGCATGAGGAGGCAGCTACCGAGAACCCACGACAGTGGCCGAGAACGCACGAAGCCTTATTCATCGCAGCCGGTTGCGATGTATCACAAGCATTACTTGAATGGTTTAAAAGGGAACGGGGAATTGGCTATATCTGGAACTCACTATATCTGTGTTAAATGTCCTATGCTTATAAAACTGTTCTGAGGAGGAATTCGGTATATGTGTCGACTAGGGGAATTCCCTATATCTGGAATTCACTGTATGTCAGCCGGTGGAATTGCCTATATCAGGAACCGGCTGTATCGTCGCTAGCGGGAACTCACTATATCTGACGTCACACCTACGTCACAGCGTACTGTGACGGTTGCAGGTGGGTCTCCTTCACAGCGCTACTGTGACGGTTCCACAGCTCCAGGTGGAGCCAACGATACGGCGATAGAATACCAACACTATTCATTCACTACCCCAGTGATAGACAAACTCTGTCGGTGAGCGCGCGGCAGAGCGCGCCCTGCTATTTTAAATTAACATAATTAAAATAAATAGTGACAGAGTATAAACGTTTTTTTACTTGGCCATTGTTAATATAAAAGCCAAATGCCACTGACTGACTGATTCATCACTATTTCTTGTAAACCATGCGGCTAGAAGTTGAAATTTGTTGCACATGTTCAGTTAAGATCCCTAGATGCATACTAAGAGCAGGTTTTACCTGAAATCCCACAGTTGACTTTTTTAATTACTAACCACCTTTTCTTAATCATTGTTATTAATTAGAATTTATACTTATAACCTATAAATAATTTTTTATATAATATTTTTATTCACCAAACATTACAAAAATTCAATTTGCATACGTTTCTGAATACAATATGGCACAGCCAGCAAAGAGAAACTTGCGAGCTAGCTACAAGTTCATTATAATACAAAAAAAAATACATGAAAAAAATACTCTACAATCTGACTCTAACCTATCTGGTGAAGCCAGAAAAGCTAATTACCATTGGCCGACTGACTCATCACACTTTTTCGAAAACCATGTGAAATTTCCAGCATTTGGGACCAAAAACAACAATTTTTCAAGATATATTTTATCACCGTTTCTCAAGAACTATGTGGCCTTATAAGTTGAGTATCCAGGTTCATTTAAGACTCTAGTTAAGCAAAATTTTTACCAGGTGTGAAAATGTATTACTTTTAAAATTTGGTTGCGTATATATCTCCGCCTCCCATCAGTGGTTTTAGTTGGACAGCTAAAACGTGGGAAGCGATCCTGCTGGCTAGTCATATAATACTGTATATTATGGTAGCAGAGCCATTTCCTTTGCAGATACCATTTCCTTTGCAAATTTCAATACAGTGGAACTTTTACATGCAAAGTGACATTGTTGAACTCAAACACTCGCTAGGGGGGGTGTATACATTTATTGTTGTGCATGTCCGCACAGTTGATCTGTGTAATAAGGCGCTTACTAACGCCATTCTCTTTCGAAAAAAAATTTATCCAGACATTTGCTAACAATAGCTAATGGCTTATATGCTTCATGTTTATGAATTGATTGGAATGATTCATTTTCCTCAAAATTTCCATCGTAATTATTTTTGTAATTTTCCAAGATATTTCTTTTGATAAGAATTGTAGAACACTAAATTCTAAATTCGACAAGCCTAAAAGCCAATTCTTGCAGTTGGTCAAAAATGAACCATTTTTTGTATTTTGGAAAGTTGCTATTACCAAGTACTTTATGTACAAATATCTTGAAAAATAGCACATTTTTAGAGCCTTATTATACAGAAACACTACAGTCGCGGGTCACAATTTCAGGCTAAATTAATTAAACCAGCCCAAGCTGGAGGGGGTGAACATTTATAACAAAATAAGAAAAATTATTAGATAGGCTTGCATTAATAGGATAGCTGAAAATTTTTATAAATAATAGAGATAGGAAAAAAATATTAACAAAAGGAATTTTAAAATATACATCTCATCATATAAACAATCGATATACTTTAAAATAAATTAGATACTGCCATAAAATAAGGATGAATATAGAATATGATGGTTGATCTATGGATACTACTACACTAGCGGCCTGGCAAGGGGGGCGGACCGCACCGCGTTCCAGCCTTAGGGAGATGACAAAAAGCTGATATAATAAATAATGATTATACATGATTGTATGCATATAATGATTATAATTTCAAAATTTGAATCAAATAATGTGATTTGTTAAACTTTGGTGCTAATATGGACTCTAAATAAGTGAACCTATAAATGTTATCAAATGGTTCGCGTGTTCTCCGAGGCTGGACCAAAACACTTATTAGAATTAATTTTGACCGATAATGCAGGATAAAATTATTGTATTAAGTGCCTAGAATCGCTTAGAGAGCGTGTACGAAGGGATTATTTTCGTAATTTTTCCCCCGGGATAGGATTTTAAGACCACTCTTATATAGAAAAGTCCAATAATTATTGTTTATTTTCAATGTATTTTTTTCTCTATGTTTTGTGTACTTTCATCACATATATATGATTAAATGAGCTAGTCCTATGTTTTGACTCGTGACTCGAGGCTCGCGATTTTGCCTGTATGTTTGTATGTTCGATGATAACTTTCGAATACTTTGACCAATCAAATCAAATCAGAAATGGTTTTATTTCTCCTTCAACAAATACAATATGTATGTAGGTAAATTCATATAAAATACAAAATAAACAAAAAAAAGTATACAAACTATTCAATACAAAATATAGTTAGAGAGCAAAAAATTCCTCACATGGGCCTTACGCCTGTGTGTGAAGAAGAGTCCGCGTCATCATTACAAAAGAGTTTATTATAGAAGAATAAAAAAAAACTCTGTTGAAAAATAAATATTACTTTAAGCTGAAAAAAACCTGGGGGAACTTAAAAAAAGGCTTCCGGAAGCAGGAAGGATCCCCCATCCATCAAACACGCGAATTATGGGCACAACTGAGAAAGAGTAGTAGTTTTTAGATTAGCTTCTGCCAAGAGCACCCTATTCGAATATTTCGGGATTTTCCAATTAGCCAATTTTCTAGAGAGCTACGACAAGCAATTGTATGGAGCCCAAACATTACTAGAATAACTTGCAATTGCATTCTGAAGGAATTAAATTAGAAATTTTGTCAGAGGCCTGGCCCGAGAGTACACTCTGGTTTATGAGCTTTTTCCTCACCTGACAATATAATTATTATCACAAAAGTATGAGGAAATTTAATTGAAAACACACTTAATATTTGAAATATCAAGGAAACTACATTTTTAAACAGTTTAATTTGTTTTATATAATTTTGTAATTGATATATTTTTATTAATCACCAGTTATTTGATTAACATTATTTGTTTTAAAACAAACTAAATATAATTACGAACCAAGCCTAGTGGAGGTCATTTCCAGTGAAAATATATATTTAGATTTATGTATTTTGCTTAAACGGCCGGCCTCATTGGACTCAATCAGTTTCTTGTCCTCATTGATAAGTTCTCTTTCTGCATTGTCCAGTACTTCTACATTCGTTCTGATTTCTCTATCAGTTTTTATCTATAAATACCCTTTGTACAATATGTCAGTTGTTTATTTTTTATATGAATATTGTTTTTATTTCTTTAAGTTTCTTTAGATTTTCGGCGTAGATTTCCTGGGTTATTTTCAGTTATAACATATTATGGTTTCATACCAAGTCATTATAGACTTGGATCCCAGGGGGTCCACATGGAATACTATGTGGACCACCTTCTTTCCAAGAGCTTTTACACAGACAGACAGTCGGACAACGGCACATTTCCAATAAGGCCCTGTTTGGTCCTTAATAAGAAGAACCAGTTATATTCTTGTTTGAAGAAAACTATGAAGATATGTAGTGACTTATGAATGTGGCAAACATAAATACTTTAATATCTGATATTTCATTAATATCTTAATTTGTTAGTATAGTATTGATTAACAATATTTTCTTTTTTATTTGCGCGTTATTTGTTAGGCATGCGGGCAATGCTAAGCACGCTCGGAGAATTCGCCATTGGTTAGTTGTGAGTAAAGAGTGGTTAATAATGGTAAGCTTTTATTATTAAGGAGTAGTGGTGAATAAATTCGAGTGAAGAACTGTAATATATACGAGTATATTATCACCCCACTACGACACTTGAGAGAGAGTGAGAGTGAGAGTGAAAGTTAGAGTGAGGGTGAGTGAGAGAGAATCATACTATAGAACGCCTACTTTTGTAGCCTATTGTACAATAATGCCATGCTTCATCACAAGAAACATAAAAAATATAAATATGCGTGAAATAAGGAAATTAAAATGTTATGGAAGATAAATTTAGACAAGAAAGAGAGCAAAAACTCTTTAAAATCACATTCATCCAGAAAATCACGCATCAATTAAACATGCAATCTTCTCTTGAAAAGGGAGAGGGATGGTGTGAAACTGTGAATAGCCTACTAAATGAACTCTGATCAGAAACTCTTGACTAACAAAAGAAGCCAAATCTGTGACTTTTATGGAGGTGAAGACATTTTTTCCAGGTGAGGTATCTCCCAAACATTTTCTTTGTTTACAAATTCTCCAAATTTCTGAAATTGACTTTACGTAATATTATTGCAAATTTTACGGAAATGAACCGCGGCTTTATTTTTAATAATAATGAAGACATGAACCTAAGAGATTTGACAGGGGAAGTCAAAGATATGACACAATAAACCCTCATCACCACTTGACCTTGTAATTCCAAATTAAATAGATCTCCATTTCTTCTTTCACAAGATACAAGAGACATAATAAATTTAGCAAAGTAAAAAGCATCCTGTGTCCGTGAGTGTCGGTATGAATCGAAACAGCATGTACCATGATAGGTATGAAAACTATAGAAACTGTGTATAAATGATGATTTTTGTAATCAGATGGAGAAAAACTAAATACAAATAATAATCTACAAGCTACTCACAGGTAATTGACATGACAGAAACAGAAACAGTGATTAAGCCTGATCATGTTCTACTACACTCAAAACGCAGAACAAAATACATGAAGTATTCAGTTAAATACTGTACTTAATGAGAAATTGATATAGCCTAATATTTTTTGAAGAAGCACTCATGACCATCACCAAAGTACACACTGTTTTCTCATGTTTGCTTTTTGAATTATTATTCTTGAATTTTTGATACACAAAAACTTTGTCTTATTTTCAAGAAAAAAAATAATTTTAAATGAAAATAAATGAATTTTTGAATGACATCCTATTCATGAGAACAAGTTGATGAGCAACTGACATTTTATAAAATAACTATAATTTTCATAGCTGTCATTAATAATAACTAGTGGCTTGTAGGGGCAAAAATCCCTGAATAAAAACACTAATACAAAAAACAAGTCATTATACTACAGTATTATAAATCAAACGAACTAACAATCAAATTATACCTATGAGTCAGAATTTCCCTGTTTACTAGATTTTTTGTGTGAGAATAGTCTTTTTGGTTGCTTTGGTTGTTGTTATTTACAATAAACAAGTTGATTCCTTCTGGAGATTTAACTCTGCTAAATGCAACATATAATTGCCCATGAGTAAATACTGGTTTACTTAGGTATATCCCAGCTCTGGCCTTGGGACTTATTGATAGTAATACAAATAGCTAGTCTGATTGGAAATTGTTTTCTTGACATATGGAAAGGCATATTAGGGTCTGTTGATATAAGCCTAATTCCTGGTAAAAATATTGCATTACCTTTCCAGATCCAGTTATTATTTCTAACTTTATGCACCTTCCGTAAAGGCCCAACACAATTCGAATCATACACCATTATTGACCAAGCCTGACCCGAGATTCACATTCCTTATCAATATCACGATAGCGCCAATTTTTAGTGTAATATGGTGTTTATGTGGTGGCATTCCTGATGGTGTGATATTCTATTGGAATATTTAAAAGTTCAATGTGTTCATCAGTAATAATTTTGTCCACAATAAAGTAGTTCATTGCTTCTCCCTCCACGTTTCCAAGTATTACATTGTTAATATTATGACACAAATTAGTTTGAAGTGACTGACAATTGAATAAACTGACAAATATACATAAACAGAATTCATTAATTTCGAATTCCTTTAATTGCTATTACTTTATACTGAAGACTTCCGCAATGGCGGATATTGACAACAGCATTGAAAAGCTGATGGGAATCGATGAATGCTACTGTACAAAAATATCAGTCACCACCGGGAATCGAACCAAGGACCTCTCAATTGCCGGTTGAGCGCCTTAACCACTAGACCATGGAGACCTTTCTGCACAGGAGCATTCATTTTCAACTTGGCCATATTGGCTCGTATCTCACAAGTTAGTTTGAAGTGACTGACAATTGAATAAACTGACAAATATACATAAACAGAATTTATTAATTTCGAATTCCTTTAATTGCTATTACTTTATACTGAAGACTTCCGCAATGGCGGATATTGACAACAGCATTGAAAAGCTGATGGGAATCGATGAATGCTACTGTACAAAAATATCAGTCACCACCGGGAATCGAACCACGGACCTCTCAATTGCCGGTTGAGCGCCTTCGGCCATAGCCGATATGGCCAAGTTGAAAATGAATGCTCCTGTGCAGAAAGGTCTCCATGGTCTAGTGGTTAAGGCGCTCAACCGGCAATTGAGAGGTCCGTGGTTCGATTCCCGGTGGTGACTGATATTTTTGTACAGTAGCATTCATCGATTCCCATCAGCTTTTCAATGCTGTTGTCAATATCCGCCATTGCGGAAGTCTTCAGTATAAAGTAATAGCAATTAAAGGAATTCGAAATTAATAAATTCTGTTTAATATTATGACATTGTTCATTCAATGGACACATTATTATGTTGTTTGAAAACATATTAACGTTGTTGATAGTTATTTTTGTATGAAAAATAAAACTAATCATAGATTCATTTCTTAGCACAAACTTTTCTGGAATATCTATTATATCAACTCCTCTGTGACTAGTTAGGTCCGTTATGAGGTTTGTTTTCTGTTGTTGAAATTATTAGCTTGTCTTCTTCAATGTGAAGAAATGTTGACAAAACAAAAAATTTTTAGAACATATGTCTGTCTAAATTTGAATTATACTATCCCAAGTAACCCACATGTTAATATTGAACACTGACTAGAAGATAAAGCACGATCACATAATGTATTGATGTAAACAAATCAGACGTTTTTGAATTCCAATTCTATTCTTATGGAGAACATTTTACGTTATATCTGATTTTATGTTAACATTCTGGAAATTCCAATAGTTTTCCCACCATCACGGAATAGAGTCCTTTAATTTGATCCCTCTCCCATCTTTCTACAACTTGCCAAACGCCCCCAGTTTTGACGCAAAGAATAGCCTTACGAAATTAAATATATTATTACGGTGATGATGGCAACCGATCTAGGTTGTTGTTGTTGTGGTGCTGGGTCCACTTAGTTATCTGCCCACTTTGGCGCTGTCCACGTTCCAAGCGGTGGTAGAGTGGGGGTTCCACATATAGCGACTTCCCGATACAGCCAATTCCCGGGGAAGACACATATAGGCAGTTCCCCTTGCATGCAGATATAGTGAGTTCCCGATACAACCAGTTCCCGAAGAGTACACATATAGGCAGTTCCACTTGCAAGCAGATATAGTGAATTCCAGATATAGCCAATTCCCCCAACCCGTTTAAAAACTGTTGGCAGGGGGAATCGAGCCATGCGCGGGAGTGGAGTGGTGTGATTCGCAAGGCTTTTGCGCTTCATTATGCATATTGAGCGTCTACTCGTCATGTTCTTATTGTTTTTTGATGCAATTTTCACCGTTTTTGAACATATTTCTGGGCTTTGAAGCCTACAAATGTCCATTATTTAAGAGTTGAGATTATTTCAATATTATAAGTCCAATTTCTCTACTCATCGCCGGATCAAACGATGACCGGACGCCTCGCCACTGCCAATTTTATTAAATTAATATTTTTTTCTATTCATATTCAGACTAGTTCTTTGCTTTAAAATCGGTAAAATGTATGTTATTTTGTGTATAATGATGTAAAAAGTAGAAGGTGTTTTGATTAACAGTCAAATTCATTATTATTTATTAAACTTTCCCACACTTCATTTTAATAATAAACAAGCGGTTCACCCGTGCGTTGCAACGGGATTTTAGTTATAATAGCGGTACCCGGCGAATTCCCAAGAGCCTAGCACAAACCGCATCTTCATAGCTTTGCTAAAATGTTATTTTTTGTTTGGTAAAATTGCAATTAGAAAATTTTGTTTTTTTTTCACCAAAGAAATAATGGGTGAAATATAAGCTGAGCTTCGATTCTCCAGTCATATATTTCCTACATGTCTGCAATGCTCCGACTACACGTTACGCCCGAAAGTCAGCGTAAATAACGCCGCTAAGGGTCCACCATATGATTAAAAACTGTTGACTTCTATCAGCTGTTCCTTTAAGGATAATTTCTCATTTTTGTGTCCTTCAGCGAGGACTTTTGAACTTCACAGGAACCATCTCTGGACAAACCACAGGTGGATTTTTATGTTACCGTATGAACTATTCGCGCAGGAAGGCGTGGTCACTGACTGAGATTTTTCTTTTTGGCGCATGCGCAAAAGCCATCTAGACTTCTACGCATCCAGCCGAGTAGTTCACCACAGAAAAGTTAAACTGTACATTGTGCCTGAACATTTCATAAAAATCCGTTCAGCGGTTTCGGAGTTTACTGGGAACATACATACATACATACACACACACATCGCCTTTTCTAATATGTAAGAGATTTTCACTCATTAATGCATTGTTTTGAATTTAAAGTTGAAAAATATTATGGCTTGTTCTATATGTTTTACATATAAGCAACTTACCGTATGCATTTGTGATTTTCTCATATTCTTTTGATTCATGATGAAAAATACCGGAACCTACATTAGATTTTGTAAAATTCTGTATTATTAAAATAAATATACGGGACCTGTTCCATAACAATCTACAAACTTCTGCTGAAATAGTCGAAGAACACTTTCATCTCAGCCTTTTTAAACTATGAGTTATTCATATTCTGTACGGTACCGTTACATACCAAAATGTATGAGATAAAATTTCAAAATGAAATATATTGTTTGATGATAATAAATTATTTTTTATTGCAGAGAGGTGACTTTATCTGTCTATGCGTTCTCATTGGTTGGCATGGTTATTTATACATTTACTCTTGGCTGTGGACACATCATAGTAGTTTACATCACAGCTGGCATATTAGGGTGAGTAATATCATAAATTACTCTCATAAATAAATATTATTTTCTTATTATGATTTCTGCTCGATAACCTCAACGTAGTGCCTACTTCCAAAATTGAAAGTAGAATAAAAGACAATTTTTTGCAAAAATAGTACTGTGTATTCAATATCAGACTACCAGAAGGCTAGATTATGTAATAGGTCACGTACATTAAGTATGTGCATCGCGATAAGCCGTGGATAAGCTCACCAAGTATTAGATAAACGGCTTTGTATGGGATATATTGTCAAAAAACTGAATAGGTTGCCAAAATTCTGTCGGTTTTTCAATATGGCAGAAAAAGCATAAGCGTAGGGCTGGCGGAAACTCAGAGTTCTATATTGACAAGTTCTCTAATAAGAGAGCAAAGACAAACAAAACGTCAGCATTCTTTACTTTATCCATGGCATTTTAAATCTAACATAGACATATGAGAATATCGAATTGCTTGGAAAACATCAAAAGGGAGCGATTAATGAATTGTAAATTCTGTTTATAATAGCCTATGTAGTTTATTTTGAAAACAATGAATATTCATTTGTTTGCCTACTTTTTCAAATTCGCATAGTTAATTGTTAAACTACCCAAGTATCAATATGTTGATAAAAAATGATCAAGCCTGTCATAAATTGATAAATCTGAAGTCTAATATTGAGAGATATTGATCCCCCTGGGAAGGCCCCTGAGTTTTCCACGTATTTTTATACAATTATTTCGGGCCTTCGATGAGATTTGAAGCAACACATTGAAATAGCTCAATGTTTTTTCAATATAAGACTTGAACAAATCTCTTCCGCCATTTTACTTTGTAGTTGGCGCATGTGCAAAACTGATTAAGATTATTCGTATAGAGTATCGAGTAGTATCTGTATCGAGAATAGGGATGGTCCTCATTTATAAACTCTCTTTATATACCCATGGTTGACTAGTTGAGGTACTCAGAGATCACATAACATGATAGCTAGATGAACGTAACTAGTCTATATTCACCTATTTTTAAAACTGCTTTGTGCATAATTAACTTTTGATATATTTTCCAGATTTTTCATGACCGGCTACTTGCCAGTTGGTTTCGAGTTTGCAGCAGAACTGACCTATCCGGAGCCGGAAGGAACATCAGCGGGTCTGCTGAATGCGGCCGCCCAGGTGTTTGGAATTATCTTTACCATGTTCTACGGATGGGTGTTCAAGTTGGCTGGCGACATCTGGGCGAATGTCACACTCAGCGTTACTCTGCTAATCGGTACAATGCTCACTGCAGCCATACATGCGGATTTGCGTAGGCAGGCAGCTCATTCAAAATCAAATCAACCCAAATCTAGTCCATTGAAAATATAATGCGAATATTTACGTTAAGTCTGATAAGTTTACTCAGTTTTATTGTAAGACTAGAACAAATTAGTGAGATTCTACCATGCATTTGAATAGTTTGGCTCAAAATAGCAATTGGGAAATTCGAATTTTAATTTGTATTTATTTTCAAAAGATTGAATATAATCTTGGTAATTAGCCCTCAATTGGTGACAGTGGGTCTGGGAGACCCAAGAAATTTCTGTTTTCTTGTAGAGGCAATATGCTTTCTCCCACTTCACGCCACTCTACAATACCTTCAAGTCAGTGCATCCTGAGTAGCCATGCTATATATTGTTTATGCGTTTTCACTCTACAGTTTTTGTTTATCGACAAAATTTTGTTTGGGTCTCACAGACCCAACGTCACCAATTATGTTACTTTTTTCAAAGGTGAATTTAACAAAATTGCATTTTATTCGAAAGGAATATCAGCAAATAATCCAAAATTTCGCGATACTATTAGAGACATACTACAGGAAAGTAGCATCACAATGCATGTGAGAAATCATACTGTTTGGATGGTAGTAATTGAAACTGGCTGTTTGTGTGCTGTGTTAGCACTTGAAACCATGTATAAAAACAGCTAAGTTCAAACTTGCTCAAATTTTCTTATGAACTTATATTTTCTATGTAAATTTTTTTGCAATCTTCATACATGTAATCTTAATTATCATCCATTTGAAACTAAAAAAAATCTTTTTCCAACTATATTGCATTTTTTTAAAAACGCCCTGTTTTTTCATTATAAATTTGTACACATACTTTTCAAAACTACTTATTAAGATTTTATAATGGGTATAGATTCACAATATTTGTTATGCTGCCTACCCATAGTTATCTATGATCAAATACATTCGAAAAAAATCCTCTTATTTGATATTTGTTCGTTTTATGAAGATGATCAAACCAGACCCAATTTCAACAGATATGTTGCAAGCTAGGCACATCACCAGTTTAGCGTTAACATATAGAAGGCTCCAACTCAAACTTGGTAAATATTTCCGTTATACCGGTTGGATAAGTTTTATTGTAAGACTAGAACAAATTAGAGAAATTCTACTATGCATGTGAATAGTTTAGCTCAAAATAACGTAAGGAGACTCAAACTCAGATCTATTTCCGAAAGAATTAAATCCAACTTTCTTGATAAATAGGCATGAAACAGTATTACTTGATAATTTCTCACATAGAATATATGTTTTATATTGAATGCATTGACAAGATTCTAGCAGTCTATCCAAGAAAGACTATTCTCACATACATGATGTAAAGAAATTAATTTTTGGATTCCAAACAATTTATTAACCTTGAAATGATGGGTTTAAATGTTTCCTTACAGAATGTACACAAATAAAATCAATGCATTTCTGAGACTGCAGCAATCTATTAAGGTTATCAAAACTAACCTGAATGTGACTTCTAATGTGTAGATGACGAGTTGCATCAGTCTAGATGATGGTTATTTTGTCAATAACATAAAATTGTAATTAATCAAAAAAAGTGACATACTTCATAAACATTTGAACTGGCAAAGTCGGTCTGGGGCTCTCAATAATATAACAAAATAAAGAGCGAGAGAAATAGTTTTTTAAATACGTACTCACCTTCCGTAGATTCTCATACTTGAGACAATAATAATTTTGTAGTGTACAGTTTGGATTGTAATTTCATGAAAATAAGTCTCAAAATGTCCAACACTGACAATAAATTTCTATTTACGAAGATATATTCTCAACTTTCTCAAAATGTTGCATGAAGAAATCAAGTGAATTGAAACTGATTATAAAAGGACAATAAATGGTATATATCTGTAGTTAAATATGAATGTACGAATTACACTGAATATACGAAATTTGATGATTAAATGTCCAATTATATGTCACTAATGTGATATATTATGTTTTTAAAATTGGCCATTACTATATATTTCTTTGTGAAAAGAACATCGAATGCTAGAGTACTAGATCCTTAAGTAATTCCCTAATAAACGAAATACTGCGATTTTTCTTGAACTGGATTCAATTACAAATAAATATCCTCTGTAGTAGCACCAAGATTTATTTAAAACTCAGAAATAATCTTAATATTAAGTACAAAAATAAGTAAGTACAAATAACTTGTTTGTAGCTGAATAATGGATAGAGTTATATTTTGTAGATTGAAATTTATGTATTTTTTATTAGTTGCCTGGGTTGAAATAGTAGATATCTTCAAATAAATTATAATTCAGGTTTAGAAAGAAGACTGGTAGGAAAATTTATTATTTTTCTTTTAGCTTAAAACTCTATTCAATTCAATATATTGTGGTAGAACCATGTATTTTTTAAACAAAAATTTGTACTAGTTTTGTAACCTGATTCGTTTTTGTAATGCTTTTATAAGAATTTTCAATAATAAATTTATGAATATTGAATTAGTTCAACACACATAATATAGTTTATTATGAAATCCATAAAAGCTTCCATTATTGATGTGATTTCTACGACAATAATAAGATTTTTAGATCACATCTTCCTTATTATGACAATAATAATGTAGGCTCTAGATTATTCCAAATATTATATTTAGGAGAACTAACATTCAACAAAAAGTTGCGAATATTTATAGATGCCGACACAAAATGTTGGCAGATCCCTCTATTGTAACTCCACATTAAAAATACATTTCCAAATATAACACGGTTCAAATTTGAACCATATTTTGTGACTTCAAATTGAAAAATGGACACAACTAATGAACCAGGTAGACAATGTAAATTAGTAAAAAAATTGCGGAATGCTTGGTATACAAATTTAAGAAAAATGCCTTTTGATTAAAAACGCACAGATTTTATGGAAAAAATCAAATAGAAGTTAGCTGACAGTTGCATACAGTTTCCACTGTATTCTCTTGTTGAGTTTTCTTGAAAATGCTACTGCAGTCCACAATAACATAATGAATTTTGAATTCTTGTTACTTGGAAAATGAACTTTATTAAGGTTTAATTTTTGGAAATGTCCATTGTATTTAAATTGTTCTAGTCTGATGACAATGAAATTTTATTGTTTCTTATAATGCCTAGTTGTGTGATAACTTCTTCTGTTACGGTATTACTTCTCATATCAGTAATTCAGATTCAAAGCTCTTTATGAGGTTTTTCCAAATCATGCGCCTTTTGAATATTTCCAGAGAATCTATTGTCTTTCAATTAGTTTTAGTGATGAATTGGTTTGAGTAATAGATCATTCAAAAAAAAGGAAGGAAAAATGCAAATTTAAAAATATAGTTTAAAAGAGGCATAAAAATAGACTATTTTAGTTTAGCAAGTATAGCCTAATTGTAAATATGTTATAGATATTGACATTATATTGAATAGTGGGTAAAATTATAGCAGGTTTTCATAGAAACCCTCAAACCCAGTTCCTCAACTCGGTCTAGTTCATTGCAATACTGACTGTCTTACTGTTCATAGCAAGTTGATGTTAGAAGCTGATAATATTGGCAAAAGAAGCCAGTAACTTTTAGAATCTTTAGTAACTTTTAAACTTTTAGTAACTCGAATCCTGGTAGACTCTGTATCAGTCTAATTGATCTTAAGTAGTAACTTAGAACTTAAAAATGTTTATGTCAAGACAATAATGATGATATTAATAATAAAGAACCATACTCATATTTATGATGCATTTAATCATTGTAGGTAGTTACTGAGTGATATTTTTGTAGAATGTCATAAGTGGAAGTTGTGAAGTTTTATATTTGAAGTAAGGCTAAGGCTTTGTAAATATAATTTGTTATTGTTAAACTTAGTTATTATTTCCATATACCTATTCATTAACGGGGTTCCCTATATAGCCTAAATGACGGCAGCGTTTGTGAAAATGTGTCTTCCTATTATTTCATAGTAGCCTAAGTGTGATATTATGACAATATTCAACCAATAATATTTGTTACGGTACATGCTTGTGTATATCTTCAATGGAATGTTTTTATTTTATATAAATGTTAGTTTGATATGTGATTTATAGTTTTTCTATCTGTATGAGTTTGAAAACGAACAAAGTTCATGATGTATTTAATTCGTCTCTGGATAATAATTAATAGTAAAGCCTCAAAATTGACCATAATATAAAGTCTTTGTGATCGAAGAAGGATACCCAATGCTTCACGGACGAACTATGAAGCTAACAATAGAATGAATACTTCCTTGAACATAGCTCAGGAGACAGACAACTAATCAAATTAAAAACAGTGGAAGATTTTAGCAACTATCATAAATTTCCTATTTTGTAATTTCTAGTGCCTTCACTTATGTTGTTAATGAAATAGTTTTCCAGTTTTTGCTTAAGATTGAAAAACATATTTTGTTCATCTGTAATAATTACAACAATATCAATCAGTGAGATATTTGTATAGAATTATTAATATATGTTGAGTTATTCTAATTGACTGATCAAACATTCCATGTCTGATTTAAAAAGTATTGATTTTATCTGATTTTAAAAGTATTATACAAAATAGTCATACTTGTGGCATGGTTCATCCGATATTTCAGCTAATTTCACATTGAATAATCTATCTAGTTACTTACTCTAATAACTAGGCTACTAGAAATTTCAGAATGAGTAAATTTATATTATTTATTACCCACTCTCAAGTCTCAAGACTTATGTTGTGGGCATCATTCTACTTAAAAAGTCTCTAGTGAAAAAAGCATAACTACGCCAACGATACTGCTAATTCTAGCCTGTCAACTCTATGTTTCAGCTTTCTCTAAATTCAAGTTGCTTTTAATCAAGCTGTGATATAGAGTGGTCAGGTAGGAATTAGCGTATTCTTAAGCGCAGTTTGCTCAAATTTTCTATTATTAACGTTTTTGAGCTGTACAGTCCAGTGTCTGAAGTGAATCAATCATGCTTCCTGAAATTATCTTAGACTGAGTTTTTTCTAGCTATCAATTAGCCTACAATATATGCACACAAGTTAAAATGTACACTATTGATAAGTGAAACCAAGGTAATTAGGAGACCAATTTCTTTCCTGATTACCTTGAAACTGTTGGAAATAGCTGTTTAAAAATTGGGAACCGTCTCAAAAGGCAATAATAGAATTGGAAATATATCTTATTGTGAGTTTCACAATTCCGAGAAGAACATTATTCGAATATTCTCACATTTCCTTGATTTTGAAGTTGATTACTCATCTTTTCAAAAGTAATTTAACTATTTAAAATAAGAAAAAAAATCATTTGGAAAAATGGTTGATGAATGGATCATTTCTGAAAATATAATTGAAAAAATCTTCTAATTCTTAAAAAATCTTCTTCTGTGTTACTTATATATTTTCTTCTTTACTTTTCATTCTGTTTCTTTAAAGCTTAAAAAAATCTTATTTTCATCTTTGTTTAATTTGATTAAATCTATGTTATTCTTACGGACTCATACCTGCGCTCAGGGAAACCTTTGCAGGTATTATAATTTTCCTCTGAAGTACTTTTTTCTTGTTTCCCTATATAAATATTGCTATTGAATTTGTAATTGTCATTTTGTTTAATGTGAATTTGTATTATTTTGAGGATAATAAATTGATTGATTGATTGATATTTTAATACTCACAGAATAATTAATGATGGAAATAATAATGTATGGTACAGTATTTTTACAAAAAATGTTCTAAATTTCTGTATTCAGTTATGTTTTACATTTCATAGTGCCACAATTAAACAAAAACCTAAGATTATTATAAAATTTGTGATTTACTGATTCAGAGATCCTAGCACAAATCACAATAAACCATACAGTTAGATTCGGAAGAATTAAACAATACCGTATAACACCTTAAAAGTTGTTATCGATGGCGAACGGAAGTACAAGTAACACTGATGAACTCAACGAATGACGACTTTCCTGTTGAAATAATTAAATTAATAAATAAGCAACCACTGAGTACTGAGCTTCTTGCTATTTCCAGTACTTAAACTCATCAGTAAGAAAGCATAAATGCTGAGCTTGAGCGGTTTGAATTGAAATGCTTTCAATAAGTAAAATATTTGCTTTCAAGAAACTTTTATTCGAAGTCATATTTGAGCTATTTCGTTTGGTATCGTTTGGTTATGAAAAAAATGTAGGCCTGCTGGGGTTAACAATTTCTGACTGTTCATTCATTTGCATTCTGATTCATCATGAAGACTTCTAGATGGCCATCCGGCAACTGAGTTAAGCATAATTTTCTCATTCAAAAGCTAATAGTAGCTGTAAACAATAAATTATAGCTCAAATGAATCAATTGTCTTGGTTGTGATGATAGATGAATATTCCAATATATCTTAGTTAAAATCTACAATTGTTAATGTATAGTACCTAGAAAAAATGGTTGTGCTTTGAGATAATAATAATAATTACAAAATGATTAGGCATTCTAGAAACGTTCGACAATAATGTAATTTATAATAAAAATACAGTAATATTCAATATCGATGTTGTTTAACTTTAAAGTTTATTTTATATTTATTCATATCTTATGAATGTAACTTTTTCTAGTTCGGTTGTCTGGCTTTATAAATTAGTACCAGGAATGTTTGTGAGATTTAAACACTCCAAAATTTTAAAAATTTGATGGAATATTATTATATTCTGTATTTGGAAATAAAAACGTTGAAAAATACACAAAATAGTTCTGATTTGTTTTTAAAAACGTTCCTAGAGAATAATTGTTTCGTCCTTGATTGTACATCGAATTGTACTTGCACAGTGGAGAATCAATATTTGATGATAAATGCGGTATCAAGCACATGCTGTGCAATGGCGACATTCACGCTACTCCTATCTGCCATAAACCAATGGGCTTGATTATGCGATATGGTGATTATCATCAAGCATTAATGCTCCACTGTGCAAGCACACATGAATGACAATACTGATCCATAAACCGAAATTGACTTTTCTTCCACCCGCTACTATCAAATACTGTGCTGTATATTACGATGAATGTATAATTGTGTTGTTTTTTTTGTAAATCAAGAACCAACAATAGCTATTTGTGTAACTAGAGTGCAATGTGGGGTTTTTCTGCACCGAGAGAAACAGTTTTTTTCACGAGCCAAAGGCAAGTGAAAAAAGTTTATCGAGTGCAAAAACAATACTTTGTGCTCGTATTGCACATTAAATTTTTCCTACAGTAACGTATAAAGTAATTTAAACAGGACATACATAACCTGACAATTCCTCACATAACTTATCTTCGAATTAAATAGATTTCAACAACTACTGACAGCTTACCGTATTTCGTAGCTGAAGCAGAGTAGCCAACCTATTTTTGAATGCAGAATAGGGAACCTGCGTATTACATGCTTACTAATTAATTTGTGTTGTTGGGTTGCAAATCTGGAGTGCGGGAAAGTACTTTCGCGCACTGGAATTTACTTTTCCGCACTGGTGCAGGAATAGACTATTTTGCATGCTACAGTTAGTGCAAACATAGGCACTTTTTCGGGTCACTGTAGGAAAATAATATTTTCAAACAACTGCTCGTAAAGTAGTTCTTTACGCACTGAAAACTAATTGTAAAATACCTATTTACTGCTCCGCGAGCGGTAAAGTACGTTACGCTCGCCAGCTGTTTTCTTTACGCTTCTGCTTTGATTTTTATGTCTTCTCATTGATGGATCACGGAGTCCGTGAAATTCTCATAACCTCAAAAATGGCGCACGCTAACCAAATCCGCGCACGGTCTGTGATGTTACAAACTATAAGCTTTTATTGTGTTGGAATCCAGAACTGCAATTGTAGGATATTGTATACAATTCACAATTCTATATCGCCCTCGCAAAATTACTGCGCTCCGCTATGCATCGCGCAGTAAATGATTCGGCTTGAGCGATGAAGTCGCGCTTCACGCTCTTAATACATAAAATAACTATTCTGTATTAATTGTGCAGTTGTTTTTTTATCAATTTACAAGTTTGAATTTATCCAGATGTCAAGGATCTTGCAGTACTTACACTATAAAAGTGGTTTGCAGTAAATTACTATTGCTCCACTCACATTAATCCCTTCTCTTTTATATTTCATGTTGGAAAACATTTATCAACCGGTTCTGTTTGCAGGATCTGTTATTACACCAATACAAACCAGAGTCCAATATGAATGCTCAAAGATAAACCAGATGTGAGCAAGCAACCTATTTGCGGATGGTCGATTAAGTTCCAATGAAACTTCTTGTTTTAAGAAGATTGAAAAACTTTGTTTTATAGAAGTTATTGTCAATGATCAGGTTCGGTGAAGCAATTTGAGACAAGGGTAGTCGAAAAAATAAAAGGAAAAAATAGTTGCTTGAGCCTTTTGTTGCTCGTTTTCAAGCCGAGTACACCCTACTCGAAATCAACTGAGCAGTCAGTTCAGAGAAATGAAAATCATCAACTCTACTTGAAAACAAAGTGACAAAACGCATTGTTCACCATTCCATTTAAAAAGCTACAATCGCTTTAGAATATTCAATTTTTATATCAAATTAGTTCATTTCTACCATTGTACAAAAAAGCAATGTAAAGTGCAAGTGTTACGAGAATTATTTTAGCTATAGAGCAATTATTTGACAAGAATAAAATTAATGTTCAAGCTCACAAAACTGAAATCTATTACATTATCGCTACAATATAATTGACATAATGAGCACAGTCAAAGCCCACTATTCCATAGCACAGACTTGGGGAATGCGGTCATATATTATCTAGAATGAACCGTCAAGAGAACCGTTAACTCAGCTAGTCTGTAACCATAAAATAAACTAATATGAAAACTCGTGTAAAAAGGTACGGTACCATAGAAAATAGCTCAGTTTAGTTTATTTTAACTCCTTCAAATAAAAGAGACATTTCGAGACAATAACCGTACAATAAATCAAACATAGGCCTACTGGAAGGCATTATTCAGTAGCATAATGTAACTTATTTAGAGTTATGTTTTTAGAATGAATGCTGTTATGTTTTAAGTTGGAGTTACAAAGGTTCAAGGTTACGAGACAATGATTCAACAATTTTAAGTCATTGAAATATTCAATAGAGGGTAATGTCACTTGTGCCATATATACAAGGTTGAATTTACCATGTCATAAAAAAAGGCGAACAGCGCAAATATTGAACAACCTCCAATTCTGTATTCAGTTTTCCTTAATGGATCTTGTAAACGTTGATGAACATTCAGCATATTACAGCTTATGTTGGTGAAGAGCCCTGTTCCACCTCGACAAATAATGTCATATCCTAGATTGAGAAGATGATAGAACTAAATTACCGATTCAGGTGGGTTCCAAACCAACCATAATTATGATAAAACAGATAGACGAAAGTCAGAGTTGCTTCTGTCACCCATCCAAGCACAGAACCGAGCAATCGTTACTATTCTTGACTTCACGAGTATGGAGGACGCATTCACCGTTGGAATTATGCCTTACCATAATTATTATTTTGCATTTAAGAGTAGAAGAGTCCATGAGAGTAGAATTACGCAAACCTTTTAAAAAACTGACATTTTTTCCAACGCACTTTTTATATTTTGTAGAATACCTCAATAATCACGATACGGTATGTAAAGACATGAGACCATTTTTTATTGGATTTCCCAGCTCTTTAAACATTAACCCCATTCAATTCACTACCTGAATGGAAGCCCTTAAGATTCAAAATAACTAATTTATGAATATATCTGCAATAATCCGCTATCTATAGCCTACACCTTTCTAGTGACTTTAATTTTTTGGTGAATGTTCAATGCTGTAACTATATTGTTATGAACATTACTCTATTTGAACAACTGTAAAATCATGAAGAATACTATCACTATAGTCACCCTGATATTGCACATTCAATTTGCTTACAAAATATTAAAATATGATGAAGACCTCAAGCCCCCAAAGCCCCCCCCCCCCCCCCACCAACAATAAGAGTGCGCTACTCTAACCTATTAGGTCTTTTCATACTCGTAACAGCTTATTTATTATGGATCTTAAACACTATATATGTATTTGCACATATAGAACTATTGTAATCAACTCTGTAAATAGTATTTTTATATTATGATTTTTCACTTTAAGATTGTAAACAATTTCCTGTTTAATACTTTTCAAGACTTCTGAGAGAGATGTCATATTATTCAAATAAAATTATCAGTAACTTATGGATGATTCATTTAATTAATTGGTGATGGAGAAACGTTGACTTTCATTAAAAAACATCAAGGAAATTAGAGGCATAGACTTCTCAACAGTTTTTCAAAAACAATTTCACAATGAAAAACATTAATATGTTCAAGGCCTCAGACATTGATTGATAGTTATTATTGTATGTTTTTATAGTTTAATTTTTTCTCACAGTGACCAAGCGTTCCCATGAATGTGAGAATAAATTATATCTAAAAAGCTACAGGCTACATTCATTCGAGGTTTGGTAGAACCAGACAAGTCTTCATAAGAGACATGCGTTCATAGCTTGTGTTTAAGTTTCCTAATGGGCAAAAGCAATTTCTTATGTTTATATCTGTTTATATTCTTCACTTAAAATTATTTTACCTAGAAAAGGTGCTATGAAAATTTGTTTATGTTTATTTTAATAACAAATAAGTGAGAATGATTATCGACTATAATTATCGTACGGTATTGAAGTAGACTAATTAATTACGGTATTATTTCTTTGGAAACACAAAGTACAGTGGGGTCTATAGTTTTATGAATGATTTGCTATAGTTTTATGAATGATTTTTACATTTTGACAAGCAAAGGTGTTATTAAATAACACCTTTGTTGTGTTAAATTTTGTCACAATGTAGAAATAATCTGTCTGTATACGAACTGAACAGCACTGTTATAATTACTGATAAAATTCAACTAGATTAAATCTTGATAATCAGGGCTACTAGTGAGAGAAATTTCACAAATTCTAAGAAAAATGGATCAAATTGATCCATTGGCATTTTTATAAATTATATATAGATCATTTCAATTGAAACGCTCTCTTCTCTACTTTTATTTTTATCCTATGAGATCACATATACTGAATACTGACTCTTTCAATATCGAAATAACTATGATGTTGAAGATCCATCTTGTTTCCACTAATATGTATTACAAACTTAAAAAACACTTTTGAATGGAAATTGACTCACGTTATGGCGTGACGGCCGTTTCGCTCTGTTGTCTAGAGCATCATCAGACGACCCACAGTACACTCATACACAGTGTACTGTGGGTCGTCTGATGATGCTCTAGACAACAGAGCGAAACGGCCGTCACGCCATAACGTGAGTCAATTTCCATTCAAAAGTGTTTTTTAAGTTTATAATACGAAATAACTATGTAGTGATAGTGGAACCCACAGTTCATAATGAATAACTAATTTCAAATCTGAAAACAAATGCGAAATATCTCCGTTTTTCCTTTGTTGTCAGGAATTGAACTTCTATTCTTCTCATATTTTCATTCTATACATATATAGTGTGAACTGTACGTGAATTGTGAATATCCTACTCTAGTGATTATTGGTATTGATAGTGATATTGATGACAGTGTAGACATTTGTAATTTCTTTAACAGATATATTATCAACTGGTTGCTAAGAATCTTCAAAAATCTCTTAATACAGGTATTAGTGATACAAACATGTGGAATACTGAGGGGATTCAGAACGAATTAAAATTCCACCCAGTATCCCAAGACGAGTTGTCAAATATCATAGATAGTTTGAATAATAAAAAAACTGTAGGAATGGATGGGGTATCCAGTAAAATTCTGAAAGAATGTAAATATCAATTATTGTTAGACCATCTGATTCATCTGATCAATCATTCATTAGAACAATAAGGTGTTTTTCCAGATAACTTGAAAGAGGGGAAGATCTTGCCGATCTTCAAAAGTGGTGAGAGAAAAGGTGGAAAACTATAGGCCCATTAGTATTTTTAATGTAATAAGTAAAATTTTTGAAAGAGTAGTTCTAAATAGGTTACTTCTGCACCTTCAAGAAGCTAACTTTATCTGTGATGAACAGCATGGCTTCCAGAAAGGGAGATCAACAAAGACAGCCCTAGTTTCTCTAGTTGATAAACTAATAGATATAATAGATTCAGGTGATAAAGCTACTGCAATCTTTTTAGATCTATTAAAGCCATTTGATTGTGTTAATCATATATAACTTTATTGGAAATACTGCAAAATGTAGGCGTAAATGGGGTTGAACTGAAATGGTTTGAATGATATCTTATTGGGAGAAAACAATGTGTAGAACTAACTACAGTAGTTGGGAATAGTATAGTAAAGAATAAATTTAAGGTTCAAGCTGGAGTGCCTCAGGGGTCAATTCTAGGTCCATTGCTTTTTTTGTTATATGTCAACCGTTTACCTAAAGAATTAATTAGTGGTAGAGCCCTCTTATTTGCAGACGATACATCACTCATTTTCAGCAATTCCATTCTGGATCATTTAGAAATAAGTACCCACATAGGTGTGCAGACCATTGTCCAATTCTTAAATCAGTTGAAATTAACAATAAATAGTAAAAAATGCGAATACCTTCAATTAAAAAACAAACATAATTCAAATGTAGATAGGGCTATAAGCGTGTTTGTAAACGATAATCAACTAGACCAGGAAGAAAGCATTGCATTTCTAGGAGTTTTGTTGGATAGACGATTGACCTGGGCTCCATACATTGAGAAAATATGTTGTAAAATTTCATCTGGGGTATTTGTCCTGCGATAGCTCGCTAGATTGAATGACAAAAAGTTACTTTTTACAGCTTACTCTTACTGTCACATATTAGGTATAATATCTTAGTATGGGGTAATTCATCAAAACAAAATCTTGATAGGGTGTTTAAGATCCAAAAGAAAGCGGTTAGGTATATAGGAAGAGTAAATAGATTAGATTCATGTAGGCCGTTGTTCAAGAGACTTGGTCTCCTAACTGTACCCTGCTTATATGTGTATGAAGCTACTTTATATGTAAAAACGATATTAACCAAAATCTTGACGTACATGATTATAATACAAGAAGCCGAGGAGATTATCACTTGGTGAGTCACAATAGTAGCTTATTGAAACAAAAACCTAGTTATATTGGTAGGAAATTCTACAATAAGCTACCGCAGTTTTTAAAGAGTCTTGAAAATATAGAAGTATTTTAAAAACAATTGAAAAAGTATTTAGTTGATAAAGGTTTTTATAGTGTACGAGAGTTCCTTTCACATCAAAAGTAAGCAGGTAAAATCTAGTGTATAATTTTGTTGATCTGACTTGTCTTATATACTCCTTAAAACTGGAGTCTCCAAAACGTAATCTAACTTACAAAAAAAAAAAATTATAGCCCACTATGAGCACACCTATCCTAAGTGTGAGTCTAGTTTTCAAATAAATAAGATGTAATTTAAAGCGATTAAGATAATATTCTTTTCATTTGTATATTGTACCATACTTGTCTCAAGAATGTATTTTATGCTTTTATGAAACAATAAATTTGATTCTTTGACTTCTTGTTCCATAACGATCTGCGTTGTTAATATTAACCTATTATTGTAAATTTAACGACTTGCAGTCAATTTTAATTGTGAATAAACAATATTCCTACTCACATTTAGCCGAACGTTTTCGAGTCACGGAACTCATCTTCAAGGGCCTTGAAGATGAGTTTCCATGACTCGAAAACGTTCGGCCAAATGTGAGTATTGAGAATTATCCACATTAAAATTGCCTGCAAGCCGTTGAATTTACAATAATAAGTTAATAAATTTGAATTTGAATTAAGAGTGCTTGGATTGAAGTTGATGGATATGATCATTGTAATCTTAGAAATGGAACAAGCATATGTTTGTATTTTACCCATTGATAGGTTTCATAACCAAGCATGCATTTTAAGCTGATGAAAATCCTTCTAAAAATTATAAATACATTTCTACATATCAAGGAATAAGATTCAAAGCTGATTGAAATTTACCTCATCCACCCCCAGTTTTTAAAATTGCTTCCTTGAGAAGAAATAAAATATAGAGTCCTCGTTTATTGTACGGGAAAATTAAGAGAAATTGCTTTTTTCAATGAACATTTTTTCTTGTTTTTAGCCTATAGAATAGACCTACGGTGAAGGACTAGAGGTACGCCTTTACAGAACACCGTGTATATTTTCTATGGGGTAACTCATCGAAACAAAACCGTGATAGGTTTAAAAGAAAGCTGTTGAAAGGTAAATGACAGGAGTAAATAGCTTAGATCCATGTGGGTCGTTGCATGTATAAGAAGGTACTTTATATGTAAAAAAGAGCAATATGAACCAAAATCTTGATGCACATGATTATAGTATACATGATTAAAACACGAAGCCGTGAAGATTATCACTTTAGTGAGTCACAATAGCTGCCTAGCTTATTATTCGAACAAAAACCTAGTTATATTGGTAGGAAATCCTACAAAGACTACCTAGCTTTTAAAGAGTCTTGGAAATATTAAAGTATTTAAGAAACAATTAAGATAATATTTAGTAAATAAAGCTTTTTATAGTGTACAACAGTTCCTTTTAGATCAAAATTAAGCCTAACCTCAATTATGGTAACTAGTGTATAGTATTTGTAATATTGTACGTGTATTGTAAGTAATTATCGATCTTCCTTGTCTTATACTCCTTATGAGAGTCTCCAAGACATAATCTTCAATACAAAATACTTATTTGGAATGCATTACACCTTTTTCAAGGATTCCATTTTATACATGTGCATTTTTCATCCTGATATAAATTTTAATATTTATAATTCATGGAAAACATTCATATTCCATTAAAATTGAATGAGGTCTCACTTTAATGGAAGGAACACATTTTAAAATTGGTTGATGAACAGTGATGAATAGAAATCTAAAAGAAAAAGAAAAATCAAATGCGGTGTCTGAAATTACGGTTCATGGGGGAATTCACATTAGTAAGATAAATTATCATTTCTTCAAAGAACATTATTTTCTGTTTGTCTTAGCAGAATACGGTGGAAGTACCGTTTACATTTGAAAGATTGTTGAAACCCAATTATCTACTGAAGATGAATAGGGTGGTAGAGAGGAAAATGTAAATGCAGTATAGGCTAGACAAAGCTAAATCTCTATGTTTTCTGTGGTACGGTGAAGTATACGACCGGTACTGACTGGTGACAGTGGAGAACCAGCCAGAGATCAGGCTGGTTGCAATTGTCGTGTATGTTGTAGCCGACGCCGAAGAGAGTGTGAGTGCTAAAGTAGAGAGTTTGCGCTCAAGCTTTTTTCGTTCTGGGACCGGACCTGGTTAGGACGGTTTGACTGGATGCTACACGCTGTAGTACTTGCGGAGCCGGCTGGCTAGCATATATAGTAGTTTCGGCGCTCTTATCAATAGGTGAACCAAGTTTTCGTGAGTCAGCTCAGTTGTCGGCCAGTTCTCGACACAGAATGGTCGACGGACTTCTTCCGACATCTAATCGCGGCGACTACAACGAGCCTCAGACCGACGCTTGCCTGGAGGTCGTGGTCCATCAGACCCCCTCGCCAACTCTTCCTCATACCACTTCCGATCAGCTCACTCAGGTGATTGTCGTACAGCCGGTCAACGGTCACACCGCTAATTACAACAACAATAACGCATTACCGGAAACCGGTAAGTTGAAATTTGATTTTTTTTAAATATTCTTTATCGCCTTCAAAACAGAATATATAATTACACAATGTAAAAGTATCAAATAACAAAATTCTCTATTATTTAGGCACCGCCAGCAAAAAGATGAAACACATTATTTCTGTCCACTGATGGAAGTTTCAATAATATGTTTAATCATGTCCAATCATATTTAAGATGAACTATCTGACACAATTCATATTGTATATTTGCAATAATGAATAAAGAATTTGATTGATTGATTGAAGTTGTACAAAAACGCCAAATTGAAACATTTTGGAACATCAATAAAATAGTGCTTTACAAAAAATAAAATCAAAACAAATTTGTTCCGATATGATGAAATCAAATCCGTTTCAATTCGTTCCGTTCCAGAAATCAAATTACTCAAATAACGCGCAGAACTTAGGCTATACAAATCTATAAATGCAAAATCAAAAAACATAGGCCAATTAACCACCAAGTTATCTATTTAACCTACAACTACAATAATTATTTTATAAATAATTCTTCTCAAAGGACATAACTTCAACACATGTAAGAAAATGATGATGTTACAATCTTCAGTGGCGTAGCACCGCCCGAGTGACAGCCCAAGGCATGGCCAAGGACAAAAAGCAGATTCAATAAGGCTTTCAAAGGTATTGAATGTTTTCTAATAGATAATTTTTTCTAATAAATAGTAAAGAAAAATTTATTCTGGTTTGGGTGACATGACAGGCTACTGAGTTGAGTGCGATTGAGTAGAGGAGACTTCTTTTTAGCTAAATTTATTTTCATTATTAGAAGAAAGTTTTTTCTGTTCCACTACTGCCACTGCCATTCACTCTCAAAGAATCAGTTAATTTGTTGATGCAGGTTGTCAGGAGCGTGTAGCCAACGGGTAGACATACGGACACCCTACATTAGCGATGACTCAAGCACTTAATAGAAATTGATCCATAATGTGGGTTGAAATACTGAATTAAAGGGTTTAAATGAATGGTATATGTTTTTTTCGATGAGAGCTAATACTTTTTGGGTCGGCTAATCTATATATATATAATCGAAATACCACTGACTGACTCATTCATCACAGTTTCTCAGGAACCACTCGACCAAAAACGATAAAATTTGGTACACGTATTCAGTAGGGGGACTAGACGCGTGCTAAGAAAGGGTTTCAAAATTTACCCCAAAATGGGCCCAAAATTGAAGATTTTTGAAAATTTAGGTGTCAACAGTTTCTAGAGAACCATAAGGTCAAATCAGATAAAATTTGGTATTCATGTTAAGTATCGGCCTTAGATGTACCTTGGAAAAAAGTTTCAAAATTAGCCCCAAAATCGACGATTTTTGAAAAGTTTGGTGATAAACAGCCAAATATTTTGAAATTTGCACTTAACAGATGTCATCAACCTGGCATAATAACATTTCATCATACCCAGTCATATGTTTCCCACATATTGCAAGGCTCCGACTGTATGGTAGCCTACATGCAAAGTGCAAAGTCTTTTGCTGTTCAAAGACAGTGTAAATAACGCTGCTAAGGGGTCTGCCATATGATTAAAAACGTTTGACTTCTATCAGCTGTTCCTTTAAGAAGGGGTGCCCACCCCCCCTAAGCATCATGACGCACCCCCCCCCCCCTAAATTTATCACCAGACCCCCCCATAAATTAGGCACCCCCCAAGTCTTATGATACACCCCCTTACATTTGGCACCAACCCCCCCCCCCCCCATAAATTAGGCCCCCCAAAAAATGTGAAAAAGTAAGCCCCCCGTATTCTTTCTAAAACTAAAAGAAGATTTATATAGCTATTGAAAAAATTCAAACCCAGTCAATAATATACAAAAAGTATGCATATTTCTTGAGATTCTTTACAAAAAAAAAAAATATATATATAGGTAATATTTTTTTGTAAAGGTAAAAAAGAAATATATTGGAATGAATATTATATAAACTTCTGCTCAATAAACTTAATTGCAAAATACCTAAAAAAGAATGAGAACCTAAATGGTTGTTGCACAATCAAATATTATTACAAATACACAATGGTTCAATAAAATTGAATAAATACCTATAAGTTTATGTTCGGTGTACCAATTACATTAAGGTTAAATAATTCTACAAAGTTGTTCCTCTAAAGGAAGTGAAAACAATGAGTTGATATCTTCATTTGTAAAACACAAAAATTCAAAATACTAAGTCATTTATGCTAATATTTATTGGACAGTAGTTAAACAACAGGTTATTTACTTAGTGTAGTATCTTGGGAGAATTTATGTATGGATGAAGTACATAAAAGGCACAAATTTCATGTATAGTTATTTACAACAGACAATCGAAAGAAGCGTCTTTCAAAAACAAAATAAAAACATAGTTAGGCCTATCAAAAATTACTGAATTTTTAGTATTTACTTGGTAAATTTCGCTATAGCAGTTCTTACTTATTAGTAAATAGTTATTGTAAAATACATGAAAAACATCAACAGTTTGAAGTAAACACTTCATATTTGTAGGCTGTGACCATCTACGAGTTAGCTAGGCATCTAGGCATCTATATCTTTAAGCCCTACATAGCAGTTTTTGTCTTTGGGAAACAGAAAACTTTTTAATTATTTCTTCGCTAGAAATAGACTCAAGTACATATTTTTCTGCAGCTAGAACCATTAGATTGGACAACCATGAGTCTCCCAAAGCTGATCTAAGTCTGTTTTTGATCATTTTAACTCGACTCATAGCTCTTTCCGCTAATCAACTAGTAACTGCTAAGGAGAGTGAAACCTCTTTCAGAGCACTCGCTTAGCGTCTCACTAAGCTTGAATAATAACTTCCTGCACAAATCCTAAACATAACTATTTTAACTAATTCATATTCAATAGTATAGTGATAATTATAAATCTATTGTCATTAATTGGCATTCTATCCAATGTTAACCCCCCCAAAACGTTTTTTGGAACCCCCCCCCCCAAGAATTTCAATGACGCAGTCTGCGTCATAGCCCCCCCCCTGTGGGCACCTCTGCTTTAAGCTGTTTGGCTGGCAAGTTCAGTATGTTAGATCTATTAATGAATAATAATTTGTTTCAAACAGAGCAAACTTATCCCTGGCTACCAAAATACTTTCAATAGCTAAAAGCCAACGTTTATGAAAATTAAAAAAGTATCCGAGCTGCCTGTTAGGTCAAGTACAATAATTTTTAATATTAGTACAATATTGCTCGGTACAACTTTGCTGGAGCTGATTAATCGCGCATGCATATTAGAAGAATGCTGTCTCTTTCTCCTATGAAGAATGCTCATTGTAGTTGCATATTCCGTTCCGAACCTGACTGTACTGCCGGTAGGCTGACCCCTTCCCACTTCAATTGCGTAGCCTACTACCTCAAACGATCACTCACTTTCACGATCAGATCAGTTTGCAGTTGCACATCAGACTGCTAACATCGTTCTCCAAATATTTGTGAATTTCAACCAACGCTCAAATCGAATAAATATCAGTTCTTATAAGAACTCTTACCTATCAATAGTTAGGTTTACAAAGAAGTATTAAGGAATTAATAAAAATACTATTTGTAACAGTACATGAGCCTGAGAATTTTTGTGAAAATAGGTATTGATCAGAAAATCAACAAAAAATTAGTTGTGAAATTAATTTACCATAGATTAACGATTTTGAAAATTTAGGTGATTATAATTTCTCAAGAACCACAAGGCCAAAAAGTTCAAATTTTCAGCTGGGGTGCTAAACACGTGAAAAATAGGGTTACATGATTCATCTCAAAATTTAGGATTTTTTTAATTTAGTTGATCACAATTTCTCAAGAACCTCAAGGCCACATGGAGTGAAATCTATATCTATATACTCGGAATACCACTGTTTGATTAAGACCCTAGATGCATACTAAGTAATGGTATCAAAATTCTCCACAAAATCACCTATTTCTGTAAATTTATCTAATCAAAATGGAAATTAGTTGGACCTCCCGGGGACGGTTAAGGCGAGCGAAGCGAGTCTGCCGGCTAGTACATGATATATATGAGTTAAAATAATGTGGGAGGACTTATGCATAGAAACGCTTAAAATGCTATTTTGGAGTGTATTTTTTTTTCGAGGGGAACCCCATTCAAACAAGAGAGTCATATATTTCGTCAAAATTGTGTAAAAACACCTCAATATTCTGAGTTATTATCGCGGCCTACCGTGAAGGTAGATATGATAGAGTTTAGTAGTGAAAGCCGTAAAGTAATTGGATTTTAAGGCATAATATTATTATTTCAGTAAAAAAACTTGATTATCAAGTAACAAATTTGTTAGAATAAATTTCAGTGGTACATATTGTAGGTGCTTTTTACTAATATTGGACTATACTGTTTACAGTGAGTCTATTGTCAAGAAAGTGAGGTGCTCCCAGGGGTTGGTTTCAAACATTTGCCATGACTCAAATTGAGTCACTCAATTCTCAAGCACTAAAGAATCAATTGAATTTTTCTAACAACGATTATTGAGTAGCATGAATTAGTTTGTGTCTAAAAGCCCTTGGTAGGATTATTTTCTATTCTTCACCGGGGGAAAACCCCCGGACCTTCCTTTTATTATCTATAGAAGAGGTATTTATTTTATTTGAAGTGTTACAGGGCTCCTCCAAACTGTGTCATAATTCATAACTCACATTTTTTCTCCAAATTCCAACAATAGAATCCTAAGTACTTTCCCCAAAGTGAACCAGCCAATGATTTAATGGAATACTCAACTGAATCAACTATGAAGGAACTATGAATTAAAAAAAAAAATAGTATATTGAGTATAACTTATATACTGTATAAAAAAAGGGCGATTGCACTGTACACAGTATACAGCATCCAATTCTCGATGATAATAACCATTGCAAAATGTAACTCGAGTTAGAAATGTTAACAAGATCTTGTTGTTGAATAACGCTGCTCCTATCTGTCTTATTATGTACACAATCCCACAGCATGGTTCTTCACCATTCCATAGTCGTTTGATTGTGTGATGGTGATTAACCCAATCCCGGAGCATTGGATGCTCCACTGCGCAAGTACCCTTAGACCAACTCCTGTAACTTTACTGCAACTTTTCGTCACACGAATGATGAATTGAATCTTAAATTGATTATAAAGTGATTATCATCACATTAACCAATTGGTTATAAGTCATGAATATGACTTCCTCATGCTATTCTAATCTCAGTTCATTCTAAAGAGGATAATATTTCAGTCTTCAGAACCAGAACGAACCTATCGTAATTGGCACTGAGAAGACGTTAGACTTCAACACCAATTTGGCATTTGTATGAAGGAAACGTGGAAGTGCCCTGTTTCAATTTCTTATACATTTTTCTTTTGTATGTGCATGCTTGATTATATATTAAATTTTTGCTGGAAAATCACTTAAAAGATGAGTTTTTTCTTGTTTACAAAAAGATCTCACATTTTTTGCAATGGGAAAATTCTATTGTCGAGTATCACGACTATTATCGATGAGTTCCATGTTGAGGAGATTATTGAGGATATGTTTTTGGAAGTAAGATAGCCATGATGACAGACGGGATGACGGGAAGAATAGGGCTTCAACTCACATTTCGCATGTAGCTGCTATGCAGGCTACGTAGAGAATATTCAAACTATATTCGTGACTATCTTAATAGTTCAGATTCGGTTTGATTTGAATTTAAACTAACTTGGAATAAATAAGTTGTTGAAAATATCGAAACTTATCTTCTGGTCACTTTGCTTTAACTATTCTACAACCTACTGCCCCATACTTCCTTGTATAAGGCGTACCGTACCGTGTTCAATATTCTTTTAATATGCTTCACCTTGAAAAATGTATAAGATACAGGTTGGTAGGCTGCTTTCATTAGAGTCAAAAGGTTGAGTGTAGAGTCTTCTCTCGACAAGAGCACTTTTTCCGGTCTTTAACGGCCAGGTTGTTGTTTTACTCTTTTCAAACTACATCTAAGAGAGTTATTATCTTTATCTTCTATTCCATTCAAAATTCAAATTATTGTTCCAATATGAATGTTTATTATCAAGTAAGGACTTGGAAGGCCTGGAGCCTCGTGTCTCAGAGGTTCCTAGTTTGTACTTAATAGGCTTTACTCTACTTTAATTGTTTATAACATTTTCAAAAAGAATCTTATTTTCAGATAGACAGCCGGTTTGAGCTCTGGCTGGCTTCGTTTCCTGAAACCTTGGGTTCGAATCTCATTTAGCCATTGATGCTTCTCATAATTTAACCAATCACCTTATTACCCATGCATAAGTCTCCAGACTCATGTGGGCATCATCCACAATAAAAAATGAGGAACTTGCAAGTTTGGAAAGAATATCCCTGCGATATCAAAACTAAAGAAAAATTCTATCAGTTTCTGTTGTCATATTGATTTGAATATTTTTTTATTATAAATGTGTCAAGGACTAACATTAAGTGCTTTTTCTAATCCCCTCTCCTGCAGCATCATCTTCGATCTTCAAGATACACATCATTGCCCCTAACATTCAGCTCGGTCCCCGATATTAGGACTTCAGTGCAATGATGATGTGAATTGTGAAGTATGTAATTCATTACCATAGAATAGTAAAAAGAACTGTAGACAAGTTTTTGGACCAGAGTTCTTTTTCACATTGGTATCACTTGGAATAGGTTGAACACTTGTTCAATCAATTTCAATTCACAAATTTGCAAGAAATATAAAATTCATTTGTTTGAGATCAACAGTTCAATCAATCAGTACAATCTGTCCGACTGGTATAGCGAGTCCTAATTAATAATTAGTAATTATAGCAAGTTCACCATTCTCCAGCCAAATGGAATCATTCAAGATCACTTCTGTTTTAGCAGTTGAATATGCTTCGTCTATGGTCTTGTCGATCAGCATCAAAATTAAAAAAAAAACAAATCTAGCACCAAGACCAATGACATGCTTTAATAAGCTTTTGTTACTTGACAAGGCAGATTGTCATTTGTGAAGAGTTAAAGCAGTAGGCTACCTGTCTGAACTTTTGGTATTTCACTAATGAATGAGTAATCTCCTAATGGATTTATTCATCGGTGCAAAAATAAATTATTCAAAACTTTCAATTATCATTTGACGAAGCTACTAAAACATATTTGATATTTTTACTCAATAAAATAATTTGCACTCAACTATCCTACGAGCGAGAGATCGATATAGAACGCTCTATTAAAAAACAGGCTTTTGATTGGATTGAATTTATTTCTGTGATATTTTCCATTTCGAAATACTTGATGAACAATTAAATATCAAAACTGACACTGTATGCAATACAGTTATATTAGATTGAATTTATTCATTTCATACATCATAAGATTACAATCAGAATAGAAATATAATGAATACATCAGGGGTGCCCACAGGGGGGGGGCTATGACTGCGTCATTGAAATTCTTGGGGGGGGGGGGGGGCTCCAAAAAACGTTTTGGGGGGGGTCGTAAAGTTGATTGAAATCGTGTTTAACGTGACAACATTAAAAAATATACTAAGAAGTCACCAGATAGAATGTCAATTAATGAAAATATATTTATAATTATTATTATACAATTGAATATGAATTAGCTAAAATAGTTATGTTTAGGATTTGTGCAGGAAGTTATTATTCAAACTTAGCAAGACGCTAAGCGAGTGCTCTGAAAGTGGTTTATACAACTTTCCTCTTCTTAACAGTTACTAGTTCAGCAGAAAGTCGATTTAAAATTATCAAAAACAGACTCAGATCAGCTATGGGAGACTCATGGTTGTCCAATCTAATGGCTCTAGGTGCAGAAAAATATGTACTTGAGTCTATTTCTAACGAAGAAATAATTGAAAGGTTTTCTGTTCCATCATCCCTAAGACAAAAACTTCTATGTGGGGTTTAGAGAGATAGATTTAACAATCTTAGAAGGTGCCTAGCTAACTTGTAGATGGTCACAGTCTACAAATTTAAAATGTTTGACTTCAAACTGTTGATGTTTTTCATGTATTTTACGATAATTACTTACTAATAAGTAAGAACTGCTTTTGAAAAACTTACTAAATACTAAAAATTCAGTAATTTTTCATAACTATGTCTTTATTTTGTTTTTGAAAGACACTTCTTTCGATTGTGTGTTGTAAATAACTATACATGAAATGTGTGCCTTTTATGTACTTCATCCTCTCCCAAGATACTACACTAAGTAAATAACCTGTTGTTTAACTACTGTCCAATAAATGATTTAGTATTTTGAATTTTTGTGTTTTACAAATGAAGTTATTAACTCATTGTTTTCACTTCCTTTAAAGGAACAACTTTGTAGAATTATTTAACCTTAATGTAATTTGGACACCGAACATAAACTTATAGGTATTTTATTTTTATTGAACATTGTGTATTTGTAATAATATTTTATCGTTTAAAAACCATTTAGGTTCAAATTCTTATTTAGCTATTTTGCAATTAAGTTTATTGAGCAGAAGTTCATATATTCATTTCATTGATATTTCTTTTTTACCTTTACAAAAGAATGTTACCTATGTAAAGAATCTCAAGAAATATAAGTTACATACATTTTGTATATTATCGACTGGGTTTGAATTTTTTCAATAGTTATAAAAATCTTCTTTTAGTTTTAGAAAGAATACAGGGGGCTTTTTTCGCATTTTTTGGGGGGGCCTAATTTATGGGGGGGGGGGGTTTGGTGCTAAATAGGGGAGGGGGGTGCGTCATGAGGCTTAGGGGGGGTGGGCACCCCTGAATACATATATTTCCCCATAATGACTTCAGATTCGTGTGTGAGGAAAGGATTTTTATCTTCTAATTCACAAAATACTTTAAGATTTTTATTATAAGTTATTGGAACTTCGGAAAAATATCATTTATTTTATTTTTTTTAATTCCGCAATAATTGAAGAATGTTGAAAATGACAATAGAATACCAATCAACTATAAATAATAATTGGCAGACTCTCGAACGTCTTAGACTGGAGCTAACACGACAACTTTTGACAAATGCTAAATAATTAGGCGTAAGGTGAGTGGATCAGTGCCTTAGCAGCCACTCAGCCAATTAGCATGCAATTAGTATACATCCAATCAAAGAGAACCATAATAGTACATTGTCTTTGATCCACTCTTCTTTTCACACAGTGGTGCTGCGCCTCCCAGTCTCCAGGATTCATTACAGAAAGTCGCGAATATGTAATGTTTAGAAAGATTATGTACAAATTTTTCAAATCATTTGATACTAATAATTATTATATATGCTGAGCTACAGATATTTTATTCTAAATCATTCTTATGCACTTATTATTTTCTTGACTCTGCGAATTTTGAAAATATTATGTTCATCCTCTGGTACAAGCATAACACATCAAACAGAAATGAATTATTATTTTACAGCATAACAGCGCTACAACAGATTTTATGTGACTATATGGATGTATTCTAAAACAGCATTACATGTAAGAGGTTTCAAGAGGCCAATGACTTCTCCACTCCAACTTAACACAATTTTCGAAAGAGTTCAGTTGAACCGGTCCAAGTGGATCTTGACAGCCAGTTCTCCATCAGCTAACTTAATGATAATTTTCTTCCAATGCAATATCGGTTTGTCAACTCATGAGAGTTTACAGTTACCTCTTTTCAGTTACTGAATCTTTTAAGTGGGGGGGGGGGGGGTTATCGGAGATTTGGGGGCCCCCGGGAGGTCTTGGGAGAATGGAATACCCCCAGGGTGAGGGGGGTCCGGAGGCCCTCCCCCGCGAAAATTTGTTAAACAGTAAATAAACTTTCATCGATTTTCTAAAATCGTATTCCAAGAGATTCTGGACTCATGTTAAAAAAGCTTCAATCCATCCATTTTAGTCCACATTATGGGAAAATTTTCGAATTTTCGATGTTGAGAGCTCGATTTGAGGCTTTAAAAACGTAATTTTACACGATTATTCATTTAAAGGAAGTTTATAAATTGGGTAAAGTGAAAGCTCAAATTCAATAAATCATTGCTTTTATGAATCGTTCGCCTAAGAGCCAACTTGAACCCACTTTTCGTAGTTGTGAACAAATTTTAATGTATAAAATATTCTACTTTTATAGTGCTAATTTAACAAGTTATAGTGGTTTCAAATTATTATTAAAATCAGGGCCACTACAGAAACAATTCTAGTGCCCGGGGCTCCCTTACACCTTCACCCTAAACACCATTCTTTAATTAAAGACTCGATTAGCATTAGCATTGATTAAGAATTAAGTGATCCAGCTAATGCCTAGTTGCAGAATCTGTGTAATTAATCTGTGCTCAAAAGAATCTGTGTAACGAATTTGAATTGTTTTTCAATTTGAAGATAACATTTGAGTGTAGGCCAACTGAAAATCATCCCATGAAATAGCTGTGGAAGCTAGGGAAAATAAGCTCGAGTGGCACCAGAGAGCAATAAACTTCTCTTTTATTTTTGTGCAATCACTTGAATTCGCATCAAGCTATTCAATAATATAGAAATTATTATGACTGAATGGAACTTGATTCAACTTGCAAAGAGAGAATGAATTAATAACACATCCAATTCCAAACTGGAACTTATAGTGATTTTGTAATTACATATAGATGGTGACGGAACCCCAAACATTGGGGAGTCTGAGGGTTCTCTAACGGAGAAAAAATAATGTACCCTGTATTTCGAATGCATTCTTCACATGTTATGAGTTTCATTAGAAAATAATAATCAGCAAACATTGATTTAAGATTTTCAGACGTGAAAATAGAAAATGTGAGTGCGAGACAAAGGCAATTATTGTTTTCGAGGTCTTGAAAGTGCAACGCCAAGCTTATTTCGTGGTTAACAACCTCTTTCCTCATATTATTTATTGATTGATTCATGGCATGACAAATTTCACGATCGCAAGAACTCTATGGGGTATCAGCAGGGCCGTGTCAGACCGGTTTTTCCGGGCATTAAAAATGTATTTTTATTGATGCTTCCATACAGGTTTTTGGGGCCTCTTTTTCATAGGTGAAATTAAATGAATGTGAAAATAAAATTAAATGAATGTGAAAATAAAAGCTTATTATTACTGTTATGGGTTCTATCACTAAAATAATGCTAGCAACACTTGAAAGTGACACTCGAATTTTATTCACACAGATTAGCCTACTAAGACGCACAAATCAGTTATATCACACAATAAAACTCAATAAGAAACAAACAGATCAATAACGTTCAGCTAATAATGAATTTACTATATCACTGTACAAAACCTAATTATTAACTGTCAATAGGCCGATCAATAATTTAATAATAATAATAGGTGTCCAATAAACTTCTTCAATGACGTAAAAACAATGACTTAACTAAACACTTACGAAGCATAATGGTCTGTCACACTTTTACTTTTATCAATCACAATTATTGGTACTGTGAAGAAGAAGATTGGCACAAAGAAGAATCTATAATGTTTAAAAGAATTTACCACATAAACTTATCACGAGAACTTGTTATGCGTAATCTCAATTTATAACACTAGTCTATTTGTAAACTTGTATACTGCCACCACAAACTGTCACTCGTTACAAACGTGAAAGAAGTGCATAATATAACAACAACAATCTGAACTGCTGTTTACACGGAGAGCCCTGTATTTATTGTTTGAAAGTATTCCTGTAAGTTCTGATAACATAATCTGAACATTCTGGCAAATTCTCGAAATCTCTATGTTTCTATTTACACATATAGGCTAATGTCGTCTCAAACGTTTTATATGACCATTTGAGAGTGATGATGATTATGAAGAGAAGAGGATAAACAAAAAGTGCCTGTTATCAATGTAAGTGGAAGTACTGTTGACAATGGGCAGCTGAGAAATATGTTACTTTCTTTCTCGCGTTTCCTAACATTACATTTGAAAGACTTTTCATTAAAATTCTTACTTTTCAATCGCATACAGCATCCTACTCAAAAATAAGAATATACAAAAGTTAAATGTAACAGTTAAAATTATCCTCCAATCATTATTGGCCCGAATACCGTACAGACCTAATAATGTAGTGGATAAAATAGTTTAGTGGATGACAAAACCAGTTTTTACTTTTCAGTAATTAGAAAAAATTGACTTGAATTCTTTGTGGAATGGGTAGGCTTTTTGGGAATATGATAATTGGGAAGTTATTATTTTATTTATTAAGGCAAAACAAAATACTTCAATAAAATAGCCTATCGTTGACGTCGACCTTACTGACAATAATTTTAGATGAATATCTCAGTTTCTATTTCTATCTCCTTACATAATAGACTACCAACATTTTTGATGAATGAAGCCAACCTGTATATTTCGTGAAACGCTTTTATATACCTCACTATATAGCCTAATATCATTGTTCGAATAGTTTAGGAATCCGGTCTGCGATGTTCAAATAAAGTTAATTAATTCTTCAAATGACATTCAACCAAAATGAATTGGTTGAATTCGAGTTGGCCTTGAAAAAACAGAGGATAGCTTATGGTCGGTGGTCTTTAAACTTCAACTTTTCATAGGACTCAGTTCTTCCTATACTACCTGGTTTTTTTACGTTTGAACAAGGTTTCTCAAAAAACTGGTCGTAAAACGTTTTTACGTTTTTTCACGTTAGAAGAGAGTAATATTCAGTTTGTTTCACTTAAACTGCGTTTCAAATACTATTTTGACGACTTAAAACTTCTAAACTCTTGAGTAATTACTTGAGAGTTATTGTAGGCTATGATAAGTAATTTTAACTTCCACGTTCCACCTAATATGATTTTAATTTCAGTTCGAATGTTCAGTGATAGTATAATAATTATGATTACAGATGATGTAAAAATGTGATCTTTAAATTTTTAGTCGTCAAAAATATTCAATAATAACATTTTATTTTTCAAGGAAGACAACTTCCTATTAGGATAAAATTCGGTTTTACAATAATTTTGTATTTTGCGAAATGTTAACTTTATAATGCTTATTACATCAGATAGCCTTTATTCTCTTTCCCAACCAGACTTCTTCACATTATAAATAATCTACTTGTTATATCTTTTTTTTAAAGTAGTATTTCATGAGCTCCATTAAAAATATATTTTCTGGTAGTGAAATAAGTTGTCGTTATGCAGGACTAACGGGTTTTGAGTACCATATTATTGTCTCAAGCACACGCTGTTTTAAGAAATGACGTTTCCAAGTAGGTAGTGTTATCGCGGATTTTTCAAAGCGAAATAATTATTACAAAGCGTTTCTCTACAGTTGTCTTTGTCTTGGTCTGTTCTTTATTGTCTTCTAAATAGATCATCATGTTAATAATTTTGAGCTCACATAGTGAAAGTATGTTACTTACAAAAAATATGAATATTCATCACGGTGTCAATGTAAAGAACCCTTTAAAGACTTTTCAACTCATACACAGAATACAGTAAGGTAGACGTCTTCTAAAAAAAGTTTCTATTTATTTTTAGAGATCACTATAAATGTACACCTGTTTCCATAGCAAACAATCATAGAAAGTTATACCGAAGCATGAACTGGCGAAGATTTGGAAAAGCACACCAATATTATTTTATATAGAGATGTATTGAAACAGGAGATATAGAAGTGTAGACCTAAACAAAAAGTACACTTCTCATGCTCACAATATACAGAGTATATACTAGCCACATAAAATTTTAATTTAGATCAGAAGCTTGTGATTTTCAGGAGTTTATTGTGGAAATGCGAATTTAATTTTCAAGTGAAACGAATTTCCAATCAATCTTCGCCAAGAAATTGTTCTACTTTAAAAAAATAACAATAAAATTGATTATGAGTTTTCATTGTATTCGAATTTCAATCCAATTTTTATATTAACTTTTTATGTGAATTTAACGACTTGCAGTCAAATATTCATTGAGAATAGGTATAATTTACTTATTCTGTATAGAGTAAGTAATTACTTACTCTACTACAGAGTAAGTAAATTATACCTATTCTTAATGAATATTTGACTGAAAGTCGTTAAATTCACATAAAAAGTTGATATTAACAACGCAGTTCGTCATGGAACAAGAAATCCAGGAATTCAATTTTTATGTCCTAGTGCAAATTAATGTCTTGTCATTTGTCAATTGGATACTGTCATGAAAGTCACCTTATCAAAACGACAAGTGTAGAACTAGAGAATAAATTATTCAATGAATGCAACTTGTAAAGCTATAATATTATTGAAATTGATCACTATCGCCCATCGTCTTTAGTTCAAGTCATAATTGAAACAGTGATGTTCAGGGTCGATAGAATTCGCTAAGTCGGAACTGGTCATACTCTTCATGGATTATTCACTCCCAATAGATTTTCATAATTTTTACTCGTTAATTTGATTGAAGTAAATCAGAATTTTTCAAATTAAATACTTTGATTTGATGAATATCAGTCACGGCAAAGGCATTGTAAAATATTGATTCAATAGCAAACAAAATCAAAATGATTCCTTTATAACGATGGAGAACGCGTCAGAAGGCGGGTATCAGACTGAGTAGTCAACTCGTTTTTTCATGAGTAAGAAGGATATTTATTTGAAAAGTATTGACAAAGCGGAAGACAGAGTCATTTGTATAGAGAAACGACATCAGGTAAATACTTCAGCGGTTCTTCGATTGCAAAGTAACTTATAAGGTCAAGTAAGGAGATCATGCGATTTGAATATTCATATAGATTGGTTCAGGTGGTACTAACGTCTGCCCTATTAAACCTACACCGCAAATTGTATTTCTTACCTACTATACTTCATCACTAGAATATTCCCCTCCCCACGAAGAAAGCATTAGCTTGTCAGCTACTATACTGCGTTGCCATTAAAATCAAAAAGAAAACGATTGATAATTTCAATATCAGCTCTAATACTTATTTACGATGAATCAGGGATGGTTCTATAGGTAGACAGTGCTCTACATACTACCACACTTTCGTCTATTATTCTCGACAATAGTTGATGTTTTTTAAATAAATTATTATTATCTAATGAACTTCCTCTACTTTGGAAGTAGTGAGAAAAACAGTTTTAAAATAGAAATAAAATAGATGGAAAAATAAAAAGATACACTGTTTCCTATATTTTTTTCTACCTTCCCCTCTTTTTTTTTCTTTTAAATCGTAGTCTTTTTGATATGTGCTCTTTTTAGCAGATGTAATTATAATACAAATTACATGCTGTATATGTCTACTTCTGTCATATATTTTCTATCTTCCTCTTTTCTTTATCTATTTAATTTTTCTTCTAAAGCTGTAGTCTTTTCAAAACAATGCACTTCTTTTAATACATACCTTTGTACATACATGCTGATATAGGAGCCTACTTCCTTCATATATTTCCACCATCCTTTTTTCTTCATCTATTTTCTTTTGATTTTTCCCTGTATTTTCCTTTTTATCGTTTACCCTTTCCATTATTTGTGGATCTTGGAAAGAATAGAATTGTATGTCATGGAGTGTTCTGTGAGATTTAATATAAATATAAAAAATATTCATTCATTACAGTTTTTATTAGCAGGCGTATTAACTTATAAAGGACATGCATGTTTTCCAAAGTCATTAGCTTACAGTTGAATTTTTGTCTTTCGTGAATAATTGCAGGGAAACGAAAAATTGATGTCTGTTTGTGCGTTACCTAAGAAGAAGTAGTGTACTGTACATAGAAACGTGAAATATTGTTGGAATTTGGCACATTAACGAATAATTGGGCTATCCCCACGATTTTTTCCAACTGAAGGACATGGATCAAATTACTCGTTAAATAATTCTTATCAGATTCAATTTGATACAAGTAGACTATTGATGACAAAAAAAATAAATGAATGATTTTAAACGGCACTTGGCTGGACTTAACAGTTTGAAGTGTTATTTCAAAAATAAAACTTATTTCTGTATTATGTGTCAGTTTAATTCTATGTAAAAGAATATCTTGTTTTGCTTCTTTTTATTGATTATGTTGGCCTACACTGCTTTTTATGTTATTTTTTACAAAGTTCTTGTGAAATACGGTACTTTTGGCAATTAAATTGAAATACAATTCAAGATTGACAGTTGACACAAAGAAAATAAATTTTTTGTATGATAATTAATTCAACTTTGATTTGAGATTGAATGAGGATCTGATTGGTCACTGGACAAGACTGGTTTTTAAAGAAGAGAAACTCTTCAGTCACATGCATTTTGGTTAGCTCCTGCGAAAGAATTTCTTTCATAAGTGTATATTATTTACATAAAAATAGCCTGTAAACCAAGAATCCACTACCTGACTATCATATTGCGTAGTCGCTAAAAAGCACAGTGTAGACTCAGCTCTGAAAAGACCGGTATATGTTCTGTCTGACAGAATATACAGTTGATATTCTTTTAGACATGTCACATAAATACTATTAAGTTTTAGTCAAAATAGTCTGTAACTTATCCCTTATGATTGTAGCCTACTGACTGCTGTATCTTAATTATTATAGTTCCACATTGATGTTGTTATTTTATAGTACAATTAAAACTTTCTCATTTGTATTGAGGTAGAGTGGTTGAAAATACTCTACAGTGTCAAATACGCCTAATGAAGAATTTTTCATTTATGACAATAATACGCCATTTTAATAATATCAAGTCTTTAGTACATTTTGATCCATTTGAATAATTTTTGTAATTTGTTTTGATCAGCTTAGAAAATAAATTTTTAGCTGACCTTTTTAAAATATTTGTATACGAATTATATATAAATGTTTATTTGGAAATTAACTAGCAAAAAGATTATCAATTTTAGTTGAATTACTTTTATTAAGCAAATAGTATCTAGATAATTATACGGTTGGAAAAGGAAACTTTGAACAAAAATTAAACAAGAATTAAAATATGAAATTGAAAACTTTTATGCCATTTTTTAACTTTCAACAAAGTGTCTGTTATGAAATTTATTATGGTTTCTATAATCTATTAGCATTAATTATTATTGCTCATAACTATTAATCTAATATCAAAACTGACACTGTTTTATATTTAAGTTATTTTCACTCACTTGTAAGGGAGGGATGCATTTCACTTCTAAAGAGAAGCTTCATAAGCCAAGGGTCGTGTTTTTGTTGAGGTTAGGTAGGGTGACAGGCTGAAGAAGCTTCTCTTTAGAAGTGAAATGCATCCCTCTCATATAAATGAGTGAAAATAATTTAAATATAAAATATGCAGTGTAAGTTTTAATATTAGATTGTTTATCAACTATTTTGTCATGGAAAGCATCACAGACCTTCCTAAAAATGTTCATGACTGCACGCCAGTCTTTATAGTACTTCAAGATGGAAATTCAGCTCCAATTGAATTAATCTTGAAATTTGATTCGTTTGAATAAGCTCTTTTGAAAAATAAACTATTTAATTCCCTTTGAATTAGTTGAATTACGACAACTAATATTTAAAGAGGTTGACCGAATTTTTATTATCTTATACTAAACTCACTCCTCTAAAGCTCACATATAAGAAGATAATACAATTACTGTACTCTCTGCACTCAATCGCTTCATCGCTTTGTCTTTCACGTAGCTCACATTCTTCTATACTTATATAATATTATATTTGGGTCTCATTGAAGTGAATAGACGAACAAATGATAAACTGAGTAAACCCTTGATCATGTGAACAATTTGAAGATGAAATGTTCAGGGAGCTTTCAAGACGTGTTGATGTTATTGTCATGGTAATGACATCAAGATGCATATACATCAACTCGCTGCACGTGAAGGTCTTATCGTGTAATGGAAATCATCTAAAAGATTGAAAGATGGTTTTTCAATTATTTGTTTTTGCTCAACCTTGGGTCCATCGTACGCAAACAGCTGTTATTATTCGTCCTTGTAGCTTCATATAGTAATAAACGATTTTATGCTACATCATAATAGCGTACCTACACTAATTATTAATGAGTAAACATTATTAAATGAAGCTTATAGTAGTTAAATATTAATGAGCTTCAATATTTTCGATTTTGTGCATAAAAGACCTCATCTTGTTTCAGAGAGTCATAGAATACACTAGTAGCATAATATCATTTCACAGTGAATTTTGTTCCCATGTTTGGATTTAAGTGATTATGTTACACCACCGAAACCAGTTCATGTTATAGGAGAGTTTTGGAGTCATAAGTAGAGCAAGTTAAGAATACGCTCCTCAGAAATAAATAACAATTATCTAAGGAGGAAAAACAAGTCATTGGTTGCGGGAATACTGACTGTATATTTTTAGCATAAAAAATAAATGAATAGATTGAAAACTACTCATCTGAAGTAGATAAATCAAAGCATAATAATTTTTTTTTGAAGATTACATCTTGGAGACTCCGGTTAGAAGTATAAGACAAGTCAGATCAACAATATTATGTACTGTACATGTTGCTGAATTCGGGTCCCTTTAAATATTGATCGGTTCACTCTGTATCCTATCGGATGTCGGCTCATTCGTCTTAGCTCACGAGGTGGTCCATATTCATAATCATTTAATATTCATATTCAATTAATAGTCGAATTTGGCTCACAACTTGAAATGTTGTATTCAAGGGTACTTTGTAATATGTCTCCCTCACCTTTGAAATTAACTATTTTCAACATTTAAATGGCCCAATTCGAAAGTCCAATAATTTAAAAATTTAATATTCGCTTTGAACCAATGTGTCATTGTTGAGAATCTATTTTCCAATTTATTTGCAAGAATGATGTGATTTGAGTCTGATATGCTAATTACTATTTCAACTTACAACCCTTATCAAGTAATATTAGAAGTCGCCTCCCAATAATAAAATGTGAAAATAGAATTCTAAAAAAGCCAAATTATTATGAAATTTTAAATCATAATCAATACCGTAATAAAAAATCCCTTCACACATTACTCTTTTATTTGCTTTTTTTGCATGGATGACTTTACCTTTACTTGGTAAAATATCAAGAACCCTGAACGTTCTTGAAGTTCAATTGGAGGACAGAATACAGAATAATTTTTCCTCAGCTAGATGTGCTAAATATAACCACAAATACTGTTTTTCAAGCGGTATACTACTTGCCATGTGAGACCTAGCTTGCGTTCCTTGACACCGACTATTCCAGCCGACTATAGCCAAACAAACTGTGATATAGTGATTTTCAATGACCTACATCAACGAGTGTACAATCAGAACCGCTAGCTATATTACTATATTACTATGCATTACTATAGATATGGTAGCTGTCTGACTGCTACTTCGATATCCATTGGATTCTTGTACACATTCATCCAAAGTGCTTGTACTGACGAAATTAAATAAAACATATAAAAATTGATGTTCCAACTAAATTACTTCTAGAACGTCAGGGTCATAAGTAATCATAATCATCGTAGGGAAATTCTTTTGTGTATAGCTACTATAAAGGCTCGATTGTACTGGGCTAGTTTACTAGCTGACAATCCAGTGTCTCTTGACTCTATTAGCCCAAGCACCCTCCACCATGCTCGCCTCGTGGCCATTGGTTAGAGTGGTGAAAGATGCAACTGGGGTAGAGGTTAAGACTTCGATTAAGAGGGAAGTAAAGTCACGCTGTGTAATCGACACTTATTAAAACATTCAAACTAGTAGCTCAAACTTCTGAATGCTTTTGAGAGCTCAAACATGTGTGGTGCGAATTTAACTTTTGTTTCTCATTCTCATTCACAGCAAGATAATTCTTAGGTTATTGTTCACTTCACAGAATGCCATAAGCATCCTCTAAACTTAGGAAAATTAAATAGAATATATTTTGTGAAGGTCGAGAAAATCCTTTTATACCTCTATTTACTTTTTAACTCCATTTAATTATTTAATTTACTTACTTTATTCACTCATTCACTTTATTGTATTCTATTCCAGACTATCATGTGCATGTACAAAAATAGGAAGTTATTACTAAGATAGAAAGTAGGCTACTATCGTATTGGTTTTTTTTAAATCATTACACATTATAAAAACATTCATGCATTTTGTACAAAAAATTGGATCCAAAAGTTATTGGTTGTGAAATATCATATTTTCATAATATATTAGTAAGTTAGTTTTAGAACCTCTATTTTTCTATGACATTCAGGCAATGAAGTGAAACCTTGTTTATTTCACTGATAGGAAAATGGAATATTTTGAAAGAACCTTGTCCAAATTGTACGTTTCATAGTTTCCGGTAACCTACTATTTCAGTGGACAGAGTGTTTTAAATTATCTTTGATCTATTCTATATATGAACAGCATCTTATGAATGACTACTTGAGCCATTTGCTTGAAGCGTATTCTTCTTCTAACCTTGATCGCAAATCCTTTATTGAAGGCGTTTAGTCTAAATTACTGTTTTTTAATACTAGCTTTGCATAAGTACCGTTAATAACTCGAAAAAAAGATAATTCTAGCAATAATTTATTTACTGAGTAATAATAATAATTTTTAGTGATCGATCAACTCACTAGCAATTATACGCACATTACTTTTTAACTAGTCTTTCACTGAGAAAGAAAACTAATTATAGAAAAAATGCAAGTCAGACAAGTAGATACTGTTTTTAATACAACCACATTGTGTACTACACATTAGTTTTCTAGTGGGTTATGCACCAATGCACAATGAAGGAAAAGAACAATGAGCTTCACTCAATACCGACTTACTTTTCCTTCATTAAACTTCTGCTCCAAAAATCTCTGTCAACATAGGTCTTCATCAGAGTTTACGAATTGAAAATTTGCTGTTGACTCATTTTTGGTCGCGAGTCTCGAACTTCGGGTTGAATTGTCTCGAGAGGGGTGAAGGGGTTGATAAATTAATAGGTTTACAATTATTTCTAATCTACCAGTTTTGAAATGGTCTTTTGTTGACTCGGAGATCTGCTTACCTGGAAAAATTGAACGAACATTTATTCTAAGATAGTATTTCACGCAGTTCTACAGTCTACGCATAAATCTACACATTTCGACCAACAATGTAAAAATTAAAATTTGGTAATCCCCAAAAGTAAATTGCATCTAGTTCTGGACATTGACAATAAAGACGGGGACCCTGAACCCTCCCCTTTCTATAATAAGCGACTGTCAGTCAGTTCTGATGTGTTTTGATTGTCGGTCCAAAGCAGAATATTATTTTTTTGGATGATGAAGCCCACATAGGTCTGAGACCTGTGCGTGGGTAATGAGTTGGATGATGGTGATTGATGAGTTGGACCTACAGTTTTAGGTGGATTCCGAACCAGATCTCATGTATCGAACTCATGTTTTCTCAACAGTGTCCTTAAACTTCCTGCAAGTACCACATGGCGGGGACGGGACACGTGCGACGTGATTAACTATAAATAATACTGCTAATGGAAGGCTTTAATTAAATTTCCTTCGCGTCCAATAACAAAGAGATATTCAACCTGCAAATAAATATGGTATCGCAAAAATAATATTTTATCAAATCAGTTTTATCATGTTTATTTGAAACATTTTTTTATAGATATGGACAACCTTTCTGCGACAGTGTCGCACTGTCACCCAATGGGGCATTGGGGCTTTTAAGTACGCTGCAATACTATACCAGTATAATGTTATCGTCAAACAGTTCTTACAGTCTTCTACTGGAAATTGGAATAAAATAGATTTATAAATTGGAATTGAGTCTCTCAGTTCGTAGTAATATGTAGAATGTTCCAGCAACAAACAAGAATACGTTAAAAGTGCTACTTTCTACATGAGAGAGATATTCACTTTTTAAGAACGTTTTAGTGGCGAGAGCTACGAGAACTAGTTTGTGTTGGAACTTTGGTTCAGTCATCTTTTCCTGGGAGTAAATCGTCAAGGTTCAAGGTGGTCATGACTTGAAAACTGGAACATGTTTCTAAGCAATATACGGTCTCCAAACGCACCAGAAAAAAAATATATTGTCATATAAAATATTTTCTATCGAAATACGGAAATTTTAACTTAATTTACTGATTTCAAATCTCTCGTAGTGCTATCAATTTGAATAGTTTTATATTTGGTTTTAGGTTTCACCTGGACATTCAAATGAGCTGTCTTGAAATTACACTCGGGATGTGCAGTCTTGTGAATCTTGATTTTTAATTTTTAAGGTTCTATTTTAAGTCTTGAAAGCATTTATGCAAAAAAATGTATAAAAGTAACATATTTCTAGAGATCTAATAGAGTAGGGCAAGAAATAAAGTCTCGAAACTAGTTACTTGATTTTTTAAGAAAGATATATCGCAAGTAAGGTGAAAAAGAAGGTGAAAAAGGGATTCGTCCTTGACCAACATGATTGAAATGGCAAAATAATGCGGTCCTTTGTTTATTAGACATGCTGTTGGCACACGGAGAAACGAATTGTCATAAGTTTCAATATTTTGTTTGACATGTTTTCGATTTCCCTGGTAATAAGCCTATGTTACACCAACATTCTCATTACATTCTGAGTTTGGATTCTGTTTATCTTGATTTTATTTAATTGCACTAAGCGCGAACAGGTCTTTGTTATATTTTTATATGATTTATTACCGTACTGTCACAACTGTCTTTTCTGAGCCCACAGACAAATAAAGGAGGGTTTATCTTTTTCCATTTTTGTTCGTAATTGATTATATGTATATCCATTGGAAGGCTTCCAGACCTTCAAATAGGTACAAGGAAAAAAATAAGAAAAAGGAGAAGAAGAAAAAGAAGACGACCAACAAAATTAGACTTCTTGTGAGCACATTTTGTATGTTGTATGATTGAAATCGAACTTGTTATGTCTATCATTAGAAATAATGACTGGTAGGAATGTCGATTGATAAGTTGCTCTCACAACTACTTTTCTTTACTACGCCAGGCCTCTAGGATGATTGTATGATGAATTATTATTGATGAATGATGAGAAAAATCTAAAGATCCATTCTATAGACGAAATACAGAGCTATTAAAAAGAAGGAACAGATTTGAAACATTCATTCCTTCTGAACTTCAAAAGATGGAAAGATAATTCCAACTTTCATGAAAAGAGGAAACTTTAAAATTTTTGGAAATCCATCACTTGGGGTGGAAATTCCAATCTTTGCTGCATTAGCGTTCATGTTGGTCTGAAGTAATAATAGAATTGCACACAGGAATTTTGTGTGCACCAGTTATCAATTATTGCAATTAACAGGTACAAAATTTATACCGTTTCATGTGCAGATAAAGTTTCAGAACTCGCCGTAACGTTGTCTTGTTCAAAATGTTCAAAATTGATATGTTACATATTTTTAAATAACCTCATACTTTCTTGTTCGTTGTCCAATACCCTGCTGTTTTAGGTCTAGATCTGTTTTGTAACATTTTGCTTAATGTTTTAATTTATTGAATCAAATAAACTAGACCATGGCCGACTCTAGTGTCGGTCATGTCTATACGCTATACAAATTCATTCCTCAATAGCTCATAAAAAAAAAATGATAACTGGATACACATCATCACAATATAAGACGAACAAAGTAAGTTAATATATATTAGAAATAGTTTTCAGATCTAAGGAGTATCCTGAGTGTCTTTTAAGAATTTTCCGAACAGGCTATAATGCTTTTGATGTTTAAAAAATCTTTCACATAGATCTAGGATCTCATTCATTTAAATGCTTTGGACATTTTAAACTGAGGGTTCGTAATTTTTTTGCTATTGCAATCTAGTCCAAGAAGGCTAATGAGCAATATGGTTCGGAATGATAGCTCAATTTGATCAACCTGTATGATGAAAAACAACCGAATTAGATGATCTATATGCTAGATAATCTTCTAATTTAGCCTATCCGAACGACACAAAAGCAACAGACTGCTGATTGTAGCCTAGCAAATTAACATATTCAGTGCAATGACCACTGTTAATCGAGTTCACTGTGAGCAGTGTCCGATGATGCTCGTACAACAGGGCGAAACATCAAAATAAGAGTTCTTATTCCCCTACAAACAGGCCCAGGCGTTGCCCGAGGCGCCAAACAAACTTGAGGGTCTTTTACTTGAAGAATAATTTTAATTGGAAGTATCACAGTTGGCGTAAGAACAACAATTTTGATTGGTTAATGTGAGCCGAGCGACTATTTCTATCTCTTCCCGGTGCTTAAATTTCGGGCCAACGCTGAAATTCCAAAAGATATCAGTTTTGGATATAAAAAACTCAATACACGCTCTCAATCTCAGCCTATGCAATATACAAGAAACACAAACTTTCTTACTTTGATACTCCATACTTAAGGCTTGAAACATGGATGTTGGGGGTTCGATGATGCATTTGAAATCCATTTCAGTCATTGGTGAATGTCATAGAGGGCGGAGGAGGAACCTCGACGGTGTTGCCAGCGAAATAGGAGTTCACCTCTTTTACCTGGAAACTTGTCATAATATATCACATGAATATGAATAGTCTAAAGTTCTTATAATTAAATATGGCAGCGGACTGAAGGTGATTTGTCCAAAATCTCATGTATAAATAATAAGGCAGAAGATTGAATGCACGTGTCAAAGTATTGTCATTGCGATTTTTGTAAAAATACAAACAAATAAATATATCCAATACATGACACCTGCACTCTTTTTGAATCACTCTACAAAGGCTACAACATGTAAGGCCAACCTATAAAATTCCACAATGATTGTGGTCATCCTACTATTTTCAAGTTCCAAAACTAACCACTGAACTCTAAAAATACAGTTCGAAATTTGATTAAATTGTAACCAACGCCTTTTTTGGACTAGTCTTCACCACATTCTTTAATAAAACAGAGCTGCACCTCACTGTATTTTTCGAGTTCCAAACTGAGCAGTCAACTATACTGCATATTATGAGCCTGGAAATACAGTGATTGGGGTCAAGCATAGATTAAGCATAGAACTAATAATAAATTATTCTATGCGCTCTATTCTGTCATTGAAAACATTTCTTGGCGCTCTCTATCAGCGAAATGACAGAAGCAAAATGGAAGTAGTTCCGAATACATCACGAGAGAGCGCTTGTAGCGTAGCTTTTGACGCTGATTCCGTGACTAAACTTTTCAGCAAGAGTGAGAGTAGAGAAACTCTGCTAATGTTCTAATCTTCCTAGTGACAGTGCGTATAACCTATTACAGTTCATGACTTTTCCGTATCAGTCACACCGTAGTTACAAACAGTCAACGGAAGAATAAAAATATACCGTACTGAGAGACTTTTAAAGGCATCTTGCGATTAGGATTACGGAAGCACAGAATTTACAAGAAAGTAAGTAGAAGCAACAAATGTATTGGCAAGTGTGATTGCTTTGCCATTCATTTTCCACTTACATTTATATGATAAATGAGGAAAAGAGATAAAAAATAATTTTAATGGACGAATGATCTCAAATAATGGAGCTCATCCAACATAGTCAAATTTAATGATAAAATGCATTTTTAAAAAACGTGTTTATCTAGCTTACTTATTCATTTATTCTTTCCATTTAGATACATTTCACGCCACACACCTGACTCCTCAGATGTTTTTGTAAAAAAATCGATCTAGTCAAAATGTTTGTAGTTTTTGATTTGTATAAGGAACCCAATGTATCAAGTAATAATTATGAGTGTGCTATTGTGACTAATAGGCTATTACTTAATCATTTACTCATTCTTGATTATTATTGCTATTGCCTGATTAAATTAGTGTCAAAATTAAGTAATTTATTTTAGAGATTCAGTAGATATAGGCCTAACTTAATAATTTATTAAGTACCTATAACAGGATATATATAGGATTGGAGCATATTAGCAATAGCCTACATAATTCTCTGCTTTCTGGCTGCAGCACAGAATATTAAATTAATCTCTTGAAAGCTGCGGTTGTAGTTTTGATAGTTTAACGCTTAGTCAACAAGTAGGCCTAAATAGAACCTTCAGAGAAGATTTTATTCAAATTGTTGGCAAAAATTACTTCGAACTACCATGGAATTTGTTTCACAGTATTTTGTAGGCCCTAGCATTATTTTAATGGGTCATTGATTTAATTGGATTGATAGGTCATCATCATCTTGATGCCCCAGGCCGAATAACGAAGATTACGAAGATACTGACATGTATCCTAGAAATTGTGTTGAGTATGATGAAAACCCTATATGAATGTTTACTGAAACGGAAATGAAAATACTTTTAAATGAACAGATAAAAGAGAGCTTTTAAGTTTGCTTTCATCGCAAAAATTTGAATAGATTGTTGTTGAAGAAGTGTTTAGGCTATACGGTTAACAATAGCTTCAATTACTTCTCACTATTGTCTTTGCATAATCGACTCCACTAACCATTATTGACTTGTGCTGCTTTAAATTAAAATGACTTATAAAGTTAACTTGTAAATGACGAAATCTATTAACTATGCAGTTTGCATGATTATAACAGGATAATAGTATCTTCTAAAATTCAATTTTCATTATTTCATCCACCGAACAAAAACAATTACCATATTTTCAATAACTAGGCCTATAATCATGAATTTGAAAATTCCTATCGCATGATCAAATACAGAATTAGAAAAATTGGAAAATGATAATCAAAATAACAGTAGTGATGATTTTACATTGATAAACGATTTTTGAACCAGGTCAACTCGATGGATTTTTCCTGACTCAGCTTTTATTGTATTTATTTTTTCTATGAGAAGTCAAAATAAAAAATGGACTCAAGCATTAAAAAATTCTGATAACTATATTTGAATAAGCTAAAACCTTTAAAAAACTGAATTTGAAAAGGACTCAACAAATTTTAAAATACTGAAATAAACAGTTGAGTAGCTGAATAAACTGAAAGTTATTGAATTTTACTATTCCGCTGCACTGTCATCTATGTATCACCACTAATACCTTGGAATTAAACCTACAGAGTACAGATGCTATGAAAATGTCATGATTACGTAATAGTTGGGTAAAGTAATATCGACGGATTTAGCAAAAGAGGTGACAGTCTCAGCGAACAATGAGAAGTTATTGAAAAAATATAGAAGTTTTAGGAGAAAAAAAAATCAAAACGAAAGTTATAAACATGGATATATCATAAATTTTATAGTTTAAATTTAGTTGGCTACATGTCTAGTTGAGGCCTTAGAAGTGTAATCAGAAAATGTTTCTAAAATTTCTCCCAAAAACTCAAAATTAATGACAACTTCTATAACAAGATACTATAGCTTCTAAAAATCATAGAACAATCGAAATATTGAAAAAAAAATATTTGGTTGATAAAGCTTTTTATAGTATAAAAATGTTCTTTTCAGATAAAAATTGAGCCTCACTGCCAGGTGTGCCATTTTGGCAAACGGCAATCATTAAGCATATTTACAAAAAAATATAATTAATTATTATTCCAATGTCTCAAATTTTTGATAAATTATGTTTCTTATTAGTATAAAATTATTCCCCTTCCCAAGTGGTCCAGATGGTGGAGCCGCACTGGCTGGACTGTAAACGGTTAAGGCGAATGAAGCGAGCGTGCTGGCTAGTGTATTTAGGATTTTCTAACTCTATTTTAATAGAAACGAACATTATTCAGCGTAAATTAAAAATTACAATTCATTGAATAGATACGTCAGTACTATGAACTGGTAAATCTCTGTTAGCTACAGACTATAGATGAACCATTGATTTCTATGCTATCTTTAAGCTTTGCTTCTGCCACAAATTACAGATTATAGTTCTTTTGTCTGTGCTTCTGCCTAGGTAACTTAGAAGCTGCAGCATCGTAGCATGTAGCCTAAGATAAATGAGTTCACTAGCCATCAACACGTCATCCAATCTTTTGACAAAGAAACTGTTTGAATTCTAGATGAAGCAAAACAAAAACTGTACCTCAAAGTTTGAAAGGCCTAGTAGGCCTACAGTATATTCATATTTTCAAGCTGGTACATTAATAGAAAGACAGAAGGGTTAAACGCAAGTCAATGGAGTGATGGTTATCCACTTCGGCTACAATAATGAATCACTTAACAGCGCTGTTAAGTGTCAAAGCTCAACGTTCTCTTGAACACATTCAAGCATTCCACTTTCAAAGATTGGAAATTCATTCTTTCTGCGACAGTAATTACTATTGAATTCATTTCTCATTGATCAACAATTGTGAAATTCAATTCTCACGTGAATGAATGATATTAGTCAGTCAGTGACCGGCTGCGTGGAACAGCCTGCACAATAAAAAAGCACGAGACAGAGTGAGGAAATGCACATGTTTGCCATCAAAAATTCAAAGTGCACATTTTCAGGCTATGGTCTTTTTTATAGAAGGTTACATCAATTGACTTCCTGATATTACTGGAAATCTATGAAAAATCCCAAAATCCTGCCTAGCCAGCTGACACATTGGAGTGGTCAATCATTTTATTCATTCATACACGAATATTAGCCTCTGGGACTCATATACGACAAGCCTGGAACTCATGTGTGGAAATAATCTGTATACAAAATCAAAATATTCGTTGTTCTAAATACTCATAATAGAACCTATTGTGTTTTTTAAATCAACATAAACTTCATGAGACTGCAATTAAACGTCATGACTTTTATGGCGTTAGGTAGGTAGATAGGTAGGTGACGTAATAGGTAGCAATGAAAAATTGTTCATATTTTTTCATTTCTAGACCGTGCAAAGTAAGATGGTCCAAAATCATCGCTACTATGATTATTTGAACTTGATTTACTCATGTGCGATGATGAACCATGGATAAAACATTGGTATTGAGCAATAATAATAAAAGCCATACGGATATTGATACAAGATAAATGTTGAATCAATAAAATGTTTATATGCCTACAAGTACAAGCTCCTATTAAGAATGTAGCCTACTGTTGTACTTATGCAAAATTTAATAATCAGGAATATACCGTAGCTCATTTTGTATGTTTTACACAATAAAAAATAAACAAAATTTCACAGAACACTCTATGTAGAAAAACAGTGGAATAAAATTATTACTTGAAGTACAATTTATTCTAAAAAATATCATATATCATGATTTCTCTTTTAAACTACAGAAGACTACTTAGAATAAAACTATCAAGTAGGCAATAGCGATTTATTCATCATTCCAGAGATTTTTCCATCAACATACTTGAATCATTTTACTGTATTACTAAAATCTAAAATTCAATTCAATTTATTTATTATGACAAAATTACAATGAATGTGAAGGCGCAACAGACTCAAGTCCAAAACTCTCTTCTTAAATTTTGAATATGTTATATATTTCCCAAAACATTGAGGTTGAAACTTTGACTGCAAGTCGTTAAATTCACATAAAAAGTTAATATTAACAACGCAGTTCGTCATGGAACAAGAAATCCAGGAATTTGATTTTAACGCTGAAAATTTAGATTTATCAAAACCCTCCACTCGAAAAATGTAATAATAAAATGATTTCTTTTCACTTGAAGGTACAATGAAAAAACTCTGATAACAGTAAATTAGTTTATAATATCAAATTTTGATAACAACTTTCAAGTCAAAAGATACTATCTCGTTGAGGAAAACAACTCTTGGTTTATTTGGTTCATCAAAATTCTAGCAATAAAGTGTCTTTCCGTATGTATATTAAAAATACTGTCATAATAATATTCGAGTGATTTATTGCAATATTTTATTTTAGTTCTCATTCTGAGCTATGAATCAGAATACGGCATTATTCACACCGAATAATTCATTGCTGGATCATGTTCATGTTCCCTAATGTCCAATTTTATGATATTTTTGATCAAAATAGTCCTCCATTTAATCTATAATTTATGGTATGATTATATTATCAGAACCATTAATAATAATCGATTCGAAAAATTCCTACCATTTTGTTATTCATTGCAATGCAATTTATAATATTCACAAATAAATTAATTCAGCATAACCTGAAAGCACACGTTAGGCCCTTTGGGTCTCATTATAACCAGTAGTGGAAATATGTATAGATCAAATTTTCAGTTGCACTTGAAGCAATTACAATAAAGACCAAAAGTTTGAAGTAGAACCTGTTCTGTAAAGAAAGCAAGAGTGCAATGTCGGACTAGGCCCCTACTACTTTTCTACTTTGGTGAAAGCCAGTGATCGACCAACTTCCTACAGTCCAGTCTGAAATATAATACTCCTCCCCCAAAAGTATTATCAGCTTTAAAATAATTGATTTTCTTAAATTATTCTTTTGTTCACAAATTCCATTACCTCGTCAGGTGCTAGTCATGAAGAATTTCCTGGTGAATGAAATAATGTTTTAAATAGCCTGATCTTCAAAAAATAAATAGTTATCAGTTCAGTTGAGCGAAACAAGTTTCCGTTCTAGTTTGTTTCAAATGTTTCTGAGCTGAAATGCATATTTATAAGTATTGTCATGATACGTGCACATTTCTGATATTATATTAGACTGTACGTATTAGAGCATAAAGCTCAATATCAATATACATAATAGTGTTTCAAGAGGAAATAGATCAAACTCTAGATTATACAACTCAAAAGAACTAAAACTTCCTGGATTTCTTGTTCTAATAGGCCTCTGAAGATGGATCTCATAGATTCGAAAGCGTTCGGCCTACAGATTAAGTGAGTTATACTTATTCTTAACAAATATTTGACTGCAAGTCATTAAATTTCACATGAAAAGTTGATAACTAAAACTTGTCACAAACATGGATCTCTATGAAAAAGATTTGAGTCTCAAAGATTAGAGACTTTTAAAATTTTTGCAGTTTAAGAATACAGAATGCAGTTATTGTTATCTAGTCCACTAATCAAGTTTCTATTAAAACATGAGCTGGATATGGAATAAAATTACTTTTCCCATAGGTTTATCTGCATTTTTGTTATTGAGATGCATATTTGGAAAACTTGTCAAAAATTACAAATTTTTAGGTTCAAAGTGGATGTTAATTGATGATTGATCGCTTAATTAAAAAAAAAACGTTCTTTGAAAATGTTTAATTTTGAATAAGAAACCCCCGGACCCTCTCGAGTTGCGGGTATTTCATATACCATGAAATAGTTTGTTCATGAGTCAGTCGCTGAATAAGTAATGGCTAGTTTGAAGCTGACTAGTCTCATTTTTAATGCCAAAAAGATCAGCAATTCACATTCGAAAACGACGACCTTACAATGATAGCCAAACTAGTTCTCAAATCATCAAACCACTCACTAGAGTTATACGAAGGCTATGGGTTGGCCTCAAGTTTTTTGTAAACGTAATCATTTGAACAAATTAATCAGTCTATTTTTCTTTTCGAATAAAATTCTGAGTTTGAGTCTCATTGGTTTAGAGTTTGCAGCCATCGCATTGTATTATGTCACAATGTTATCTCATTGGCTATTTGGTAAACCAATCAGGTGAATTAGTCTTTATAAAGGAACTTCAAATTTACAGTTCTTTTTTGGATTAGTAAAATATTTATAGTGATGTAGGCCTATAGTGGAAACAGACAAACATGTGCACTCACCTATAACCGTACCCCATTTTCAACTATTTACATAGAAATGCTGCTTTGACAATAATTTTATCATTCACGCTTACTATTTCGAGTTTTGAGTCATTTTCTTATCAGGCAATTTATAAATAATCTATATAATGATTTATATTACATTTTTCAATTTTGACGTTTAATCATGTTATACAGTAAGACACGTATAACATGTTATACATAAGAACAATGAGGGTGCATCTAGGGCTCAAACTTTCAAGTCAGGTATTAATGAGGCAAAAAAGATTTCTAAAGTTTATAGTTTATTGATAGACACAATCCCCTGCTACCCTCGCATACGATATACCACCTTGATTTTTTCATTCATTTTCATCATATTTTCTACTTGAAACTGAACTAGCACTGGAACACCTAAAACATTATCAAAATTAATCAATTCATCAAAGTCATTTTTATTGCACACCTGAGACCACTTTGGCCTACATATATACCTAATAGTATAATTTGAAATAATTATGATTATTATTCTAACTAGTGAGTCCGTGGTATAATTGAAATCAATGATGATGTCTCCACAGAGATCTTCAAGTCTTGTTATATTATTCATTTGTAGAATTTATTCATAAAACAAAGTAACATAAAAGTAACAAGGTTTACATAAAACACAGGGGTGCCCACCCCCCCTAAGCCTCATGACGCACCCCCCTAAATTTAAAACCAGCCACCCCCATAAATTTGGTACCCCTCAAGCTTCATGACGCACCCTCCCCCCAATTTATCAACAACCCCTCCCCACCATAAATTAGGCCCCCAAAAAAATGCAAAAAATAGGCCCCTCATATTCTTTCTAAAACTAAAAGAAGATTTATATAAGAATTGTAAAAATTCAAGTATATTTCTTGAGATTCTTTACATAGGTAACATTTTTTTGTAAAGGTAAAAAAGAAATATCAATGAAATGAATATATGAACTTCTGCTCAATAAACTTAATTGCAAGATAGCTAAATAAGAATTTAGAATAATTATTACAAATACACAATGGTTCAATAAAAATGAAATACCTATAAGGTTATGTTCGGTGTACCAATTTCATTAAGGTTAAATAATTCTACAAAGTTGTTCCTTTAAAGAAAGTGAAAACAATGAGTTGATAACTTCATTTGTAACACACAAAAATTCAAAATACTAAGTCATTTATGCTAATATTTATTGTCAGTAGTTAAACAACAGGTTTTTTACTTAGTGTAGTAGCCTATCTTTGGAGAATTTATGTATGGATGAAGTACATAAAAGGTACACATTTCATGTTTAGGTATTTACAACACACAATCGAAAGAAGTGTTTTTCAAAAACAAAATAAAAACATAGTTATGAAAAATTACTGAATTTTTAGTATTTTTTAGTATTTACTTAGTAAATTTTGCTATTAGCAATTCTTACTTATTAGTAAGTAGTTATCGTAAAATACATGAAAAAAAATCAACAGTTTGAAGTCAAATATTTCAAATTTGTAGGCTGTGACCATCTACAAGTTAGCTAGGCACCTTGTAAGCTTGTTAAATCTATCTCTTTCCACCCTACATAGCAGTTTTTTGTCTTTGGGATGAGGAAACCGAAAACTTTTCAATTATTTATTCGTTAGAAATAGACTCAAGTACATCTTTTTCTGCAGCTAGAACGCTAGAACCATTAGATTGTACAACCATGAGTCTCCAATAGCTGATCTGAGTCTGTTTTTACCTCGATTCATTGCTCTTTTCGCTGATCAACTTGTAACTGTTTATAAGGAGAGTAAAGTTGTATAAACCACTTTTAGAGCACTCGCTAAGCTTGAATAATAACTTCCTGCACAAATCCTAAACATAACTATTTCAGATAATTCACATTCAATAGTACGGTACAATAACAATTATAAATATATTGTCATTAATTGACATTCTATCTGGTGACTTCGTAATATATTTTTGAATGTCGTCACGTTAAACACGGTTTCAATCAACTTTACCCCCCCCCCTCCAAACGGTTTTTGGGACCCCCCCCCAAGAATTTCAATGACGCAGTCTGCGTCATAGCCCCCCCCCCCCCTGTGGGCACCCCTGTAAAACAAACGAGTAGCATGTGATAAACGAGTAAACATTTTATAAATCTCACTAGTATTTAAGAAAGACCAACACCCAAAGTATCCTCGGTGAGAATCTAACACTGAAACTGCTATAACATCATCAACATTAATCAATTCTTTAATGCAATTTTCAATGATATTATTTTCAATTTTCTACCAACTTGATACCCGGCAGTACAATATTAAACTTTCCCGATGAGTCATAAAAAATTCTTGTAGAACATTTCTATTATTTATTCGTGAATCAGTGCCAATATTTATTCATTCAGTCAGACATCTACATTTGACACAACATAGACGAGGAATGATGAACGACTATAGCCACTGTATACAAAGAATGTTATCAATTTAAACACTATTCAGACTTGATAAAAAAGATAAACTTAATAAAAATGTCAAATATATATAAATATCATTATAGTAGCCTATGAGACAAACTCAATAAATATAACCTAGACTTAATAAATTTATCATTTTATTTATCTATTTATCATTGGAAAATTTATTTTAATACTAGGCCTATAATGCATTGAGCGTTTTGTAAACCTGAGTTTTATTTAAATTGAAATATAACAGAATTGAGAACAGTTTGTTTTTATTATCTAATGACAACATTATTACATGAAGCAGTTAAGTTGTATAGTATGTTTTGATGAGCAAATGTTAATTAGTAGCAGTATCATTCATTGTTTAGAATGAAACCACTTCCGGAAGTCCCACGACTTGCGTGCATTTACCGCCTCCCAGTGATGATTGGCGAGTGCACATCATGAAATCCGGACAAGTTCAATTAGGCAGCCTTGTGCACCAGGCCGGTCAAGCTTGTTTTTGCCTTATTCCACTCCTGAACAGCGCCACTGACGTCATAGCAAAAAGCACGGGTATCCCAAGGTCGGGCAAGTGCTACTCACTGGACTCTTGAGAGCTCAGGATTCAGCTTAGCCTTTCCAGAAACGCTTGTCTTTAGTCTTCAGTGGTAGCAGTTTTAGCGTGATTTAAATTGAAAAAGTGATATTGTTCCTTTTTTCGAAGTCATCAACCAGTGTACTGTATAGCCTACAGTGTTCAAAATTTTGTTATCACCTGGATGTAATTTATATTGTCATATAAACGCACAAGTCCATTTATCATATCATTGTCACAAGTAAGTAACAGTGTTCATAATCTTTTTAATGTACCGGTACCGTAATATTCAAATGCTTGAATTTTCAATGCATTATTCATCAGTTATTAGGCTGTCTAGAAAATCGTCCTCTCTAGAAAGAGAGAAATTTGTAGATGCAAATTATTTATTAAGACCGAAATGGTAGGACTATTCATTCATAGCTACCAACTCATTAGAATAATAATTGTTTACTGATTACCTTGATTGACACTGTTGAAATTTTTATTATACATCAATCGGTGAGGTACTCCAAATTTTGTGATAATCACTAATAATCTAATATCAAAACTTACATTGTATTTCTATTTCATATATGATTTTCACTCACTTATACTGGGGATACTGGATACTGGATGAGTGTATTTCACTTCTAAAGGAGAACCTTCAGCATCCTGATTATAGATTGCTGTTCATCAAGTATTTCGTCATGGAAAAAACATCTCAAATCTCGAATAAGAATTAAAATTATTCATATTATGCTTATAGACTTTTCAGTCTTTTTCCCTGACTGATCATTATCTTCGTGATGTTTTCACATTTTTGAAGCTATAAATTTTCCTAGTGCCTTCTTCCAAGCTTTGGAATATTCTAAAGCTATATAACAGAATTCATAAATTTTTCAAACTATCAATGTAATATTAACCAATTATCTAGAGAGCTATCCTATGGGAGTATTGCTCAATGAAAATGTTATTAACTAATTAAAAGTCTCATTTTTCTGGGATGAAACATTAAAAATTATAATTATTATTGTATTATTATATCACTATTCTATTTTTTACTACAGCAAGACAATTCAATTTGTTGGTGAATGATATATGATATTAAAAATTGTTTTTCCTATCAAGAGACACCGAACCCAGGACTCCATAAAATATTATTTAGAATACAATATTGTTTTATGAGTAGCGTACTAAGTAGAATCGAATCTTCATAAATGTTGTTGAAGTCAAGCTCTGCATTTCTTCAAATTTGCGCTTTCTTAAAAGTAGGAGACAATTAATTTTGTCTTCATAAAATGATGAATAAAGCAAAGTTTGTGAAGATATAATAGCTATCCTATAGGCCTATAATTAATATATGGCGCCTACAATGTTGTGATTTATAGAACGGATCATATGAGCTACCCTACGGCCTACTATGAACTGACTTGTCTTATATAGGCCTACTCATTTCTAGAGTCTTCAAAACTATTTTTAAAATACAAAAAAGTCAGTCAAAAGTGGCAATATCAACTATTTTCCTCTCACATCTTCATGCATAACAAATTAACATGTTTTAAAAATAAAAGTAGTAATGCTTTTATTTTCAAAACATGTTGCACACTGGCACAGTTTTGAGGCGATCCTTTGTCAGGCCAATTATCTATTTTGAATAAGCGTGGTGGAAAGAATAGTGTCAGGAATGTGAGACTTTCCATTCATCCGCATTGTTATCTCTACTTGACATTATTTCAAAAGTTTATTTCATTATTTCGATATTTGGGGGGGGGGGAATAAATGGTTGTAGAAGGTATAGTATCAGAGTAAAATTTCATCTTAAGTGAGAGTGGCCTTCATCAGGATTATTTATGAAATTATCGTTCCATAATGATTCAATCTACATTGTTTACAAATCAGATTATGGATGTGACCATTAGTTATGAACTTGGACTTATGATAGTTTAAACCAGTGATGGGCAAACTAAGGCCCGCGGGCCAAGTGCGGCCCGCGAGCTGGTTTAATCCGGCCCGCAACATGCTTTTGAGTACACACTAAAATCTCGTATGTATATATTAAAAAAAATATATAATATAATGCGAGATATACGTTTTGCGTTGCTGAATTGAAAAATATATTATCGCTTCTGTGTTTGCGTTGAGAGTTTAATATGTGTTATTAATGAATTGGGGTAGGTACAGCTTACAACGGAAAATCGACAGGGAGAAGGACTCAAATTTTATTTGTATTGAATTTTCGCTGTTGAATTATGATGACGGAGTCATAATTGTCATAACAAGTTTCGCGCCTCTGTTCACTGTTGTCAGTGGATAAGTCATATGTTGAAACCAATACATGCTTGAAATTGGTCAAAAATTACAAACATAAACTAGTTTCATTATTGATCATTCAATACGAAAAAGCCCTCACATTGAAAATTATCAGTATTATTATTTTAATAAAAAAATGTTCAATTCGATTGTTTGGTCTGAATGGAATTGTGGAATTATTCTTTTCCAGAACAAAAAGGAAGTAATTAAGCTTTTAAATTTTTTAGTAAAAAAAAAAAAATACCAGACGTCAGTGAAAGTCAAAACAACGAGAACAATCTTATTGGTTTGTTTTCAAACTAAATATAAAAATGTATCTATTGAAATAACTATCATGATTATTAGTGAGACATTCAATATAATATGAACAATTAATTAATTTCATCCACTTTGGGTGAGATTTAAAATTCCAATCTGTGTCAAAATGAGTAAATTCATATAGTGTCAATTTTTCAAGCATTTCCCGGGGGAGTACCCCCAAAACAACCCCCCTCCACTTTATAACAATGAGTTTAAGAATTACATTGCTGAAAAACTGATCTCAATTGGATCATTGCCTCTCTTCGTAAGCTAAACAAGAGTACCTACTATATTTTCAAGAATGAGGATAATCATCATTGAGGTAAAAAATTTAAATTGATGACTGAAATGTAAACAAACGAGTTTAATGATAATTGATCAATTTTTTTCTGGCCCGCTCACATAATTTCACATTTCAACTGGCCCTCTGCTTGAAAAGTTTGCCCATCTCTGGTTTAAACGATAGGAAGCTTTATTGTCCAGAATCAACTAGGCCTACTTAAAAATGATGTGGACTTATGTATTTATTCATAGAGTTTAATATCAAGGCTCATTAGCATCGATCATTAAACATACAATACCTTCAAATAGCACAACTATCTATTTCCTACCATTATTTCATTCCCATTATAGTACATGCATTTCATGATCTTAGCCAACACTAGGTTCACCCATTGTAATGATTCATGGAGATTAGAATCTTTTCTGTCATGAATAAACACTTTGATTTTGTACATTAATTGACCAAGTGAAAGTCACTATTATTGTTTTGTGACACAATTTTGATACAGTGTGATAGATAAGCTCATAGAGATAATTTTGTATGTTATACGAGAGGAGGGGAAAAGTTGACATTGCCTTGAAAGAATAGTTGAAAATATGAAGCTGGTCAAAACAGAGAGACCAATATCATCTATTTGTTTCCATATCTGATTGGGACATAGATCATATTGTTACAGGTTCTATCACTGAAATAATGCTAGTACCACTTGAAAGTAACACTCGGACTTTATTTACACAATTAACTCACAAAAGGCACTAATTAGTTATTATCACAAAAGAAAATCAGTAAAGAAACGAATAGTTCAAAACGTTCAACTAATAATGAATATTTCTATAGCAAGTTTATAACTGTACAAAACTAATTAGTCAACTGTCTACAGGATGATCAATAATTCTCAATGATTCAATAAGAACACTCCAATTAACGGTTAAAAACACTCAACAATAAACTAAACACTTCAGGCTGTGCCTAGGGTTTTAGTTCACAGCTTTTTCACTAAGAATATTGTATTGGATATTATTAGGGTTTTCAAATTAATGTTATCTATTGCTTTGAGAAAAAGTTTTTTCACCAATTATTTTGTGGAATATGGGAGTGTGGTGATCACATATGGCGTTGCCATAGTAACCTCTTATTTACTTCAACTGTTTATTCACCATACTCTATTCATTCATGCTGAGTTCTTCGTTCAATAAAGCCTTACTTTACAAAAACCTCAAAGATTAGAACTTGAACCATGTCAAGCAGACAGCGAGAGAAAATGGAACTATTGGATACAAACTTTTGGAAATTATTTAGACGAAACCAATTGCAGAAGTATTAAACGACTAAAGGTATTATATAATTTTATCAATTTAACACTTTATGAAATAATATCTGATAGCAATTCTTATGAAGAAGCAGTTGAGACATTATCTAATATCTTTGTTAAACAGAAAAATGAAATTCATGCTAGATATCTTGTTACAAAAAGGAAACAACATCATGGAGAAACAATAGACCAATATTTAGTAGAGCTAAAGAAATTAAGCATCGATTGCAATTTCACTAACGTTTCTACTGCGACAAACAGGGATAATTTCCTTAGAGATGCATTCATTTCAGGAATTCAATCTTCCCAAATCCGATGTAGACTACTTGAACATAAGACACTAACACTAGAAGAAACTATTAATATATCTCGTACATTAGAGTCTGCCAAAAATTATAATGAAAGCTATGAAAATCATAATTCCGACTCAGTGATAAATCAAATAACCCACACTTGGAAGTGTTATTTTTGTGGTGGGCAAGATAAGCATTCTCGTAACGCTTGTCCTGCTAAGGCAGTCACTTGTCAAAACTGTAGAAAAATTGGCCATTACTATAAAGTTTGCCGTTCAAAAAAGAATGTTCCATCTGAACCAAGCACAACAAAATTAGATGCCCACACCAACCACATTCTCGCTAGTGCAGCACCAAAATGTCTCCAAAAAACAGTGGTTCAAATCAAATTTAATGGCTTTGATGGAAAAGCATTAGTTGGCACTGGAAGTTCCATAAGTTTTATTAACAAAAGATTTGTCTCATGTAATAATCTATCTACTGTCCCCTGCAATGGAATTGTAACTTTGGCATCAAATGACTTCCATACAAAAACTGAATCATATGTTCCAGCCCAAATCAATTTGAATCGTGAAATTTATGAAAACGTCCCACTACATGTGATGTCTAATTTATGCACAGATGTGATAATTGGTCAAGATATACTTAAATAACATTCGTTTGTGAATATTGAATTTGGTGGAGACAAACCTACTCTTTCTATCTGTGCCTAATCACAAGCGAAAATTGAACCAATCTCTATTTTCATAAACATCTCTCCCAACTCCAAACCCATTGCTGTCAAGTCGAGAAAATATTCTCATGATGACAAACAATTCATCAAGGAAGAAATTGATCGATTATTAGCAGAATATATTTTTGAGGAAAGTTATTCTCCTTGGAGAGCACAACCTTTTGTAGTCTCAGGGGAAAATAAGAAGAGAAGGCTTGTGATAGATTACTCTCAAACCATAAACAAATACACTCTTGTTGATGCTCATCCCTTACCTCAAATAGAAGATTTGGTGAATATTATTTCAAAATTTAAAATTTATAGCTCAATCGACCTAAAATCAGCATATCATCAACTTGAAATCTTAGAATCAGAACGACCTTATACAGCTTTTGAAGCAAACAATTCTCTGTACCAATTCAAACGAATTCCTTTCGGAGTAACAAATGGTGTGGCAGCCTTTCAGTGAACTATAAATTCAATCATACAAAATGAAAAGTTGGAAGGTGTCTATGCCTACTTAGATGACATTATTATTTGTGGAATGGACAAGCTGGATCATGATAATAAAGTACAATGTTTTCGAGATACAATAAAAAAAGTACAATCTAACCATAAACGAGGATAAATGCAAATATTCTCAATCTACCCTAAAATACTCGAGATATTTGATTGAGGATGGTGAAGTGAAACCAGATCCAGACAGACTCCGTCCACTACTAGAATTCCCAATCCCAACCAACAATAAAGCTTTGAAACGAGTCCTTGGTATGTTCTCTCATTATTCAAAAAGGGTACGTGATTTTTCAAAAAAAATCTATCCTCTAGAGTTCACATTGAGAAGTTTCCACTTACAGAAGAACAAAACAGGTGCATTTCATTCCTTGAAAAATGAAATAGCTTCATCCATTTTAGTACTGTACATATTGATGACAATGTCCGCTTTATGGTAACAACTGATGCCTCAGACCAAGCAATCGTAGCTATTCTCACTCAAAATGATCGCCCTGTAGCCTTTTTTTCGCTATCTTTATCGCAAAGTGGAATCAGGCACTCTGCAATTGAAAAAGAGGCATATGCTATTGTCGGAGCAATTACTTACTAGGGCGCTCTTTCACCCTGATTACTGATCAAAAATCGGTGACATACATGTTCAGTACAACTCATACAAATAAAATTAAAAACGAGAAAATTACATGTTGGCGCCTTGAACTTTCTGAATATAAATATGATATCATTTATAAACCAGGCAATCTAAATGTTTCTGCTGATGCTTTTTCAGGGTGCTTGCACATCAACTGGCTGTTTAAAAGATGACACTCTACAAAAATATCATTGGAAACGCGGGTTTTGTTTTTTGTTTTGAATCATGGTTTAATTGTTATGCCGTCCGCTGCTGCTAGAGATGGGTCGTACTAGGTTTTTCTGATACTAAGTATTCCGAGTACTAGTACGTTCTAATACCTATTCCAAATACCTGTTCCAAAATACTAGGTAGTATTTTATATTAGCCAGTTTGCCAGAGTAGACGTACAAGAGAGTATCGTACTGCGGTACTGGTACTGTTTCTCACGTTAAATACAGCACGAATCTTTATTACTCGTGTTAAATACAGCACGAATCTAATTATTGAGTTGCTCTCAAATGTGCTGTAGGGAAATGAGACGCGGACGGCAAGACCTTGAGACGCTTGAGTAAAAACCACTTTTTAGTACTCGTACTCAAGTACTCAAGAAGTATTTGTACTGGAAAAGTACGCGCGTACGCCATACGCAACCAAAGACAATCTAGACGCATGTGCCTACAATCGAGTATAGTGAATAGAGAGAGAGAGCGTGAGAGTGAGCAAGAAAGAGTGAGTGAGTAGTTGAATAGTTCTATAACGAGAAATGAGCTATTAATAGCTACTGTACAACTGCAAATTACAAAGCTCCACTCCCACTCCATAAATTGGAGTGGGGACTGACAAACAGTGTTCTGACAAACAGGCCGCACATTCAAACAACGTTACAAGGAACATTTTCAAGCCCTGACATCCAAAGCTGAATCGAATTTTGCCGACCATATCATTCAAACTGGACACACTTTTACTGACATCAGTACCAACCTACACATTCTACACATAAAATCTAAAGGACACGAACTCAACACCTTGGAACAATTTGAAATATACAAACACACCACACACAATAAACAAAACATTCTCAATGAACAACTAAATTTTAAATCTCACAAAAATTTTGATCACATTTTACAAAAACCACAACACTTCTAACCAAAAAACTGACATGATGATCTAGGAACCCACGCCTCTGAAGATGGATCTCATAGATTCGAAAGTACTCGGCCAGATTAAGTGAGTTATTATACTTATTCTTAACAAATATTTGACTGCAAGTCGTTAAATTTCACATGAAAAGTTAATATTAACAACGCAGTTCGTCATGGAACAAGAAATCCAGGAAAATAATACAAGGCATACAGTGTTTTTTCTTGTAGTTATAAGGCTCTAAAATTATTTTTAAACAATTGAATTTCGTGCTAGGAAAAATTAATTTTGCTAAGGACAAACAGGGCAATGAACAGAAGACACGTTGGCATTTTGAAAAGTTGAAATATCTGAAATAATGTTGTTTTTTTTCAAGAAATTGGCGTTTGAGATGAGAAGTCAACCAAATCAAACACATGGCACCATTGGTCACTATGGTGGAGAACAAATTCAGAACGAAAATGGAAGGAGACTGATAGAGTTCTGTGTTGAGAATAATATGCTGGTCGGAAACTCCTGGTATAATCATAAGCGTACACATAAAATTACATTTTTGGCAGAGGGAAGAGATGCTGAAAGTATCATTGATTACTTCATATATGGCCCAGGAATGAGAAGGAGAGTGTTAGACATCAAAGTCATTCGAGGGGCGGAATTGAGTACTGATCATAGATTGCTGGTTATGGATGTGAGGTTTCAAATTTTGATAAAGCAGAGAAGCAAAAAGTATTCAAGAGTGAAAATAGACGTTTTTAAAGAGGTAGCCAAAAGAGAGGAGTATAGAGAAAGGATAAGGGAGAGTCTGGAAGGATTGAGGTGGCCAGAGGAGATGGAAGTGGAAGAGTTGTGGGCATTTGAGAAAATTGCAATGCTGAGAGCAACAGAGGAAACGTGTGGGAAAACAATAATAAACACCAAGCTAAAAAGAACCAAATGGTGGAATGCCATTGTAAAGAGTACAGTGCATGAGAAAAAACTTGCTTGGAGAAGATACCTGGAGAATAAGTCAGAGGAAAATAGGAGAGCATATGTAGAAAAAAGGAATAAAACTGAGAGAATTGTCAGGGAAGAAAAAGCCTATCATGGGAGGAATTTGGAAGAAAGATTCAAGAAACCTACACAGAAAATCAAAAACAGTTTTGGAGCTTAGTAAAAGGACTGAGAGGAAGACGAGTAAAACCAGTTAGAAGTATAAAAAACAAGGATGGTATTTTAATAAGTGAGCAAAAAGAAGTATTGAAAGTATGGAAGGAATTTTTTGAGGAGAAGTTCAAAGAGGAAGCTGTGGCTGACAGAAAGGAAAATGGGGGAAATGAACAGGAGGGAATAAATGATGATCAGGAAATTTGCCAAGAAATAACAAAAGAAGAAGTAATCATTGCTGTCAAGAAAATGAAACTGAATAAAGCTCCAGGAATGGATGAAATAATGCCAGAAATGATCAAGTACGGAGGCGATGTGTTGTTGGATTGGATATGGTTGCTTTTCAAAAATATCTGGGATAAAGGAGCAATGCCAAAAGATTGGGAATACAATACAATTGTGCCAATATTCAAGAAGGGAAAGTGAGTGCACAAATTATCGCCCAATATGTCTTTCTTCAGTGGTATACAAAATCTGCACAAGAATTCTAGAAGGCAGACTGCAAAAAGTAGTAGAAAGTAATTTAGAGGATGAGCAAGTGGCTTTCAGACCTGGGCGCCAAACTCAGGATCACATCTTTACACTAAGAACCATCATGGAGAAGAGTAGAGATAGGGCAAGGAACATGTATGTAGCCTTTTTGGATTTGAAGGCAGCTTTTGACTCGGTACCAAGGAAGGAGATATGGAAAGCTCTGGAAGTAAAAAATGTACCAGCAAAACTTATAAAGGCAATAAAAGTTGTCTATCATAATCCTAAGGGCATAATAAGACTGAATGGTGGGCTCTCAGAAGAATTTTCAATGCAGCAAGGGGTCAAGCAAGGAGGCAGTATCAGTCCATTGCTATTTGTAGTTCTGATGGATGAGATAAATAAAATATGCAAGAGACGAACTACAAAAACAGTTGTGGGAAACTTGAGAATGAGACCAATAATGGTACAAGCCTTACTATTGCTGATGATGTAATACTCCTGACCGACAGTCCAAATAAACTGGAAATGGCAGTACAGGAATGGAATGAGATTTTGAGATGGAAAGGAATGAGACTCAATATTGAAAAAAGCAAGATAATGCATGTTGAGAAAGATGAGGAAGAGACCATGCAACTTATTCTGGAAGGTATATAAGCAGTTGGAGCAGGTGAATGAATATGAGTACCTAGGAGGTGAAATAAGCAGAGATGGTAGAATTGCAAGTGAGGTATTGAATAGAATCAGGAAAGCGAATACTATATTCTATTCAATACACAACACTTTGCTGGGGAAAAGAGAAGTCAGCAAGAGTACAAAGAAAAGAATTTATCAGGCAGTGTATGTACCTACCATCCTGTATGGAACCGAAAGTTGGCCAGTCATTAAGAGGCATGCCCAGAAAATGAGAGTCTCTGAAATGAAGTTCCTGAGAAAGATTGCCGGAAAGACAAGAAGGGATAGGATAAGGAATGAGGATTAGGCAGGAAGTGGAGATGGAACCCGTAATTGAAAAAATGAAGGAAAAGCAACTGAAATGGTTTGGTCATGTAACTAATGTAGAATGCCAATTGAAAGAAAGGTCAAACAAGTCTGGGAGATGAAGCCCATTGCAGTGAGACAAAGAGGACGTCCAAGGATGACCTACGAGAAGTATGTGCAAGGATTGGGAGCTGCAAGAGGTAAAAACTGGCAGCAGATGAAGAGGATGGCACTGGATGGGGAACTATGGAGGCGCTGGACCGAGGAATTCTCAAACCACCCTACGCTGCGAGGCAGAAGGGTTTCGAGAAAGAAGAAGAAGAAGAAGAAGAAGATAAGAAGTCAGCGCTCGGTCACATACTCACCCGCGGCGGCTGACCTTGAGTTTGTAAATTTCTACAACTCAAAAAAGACCCACATCCTCTGGGAACGGGGCTATTGCAAATTAATACTGTTCACTGTTTATGACATCAGCATATACCTGCAACCGCCATCCGCACCCGCGTTATGGAGCATAGAATTAAGGTAATTGTGCCGCAGATGTTAGCAAGAGAAAAATTACTTGAAACTTCACTAAATTGTAGTATTATGTCTCCTGATCACAATTATCAAGTTTTTAAGTGTCGGTCTCAATTAATTAATGATTCAATATTAAAAACTCACCTTTTGAACATAACTATGGCTCTGTAAAGCCTTTATAGTACCTTAAGCATAACATCACAGACGAACAGATAGTTAGAGCAATGGAGTGCCATCAATATATCAGTGCCATCTATATCATGACATCGGAAATAATGGGTGTGCTATGGGAGCCTGCATTGGTTCATTCAAGCCTTTTACCGTTTACCAGTAAATGAAATTTTACAAATATTTAATTTATTCAAGTTTGTTTTCAGTAAAATTCCATTTACTGGCAATGATAAAGATCATATTCTGAGCCCATGAGTCTGAATAGTGGGTGCAGTTTGTGATATTTAACCTAACCTAGCCAGTGGCGTAGCCAGGGGGGGCCCATGGGGCCCGGCCCCCCCCCCCCCCCGAAATTTCAGAAATATAAAATTCTCAAATAACTACAGATAAGGACTTATTAAAGCCGAAGGGTTCTATCTGTTTTGTTGTATTATAACGAACAGATTACAGAAACCCTGTTTTTGTAATGGGATATAGCTACAGTTATAGTCAGATTAATGCATTTTTCAAATTTTTCCTCAATATTTACTCATATAGAAACTTGTTAGGTGCTCAAATGGATAATTTTGATTTAAAATGGGCTACGAAATCGAATAAAACATGTTAGAAAACTGTGACTTCCATAATTATTTATTTATTACATTAAATAAAATGCAATTTTCAAGTTTGAATTGGATTAACTTTGTTAATTATTGATAAATCATCTTTTTGAATAAACTCATCTTGTAGAAAATTTAGTTTCGAAGTTAAAATTCAGTATAACACACTAGCCTGAACGCACCCAAAGTTCATAAAATCGGGATTTTATAAATGAAAACACACAAATAAATGCAAGTTCTATGCAAGCGTGTAAAATCAGTGTGTTTATGATTAAAAAAAATTCCGATTTCATGAACTTTGGGTTGGGTGCGTTTTAGGCTAATGACATACATTTTTGAAACATATATAATAATAATTTAGTATTAATTTTGAGATTCAGTACATAAGTTAAGTATGATTAGTTCCAATTCAAGGGTTTTGACTCAATATAGTCACAGCTATCGGTATATCAAACTTTATCATTCCAAACCTGGCCACCTAGGTTCTTGAGAAGTAATTTTTCAAAACTTTCTTTTGAACTTTAGAGCCTAACAAGTTGTCTAGATTTGCTTTTCATACCACTAAATTTAAAAAAAATCCGGACCCTCCTATACCCCAGACCCCACCTTTGTGAGCCCCCCCCCTCCCCCCGAAATTTGATCCTGGCTAAGGTTAAACCCAGGCTGTGGCAAAATATTGTGTAGAAGTATGTGCAATGCATCAAGTGAGAAGATTAAGGAAAAAATTGAAAATGCTTTTATTATTGAATAGATGAATTTATTGTATGAGTAAATAGTTCATAAACTAGAATGCAAATTATTGTGTTGCAATGATTTATGCATTCTAAACACTCAATTCAAGTTAATTGCTAAAGATAATCATTTTGGGGTTCAGTTCAAAATTGAATAATTAATTAATTAATTGAGACCGACACTTAAAAACTTAATAATTGTGATCAGGAGACATAATACTACAATTTAGTGAAGTTTCAAGTGATTTTTTTCTTGCTAACATCTGCGGCACAATTACCTAGAATTAAAAATAATACAAAATTTGTAACTTAATTTGTAATTTGATAACAAATGAATAAAAAACAAATATCAGGCTTTAAGCCGTCCCTGCCCTTTTGAGTGGAAAGTGTTGGGTGGGCGTTGGCGAGGTCCACTGTTCACAGAACTATTAGTACTTTTTTAAATAACCCGCCTTAGCATTATTGGTCTCTGTTCTCATGAATGGGAAGTTTATCGGTAATCTGCAGATTATGTTGGCAGAACTGAAATTGAGTTCTCAGCTGACCATTGAAGGAGAGGAGTGAAGTGATTAGCGCTCCAATAAAAATAAGGTTATCCCGTTTATCAACAAATTTATCAAGTTGAAGCGTATTATTCGTTTCATGTTATCACATCATGCAATAGATGTACAATTGTCAGGTAATTTCAAAAATATCTATCAACCAGTATTTCATTAAAAAATTATCGTGGTAAATTCATGATTCTTATTATTTTTACTCGACTAGGATGGACTTGAACCAGACTTTCTTCTGGAAAGAATAGCTTTTGTTGCGTTCACAAGCTTGAACTTATTGTGTAAGTGTGCATGAATGCTTCTTACATGAAGTAGGCCTACTTAAGTGAATTAAAATTTCAACGCTAGAGTTTCTTTTGTTTCTATAACAATGAAAGCACATGAAGGAATTACAAACAAGTTACACCTTAGTTTGAATTGAACCTTACAGCACAATCATTTTGGCTGAGAAATATGATAGTTTTAAAAAATTTGTTTGATGATTCAGATTTAGATCAATCAGTGATTGGATTGATGTTTATTTGAGAATTAGCATTTTCATGACAACGATATTTAATAAATTCCTGGATTTCTTGTTCCATGACGAACTGCGTTGTTAATATTAACTTTTCATGTGAAATTTAACGACTTGCAGTCAAATATTTGACTGCAAGTCGTTAAATTTCAATTATTGACTGCAAGTCGTTAAATTTCACATGAAAAGTTGATATTTAATACTTTCCATAAACACCGGTACGGCAGCCTACTTGAATTCCCACAAAGTATTGCACGTTCGTTTCATGCTATGAAGAAAGTTTTGCAGTTCATTGTTCCAATACATACACGTGGAAGGTCCAATAATGTATTCAGATAAGTGATCACGTCTGTGATTTCTTTGTGATTCCCCTCGGCTGCAGCTCGGTATCCCATCCAGTAAATAAACGAGCGATTATTGATAATACCGATACTTCATACCATCGATTGGAATTGTGTATCAAATGTTTTGCGTATCAAAGTGTCTGTATGAAACAGCATTTTATCGCATTGATATCTAGAATCGTATTGTGAAAAAATGTAGTTATTATTGTTAGCTTCACAGTATTATAAACAGAAAATAAAACATCCAACAAAATTTTAATAGAGAATATATAAATATTTACGCACGTAGGCTGAAACGTGATTTGTTCATTTTCAACAGCAATCTGGATTGGTAGTGTTCTCTTTGTTGTCAGTTAGGTTGGCTTTGGCTAGTTAGTGGTATGGTTAGGTTTATGTTAGGTTAGGCTCTGTTAGTTGGGTTTGGTTTGCTTTGGCTAGGCTATTTTGAGTTAGTTGAGGTTGTGAGTATAATATGTAGAATACACAAGCATATACCCAACCGTATTATATTTGTCTAACCCTGTACTCAACCCTCTTGGCAGTCTGCTCTCTGAGTGATGTTCTTGGAGTCTGTACTGTTGCATGTACTGAAACTATACATATGATTGGGTTTTCCATGTTCTAGCTTAACTCTGTACTTGCAGCTCATTTAATATTTACTATTACTATATAATATAATATTTACTATTATGAAGAAAAATATGTTATTTCTTGTTCACAAAAAATGTTTCTTCATAAATGATTTTTTATATGTGGATAACCTTTTCTCTACTAAAATAATTCAGATGAAGCCTAAGAATGTTAAATTGGTATCCATTTAAATTACTTTTTAATGCTCATAGTATTCTCTTATTCAAATAAAATCAAATAAATAAATATTCTTACTTAGTTAAACATAATCAATTTGTATTTAGATAGAATGTCCATTTCTGCAAATACAGCCTAACTTTACCATTTTGACCCATTTGTAGGCATTTCCGCTCAAAATAATTGTGATATTTGCTATCATCATCAAAAATATTTCAACTTGAGACCTTAAAAAGTTGAAAAATTCGTAGGCTCTTATTCCATATTTTTATCAACACATTATTATTTTTGTGTTTTGTACTAGTCCTCAAAGTGTAAATGACTAAATGTGCCGTTAAAACGCAACAGGCCACGTTATCAGCTGTTTTGTATCATTCTGATGATACAGAACAGGTGTGTTGATAAGCACGACAGTATCGATACTTCCATCCGGTATCGTGCGATACGAGTTTCGATATCGGAAAATAACCTGAGATATCATACATTATTGCGTAATCTATGTGTATTTCAATGTCTGAAAATATGTAGCAAATTGTTGGCACAATAAACAATATGCTTTATTTGGTTTACGCTGTTAATTACAACATCTAAAGCCAATTATTTTCGTTATCTGAATATTTTTCATCATTTTCAGAGAGGGAAGCGCTTCTCGACGGCAAAATGGTTAATTACAGTGAGGTAAGAGTTGCCATTTTCTTTTCAATATAAAATGTGCATTTTAAATTTGGTATTTCCTCTCATCTATTAGAAGAACAATAAGTTGATTGCATATTGTAGTATCGTCTGGTTCAATATTGTAAAATTATTTTCAGAAGCATATTGAATAACACTGAACTGCAGATCAGCAAAAGTCTCACGCTTATATTTTATTGAACTTATTCACTATTTCGAGTTTTCACTTTTCATCAAATCTCTAGACAGTGCATGTAATGTTCTTTATTCCAATTCTGTTTCACCTTTCATAAAATTTCTAGTCAGTGCATGTCATTCTCTTTATTCCAATTCCTACTATTTGCTTTATTTCCATTCAATGTCATTTCATAGTCGTAGTAGTTATTAAAGTGCATGGTTAATTCACTCCATAGTACCTCATTTCAATCCAGTGTCATTTATTCATTGTAATAAAGAGATGGAAAGAAATTATTCAGAATAAACATTAAAATTCAAAAACATTTACAATAAATTTAACTATGTTTTTCAGCTGTATTTTTGTAAGATTTGTTGATTACTGTCAACATACAAAACATATAATCCCCTAGGAAAACTCTAATTTCGGGTACATAAGAATACACAGTCCAGTTCGATGTTTATTTCCTATTTCCTCGATGGACACCATCTTTTTTATGCTTGAGCAAACCAATTATTGTTTGCTGTCCTGTTTCACTAAAAGCGTTGGGACGCCATAACAATCTAACTCTTGTTTAAAAACACTTGTTTGCTCATATTAAACTACTCTTCCATGGATTCAGAAATTTTCCATGATATTATTTGTTTTAATGTGTTTCTAATATGAACGTAATGTTTATACATGTAGATCTAACTCTTATATTCTCAGATAGCAATTGTTTATCATTGATGGAAAATAATGGATATTCTTGTTATTAGTTGTTTGAAATTTCCTTTAGTCTCATATCTTAGCAACTCCATTCTTTTGCTAATATTGTGTATGGAGTCTGCCCTTTCCACATTCATTTTTATAGTGGAGCAAGTCTGAGACCCGAGTCCTATTCAGTAACCTGCAATTAGGCTTTTTTAATTCAAGGGATTCTCTCACAATGCTTTTCAAGTTTCCCTTGAGTTAACAAAGCTTCTAGATCAGTTCATAAATACAGCCTTACGTCTTTATTTTCATGTATGTGTAGCCATTTTTCATAGTTTAAAAATGTTATCTCTTCTTTCAGTTAGTGCAGAGCTGTCGCTCTGTATTCGATTCCGGCAAGACAAAGTCTTATGAATATCGTATTGGGCAACTTCAACGTCTCATGCGCATGTATACTGAAAATGGTTCAGATTTAGCTGCAGCGTTGGCTACTGATCTAAGGAAGGTAAGTTAGCCATTTTTTTTACAGTTTCCATTAATGTGGCTATTAAATAGTAGATAATTCCAGACTCTCTCAAGTGTGATGGGCAGCCGTGGTAGCGTAGTCGGTCGGAGGGCTTTTATCTGATTAGATAAGATCCGGGCTGGCTGCTATTCGTGCAGTCTCGAGTTCTAATCTCCTTCAGCCGTGGATGTCTTCTGTTATCATTCACCACATTACTCACGCACTTGTCTCATGACTAGAAGACGGCAAAAATTGCGATCATACTATATCTAATATATTTAAACGTCTTGATGCTGTCCTCTATCGACGGACTCTCATACTTTTTCATACATTTATATTGTTTTATAATTTCGGAAATTACTAGTTATCCAGCTAGCCATGTTTGCATAATAAGATAATTTGCGGAAAGACAGTCCTGGTGATTTTTAGGAATTAATGTTTCAATAAGCAAAATTAGGTGGAATGGGAAACTTTTTTCTAATGCAAGCTTAGTCATTAGATTTAATCTCATCTTTTTCAAATCAAATTAGGAAAACAATTCTCAATTTAAGAGGTTTTTTAAAAATTAAATAAAAAAACTCTTGAATCCATTCGAATCGATTCTAGTAACTCACTTCGATTAACTAACTTATTAATTAGAAAATTAATAATTCCGCTTGTCAATTCACCACAGAAAATAATTTTTATCAACGCTTTCGTTTTCAGAATGAATGGAAATACACTTGAATGGAAGTAATAATGTACTTCTGCATTATTAATCTGGCTCTGCAACTGTAAATGACGATTTTCCTCCTATTTTTTGCATTAAAAAAATATTTTTATTTGATTCAACTATTTTTCTATGCAAAAATACTAACCTCCACTTTATTTTTTCCACAGAGTAAACAAGAAGCTTACTTGTTGGAGATCGAGTTTCTAATCAATGATCTTAAAAATACCCTTATGAATTTGAAGGACTGGATGAAACCAGATAAGGTAAACTAGCTCATAAATTTATAATTCCGCCATCTAAAGAAACTAGTTAATAATCTAAGAAAAAATATCCATCTAAAGAATAATAGAACGAAATATACTCTTTTGGCCAAGGATAGAAATTTAATGAATTTGTTTCATAAATCGGACCAATCAGTCCTTCTCCTTCTAATATACTGTTGTAAACAAAATTTATGAAATAGGTACCATATTTCCTCTAATTTAAAGATTAGTACGAGACTTGGAAGTCATTTTCATCAATTTTCAGTTGAAAATCATGGCTATGATAAGATTTTAAAGTTTATAAACTTGAAAATATTGATAACTAGCTGGCCCAGCGCGCGTTGCTGCGTTCTCATAAAAATTCTCCTTGATTTTATTATTCGCCACCTCCCGCTGAGGTTACATTTCAAATTAGGAAAGAAGTTAGTCCTAGGGCTCTTCCAGCTGATCATAGAGGCTTCGTTGTTTTCTTAATCACCACCTGTGAATGAAGAAACATTTCAAATTTAAACCTCCTACGACTATAAGGGTAGAAGCTATAGGTTTTTTATTTTATTATTCGCCACCTCCCGCTGAGGCTGCATTGGTTAACATATAAGGGCTCAGAGGAATAACGCACATAGTCACAAAAAGCAAATTTTACAGTAGAACGTTTTCAAAGTTTGATCTGGTATACTGAAGTTAATATAAAAGTTGAATCAACTATTTTATTTTTCTCAAATTTTTCAAAATGTTGTTAATGTGTGTTGTGAAGAAGAATTTACTTACTTACTTACTGCTGGGGCGTCACAAATCTCAGTCGATTTTTTGCCTCGTAGATTAGCCTCCTCCATTTTTCTCTGTCCTCTGCCATTTCAATTGTTCCTCCACACCGGACAACATCTTTCCCAACTTGGTCAAGCCACCTTAATTTAGGCCTTCCCAATGGTCGCCTTCCTGCAGGTACGGCCTTGCACACCTCCTTCAGCCTTGTTCCCTCCTCTCTACGAAGTACATGACCTAACCAGCTAATTCTTTTGGCTTTTATGAGGGCTATTATATCTGGTTCTTGGTATAGGGCACGTAATTCCCTGTTTTTTCTTATGCGCCAAACTCCATCTTCACATACTGGGCCAAAGATTTTCCGCAGAACCTTGTTCTCAAAAACTATTAATCGTCCTTCATTTCTTTTGGAAAGGACCCATGTCTCACTGCCATACAATAACACCGGCTGTATGATGGTCTTGTATAATCTTAACTTTGTACATCTTGATAGCAGTTTGGATGATAGAAGTTTTGTACAGGCTCCTAAGCTCTTATTGGCATTTGCTAGCTTACATTGTATCTCTAAGTCTTCAGAATTTGAACTATTCACCGTAACTCCTAAATATTTGAAACTGTCTACACAATTTATTGAATAATCGGCAATGTTGAAATTTACGTTTCTATTTTGAGTGTTTCGGCCAAAGTGAATAATTTTAGTTTTATCTTCATTTAATTCTAATCCTACTTTCTTACATTCTTTTATTAGGTTTTCAGCTAACAGGCAGAGGTTTTCAGAATTTTCTGCTAGGATCACTACGTCATCGGCAAAAGCCATTATGTTTAGGTCTACTCCCAGTTTAATACCTCTTTGGAGGTTCTTTGTTTTTTGTAAGGCTTCCTCTACAGCTATATTAAAGAGAGTGGGGGAAATTCCATCTCCCTGCCTTACTCCTGTGTTTATACGGAAATTGTCAGATATTTCTCCGTCTATTTTCACTTTAGCTTTGGACTCGTTTATGCATAGTTTTGTTAATCCTATCAACTTTTCTGGTACGCCATGTTTTTCCATGTTCTTGAATAATGATTTCCTGTCTATGCTGTCATAAGCTTTCTTAAAGTCTATAAATATTCCATAAAAACTCTTATTAAATTCCCAGTATTTTGAAAATCCCTGAAGAAGAATTTGGCCATTTAAAAATTGGCTCCACTTTATTTTTTTAAATAAAATACTACATGGACTCTGTTCATTTTTCCTCAGAAAATACGTATGCTACATGGACTCTGTTCATTTTTCCTCTGAAAATTGGTGGTATTAATGAGAAAAGCTGATAATATTCATAAAACCATGTTTATTGTGTCATTCTATAATATTTTAATAGTTTATGTCATTCTAATAATATTGATATTCCATCCCAACCTGAAATAAAACAAAATTTATGAAATTTCAATTCATGCACATTATGTCATTATATTGAAATGTAATGTAGAAACTCTGATTTAGTTACTTCAACTCCAACAGAACTTTGCAATAAACTGATATTATGAGAACTCTATAATTATTGAGATTATATATCTCCTAAATGGTATTAATTTATTATTATCTACATTAAGGCTGAACATTTTCTATGTTTCTCACATTCCATACAATAACAGAAAGTGGAGTACACACTGAGTGCTAATTTTAATAGTTGAAAATATTAACTTCTATGATATTACTGTCAATTTTCTGCTTTTTTCATAATCATTTTCTGGAACAAGGCAACTTAGATGTTATTTGAATCTCTTGAAATAATTTGCCTTCAACTTTCAAAGCCTACTGCTTAATACATACTTAGTTAAGAATAATTTAATTATACTGTTACCTTCTAATAATCACTGACGTTTTCCTCAATGGCTTCATCTTCATCTGGTGATCGAATGCTGCTCAAGAAATTCTGTGCATCAGGTCTGCAGAATCTCTTCAGTGCCAGTAGATCCTTGTATTTCGGTAGGGACACAGGCAATGGGCGAAGATATGATATAGCTGGCTCATTCATTTTAGCCATTGCCATTTTCTCAAACTGTTTCTTTGTAGGTTTCCTTCGATACTCTGACATTGTTTTCTCTGTGATTCTAGTCGACGTATATAGTCCTGTACATGATTCCTTGTGCTTGATAGTTTGTGGGTGCTGCTCCTCCACCTCAAGGTGGACTATGGGCCTTGTAGCCGCTGGGAATTTCTTCACATACCATGAGTCCAGAAACTCTGTCCACTTGAAAAACATATCTGATTTGCATTCTATTACAATGAATGGGCTTGGTTTTGCTCTTGCATTCCGAATAACTTCTCGCCAGTCTTCAGGTGTTTCAGCCAATGATCTCCTGTTGATAAGACCCATGTTTTTATCTGTCTCCATGTAGGAATGGCCTCTTATGGGAAAAGTCATTGTAATACGAATAAAACGTTTTTTTGTGACTGTCATGTAGTGCACATATCGCAGAAGAGTAAAATTCTTATTCTGCCCACTGCAAGAATCACAGAATATGTGGAGTTCATTCACTTCAGGGCTCAGTTCATTTTCTATAAAATTATGCAACATTGAAGTAACATCATCTGCGCCTTTTCGTGCCACTGTCTGATCATAAGTGTAGAAATATGACTGACCAGTACCCAAGAGATGAATATTAAAAGAATAAAATGAAAGCTGTCTCTTATAGTAAACATCATTGGTAGTTATATTTGGGACTGGCAGATTCCGTCCATAATCCATAGTAATAGCTTCAAAACACTTGCCCTTTCTTGATCGTCTACGTGCATTTTTCTTATTGCGATAAAACCACTCTGCTCGCTTCAGGTGAAATTTCATCTCAGTATGTAGCTCAGCAATATCTTGATCTAGTTTTTGTCTCTCCTCTTCTATGGTACAGTTCTCTTTCGCAGTTAGTAATCCCACTTCCTTTGCCTTTTGCTCATCACATTTACTACATGTGTCTGTACGCGGATAGCCAAAAGCTATATTGAACTTAGTAGTGAACACCTCTCTGAATTTCTCATATGATATTTCAATGCCATGGTTTTTGCTTAAAAACATACCTAAAAGTTTCTTGACATTAAGTTCCTCTGGGAGATATATTTTATCAGTATCATGCAAACTGTAGTGTGCCTTTCTACCTTTAAGAGATCCAAAAAATTTAATCATAGCATCATATGTAGATTGTGGTAATTTACTCTTGCCCCTATCAGCATGTTTCCCCCTCTTATCTACTGGAGGCATTCCTGTTGTTGCCAAAGCATGTTTAATTGTGTGGAGGCGACGAGCAGTTACTCCAAAGAAAGACATAAAAGCTCCAAAACAAACTCGTACTTCCTCAACCTTACCCTCCCTTACGACCCTCACTTTGTAAATATACGAAAAATCATTGAGCTCTGCAGATTCCTCGTCTTTTCTTGGTCGTCTCCTTGCAATAGGTTCAACACTAATCAAGCCAGCCAAAAACGAATTTTGTGCATCTCTATTTCCTAAGCCATTGAATTCTTTTATAAGTAACTGTCTCACTGTTGAATGAACTACTTCAAAGCATTTAAGCCTCTTACATCGGCAGTCAGGTCCTGTTTCATATGTAGTGTTCCTAAGCACTTTGTCAGCATTCCGCACAGAACCTAGCTTGCGACGTTTTTTGGAAGAACATCCAACTCTTGCACGAGTTTCTTCATCACTACTTTCACTCATTTCTCTAATCAACACAATAAAAACAAAGGACAAATAATAACCTTTTAAAAAAACGTCAACTAGTTTACCAACCACTGTGAACACAGACCAACAAAGACTCACATAAAACCGCCAAGTATCAGGTTAATACTGCTTCAATGCAGCAGACAGCAGACACCAACTACTATAACCTTGTGAACAGCTGAGTGGACCTTATTCGTTATTATGTGGCAAGCCATGGACTTTGTGCGTTACTTCTCTGTATGCTATTTCTTCATTTGCTTATATCTAGGACTGTGTTCAATATATCTCTGTAAGATTTTGCATGGAAATAGTACTGCATGATAGCCAACTGTTGCAATGAAAATCTCAATTTTGAAAATTTTGGACTATGTGCGTTATTCCTCTGAGCCCTTCAGATATCATCAACCTGGCATAATTACATTTCATCATACCCAGTCGTATGTTTCCTACATATTGCAAGGCTCCGTCTGCACGGTAGCCTACATGCAAAGTACAAAGTCTTTTGCTGTTCAAAGACAGCTTAAATAACGCCGCTAAGGGGCCTGCCATATGATTAAAAACTGTTGACTTATATCAGCTGTTCCTTTAAGCTGTTTGGCGGGCAAGTTCAGTTGGTTAGGTCTATAAAATGGATTAATCAATAATAATTATTAGCTCCCCTATTAAAATTTATGGTCAGAAACCATCCCCAATATTCACACCACATATTCTCAAAGTTTCATGCCGATCTGTCAAGTAGTTTTGAAGTCTATAGGGAACATGCATACATACATACATACATACATACATACATACAGACATTCATTTTTATATATATATAGATTTTATCTTGAACATTTTCTTGAGATGTTCTTGAAAACATTAAGTTAGTATTGAAATGTTCCATTCTCATTTTCACTAGTTATTTTTCTCTTTATTCTGTTAAACTAATATTTATTCTGCTCGTCATATAAAGAACACTGACTTCTATGGGGGAAAACAGTCAATATTGGAATTGTATTGTATTTATGATTTTTAAATTAGTATAAAATATTATGTATAGATTAAACTAGGAATTTATATTTTGTAGAGATCCAATGATAATTTTCCATTCAATGATATGTTTCATTCATTTCTATATTTTTTCTCATGATACATTATTTTCCAGCCAGAAAAATCATTTGCCAACCTGATGGATGATGTGCTGATACTCAAGGACCCAAGAGGTGTAGTCCTCGTTATGGGAGCTTGGAATTACCCAATCCAGCTCACACTTCTACCAATGCATGGTGCCATAGCAGCTGGAAACTGTGTTATAATTAAGCCTTCAGAAGTTGCTCCAGCTTCTGCCAAAATAATGGCCGAACTCATTCCGAAATATCTTGATCACGTTAGTAAACTGAATTATTAGATAAGAAATGCTGGTGTCTGTATCATGGTAGCACAATATTGATGAGCACTAGAATCGTATATTCAATTGAAAATTCACGCTTGTTCGGATTTTGTTAATTTGAAGCATCTCTTCACCAGCCTGATTGCTTGTATCGATTGAATTTTATGGTCTTCAAATGTGACAATAAATGTTTTCAATTGAAAGGTTACCTCGCTGGAATATGCACTACCTTTTTCGATGCACACATTTCTAAATTATAACAGCAATACTCGCTATGATGTTTTACAACCTTATTATAAATGTACAATATTTTGCTTTGTATTGTAGAAAACTTATTCGCTGTTTAACCTTCTCGAGATTTTTGAACTCACCATTTCGTGATTCTTTTGTATTACTGCACGTGCTTTGAAACGAATAAAATCTTCATATCAAACTCGCAAATCTATTTATAATCTCAAACTAAGTTGAAGCTAAGTGTTTGTCACTAAATCCTTCTAAATCTATTATTTTTCTAAGTAACAATATTATTTGTTACTCGTTCAAATATAGCTCTTTTTTAATACAGCTATTTTACATATTTTGATGAGTTTGTCTTTGCAGGACTGCTACAAGGTTGTACAAGGTGGCGTTCCAGAAACAACAGAACTTTTGAAACAAAGGTTTGATTACATCTTTTATACTGGCTCAACGAATGTTGGGAAAATAGTCAGAGCTGCAGCTAACGAATATCTGACTCCGGTGACTTTGGAGCTCGGTGGAAAAAGGTATTGCATATTATATATAAATGAACCTAATCTAAAACATCTTCCTGAAATAAATGAAAAAATTAAAGAGATTGTGCCACTCAGCCAAAAAACGAATGTAATAATAAGTACAATTCCGTATAGGTTTGATAGGCCAGAGCTAAATGAAGCCATTAAGTCAACAAATAAATCAATTCATAATACAATCAACAACCTAAAAAATAAGAATTCTAAGCAGTTTGGGATTTGTTTTCTAAATGAAAGGCTGAAAAAACAAAACTTCACTAATCATGGTCTACATCTAAATCAATCTGGCAAAGTAAACAATCATCTAACGAACCTTTTTTAGTAAAGTGGCTCAAAACCGGGAAGGGAAACTAGTTTCAGATGATAAATTCATATCTTCAATTGTATTAAAAGACGTTAATCGATCAAAACATCAGGATAGCATTAGTGGAAGGAACTCTTGTAGCAATCTGATAGGCTCTCAAGATTCTAAGAGATTAAGTAAATCTACTTCAATATGCAAAAGCAACGATAAAGTAATAAGGGATGATAGGGAAGTACCGGTACTCACTGTGTTCCATCAGAATATTCAATACATTCGTAACAAAATAGATCGAATCGAAGTATTTTTTAAAGAAGAGGCTCCTGATATAGCTATTTTCACAGAGCAAACTATTCATTGAAAACGTCGTATTGCAGGACATCTCATCGAAGTGGGGGAGTAGCTATCTTCACTAAAAATGCTAAGAATATGCAAACATTTAATTTAGAATATGTAGAAAAATTTGCTGTGGAAATGGATTTAGAAGTTACTGGTTTGAGAGTAAAAATCGACAATAATTTGGAAGTAGCGGTGTTAGGTATTTACAGGTCACCTAATGGGGAATGGAACAATTATTGTGAACTATTCAATAGGCTTTTAGAGATTACTACTACTCGTTTTACAAACGTTATTGTAGCGGGAGATTTCAATACAGACTTTGCAACACAGAATAAAATGACAGAAGATTTAAAGGATATTATATGCATGAATAACTTGGAAATAAAAGTTCATGAATGTACCAGATTCACAAGAACATCACAAACAATAATTGATAACATCCTTACTAATATAGATTACTCTAAAACAAGATTAGGCGGCTCGGAACTATCTGATCATGACTATCAAATCTTAGAGGTGGGGTTGCAAGGTCATAAATCAATTAAAAAGAGTAGAGTAATGAAAGAAATTCAACAATGTGAACAGGGGAATATCGATTGTTTGAAGCAGAATCTGCTACAAGAAAACTGGAGTAGGGTTTACAATAGCAATAGTTTGAATGACAAATATGATAGTTTCATTAATATTTTAAGGTTTCATATTACTATGAGTTGTCCAGTTAAAAATGTCCCTGAAAGAACAAATTAGACAAGATTGAAGAGTGGATAACTGATGATATCCTTGCAGAAAGAAATAGGGTTAAAGATGCATATGATGAATTCAAACTATCTAGAAATATGTTAAGTGAAGATAATTACAAAGCTCTAAAGAAAAATTATACAAGAGAAGTGAATAGAGCGAAATGTAAGAAAACAGCTGAAATTTTGAATAATGGTGTGTACTTTAACACAGCAGTGTGGGATGTAATAAACAAAAATAGGCAAGTAGCTCATGTAGATGCTTATACTAGTGTCCCCAGAATAATTAACGAAAATAACAAATATATTGATGATAGTGTAGACATTTGTAATTTCTTTAACAGATATTATCAACTGGTTGCTAAGGATCTTCAAAAATCTCTTAATACAGGTATTAGTGATGCAAACGTGAGGCATACTGAGGGGATTCAGAACGAATTAAAATTCCACCCAGTATGCCAAGACGAGTTGTCAAATATCATTGATAGTTTAAATAATAAAAAAACTGTAGGAATGGATGGGGTATCCAGTAAAATTCTGAAAGAATGTAAAGATCAATTGTTAGACCCTTTGATTCATCTGATCAATCATTCATTAGAACAAGGTGTTTTTCCAGATAACTTGAAAGAGGGGAAGATCTTGCCAATCTTCAAAAGTGGTGATAGAGAAAAGGTAGAAAACTATAGGCCCATTAGTATTTTAAATGTAATAAGTAAAATTTTTGAAAGAGTAGTTCTAAATAGGTTACTTCTGCACCTTCAAGAAGCTAACTTTATCTGTGATGAACAGCATGGCTTCCAGAAAGGGAGATCAACAAAGACAGCCATAGTTTCTCTAGTTGAAAAACTAATAGATATAATAGATTCAGGTGATAAAGCTACTGCAATCTTCTTAGATCTGTCAAAGGCATTTGATTGTGTTAATCATAGAACTTTATTGGAAATACTGAAAAATGTAGGTGTAAATGGGGTTGAACTGAAATGGTTTGAATCATATCTTATTGGGAGAAAACAATGTGTAGAACTAACTACAGTAGTTGGGAATAGTATAGTAAAGAATAAATTTAAGGTTCAAGCTGGAGTGCCTCAGGGTCAATTCTAGGTCCATTGCTTTTTTTATATGTCAACCGTTTACCTAAAGAATTAATTAGTGGTAGAGCCCTCTCATTTGCTGATGATACATCACTCATTTTCAGCAATTCCATTCTAGATAATTTAGAAATAAGTCCCCATATAGGTGTGCAGTCCATTGTCCAATTTTTAAATAAGTTGAAATTAACTATAAATACTAAAAAATGTCAATACCTTCAATTCAAAAACAAACATAATTTAAATGAAGATAGGGCTATAAACGTGTTTGTAAACGATAATCAATTAGACCAGGGAGAAAAAATTGCATTTCTAGGAGTTATGTTGGATAGACGATTGACCTGGACTCCATACATTGAGAAAATATGTTGTAAAATTTCATCTGGGGTATTTGTCCTGCGACAGCTCGCTAGATTGAATGACAAAAAGTTACTTTTTACAGCTTACCATGGGCTCTTACTGTCACATATTAGGTATGCTATCTTAGTATGGGGTAATTCATCAAAACAAAATCTTGATTGGGTGTTTAAGATCCAAAAAAAGCGGTTAGGTGTATAGAACGAGTAAATAGATTAGATTCATGTAGGCCGTTGTTCAAGAGACTTGGTCTTCTAACTGTACCCTGCTTATATGTGTATGAAGCTACTCTATATGTAAAAACAAATGATATTAACCAAAATCTTGATGTACATGATTATAATACAAGAAGCCGAGGAGATTATCACTTGGTGAGTCACAATAGTAGCTTATTCAAACAAAAACCTAGTTATATTGGTAGGAAATTCTACAACAAGCTACCGCAGTTTTTGAAGAGTCTTGAAAATATAGAAATATTTAAAAAACAATTGAAGAAATATTTAGTTGATAAAGCTTTTTATAGTGTACAAGAGTTCCTTTCACATCAAAATTAAGCCTCACCTCAACTAATTGAAGTAATTATGGTATCTAGTGTATAATATTGTTGATCTGACTTGTCTTATACTCCTTAACTGGAGTCTCCAAGACGTAATCTACAAAAAAAAAAAAATGAACTTTAAAAAACTTGACCTTTCCACTTGAATGACTTAATCATTCACCCTGTGTTTAGAAACCGTCTAAATGTGGAGATCCACCATGTTTTCATGACATCACTCAAATGGTAGTACTTCTCAGAGCCCCCCTAACATTATAGACCTTTTATAAGAAAGATTAACCAAAAATTACGCCCTTTTTCATGCTTCCCATAAAAATTACTTCCCAAGATTTGAACCTTCAATGGATTGATAGCACTACAATTTTTGTTTTATTACTGATGATGCCCACTTGAGTATGAAGACTTGTGCGTGGGTAATGAGGTGTATGGGTGAATAACTGAACATTTATGACTGAATGAGATTCGAACCCAAGGCTTTAGGAAACGAAGCCAGCTAGAGCCCTATTTTGTCTCAGACAAGCGCTCCATCCAACTGCGCTTCCAAAGCCGCCAAATTTGGTTGAATAACATAAAGCATTCAATGGATTGTAGGATTTTTACGAATGAATATATGATTTTTATGTTTATTAGATAACAAAAATAGCATCTGAAACAGTGAAATAAAAACGCTTTTTCCGCGTATCCATCGTCCGCACATCCCTGAAATCAGTAAGGCAGTTTGACAAAAGATATTAATGCCTCTTGAACAAATCCTGTGAAATAGAACTGTGTTTTAAAATCTTTGACGTCATGACAATCGGCAAAACGTCTCTTACCTTTTTGGTTATAGTCATGTTGAAGCTTATTTGTATGATATTGCTGAATAAATTTTTGTTAATTTTCAGTCCTGTCTACATTGACAACACAGTAAACATGAGGATGGCAGCTCGCCGTATAATGTGGGGAAAATGCATAAATGCTGGTCAAACCTGCATAGCACCTGATTATATTCTCTGCACTCGTGAAGTGCAGGACAAATTTGTAAAAGAAGCTAGAGAAGTTCTCAAGGAGTGGTATGGCAACAATATACAGAGCTCTCCAGACTTGTGCAGAATAATCTCAGACCGGCATTACAAGTAAGTAAAGATTCACTATTATCTATTTATAGTTATTCATTTATTTTGTCATGCATACACACAAATTTATACTTATGTATATTAATTTCTATTGCAACCTTAATCATGAGTTTTATAAAAAAGGCACATTTCACAAGTTTTTCATTTCTTTAAACATTTTTCATATTTATTTATGATTTTATTGCATCAATCATTCATTCTTTAACTGTCCAACGTATTTTAAATATTATGAATTTCTCAAAAACATGTAATGTAGTATACAAACTACATTACAAGACAAAAGTGGAAAATCTGAGTGATCAGCTTGATATTTAAATATTATGCACGTATTTTAAATATTATGAATTTCTCAAAAACATAATAAGTATACAAACTACATTACAAGACAAAAGTGGAAAATATGAGTGATCAGCTTGAAAGCTGTTTGGAAATGACTTTCTTAACACTGATAGACAGGCATTTTAGACCTGATGTTTGAGTCATATTTGAGTCATCAATTGGATCTTGATTATTCTAGAGGATACTACTGGAATGTCAATAATCATTTACTTTCATGAATGGAGCATTTTCCCCCAGTTTTTTCTTGTACACCGAACGTTGATATATTAGAAGGTATTATGCAGACTATTACAGTATATTACTGATTCTATAAGGTTGTAAAGCAGGTGCCTGTTTACAAAAAAATGCATGTGTTATAAGAAAAATACATATTTCCAAAATAAAACAAAAATAAATATACAATTCAAAGAAACGTTTTGGAAATTGAATGAAAACGAAACTTGTTAGTTGCGTAAGTAATATCTGTCAAAACAGATATTACATGCGAAAGCAACATATGCATGCAAGTCTGCATTGCAAGTTAAACTTTCATGCATTTTAGTGTTTACATTTGCAAGTTTTTCTGCAAGTTGGATGCAAATAAAACTTACGCAAGCGCTACATGCTAGTATAAACGCCCCTTTACACATGACAATTCATTTAACCATAGTCTGACTGTCATATAATTTTCAACAGGAGGCTATCAGAGTTTTTGGATTCTGGAACAGTAGCAGTTGGTGGCGAGAGAGACCCAGTCGACAGATTCATTGGACCAACAGTGTTAGTGGATGTGAAACCGACTGATCCTGTTATGAGAGAAGAAATATTCGGCCCCATTCTTCCCATTGTCAATGTTGAAAATGCTTATGAAGCAATCGGCTTTATTAACAGCAGGTATGTTCAAATACACAATGAATATTTTTCTTAAAAATTTATATCGGATAATATGTATTGGTTATTTTTTTAATGTGCAGTATTCACAAAAAATAAGCTTCTATAATTTTTCAATAATTTTCAATGGATTCATGTAGTATATAGGAGAGTTTTGTTTTTTATTTTTGGCATCACCAGAGTTGGCAAGCAGTATTATTTTTAGATAAGTATTTAGATAAGATATCTTAATACTGTGATTTGCACTGAACTAACCAGGATCATGTAATATTATCTCACTAAATGAGAGATTGAAATGAGAGTAACAGAAGAAGCATGCTATTCATATGCTCCTTACTGTTTATTAGACACTCAGAAATAATGTATTACTGTACTTGGTAATAGTATCGTTTTAGATGAAAGCGATAAAAAAGTCATTTTTTGTGCTCCTTACAGTTGAATTGCATCTCCAAAACCCTGCATTTAACAATTGATACAATTTCTGTACACTATTGTTTACTACTAACTAAACGTAGGCCTATTGTTATTCTTCATTATTCTGTGATTTGTAATTATTATTCATATTTTACTGTATTTAGAGAAAATAAAACATTGGAAAGTGTATAGAGTTCTTACCAGTTCTCTTAGGATGATTTTCCTACTACTAAAATAAGCTTCAGAGACTTTAAGGCCCATATTTATGAACGTGACTTACGTTCATCTAAGCACGACTTAGGCCGTGTGCATAGTGAAGCGTCCGAGAGCAAAGAGCCTAGAGCATAGAGCAAAGCCTCGAATTCAAACACATGCTATAGTAATTTAGCTGTGCATAGTGGAGCAGTGCGTCAAGGTCACGCGAGGAGGTCTTGAAAGAGCAGAGCTGCGAAATCAAACAAGTTTGATTTCTCTGCTTTGCTCGCTTATCGATGCCAGCCGGTCCTGCCATTTTTCTGCGTTCCGTACCGCATTGAGCAGCATATGCTCGCTTTTAAAAACTTTTTAGAATCGGGTTTCATCGGTTTTCAAAATGAATGTTGATTTGCTGATAAAGTGAAATTTTAAAGTAAATTTGCTGATTAGTGGAGTGTTCAAGAGGTAACCTTTATGGGACCAAAAGAATAGGAATCATCACAATCGCGTCATTCATAAAATATTTCTGTCCTTTATAAATGATTTAACCTGTACAGCCTACTAGAAATGATAAATTAATTTCTTGAATTTCTTGTTCCATAACGATCTGCGTTATTAATATCAACTTTTTATTGTAAATTCATGACATGACTTGCAGTAAATTTCAATTGTGAATAAATAATAAATGTACTTACATTTTCGAGTTATTGAATCTCATTTTCAAGGCCTTGATTATATTATTCACAATTTAAAACTGAGTGCAAGTCGTTAAATTTACAACAAAAAGTTGAGATAAATTATTTTTATTTTACTTTTTTTTGTCTAACAGCTTTTAGTCAATTTTAATTGTGAATAAATAATATTTGTACCCACTAGTTTATTGATTTTATTATTCTAAAATTTATTATTTATTCATTATTTAATTTATTATTTTATGATTATTATTATTTAATTTATTATTTATTCACAATTAAAATTGACTGCAAGTCGTAAAAAGTTTCTATTAACAACGCAGATCGTTATGGAACAAGAAATCCAAGATAAATTAATAAAACAAAATATTATCAATGCCCATCAATGTATCAGGAACACAAATCATCTGTGCTATTGATACCTCAATTAATTAACTGTCTGTATCGTTAATAGATTTGTCATTCGAAATATTTTGTTTATTCATTTACTAGATGAATATAACTATTGTAGAGGATAATGCAGAGGATATTCCCAATAATCAATAAAATATGCTTTTAATTAATAAATTTCACAATACATTTCGGCATGTAGTTGTGAACGAACTGGACAGTGGGGAGATGAACGCTGCTTCAACTCCTCACTATGAACACAGTAGTTCTTTGCTCTTTTATCGCGGACTCTAGGCTCCTTACTCTAGGCTCTTTTATGCTTTGCTCTCAGCTCCACTATGCACGTAGCCTTAGCTAACATCAACTTGGAAAGGCTCTATTACATTGAATGTGGTCACAAGCTGACTTTAAACTGTGTTGTATTATCAGGCACTAGTAAACATGAAATAACATACATGAAAAGATAAAGATACTGCACACATGTATATTTACAGTTACTGTTATGTAATTATTACCACACTAATATCTTTTAAGTTATAATTTTCTGTTTTCGGATTTTAAAAATACAGCATTCGAGGCAGTGTAGTGAGCGCTACCTGCCAGCAGACCAAAGAACTTCATCCATTCTATTTCGTAGAAAGAGAATTCGATCCTAGTGCCAAAAAATGTATAGGCTAGAACGAGATTTATATAAAATAAGTAGAAATAATTTCAATAAGTCAAATATACAGTGAATTACATTGCAATAGTGCAAAAATTGAATATGATGATTTTATTTTATTATTATGAGCCGATGCTGTACTAAAAAGTGAAACCAAAATATGATACAACACAACAATCTAAAAACGACTTCAAGTCAGCTCTGTACCTAGCTTGGCCAAGAACGGATTTGAGACACCAATTATAAGTACGACTTGACTTATAAGTTAGGATCATATTTAAGTAAGGTTCATAAATACGAACTTTAGTCTAAGCATGACTAAAGTGAGTTTACGAGCTGAAAAGTGAGGTTTTAAGCCGACCCAGTTGTCCCTGCAACATTTACGTAGTGTACATTCTTATATTAGTGTAAATTAGAGTTGTTTAATGTAAATTATTTATCAGGAGTCAGATCTTTGTTGTGGGAGCTGGGTTTGCTTTTAGTGTTACAGCTGCTCGCTCGCTTGAACCTGTTAGTGTAAGTATGACTTATTGCCGCTAAGTATGACTTATCCAAGTCGATCTTTGATAAGTCACGTTCATAAATAAGGGCCTAAGTCTCATATTTATTTTGATTCCAAATTCGCATGGTTCAATTATCTGTGATTTTCAACAATAATATTATTAAATGGATAGTTCGTTCGTATTATTTCAATTTAAGATGATTAGATTCCATATCCTAGATTTTTCAGAAATAAGTTCTCAGACGCTTGTTTTGAAATATTCAAAATTTGGTATATAAAAGTTGAAAAACATAGAATACAAATTCCTGGTATCACCAGTAATTCATGGGCTAAATATTATTCAGAAATTTTTGAGAGTAATAATTATCAAATATTAAATAATGAAGCTTTTATGACCCATTCTTGTGGAATTCACCAGTATTAGAAATCGTAAAATTTGAAATCGGTGTCGAAAAATTTCCAATTGAAGTGAAACAAGTTGATAAATTCACTTTTTTTGTATAATTTTCCCCGGCAAAAATTTCAACTGTACCTAAACGTTCGTTCTCCATCTAAAATGGACTTTTGCAGAGAACTTCCATTGACTTTCTACTTATTCACGACTGAAAAAAGGCTACAAGATCTGTTTTTGAAACAGACAAGGACGGGATCAGTCTGTATTAACGATACAGTTATGCAATATGGGGGTGAGTTATAAAAATAGAATGGCTCACATTGAATGAAATCTGCAATGCCTAAATGCAGCTGGATGGCTTCTAGATGCCTCATGGTTGTATGTGGTAACTTCAACTGGTGAAGGTTAACAGGTTATCCGACTGGTCAAGTTTAACCATTTTCGTACTATAAATGATGTACAGTTTAACACCATGCTTTCTACACTGCTAATGAGTCTGTTGTACGATATTATACATAGCGGTATAACCACACTTCCTATACTGTCAATAAGTTATTTGTAAGTTATTATATACAGCTGTAACATCAATCCACAGGTATAAAAATGCAATTTATTCCAGTATAATTAGATTATTTGGGAGAAATTCCTTTACGTTATTATGGAAAATCTTATTTAATGATTAAATAGATTTTCCAAGATTGCATTGAGATTTTCTCCAGGTAAGCTTTTCCTGCATGGGTTATGAACTGAGGGTTTCAAAAAATATAAACTTCCATTGATTGTTAATCAAACAGGATTTTAATAAAAAATCAAGCTGGACTACTAAATAAAATTCAAATTAGATCTGTTGACTAAAAATTGAACTACAATACCCAGCTAAATTCAAAGCTGTATGTTATTTTGTTCTGAATAGGTCCACTGTCAAGGAGTATATGCATTTCTTGGATGCCTCTGTTTTTAGAGAAAATTAATGCAAGTTGACTTGATGATGGGAATGGTTGAAATATAGTAGCTACTTCTGGGCTAATAAGGATATTCACTTGTACCTACTATTGTCAAGTGAATACTATAGCTAAATAAACTAACTTACTGTTTGCAATAGAAATATTGCAGTAAAAATTATTAAATTTCTATGAATAGTTATTTTGGAATTCTTGATTAACTCAAGATTTATTTTTCATCATCTATTATAATGTTAACTTTTCATGTGAAATTTAACGACTTTCAGTCAAATATTATTCTTAACAAATATTTGACTGCAAGTCGTTAAACTAATATTAACTTTTCACATGAAAAGTTAATATTAACAACGCAGTTCGTCATGGAACAAGAAATCCATGAATCTATTATAATATTTAATAACTATACCCAAGTTTAGTAGAATATAAACTGATTCAACTTTACTGTGATATAATCTTATTCTTGTAAAATAAAGCTTTGATACGTTGTCAGCCGAAAACTTTCACATGAACCGTACACTGATTGTAACACTTATAAACGAGTACTAGGTTTTTTTAATACTCATTTTCAAATGGAATGCCCCTCACATCCACTCCTTGTCGGCTCTATCGAATATGCGCCACGATTTCTGACTATATCAAAAGTTGGTGCACACTGAACGGTCTCCACATTATGTAAAGTTTCCTAGGGGAGAATATGACACTCAATGCACTTGCACATTGGAGCTTCAAAACTCGATGATAATCATAGATGCGAAATTAAAAACGTGCTGTGAAGTGGTGGTATTCACGTTGCTCAAATCTGTTACACACCATTCTACCGCATGTGTGTTGGTGATTATTCTTGAGTATTGGATGCTGGAGGATGATCACTATCGCCAAATCAAACACATGCTGTTTAATGGCGGTATTCACATTTCTCCAATCTATTATATTCCATTCCCCAGCATGTTTTTAATTTGGCATTTATGATTCCCATACAGTATTGATGCTCCAATGTTCAAACACCCTCAGAATCAGTTTCTAGATTTAAAAAAATCAACTGGTCATATACAGGTGCGGCAGTGTAACTACCTTTTTTAAAAACTTGATACAACCCATTGCATGAGTCAGAACAATTTTATATGATTTTTTAATGTAGGAACATATCTAAAGTTTTGTTTGACATAGTTTGGAAGATCAAATCAGGAACGTGAATTCTCTATGCACTGAGTAAACCAATTTCTGGCGTTTGCCGACTCCTTCCTGCATTGCAGGCATTATGTTGACAATTTTGCCTGGATTTGGTCTTTAAATTTTGTAGGGTTCTTGAACGGTTTACATAAATACGGGATTTATAAACCATAGAAAAAATCACAGATGACTAAATCGGGAAAGCGTCTAGTTGAGATGAGGTGCTCTGGGAAGTGTTCCCTAAAACACTTTACTCAGTTTAGATTATTTACTTTATTCATATAGATTACAAAATGCACAGTCTTAGATTCTAGATTATGATAGTTGAAATTATATAAGTACTGTAATTATTGTTCTATGAATTTTACAAATCTAAACTAAAGAATTATTCAACGATATGAATATAAAATGCAATTTGATAACGATAATATGATTGTGATGTATCTACATGAAACGGCGAAGTTTGAACAAATAAATGTCCATTCTTGGAAGAGGATATTCAAGAATATCCTTCTCATCAACCCTTGACCGTAGATTATGGAGAATGGGGAACGTCACCTACCGGATTTCATCTTTAAATCCACGTAAAACAAAAGTCTAGGTGTGTGCGTGCATTATAAAAAACAATTAGAAATTTTCTGATTCATACAATGGGTTTTGAAAAAAATAAGTTATGCTGCCGCACTCTGTATTATGTCCTACACGTCTGTATTCATCGCTCGAAATTATACGCCGACATGTGAGAGTAACATATTTTTTATACGGCTCGCTTTGATTTTAATGTTCTCTATGGCCACAGGGAAATTCCGTTGACATTGTATGTGTTCACGAGCAAATCAGAAGACATGCAAATGTTCTTGAATCACACTTCGAGTGGATCTGTGTGCTGTAATGACACCGCTGTTCATCTCGCAGGTGTGAATTCATGATGAATTTTTCATCAGTGTGGATTTTATGTGTTGTGTTGTCTGTAGATGTCAGCTTTTAGAAATCATAGACATGTCTTTAGTTGACTAGATTGAATTTTAAACTAGATTTTGCTTTGTCATCCTCCAGCATTAGCTTAATGTATTCTTTCAGCTTTATAGTTTTTAATTTACAGTAGCTATTCAATCCATCTATCTCAATATACTAATAAAAAAATTCTATTTATGCAAAAATATCCCATAATATCTGAAGTACTTGAGTCTGATGCCACGCGCTCTCACCGATTCTCTGGCAATGCCTCTCTTACCTATCCTTGCACAGTCTACAATTTGGGTGTTCTAGAGCTAGACGATGCTTTATGTCGCTTTGTTCTCAAGCTGGATTCATACTACCATACGCCCCAACCTGCTTTCGATATTGTGTATAGTATTATGTACCCGGCTTGAAAACGAACAACAAAACGTAGCTTCTCAAAGACATTGTAATACTACTGTAATGGCTAGATCCCTTCTTGGTGCAATGTCGACAAAACTTTTCCATCCACATGATTAGAAACTGTCAGTTCGCTTTTTCTTTTCACATGCTCTTTGACCCAATTTGATTTTAATGTGATTATTCAGCTATTGTTTCCAACCGTAGAAAAGAAGTTCTGTTATATGTGCTACTTATCTTTATCCTTAACTTAAATTACTTAACCTTATCTGTGCTCCAATTCTATTCATTTTGATGCAAGTATTACAATCGCTTTTACGTGATTCATAACGCACTTTGATTTTGAATTGATTCTTTATCCATTGACTCTCTTATACCACTCTTTAATATGTAAATTACGTCTTTGAATTCATAACAATCTTATTGGTCATGTCAAGATAATGGGTGGTGCCAATAAAATTGATTGAGTGACAGGAGTCAGCTGTTGATCTGTTGGGTATAGGAGTCCGATAAGAAGGCGCGAGAAACAGCAGTGATTGACTCAATTTTTATTCACATCAATAACAAGTCCCAAACGCTTGGTCAAACGTATGAGTTCCTCAACAGACTCAATTTTATTTACACCACCCATTGTCTAAGAAGTGTAAGGCTATTCACACATGGAGCCAAACTGTCATTGGCTGAGTGGCATTGTGCCAACTCAGCTAATCACACCCATCTATTCATTTTTTGATGCTTGAACGTGCTGTGTGAATTGTCTTGAAACGGAATATTGGATGATTAGTTTGCGTAGTAGTTTTTATTTATAATTCTTCTTCAAATGTAAAATACTCCCTCAAATTTAAGACGTAGAGACAAAACGATATCTCGGTTCTTCGAATATTGGTTCTGTCCATTGCAGCTTTATCTGTCTTTCAGTTTTTTCGTACTTAAATGTTCTCTCCTTCATAAGAATAAGACACCTAGACGTTCAATATGGATCGTAATAAATATTGACTTGTGATCTATTGATCGCGAGTCCTACCATCAATATTTTTGACCTTACGCAATCAATATAAAATCGCGATCCAGGATCACATGTCAATCCGTATTGAACGTCCGCCAACTCTGTTGCAACCCAATTTATAATTTTTACTGATTCTTCTGGTCATTATTATTCTAAAACGTTATGTAAGCATTAGATTGCAAGGATGATCACGTGTATTGGTACCGTAGTATTTTTATGATCGATTGAGCTTGGTGTATTCTATAAAGCTTGCATGTTGTTGGTGTGCAATTAATTATAAAAAAATACATCTTCATCATAATTATTCTAACCAAGTTATTGTATGCGCCTTTCTTTCACTTATCACATATCACTGGAACAATAATTGTTATAATTATTATAAGCATGCTTTATTTTGCGACAATTGCATACTCCATATTCTGCTTTCATTATTGTACTCTTAGCATGCCTCGAGACGCAAATGTTGCGAGAGAAAAAAGACAAGTTGCAATAGAAGTTGTTCAATTTTGAACTTAGTTTATCATCATTAAACTTGTCTTCATAGTGCTACCATTCAATTGCATGAAGTTATGTTGTAATAAAATGCTGTCAATATTATGCTGGAAAGTACTAGAATCATAAGTAAGTACTGTTAAGTCAGTTAAGGGTCGGCAGTAGCTAGAATGTTTTTCAAAATCGACAGTAGCGAATCTGTCAAGTTATGAACGAACTAGTTTCAAACTAAAAAGAGTACAGTATCACTGGCATTTGTGTGAGTAAGGTTTGTCTTTGTGTGCGTGTGAGAAGTGAGAGCGCTAAGAGAGAAGAGACAAAGAGCGAAGAGCCATCCACCACCCTAGGAAGACAAGGTTACTGCACTCTTATCTGTTGCATCTTGCCACTGTTGACATTCTTGCTTCCTCTATTCATCATTTTATTGCTTTACGAATAGATATTGTTTGAGACCTTTCAATCCATAGAAACTTTTATTTGCAAGAACATTAATTTCTTGAAAATTTATAATATTGCACAAAAATCATCTAAGCATTAGGATATACTTTATAACAGATACGGTATAACGTCAATAATATGAAACATCAAAGGTCCGAACAGCATACTGAACTTTGTTTTAAAAAATGCATCAATCACAAAATAATAATATACACTAGGCTATGAATAAATATCGCAACATAAATTTAATATTCCAACAGCAAGAAGATGGCAAAAATATAAATGCAGATCAATCAGCCATTAAAAATAACAAATAACTATACCAGAATTCAAATATCTATCAAAATATCCAACAGTTAATTCTGTGAGAAAAAAAAATAGTAGGCCTACAAAATATATGAACATATCAATGAATAACATAGACTAACTCTAATATTTGAAAATGAAATTTTTCATCTAAAAATACAGTAATAAACTTCATAAACATATTATTATTGCTAATTACGATCGAATAATTAGTTACGTTGAGCAGCGAAAATGGGCAAAGCTATTCCAAAGCATAGACTAAATGAAACTATTTACTAGACTTCGAACCTATTCATGATTATAACACATGAGTGCAAGGGTACTGCACACTTTTTGTAGCAATATTTGAATTCGACTGCATCGAACATTTAAAAATAATGAATTCAGAAACATAGGCCTACTAAGTATTGTATATTTTACTACTGTATACTACTGCAGAAGTGAATAATGAACAATAATTTGACAAAAGTATTGATCAACCAAAACATATTGTACAATTTATTATACGTGCAAAAAATTGTCCTAATAAATAGAAAAAATAATATACATGGCTATTATTTTTTTATTGCTTCAAAAATATGAAGCAATTTTATGAAGAATATGAGCAAAGCTATTATCCAAAGCATATACTAAATAAAACTATTTACTAGACTAATAAACTATTTATGATTATCCAAAGCATATACTAAATAAACCTATTTGCTAGACTAATAAACTATTTATGATTATCCAAAGCATATACTAAATAAACCTATTTACTAGACTAATAAACTATTTATGATTATCACATACGATTGCGAGGGTAACTGCACATAGAATATTTAAAAAGAATTAATTCCAAAAAAACAAAGTAGAGTGTATTTTAATACTGTCCACTACTGTAAAATTGAATACTTCAAAGAATGAACAATAATTTGATAAAATTATTGATATATGTCTATTGTTTTATTTTTTTGAAATTGCTGCAAGAATATGGCCGATTTTTTAGTTTATGGACCTTCAAACGTTTTTTATTCCCCAACACTAGAAAAGTTTTGCTCCTAAAACTTCTAAAATCAATTCAGCACGACCGGATACATGTCCCTTGACGCTACAACGATCTACAACTGACTGATGGAAGAAAAGAGAACAAATAAGAAGAAGAGATCAATAAGATAACAATAAGATAAGATAACGTAGATTCTCTGTACTGGAAGGGAGACAGTTATTTGCGAACAAGCTTCAAGGCCACTCACTGCCGGTTCAGTTACTATTGTGTGTGTGTACTGGCGCTCCCTGTCAACGGTACTGCTTATAGGCAAGTCTATTTTGAGTGGACCGAACAGCAGCTATTTTGTTGAACATACCTCCACAAAAAACCATTTAAAAACTTGACAAATGAAGCAATACTTGAGAAAAAATTCCTTGTCATGAAAAACATTATAACGGAGAGGACTTGTTTTGTCATTTTTTGATATCTATATCACAAACGTCAGAAAAAAATCATAAATTCATGACTCATAAATGCTTATTTAGAACAAACAGTGGAAGAAGTATGAATTTTTCAGAAAGCAAAGTCGCTTGAGCATAATCAGACCTTCAAAATAAGACATTGACAGTAATTTTCTGATTATAAATAGGTGAGTTATATGGTTTCGAAATTAGCATTGCTCTTATGGAGATACAAATCCAACATGGCCGCGCTACAGCCGACCCTTAAGTACTAGAATCATAAATTCCCAACATTTTCTTACTGATTTTATTATGATGACTTGAAAAGGTGATTTATTAATTTTTATGTTTCCTATTGTTACTCTAAAATACGTCATTTCAGAATCTGAAGCAGTGCATTCAATTCAAATAATCATGCTTACTATTTCTTCAGTGACTTTTTATAAAAGCTTGATTAATATGCAAATATGGTAACTTAATCGTGTCATTGGTGAGATTTTGAATATTCAAAAGACAATATCTTATTGACAATTAAATTGTTTTTTTTTTTTTCAAATAAATGAGTAAATGAACTTCTAAATCTAATTGGAAGAAACACGATTTATTCTTGTTCTGCATGAACGTCATAAAAACAGTTTGTTATTGACAAAATTGAGTTGAATATTATCCAAAAATGTCAAATTACACCTTGATATTGGTCAAACATATTCAAATAGCAGCAGTTTATTATTGGAAAACTAGTTTACGTTTTCAAAATGTATGTTAAATTGATTTTCGAATGTATATTTGATTGTTAAATGTATATTTGATTGTACAAATATTCAATTGAAGGGTGAGTGAGAATAAAAAATAATCTCCTTTACCCGACTGTAGGGAAAGTTTATCGTAAAGGAGCGCTTGACACATAGGCTTGACCCAATTTCAAAATAATATGATACAATGCTATTATGCCGAGTAAATGACACCACTTACCCGATGGTAGGTATGTGTGAAACAAGCCGATTTACAATAATGCAGATGTTGTCACAACCTCTAAAACTATTGACACACAAAGTACTATAATTTCGACTGTCACGTTATTTCAATTTCAATCATATTGTTTGACATGAAAGTCGAAACTATGGCACCTCAATCAAACTATTCAATTGAGATTCAAATGACGTGACAGTCGAAACTTTAGTATCTCGTGTGTTAATAATTTATGTGGCGGTGACAACATCGCTATTAATCATACTGTTCCACTATGTAGTACTGTTTTTCTATTAAGCTTGGCACTAACTGTAATTACAATGTATACTTGAAAAATGTAGTTGTAAATTGATTGGACCAAAATTGGCTTTGATGTGGTAAGGATAGACAAATTTTATCCATCACCCATTTTTCGGCATTCAATCAACATGATACCTATACTGTAGGAGCTTCTATACCGTATGACTCAACGATCATTGTCCGCGTTACCACATTGTATTTGAATATTAAGTTTTGTAGTTTTTTCTCGGAAGTGATAGTAATTTTTATGTTTAAAATTTTACAGTTGAGACATTACCTTTTGGCGGTGTTGGTCACAGTGGTATGGGAGCTTATCACGGGAAGTATACATTTGATACATTCACTCATGAAAAGAGTTGTCTTGTGAAAGACTACAATCCGTTGCTGGAATCACTTGCATCGTGAGTTTTAACTTAATTTTATTCAATTTAATAAATATTTAATTTATTTGATGGAAAAATAGTCATTGAATCTTTTCAATGAATTATGTAACTGACAGAAATAAATAATTAATGCTTTTCAGATTTCCAAAATAATCACAGCTCTATCAATCGATTAGAAACGTTGTAGTAAAAATGGAATTGTGTTTCCAAATGATGATTGCCTGCTAATAAATTGTTTTTCACTAGTCAGCGATTGGGTTGGTGACCGACGGAACTATGACTATTATTTGCTTAGATTATTGGTGGTTCGGAATATAGCTAGGGGTGTTTGCACAGTGGAGCCTCCAATGCTCGATGTAAAATCGAACATATACGCTGTGGAATGGTGTATGATAGGTTGGAGCAGCGCCAATTCCGCTATTCTACAGGATGTGTTTGATTGCGCATCTGTGATTATCATCGAGTATTGAATGTTCTACTGTGCAAAACCCTAAAACAATAGATCACCCTATATACATACATTAATAACATGATTATGCGACGAGGTGAAACTACATGTGAGGTACTTTTTACCGATAAAATCGGAAAATAGAAAGAACGAAATAATTTTTATCAGGATAAGACACTCATTTGAGATTCTTAAACTCATCTGATCTTAGACTAAATCAATAAAACCAAAAATCAATAACACTCACAAACAATTTACACTGTACTAGAATTTAAAATGAACGAAATTTTCTCCTGAGCATTATACAATGCGCATTGCAATAACAATATACATTTATTATAATGTAAATACTATCAATTCCTTTCAAAGTTCATTCATACTAGTACAGTGCAAACGTGATAAATTGAAATTATAAATTTTCAATGCAAAATGGTTTACAATGGCAATATTAAAAATTCCTATTTCTGAGAAATAACGGAAATATTACTCCTGCATAGGCATTGCTGCAAGTGCTTGGGAACAAGTCGTTGGGATTGTCAATGATTAACTTATAGACAATCTTATCCATTGAGAAAGTTTAGAAATATTTTTATTTTCAACAATGTATAGCCTATTGATTTATCATCATTTGATGTACAACCCGATATAATCTACTGGCTATATAGAGTTTAGCTTCGTCATTCTGAGGCAATTGCTCGTTAGCTGAAACTTCGTATTCGTGAAAACTTTTTACGTTTACTTCCGAGTAGTAGGAACATTAATTTTTCTCCCTAAACGAAATTTAAGCATCTTATAAAATTCCTTAATTTGTTAATGGTTAAAAATCGGATCGTTTATAAAAATCTTGATTTTTATGGCATGAGAAAAATTCAAGTTTATTTAAGACCAGTTGGTAGTTGGCCAGTAAAATATAGCATTTTGAAAAATTCAAATATCACATTTTATGTTTTTCCACTCTTGTGAGAAAAAGATCAAAGCGCTTGGCAGTAACAAACTGGAGACGGCTGGACCACCCCCAGCAGTTGAAAATCGGCGTGGGTTTCTGTTTAACCACAGCATATAGAATTGGCAACAATGATTTCTATTTGAACAATAATGAATTATTGAATTTAATACTGAGTTCCTTTTTGTCACATTGAGCGCATGAGTTTCGATTACAGAGAACAGACGTAATATGTTTTTATTTCACTTTCAACACAAAATGTATTCTATCATCCACAGAAGCCGCTATCCTCCCTATTCGGATAAAAAAATGAATTTCATTGCGATGATGATGAGGAAGCGAAGGAGTCTGGGCCTGCAATACATTCCTTATGCAATGACCTTCGCAGTTGGAGTGTTGACTGCTGTTGCTTTCATGAAATTTTACAAGGTAGTACCATATTCTAGAAGGCCTTGAAAACTTCAAACAAAGCTAGTTTTGTACAAAGCAATCTCTTGAAATTTAACTATATATATTCTATGTATTGTTCATGTCAAGTGCATCTGTTATTAATAACACTATTTGTTATGCTTTCAATGAGAATTTAGTACTGCATGGAAGCTATGTACAGAGATTTAAGGGCTGGGGCCCGTATTTGTAACCTACCGTGAGGATTCCTTTATTCAAGAGAGAACATTTAGAGTAAATTCTTTTCAAGACTCCTTTGATTTAAGAAATCTTCAAGGTTCAATACGGGCCTGAAAATGAGTTTTTTCTAAAAGTTCAAGGTTTTTTGGGAATTGGATATAGATAATGTTGTTCATGCAGAAGCAAGTATAAATCAAATTACTCTACTAATCCTATGGTGATCACTTTCAAGTACGTGTATTATTAAAGCTCAAAGTTAGTTAGTATTTAATATAATTACGATCGGCTTTGTCAATAATTTACAAATTCAACCATTTTATTGTATCAAGTGACACTCCAAATCATTATGATCAATACTTTACTCTTTGTTGTCATTACGAATTGTTATTTCAATTTTCAATTCTAAAAGAATAGGTTCGCGTACCTACTCAATTTCATTATTGCATTCATACAAAAGCTCTATCAAATTTATTCTAATAATAGTGATAATTCTTCACGTCAATATTTGTTCAATAACATAGAAAAATAATTGAATACTTTATTGGTTAATAATATAATGTTCAATTCGCAGTATTGGTTTCTTCTTTCAGAACCAATTACTAGAATCATTTATTCTCGTCCTGGTTTTGGTTGTTATAGCATGCATTCTCCGATCTAGCATGTAGCTTGAACTCTCAAGCTATGGAACAATTTGAAAATTATTGTAAGAACATGTTCAGTCATATAATTTGTTTTGCAAGGGCTCTTTTGGTAATAAAGAATGTTTGCTGTAATACCTTGTTTTGCTTTCATTCAGTACCTATTTGATAGTTTTATATCCTTTTGGAAAACAGATTTTCTCATCATCAATAAGTGGGTGAAGTTTTTGAAATTTTATAAAAATATTTATTATTGCATCACGATTTGCTACAGTGATGTTACCTGAATACTTGTATAAGGTTTTTGCTTGATAAAAATTGAATTTGTTCCTTTAACCCAAAAACCAATGGTTTATCTTTGTATTGTGGAGTTAAATGTTGATGGCTTAACAATGAATGCTCAGAATGTACAAAGATTTGGTTCAGCATGGAGAATTGTTGGTTTTGGTCCGGGTGTGGGCTTCTGAGAAAGTGATATCATTATTTCTAAAATTGAAATAGTCTTTAGTAACTATTTGTGTCCTTGAAAATAAGCAATACCAAGCCAAAATAGCAGTATCTGACGGTCTCAGGTTCGATTCCCTATCTAGCCCGGCATTTTGGCACGTATTCATCTTATTACCCACGCTCAAGTCTCTGAATATGTGGGCATTATAAAAGTTGTAATTTGAATCTTTCATAGTACATTTGGGAAATGGAAATGAAATTTTGGATAAATGATGTTAATGAGGGTGAATTATTATAAGAATAAGCTAAAAAATGAGTTCTATTTCCATATCCATGTTTCTTTATTCAAAAAGTATCCTCTATAAATGTTCCGGAGTAGAATTCACAAATTCTAGTCCAGTAGCTGAATTCTTAAAATTCTTAGTTTCAACCTTACTGTATATCATTTAGTAGTAACCATACCAGTCGTCATTAACTAATTTTGCTCCATCGAAATTCCTGTGCTAATTTCATAGTTTTCAAAAAGTTCAACTTCCTTTTAATTTTGTCAAGTAACCCCTGAACTGGACTATGTATGTGGCATAGTAATTTCATCTAAATGACATTATAAAAAATTTAAATATAATAAAAATTATGAATCGTACATTGATACCTCATTCCTTCTTAAGTACAATGTTGGATTCAGTTCCTAGCCAATTTTATTTTTCTATCTCTAGTAGTTTTCGAGTGACATTTATTAAAAATTATTCATACATTTAGAATAACGCTAAAAATTTCACTTAGGCTCTCAACTGAATCTCAATAATTGATATAGAAATAAAACATTCAAAATGGCAGTCACTTCGGCTATAGCCAAGTACAATGAGGTTTATTCATTGAACGGTTAGGGTTCACTGTATAAAATAGATGGAACGAAGGAAATTTGTTCATTGAGTGGTGATCAGTTGATCTACTATAAACATTTCATTGCTCAATTTTCATTTTATCATGTTTCAGTCATTACATGTAACAACATTCTCTGTTACTTATCATAGGAATTAATTGTAGTAGTAAATTCGTAATTTATAAATAATATAGTAATATAGCCGTCATGAGCTATTTCGTTCCATGTACCTTCAATAATTGTAAGTGTCAACGCCTGATTAATAATAACTTCATTAGTACTTGAAGCCACTAACCGAGCACAGTAATTAAGATGCGCCAGATTGTTCACCGGTGAGTTCTGTGTTGTTTTTGGGAATGTCGCTGCAGCTCAACAGCTTTGCACCACTAGCCATTTACCGGTAATTGGTTACCATTGTTCTTGAATAACTTAACATCAAATTTGTCATTAATGCACTTTCTGGCCTGCCGCATAAATTCTGATTGAGCCTTTTAACATTGAAGTAATAAGTAGGCCTACCTATTTGGTATACCGTATTGAATAGCCATAGCACAGGAAATATGCGATTGGGACCAGGTTTTAGGAAACTTAGTCTGCTGAAGGAAAGGTAGATATTAACTTCCTTGTCATTAAAATGGAACCGATAGAAGGGTTAGCTGTATTAAGAGTACCGTACCTAAATAAAAACCTACAAAATTGAGTAGGGCGTTTTACAGAGTATAGAATAATGGTGATGAATTGTTTATTTGATTGAATCAAAAGCAGAATATAATTTAAAAGGTTGGCATATTATAGTATATTGTGCAACTGGGGAGGTGGCGAGTCTACTCGTTGTTTGTTAGTAACAGCGTAGACTTGCCTTTCCTAGTTAGTCACAAACGTTACTTAAATCACGACTTTATTAAAAATGAACTTCCTAAACTTTATTAAAAATGATGGTATTGCAATATCTATGGAATGCAGTAAAACCTGTCACATTCGGGCATAATACCGCAGAACAAATTTTCAATTTTTGTGTAAGGAAAAGTCACAAGTACGTTAAGTTATTTGTTGCGTTTTTATTTTACCTTCCTCATCGATGCGCAGTACTGCATTATAGTCCTTGTATTACCCAGAAAAATTCAAAAAATATATAGAAACCGTAACTTAACAAACATGATCTATTTTAGGTCTTTTACAGCTATTTTTAAATGGCCTAGTGACATCCGGATTATTAATATCCGGATTGATCTGTCGCCACATTGATCCAGATGCGACAGGTTTTAATGTAATTCGGAAAAACAATTGGAAATGTTGAAAATTTATTAATTTGAGCTTATCTATTCCAATTAAGCTATACTTCATTGCTGAAGTAACCTATGTTCAAGTCGATAGCCTATTAAATCACAAAGGAATTGGTGAATGCGGAAATTACAAAATAAACGTTTTTGGGTATCTTACATTCATTCTTTTATCAATTTCAACACTAAGATTATCTTACATTCTTTTTCAGGGTTTAGGTATGTAATATTTTGCAAAAACTTCAAGCCTTCACAGCACATCAATTTTTTTCTTAGCTTTCCATTTCAACTTAATGTAGGTGTTTCAATTTTTTAAACGGTGGTGAGACAGGCTGTCCTGACTTTACAATGCACTATTAAACAAATTTTAGATGTAAATTGTTTCCATACGATGAATAAATAAAACATTTTATACCTTGAATTCAGATCGAAAACTAGTTTCAATGATGGAGCGCTTTTATTATGATGGAACTGTTCTGAAATTGCAGATTTTGAATGTTCTTGGTGAAGGCATAATATGCTTTTAAATAATAGCTTGAAAAAATTCAAAATAGCTTTATAATTTTTAAGCAGATTTATAATCTATTCAAGTCTGGCCAGGGCCGGCCCCAGTAGTTCTGCCGCCCCGAGCGGTATTTACCTGCGCCACCTCCCCCCACAAGCATCAAATATATTTTTAAAAGACAAAAATTGAAAATTTTGGTTGTGTATTGTTAGATTTGTTAAGTTTTCCCTACCTGTCTGTTTTGATAAAAGACATAGATAACAGTCACACGCTTTTAAGAAAGTGGGTGGGTAGGGAGGGGAGATTCCTGTGTTCAGCTGACATGATTCTGTACCACCTTGGTCGGAGTGGGACTTTAAAAGTCAATTATGCGGCGCTTGTGAATCAGTAGAAAAGAAAAATTACGATTACAAAGAGTCTCTTCTTACACCCAACAAGTTTAGTTAGTGCAAGTTTAGTTAGTTATACTCAAAAGGTTATTTCCACTTTTTTTTAACTTTGCTGTCGCAAAATTTGTCGCCTCTTAAAATCTGCCGCCCTAGGCGGTGGCACACTTCGCACACCCCTGGAGCCGGCCCTGAGTCTGACTCCGATTACATTTACTAACACTTAGTTGAATTGTCTTGTTCGAACATTGAATGCATTGGTTAAACTTCAAAAATAAATCTCTTCAAATTGTCTTTTGGTTTGTTTAATCTCAAAACATTTCAAATTGTTATTGATGAATTATCTTATTCTGAAGTCATCCAAAGAATCAGACTTAGTACAAGCTGGAACGATTATAAGATGCATGAATGATTCAAGTTACTCGTTTCAGACCCGACTGATCGTTGCTCAGTCACCCTGTTCAGACAAAATTTCATTTATCTCCATTATTATACATCTCACTTATATTTTTCTTGTCTCAACAGATGACAGAGGAAGAGATATAACATTATAAAGACATGATTGGACATTGAATGTAGTCAACTGGATGTGGGAAATAGGCGTATCTACGGGAATCGTCTTCATGTAATTTGCTTCAACTGTTCAACTAATAATTTATCTGCTTTTTATATACGTCAGAATTAGACGTCTTAATAAATCCAGCTTTAACTTGTAATTCAATGACGGATTTGTATTTTGATCCAAGCCTGAACACAATGTTTTAATGGAGCTTTAAATTTATTATTTATCCCAAAATATTATTGTATTAGAAAAAAATGGAAGCACTCAACTTATTTGAAAACTTAGTGAAAAGTGAAAGCTCTTGAAAAAGAGACAGTGAAAATTTATAGAGTGATTCTGTAATTTTCAAAGTATAATATTGAATACCGGTAATCTTTCTTTTTCATCATTAAAAAAGCGTATGTTGGTTTTTATTTATTTCCATCGTTTAATAGCTAGCAGCGAACGAAGACCACGAAGCCGTTTTCGAATCACTTTTATAGAATATAAAGTATATGCTTAATACAGTCTTTGCATCACTATAAAAAGTTCGTTATTTTCAATGAACGAGTTTATTTTTCTGTTTCTTATGAACTTAATGACATGAACTTCATCAACTATTTCGCTATTGACTTACGAGATTTTTATTATTACTGTAGACATTTATATTGTAATAATATAGAGCTTTTAGACCGTCATAGGGCCATCTCGATCATCCCTTTTATTTTTTGGATAATTTTAATTCTTGTTAAGATACAAGTGATTGATATTTGAACCGAAGTGTGATATTGTAAATACAACATTCTAAAAAGACTTCCCATTTTAATCAGGGTGTTTTCGTTCTATAAGTAGGCACTTTCTTTCTTCTTGTAATCTTGCCATTGTCAATAAATTTCATGATATAAATTTAAATAGAATAGTTGTTATTTTTGGGATTAAATCCCCCAGTTTCAAATGTTGCAGTTTGCAAAAATGTTTTCTAGTGTAATTAAAGGCTGTAAATAACGCTTTGTAAATACAGTATTAATTTTATTGTGCTATGCTAGATATATAGGTGATATCATTCACTAACATATTGTACAAGATCTTGCATTTTGAAAGCTAGTGTATCTCTTACCTAGCTATTCCCAATCATTCTCACTTTGCTACATAATAATAGTGGCCTTGAACGTTGTTTTGATGATTTTTTCACAATTTGCAAGATAGTATTTCTTATGATCTAAGAATTTGAATAAGTTTAAATATATTCATATCCATTCCATGACTACTGAAAACTTGTTTCTATTTCATCTTTCTTAGCTCTTAGAAATTTTGGTATAACAAAAGTGTGTCATATTAAAAGGAAATTTGGTAGTGAGTGAAAATATTATTGAAATAATATGTTCAAATATTTTTTAAATAGGTGTACTTTACCTTTTATAATATAATATGAAAGTAAACTGTATGTATTTACTTCAATTTATACCGATTATGATTAGCGTCTCTCCTCCAAAACTATCTTCCGTTTTATTGCACTCCTACACCTTTCTTCCTACTCCTCATACATTTATCTTCAAAGTTTTCTTTCCCTCTATTTTACTGCATATATTGTATTTCTTCCTAGCCTTTGTAGTTCCATATGCATGTAAATTGACAATCGTTCATAAAATGAGAAATATTTTGAAATTCAGCATTTTGTAATTATTTTCAACCTTCATCACAATTTATGTATGATAATAATCAACATGATTCGTTATGCGGGCTCAAAATCCGCTCTAAAAGGGAAACACTAATTCTTATTGTCATAACGCGCTCTCTAAATAGACTCATTAGAGCTAAAATCTTGCCTGCTGCAATGTTACGAAGATGCAAGCGCCAGCTATGGCTTTTATCAATTTGAACGACTTCTTTTGCAGCTGTTAACAAGAGTAAACTATTTATAACGTTTAGTTAGAGTTTAGATGGCTTTCTATTCCGAAAGCGATCTATGGTAATTTGCATTGTTTTCGAGAAACAATATGAATGAAAACGTCATTTCGAGCTTTTGTGTAGGATTGTCAAATTTGTTTTATTTCAATGTACTTGGCTGTTTCCATTGGTTTTAAGAATATCGTTTTCTGTAATGTTTTCCATGACGAAATACTTAATGAACAATCTAATATTAAAACTGACACTGTATTCCACTTTAATGTTTTACTCACATAAATTGGAGATGCTTGAGGAATGCATTTCACTTCTGAAAAAAGCTGACGAAGCTTCTTTTAAGAAGTGAAATGCATTCCTCAAGCATCTCCAATATATGTGAGTAAAAAATTATATAAAAGTGAAATACAGTGTCAGTTTTAATATTAGAATATCGTTTCAATGAACAAGTTATTAAAAGAGCTTTAGTTTTAAATTTTCAAATCATCTATTTTTTGGATTTCTTAAATTAGGTGTCTTTTGGGTTCGAAAACTTGGGTTTGGGAAGTGGTAGCCGATTGCCGAAGCAGGTACCTGTTCAATCAGAGATAAGCTAAGAAACTCCTGAGCCATCTTTGTAACGGTGACCGATTGGATTGGCCAGCAAAAAAGACTGTTCTCTGCTGTAAAATTACTTCCCAGTGGTTCGGAAACCACCTAAAACTGTAGGTCCAGCTCATCAATCTCATCATCCAATACATTATCCACGCACAGGTCTCAGACCTAGGTGGGCTTCATCCTCCAAAAAAAGTTTACAATTTTACTGATACACTACTTGGTCACTATGACGGTTCTGAAGCCACTTCTTTTGCAACCTGATAAACCCAGTCAATTAACTACATGGTGGTTTCTTAAATGAATATTTAAGGTAAAAATGTTCTTTTCAATTGCATTATTGCATGAATAATGCAATTTCATTATCAATTTTCATTATTGAAATTCTATTCGAAGTACTATTCTCATCAACTAGCCAATGTTTTTTCTATTGACTTCTTTATCACCGGATAAGACATATAATAATAAAGCAGACGTTACACAGTTTAAGTTACAGTTAACGTTTTTAGTTAAAGCTGACGGTCACCAATCCAAGCGCAGTCCCGAGCGCCCGTGAATTAACATCACGACCGCTCTGACACCGCTTTCATCAGTAGCGATCATCATTATTTCCAAACAATAATGAAGCCGTATTTTTATAAAACCAAGTAACATAAAAGGTGTTTCGCATACATTAGTTACAAATACTACGTGGCCTCTTACTCACTGAAATAATGCAAAGCGTTCCTTTAAAAAAATAGCCCGTAAATGTTTTGTTACAGAATTGAAGATGGTGGAAGTTGGCAAGTAGCCCTGTCAATTTACTCACTCATTATTTTGTAGTGCCTCCATTTTACTTGTAATTTGGTCAGGTTCTGACCTGAAAAATTAAATTTGCATTTATTATTAAAAACACACAAACTTAGCATAAATTGTTGTTTGATTTATTGAAATCCGAATTCTATGAGGTTTAGGTGTATTTTTGGTTATTGGGTTACCTTACTGAACTTTATTCATCCAGAAATAAATGATTTACAAGTTTTGCCATTATAACATTAAAATTAAAATAATTGGAATTATTCCAATTGAATAATTAACCAAGTTTATCAACTTTGAACTTGAAAAATGTGTTTCTTGGAGCATTTTTGCATATTTTATTGAACTAGGTTATCCCGGGTCGCACGAATGTGCGACTTTATTAAACTTTATAAAATACATTCCAAATGTAGATTTTCTACATACTGAACGACAGCATTGCCTATGATGATAAGTTTAAGCACAGTATGAGTTGCTCCATTTCTAAGCGGGTACCCATATGATGCTATGAGTTCCTTAATTTTCTCCATTTCTCAGTAAACATCAATGCTTTTTATTTTGCATTGAATCTGGAATAAATGCTTGAACACTCTGGTTAAATAAGTACACTTTTTATATTTTCAATAATTTCATTTGTTTCTCAAATCAGTTCATGATAAACAATATTCTTTGTGTAGATACGATAATCTTTCCTCAGGTGACCCTGCTCCGAATAAGTATCTCCCACAAAAAAGCGCAGCCCAGCAAAAGTTATTAGTGTAAGTTTTCGCTTTCCTTTGACTATCACGGCATTTCCAGATTGAATTATGAAATACAGTACTTCGAATTATGAAATCAATGCTCTCCAGCTGCTCCTCCGACGCAAACGCCCTGATGCAATGCCCAGTCAACAATGGAAAAGTATCACATGGCTGGCTATCTGAATGAAAAATATATTTTGCAGTATTGTTGAACAGCCGATCAATATAATATTTTTCTAACATACCTGTGCTGGCAAAAATTTCATTTTTCAATTCTTTATCAGCTGATAAATATAAAATTTTCTTTACACACGTGTGCTAAAGTAATTTTTAATTCTTCTTCTTCTTCCACTTCTTCTTTTTCTCCTTTTTCTTCTTCCTCTTCTTTTTCTCCTTTTTCTTCTTCATCTTCTTTTTCTACTTCTTAATCTTCTTTTTCTTCATCTTCTTTTCCTTCTTCTTCCACTTCTTCTTCCTTTTCTTCTGCTTCTTCCACTTCTTCTTTTTCTTCTTCTCCTTCTTCTTATTTTTATTCTTCTTCCTTTTCTCCTTCTTCTTTTTCCTCTTCTTTTTCTTCTTATTCTTTTTCTTCCTCTTCTTTTTCTCCCTCTTCTTCTTTTTCTTCTTATTCTTTTTCTCCCTCTTCTTCTTTTTCTTCTTCCTCTTCTTTTTCTTCTTCTCTTTTTATTCTCCTTTTTCTTCTTCATCTTCCTCTTTTTCTTCTTCTTTTCTTCTTCTTTTTCTCCTCTTTCTTCTTCTCCTTCGTCTTCTTCATCTTCTCCTCTTTCTTCTTCCCCTTCTTCTTCTTTTCTCTCTCTTCCTCTTTATCCCATCCTCCCACCCTCTCTCTCTGAATGAACAATGAAAAATAAACTTTTTGTTTCAAAACAGCTGATCATCAAATCATAAGTTGAAATGTGAAAATTATCAGCTCACCGATCCCTATGTTAAAGCAATGGCAAAAATTGAAACTTTGATCGTTCATTCCTCATGTCCACGATGACTTTTTTCAAAATGTAAGACCTTATCAAACATCTACTCGATGAGATCTTTCAAATGAGACGTGAACGAACAAAATCGGTCATGAAACCACGGAGGAGTTGTCATCACAAAAAAACATGTTCGCCTATTTTATATAAAGACTAGCTGGCCCGACGCGCGTTGCTGCGTTCTCATAAATTTTTTTTGATTTTATTCATATTTGTAACCTCCCACTGAGGTTACATTTCAAATTTCAACCTTCTAGGACTATTAGGGAAGAAGTTAGTCCTAGGGCTCTTCCAGCTGATCAGAGAGGTCTCCTCCGTTGTTTTCTTACACAGTAAGACCTTACTCACCACCTCTCAATGAACATTTCAAATTTAAACCTTCCACGACTATTAGGGGAGAAGCTAGGTTTTTTATTTTATTATTCGTCACCTCCTACTGAGAATACATTTCAAATTTCTAGCTGCATTGGTTAACAGATGTTATCAACCCGGCATAATTTATTACATTTCATCATACCCAGTCATATGTTTCCTACTTACTGCAATAAGGCTCCGACAGCACGGTATCCTACATGCAAAGTTTTTGCGTTCCAGACAGCGTAAATAACGCCGCTAAGGGGCCTGCCATATGATTAAAAACTGTTGACTTTTATCAGCTGTTCCTTTAAGCTGTTTGGCCGGCAAGTTCAGTAGGTTAGGTGAATGATGATTTGCGAAACACACAAACAGCTTGTCCATCGAAACAGTGTGTACAGTAGATCGAAAAATTTCAAATTATTTTCCATATGATTAAAAGATCCCATTAAGCTAGCCATGTACCCGTGCCTTGCATAGACAAAACTTTAACCCCCTAAAAACACCCCTAAAATTGCGAATTTTGAAAAATCCTTTTTTATTGCACGGTGAAATCCTATAAGGATTGTTCATACGAAATTTCAAGTTCATAGGCCTAGTAGTTTTGGCTCTGCGTTGATGAGTGAGTCAGGGTATCATCCTTTTATAGATAGAACTAGCTATTGTGCCCGTCCTTCGTACGGATTATGTTTAGAAATAAGACTAAATATGTTTCGGCTTTTTTGATAGCAACGATCATGAAGTTGTTAGCAGCTTAGGCCCCGACGATACAGTTTTTTTGCGGTACGGTTTTTTTTACTGTACGGCGTCAACTGTACTGTGATGTTCACACGGTCCAGCTTTGCTGCTTATTGCTGTGCTCTCCTCCTTCTTCCATTGCGCTTCCTTCTTCTTCTTCTTCAGTGGCCCTACAACCCAGGACGGGTCTTGGCCTGCACTAGTAATTGTCGCCAACGGTCCCTATCCAGCGATCGTTTAAATGTCTGTTCCTTTACTAAATTCCTTGAGGGCCGTCCATTCCTATCATTTTGTGCTTCCATAACAAATGTTTTTTTTATGGAGTGGGGGAGTTAGCCCCACATCCAACCCCCAACCTGAAGGACCAGGGAATTTTTTCAGGTTTCCTTCCTTAGCCTTTAACAAACCAATGCTGAACTACAAGGCAGCAGTCAATTTTCTATTGGGGTTTTCTTCCCCTAGCCTTTGGATTTCCATTGACCTCCATCTGCAAGGCATCAGTTTCTATGCTGGTTTTGGTCCACCCCGGGTATTTCATTTCCCCGGTACCACCTATATCTAGGAGGCATCCCCCAATCCGCCACCTGGGAAGGCGCCCAATAGGAGACCAGCAACTCCCACCATTGCGCTTCCAGTTCAGTTTTATTTATTCCAGTCCAGGATTTTTTTTTTATTTGTGTAAGATTTTTTTAAATAAGTTTCTTACTGAAGGTTTCTCTTAAATTTTGATCAAAGTACGCAAATTCTGGTTTCAATATTCTACACATTTTTCTCTCATTATTTTTATATTAATCTTAAGTCTTGTCCCACAAGGCGGGTCTCTCATATATTAGAGAAATTAAATTTTCACAATTAATATCTTCCATTTCTGGACACTGGAATTCACTAATAAGAAGATCAATGCTGAAGAATATCAATGAAGAAGATCAATGCTGACAATCTGATGACTGCTTCCAGCGTAATAAGCATATCATTTGAACATATCCATTGCCGGTACAATACATGTGCCACCGGATACGGATAGTCGTTATTTTGCGGTACAGCTGATTTTAGTGATACAGTTTTCGAAGACAAAACCGAATGTAGAAATCGGCTAGAACAGCTTTTTTACTGGATCCAGTCAAAACAGTATTGTGTGAACATACAATATGAAATGTACATGCAAACGAAAGTACTGCAAAATAACTGATACAGCAAATTTACTGTACCACACAAAAACTGTATCATGTGAACGGGCCCTTAGTAAACAACTTAGAACGTCAGCAATTCAGTGACAGGTATCGGAGAGATTATTTTCTGAAAACAGCTGATTAATATATCATGATAAATTACGTGATTTGTTCTTATGTGGTAATAATAGTGCTACCTGGCGAATTCCCAAGAGCCTAGCACAAACCGCACCTTCCTAAAATGTTAATTTTTGTTTTGATAAATTTAAATTATAAAATTTTGTTTTTTTTTTCAACAAAGAAATAATTGATAAAACATAAGATGAGCTTTGATTCACCAGACATATGTTTCCTAAAAGACTGCAATACTCCGACTACACAAGTCTGCAGACAGCGTAAATAACGCCGCGAAGGGCCCACCATTTATATTCGAGAACAGCTGATTGATATATCATGATAAATTACGTGATTTGTTCTTATTCTTATGTGGTAATAAAACTTGGAAAAAATGTATCCAACATCGCACAATACTTGGTTTTTAAACGTTTATTATTCTGTTAAAAAAAAAGTTAATTTAGTTTTTTATAGCTAAAGACATTGTCAAAAAGGTTTTCAATACTGATAAATAACTTAAATCCCGATCGATGCTCTCGTTTTTCAGGAGAAGGCCGCGTAAAATGTATCTAAAATCGCAGAACACTTGGTTTTTAAACGTTTATTACTCTGTTAAAAAAAAAGTTAATTTAGTTTTTTATAGCTAAAGACATTGTCAATAAACTGTTCATTACTGTTCAATAACTAAAATCCCGATCGATGCTCTCGTTTTTGAGGAGAAGGCCGCGTAAAATGCCTTTGGGACCGTGACAGACAGACAGACAGACAGAAAGTGAGATTAGACTATTTTCGGCTTATTTAATGTATAAAACGTAAAAATAACCAAGAAATATATAATTCTGATAAATGTACAGACAAAACTCTAATTTTATTTATATAGATATCTGAGAAAACCACTGCAGTTATACTTACTTCTAACTGCTTGTTCTATTCAGTTTATTTTACACTAGCTATTGTGCCCGTCCTTCATACGGATTATGTTTAGAAATAAGACTTTCAAAATAGAAATAAGGCTTTGCTGCTTATCTTATTGCTGTGCTCTCCTCCTTCTTCCATTGCACTTCCAGTTCAGTTTTATTTATTCCAGTCCAGGATTTTTTTATTTGTGTAAGATTTTTTTAAATAAGTTTCTTACTGAAGGTTTCTCTTAAATTTTGATCAAAGTACGCAAATTCTGGTTTCAATATTCCACACATTTTTCTCTCATTATTTTTATATTAATCTTAAGTCTTGTCCCACAAGGCGGGTCTCTCATATATTAGAGAAATTAAATTTTCACAATTAATATCTTCCACTTCTGGACACTGGAATTCACTAATAAGAAGATCAATGCTGAAGAATATCAATGAAGAAGATCAATGCTGACGATCTGAAGACTGCTTCCAGTGTAATAAGCATATCGTTTGAACATATCCATTACCGGTACAATACATGTGCCACCGGATACGGATAGTTATTTTGCGGTACAGCTGATTTTAGTGATACAGTTTTCGAAGACAAAACCGAATGTAGAAATCGGCTAGAACAGCTTTTTTTACTGGATCCAGTCGAAACAGTATTGTGTGAACATACAATATGAAATTTACATGCAAACGGAGGACTGCAAAATAACTGATACAGCAAATTTACTGTACCGCACAAAAACTGTATCGTGTGAACGGGCCCTTAGTAAACAACTTAGAATGTAAACAATTTAGTGAGAGGCATCAGAGAGAATATTTTTTGAGAACAGCTGATTGATATATCATGATAAATTACGTGATTTTTTATTGTGGTAATAATAGTGCTACCTGGCAAATTCCCAAGAGCCTGGCACAAACCGAACCTTCCTAAAATGTTAATTTTTGTTTCGATAAATTGAAATTAGAAAATTTTGTTTTTTTCAACAAAGAAATAATTGATAAAACATAAGATGAGCTTTAATTCACCAGACATATGTTTCCTAAAAGACTGCAATGCTCCGACTACACAAGTCTGCAGACAGCGTAAATAACGCCGCGAAGGGCCCACCATTTATATTTGAGAACAGCTGATTGATATATCATGATAAATTACATGATTTGTTCTTATTCTTATGTGGTAATAAAACTTGGAAGAAATGTATCCAAAATCGCACAATACTTGGTTTTTAAACGTTTATTATTCTGTTGAAAAAAAAGTTAATTTAGTTTTTTATAGCTAAAGACATTGTCAATAATGTTTTCAATACTGTTCAATAACTAAAATCCCGATCGATGCTCTCGTTTTTGAGGAGAAGGCCGCATAAAATGTATCCAAAATCGCACAGTACTTGGTTTTTAAACGTTTATTACTCTGTTAAAAAAAAAGTTAATTTAGTTTTTTATAGCTAAAGACATTGTCAATAATGTTTTCAATACTGTTCAATAACTAAAATCCCGATCGATGCTCTCGTTTTTGAGGAGAAGGCCGCGAAAAATACCTTTGCGGCCGTGACAGACAGACAGACAGACAGACAGACAGACAGAAAGTGAGATAAGACTATTTTCGGCTTATTTAATGTATAAAACGTAAAAATAACCAAAAAATATACAATTCTGATAAATGTACAGACAAAACTCTAATTTTATTTATATAGACTAGCAGCTACCCGTCCTTCGTACGGATTATGTTTAGAAATACGACTAAATATGTTTCGGCTTTTTTGATAGCAATGATCATGAAGTTGTTAGCAGTTTAGTTAACAACTTAGGACGTAAACAATTCAGTGACAGTTATCAGAGAGAATATTTGAGAACAGCTGATTGATATATCATCATAAATTACGTGATTTGTTGTTGTTCTTATGTTGTAATAATAGTGCTACCTGGCGAATTCCCAAGAGCCTAACACAAACCGCACCTTCCTAAAATGTTAATTTTTGTTTTGATAAATTATTGAAATTAGAAATTTTTTTTTTTTTTCAACAAATAAATAATTGATAAAACATAAGATGGGCTTTGATTCACCAGACATATGTTTCCTAAAATACTGCAATGCTCCGACTACACAAGTCTGCAGACAGCGTAAATAACGCCGCGAAGGGCCCACCATTTATATTCGAGAACAGCTGATTGATATATCATGATAAATTACGTGATTTGTTCTTATTCTTATGTGGTAATAAATTTTGGAAGAAATGTATCCAAAATCGCACAATACTTGGTTTTTAAACGTTTATTATTCTGTTAAAAAAAAGTTAATTTAGTTTTTCATAGCTAAAGACATTGTCAATAATGTTTTCAATACTATTCAATAACTAAAATCCCGATCAATGCTCTCGTTTTTGAGGAGAAGGCCGCGTAAAATGTATCCAAAATCGCACAGTACTTGGTTTTTAAACGTTTATTACTCTGTTAAAAAAAAAGTCAATTTAGTTTTTTTATAGCTAAAGACATTGTCAATAAAGTGTTCAATACTGTTCAATAACTAAAATCCCGATCGATGCTCTCGTTTTTGAGGAGAAGGCCGCGTAAAATGCCTTTGGGGCCGTGACAGACAGACAGACAGACAGACAGACAGAAAGTGAGATAAGACTATTTTCGGCTTATTTAAAGTATAAAACGTAAAAATAACCAAAAAAAAATACAATTCTGATAAATGTACAGACAAAACTCTAATTTTATTTATATAGATAGATATAGCCCAGGCAATGAATGTTTTGTGTCGTAACAAATTAGGGGAAAGCTGAATTTTTGCAGGATGTTAGTATACGTAGTACTTACTCAAAAAAACCAAAGTCCCGACCCCCACCCCGCTTGCTTCCCCCACCACCCCCCTATCAACATTGCAAGAGCAGTACTTCCGTTAAAGGCTTATAACTTGGAAACTAATTAAGGTATCGTTGTGATTCTCATCTCATTTAATACTTAAAACTATTCTATAAAAAATATGTCATATACATTTTCTATGTAGATGGCCTAGTTTTTCAGTAAAAAAATAGTTTATAGAAAAAAATGTCACCACGAACCACAAAAATCAACTTCAACTGATCATATCTTTTTTAATATCGCGTTATTGGTTGTGCCGTTCCTTACAAAACTTATAGATAATTTAATAAGCTTTAAAATGATGTGTCTATTGATTACTATAGTTCAAGTTATGGCGTCATAGTGAGTGATGAAATAGTAGCGAACACCGCGTCGCCGAACCCTACAGCACTGTGTAGTGTGTATTGCATGGCGCTTGGCTATCCAGCCCAATCCAATAAATAAATATTGTCAGACAAGCAAGACTATATATGCCAATCAATAGTTCACGTTTAAAAGTACATTTTCCGAAAAGTCCCCAAAAATCCCCCCTCAACTTTTCCCCCAAGCCCCCTCAAAGTTGAAAATGTTTCTAATTATTGGAAATTCGATATCTCTGTAACTAACTATCAAACAGAGTTGATACTTCTTCCATAATATCAGTCATATAATGTTCTGCAATAAATGTGCTGTTCACTTTGCCGCTAAACCTGATAGTTTCTTTTATAAAAATTGAAATATCTTCAAAAGAGAATTCTATATCAACTAGATTTTTCATTATTTAGGGGGACATTTTTGTATGTTATTTTACAGAAAATTGCGTTAAATAGAAGTTATGGAACTTATTTTTATGAATCCAAAGATGTGTATAACAGCATACTGATGATTAGAGATGACGATTTGATGGGATGAGTGGTGTAGATGGGGGTGCCCCTTTGCTAACATTGTTGGGCCCTTCTCTCAGGAACAGTTTGAGTAGGTATGTTTGGAGACCTTTGGGACAACCCCCCCCTCCCCCCCCTCCCCCCCCCCTCCCCCCCCCCCAAAAAAAAAAAAAAAAAAAAAAAAAAATTAAAAAAAAAAAAAAAAAAAATTAAAAAAAAAAAAAATTAAGAAAAAAAAAAAAAAAAAATTAAAAAAAAAAAAAAAAAAAAAAAAAAAAAAAAAAAAAATAAAAAAAAAAAAAAAAAATTAGAAAAAAATTTAAAAAAAAAAAAAAAATTAAAAAATATTAGAAAAAATTCCGAAAAAATTCCGACCGATCGGCCAAGGTCAGGGGACCATGGGTGGGGACCTGGCATGAGTATATATGGGGGATCAGTTGCTGGTAGGGTCATAGTGTCTCAGTGAACGCGGACGAGTGCTTATACTATAGCCCAGACCTTCTGTTGTGACTTCACCCAGATCTTCAGTAGTGATTAAAATGTAAGTACAAGTGCTTGTAACATCTCAGGACTTAGTAAATTTTTGAAACATTTTAGGACTTAGAAAAATGTTAGGACTTAGAAAAATTTTGCATCATCTCAGGACTTAGAAAAATTTTGCATCATCTCAGGACTTAGAAAAATTTTGCAACATCTCAGGACTTAGAAAATTTTTGTAACATCTCGGGACTTAGAAAAATTTTGAAACATTTTAGGACTTAGAAAAATTTTGAAACATCTTAGGACATAGAAAATTTTTGTAACATCTCGGGACTTAGAAAAATTTTGAAACATCTTAGGACATAGAAAATTTTTGTAACATCTCAGGACTTAGAAAAATTTCCGAAAAATCGTAGGACTTAGAAAAATCTCAGGACTTAGAAAAATTTTCAAAAAATCTTAGGACTTAGAAAAAATTTCCGAAAAATCTTGGGGACTTAGAAAAATTTTCAAAAATCTTGGGACTTGGAAAAATTTCCGAAAAATCTTGGGACTTGGAAAAATTTCCGAAAAATCTTGGGACTTGGAAAAATTTCCGAAAAATCTTGGGACTTGGAAAAATTTCCGAAAAATCTTGGGACTTGGAAAAATTTCCGAAAAATCTTGGGACTTGGAAAAATTTCCGAAAAATCTTGGGACTTGGAAAAATTTCCGAAAAATCTTGGGACTTGGAAAAATTTTCAAAAAATCTTGGGACTTGGAAAAATTTTCGAAAAATCTCAGGACTTAGAAAAATCTTGGGACTTGGAAAAATCTCAGGACTTGAAAAAATTTTCAAAAAAATCTCAGGACTTGGAAAAATTTTCGAAAAATCTCAGGACTTAGAAAAATCTTGGGACTTGGAAAAATTTTCGAAAAATCTCAGGACTTGAAAAAATTTTCAAAAAAATCTCAGGACTTGGAAAAATTTCCGAAAAATCTCAGGACTTGGAAAAATTTCCGAAAAATCGTGGGACTTAGAAAAATTTCCGAAAAATCGTAGGACTTGAAAAAATCTTCAAAAAATCTTAGGACTTGGAAAAATTTCCGAAAATCGTAGGACTTAGAAAAATTGTCAAAAAAATCTTGGGATTTAGTTTTACATGGGGCATATGGGGAGGGGCATGTGGGAAGTTTGCTGGACTATAAGGAATGATCTCTAGACTTAGTCATACAATATTACTTTGAAAATAGGACTTAGTCATACATGGGGCATATGGGGAGGGGCATGTGGGAAGTTTGCTGGACTATAAGGAATGATCTCTAGACTTATTACTTTGAAAATAGGACTTAGTCATACATGGGGCATATGGGGAGGGGCATGTGGGAAGTTTGCTGGACTATAAGGAATGATCTCTAGACTTATTACTTTGAAAATAGGACTTAGTCATACATGGGGCATATGGGGAGGGGCATGTGGGGAGTGGAGCAATTATGTGACCAGCTTACTAATGGAAATGCACTATCTGTTTCAGATGAACAAGGCCAGCCGATGCCAGATGACCATACCCCGCCTCACTAGCCTACCGGCCTTGACATTTTGTATGACGTCATTCCAATGCAGGAAAAACAAGTAATTGCGCAACATTATGCATTACGTAATCACTTGCCATTGGCGCCATACCAATGAAGCAGGAAAACAAGTAATTGCACAACATTATGCATTACGTAATCACTTGCCTTTGGCGCCATACCAATGAAGCAGGAAAAAACATGTCTGTGTACAGCATTACTGACCTTGGCGCCATCCAGGAAAAAACGTATGCAACTAATTTATGGCTGTACAAGGAATAGGTGGGAGCACAGTTGACCTTGGGGAGATCCGGTTACCAAGTATATATAGAGGACCTCTGGCTTGTAGATCCATAGTATCTCAGCAAACGACTGCTAGCTTCTACAGTGAATCCTGCTAAAGACTCAATAACAGTAAGTATTTGTCTCTTGCTAGATCATCTAACCTCCATAGCTATTGCATGAAATCTAATGCCTAACCATGTTATCATTCATCCATTGCATGAAATCTAACCTCAAATGGCTAACCATGATATCATCTACTGCATGAAATCTCATTCATCTAATGCATGAAATCTCATTCATCTACTGCATGAAATCTCATTCATCTACTGCATGAAATCTCATTCATCTACTGCATGAAATCTCATCCACATGAATGGCTGACCCACAATGCTGACTGTAAGATTATGCTAATACCTGTTAATTTTCAGATGTCATCCACTAATGATGCCGCTGACGCCATCTACAACACAATTGCATCCCAAAAGCCGCTAGACCTCGTATCCATGAAAGATCTCGAGCCAGGGCACACGTACCAAATGATCAGCGCAGAGAGAGTCACCACAAAATATGGTGAAAAGGTGGCAGTCACACTGGATTCCGACAACGCACACATATGGGTTATACTTCCAGAGTCGTACTGCAGGACCACCTTCAAATTCGTCCCTGCTGTAGGAACCGTCGACATGAAATCATATAAATTCATGTGCCATCCTGCTGGGAGAACCCATAGAATCCAATTGATTAAAGAATAATGAATGAAAAAATAAAAGTGTGACATATGCAACTGATTTGTTATTCATTTTCCCCTACCATAGTTTCAGTGTCCACTTATGCCTACAAGTGTACACCAAGTGTTCACCTAGTGTTCACCTAGTGCTCACCTAGTGATCACCAGTGTTCACTAAGTGTTCACCTAGTGCTCACTTAGGCCTAAAAGTGTACACCAAGTGTTCACCTAGTGATCACTAAGTGTTCACCAAGTGTTCACCTAGTGCTCACTTAGGCTTAAAAGTTTACACCAAGTGTTCACCTAGTGCACTGTTGCTTCAAAGAAAAAAGGTTGAAAAGACAAGTATATACTCTTACAATACATTATTTATTAAACAATCTCAAGTATGAAACAATACATAGAAATTGGCTACAATATTGCCCCTTTCAAAGTCTCTGGTAACACCATAGGTCTCTGCCGACCTATTAAGAGATTCCTTTACACGGCCCACGCCATCGGTCACATCACCTGGCGGCCATAATCTATAATGTTGCTCAGCTTTACGAATTGATACCAGTAGAGCAGGATCGCCTGATTGACCATCCTCAATCCTAATGCATCTGACACGTCCATCCATAGAGTTGTAGTCAAAGCCGGCAAATGTAATCCTTCTTCTGCCAACCAAAGATAGACTCTGGTCACCGCACTCAAAGTCACACCACCAAGTCTCATCGCTGTCGTTGAAATCAATCTCCAGCTTAACATCCTTGTTCCTCCATCCAGGCACTGAACGCAAGTCCATTATGGCTACCAAGCTATTCTTTAACTTGTATATTGTGTCTAATGGCACTCTCCAATGATTATCAAAACAGGCTGTCACCATGAATGGCAGTCTATCCACATATGATGCTGGAGACCGTTGCTTCTTATCCTCCTTATATGATGCAATGCCCATGTAGATATCTTTCAGGAACGAATTGACACTAGTACGGTTGAAGTTTGCAGATTGTGGACCTGGACAAAATCTTTCACCTGGGAAGTCGTCTTTGTCTCTGACCCATTGTATAAACCCTTGACTAGGTACTGCATCGATGACAGCATAGCGTAGTCTCCTGAGACGAGTACAATCACATTCAAGGATATGAATATTCTCAGAGCTGACGTCACATGACTCTGCATGCCCAGATTCAAGTTGAAAATTGTCCATGCTCAAGCTGTCTTGCCGCCGCAGTAGCTCAGCTTCTAGATCCATGACTGCCGCCTTCAAGCGTGTCTCGGCTGCCCTTGAGCTCAAAATCCTTGAGATCATCTTGACTGTAGGTGTTAAACTAAACTATACTGAGCAGCAGCAGGCTCTTAAATACTAGAGGTGGTGGGGTAAATGATGACACAATATTCACATTTCATTCTTTATTGACAAAAATAAACTTCAACAAAAATATCTATCTCTTTGTAATGCTTGCATGATCCAATTGTGCAGGATGTTTACTACATTGAGCGCACAAAATGGCGGTACATCCAAGCGTCCTCGTCCTCCATTGTCACCAGCCAGCTTCATCTTCACAGTCTCCAAGAAGTCGAGCAGGTAATGTTCTGGGCAGTAGACTGTAGTAGTCTTCATCAGCACCTCCAAGTTGGGCGTCTCATGGAATAGGTAGGGCGAACTCAGGTCCACATACTCCACATTTTCCTTTTTGTTCAGCTGCAGTAGCGTTTCCAGCAGACAAATCTTCTCATATCCATATACCAAGATCTTGACTGGCCGTCCCGATTCACTGTTCTCGTGCAGCCATCTTCCAACTGTGTCACATACAATTTGCTTCAAGGCCGAATATGAGAGGTGTGTTTGGCCGGCTCCATTGCCCGACCATCTCAGTCCATGTTTAGCTCTTTGTAATTGATTGCTTTCAACCAGGCCGCTTGTTTTCAGCAAAATGTCCGGGTATGGTGACTTGAAAAAGTAGTGGTGAGTCAACACATGATGTTCATCGTCACGTTCCAATATTGCCATCTCCTTGACAATAAACTGGTTATTCAATCCCTCAAAGCCTTGAAAGTCCATCAAGTAGATTGGTATTGGTCCAAAAAGTTCTGTAGCCCTGCTTGGTGTGATGCCATCTTCGTCGTCATCATCAGTGGAAGCCTGGTTGAGGTCGGTTGTACTTGTAGAAGCATCCTTCATCAACGATGTCTCATGTTGAGTGTAGTAGCCTGGGCAGCAGCCCACAACATCCTCTCCATCGCTGGGTGGCAACTCCCCCTCCTCCTCATCCAAAAAGCGTAGAACTCTCCTGGACATGATGACTGCTTCACTCGATGCTTCTTGCAACTATGAGCATACTGCTGCTTGCTGACCGCCTTTATATCCTCCACCGCTCTCTCTCTCTAGGCTGATTGAACAAGACCGGTCATTGGCTGATACTCCTTAACCACTTCGTGTATCAGCAGACAATAGGCATGTGTTTTTCCTGGAATGTTGTCACTTGCTTCAAACTCAACTCTGATGTCAATGCTTCCCGTCTTGAGCGATTCGTTTTGACGTGAACAGTCAATGGGAAACAGTAACATCTTACCATCCCGCACAGCCTGTTTCTCAAAAAGTGGGTTGCTTGCTCGAGCGTCATCACGATTGTAGACTCCATTGAATGCTGCATACATATTGTACACTTGGTTGTCATCACCATTGATGCTTTCATATGGATAGTACTTGTTGTTCAAAAACACTCGAATGTCTTTCATTTTGCACATGTCAAAGTATGAGCTATTCACAGTAGCCGCTCCTCTTCTTCCAGTCTGCAGTCCAATCACAATGTATCTTGGCTTCTCCAGCTGAGTAGTCGACTTGACAGTCCACGTATGTTTTGTGGTCTGTGGCAAAGATGGATACTCGTACAGTTCCCAATGTCTGAATGGCATTGAGATGGGCGTGTTGTTTTGCACCAGTCTCAGCAGACGCAATTTAGCTTCATCAGACACCTCTACATAGGGCATCCTCCACACCAGTTTCTCAATTGTGACCTTGCCTGCTGTATTCAAACAGTCTGAAGTGTCAGCACTGCGTCTCAGCACCAGCTCCTGTTTCACATTCAGCATAATCTGCCTATAGTCCTCAGCAAAGCCCAACAGGTATCTAAGTGGCACATTCATGATGGTTGTGTTGGCACCATTGGCATCAAATGTGCCAAACCCTGCCTGGGCATCATATCTGTAGCCGGCTCCATCCATCTTGAGCTGTTCTTCCCGCTCAAAGGTCATGGCATTCTTCATCAGGCTGGCAATGCCAGGGCTACGTATGCTGTCCACTACAACTCCATTGATCTCGTAGCGTATTTCCGAAAACAGGTGGGCAAAGAATCCAGAAACACAAGGTGAGCCTCCCAAGGTTGCATTTGATGCATTGGTCACCTTGTACTCCATGTGCAGATAGCTCTCCGATGGCAGTGTATAGATGTCCTGCTGCTGAATTGCTATCCGAATCTCATCGTTGGCACCAAAGCCTGTAGTATACGGTGCATGAGAATGATATTCATAGCCAGTGATGCTGTTCTCCGCTGAAGGGCCAGCCCTTGTCACATCCAAAACTCCCATTTTTCACTGTTGTTGTCGTCGTCTTCCTCCTCTTACAACTTGATAGCCTTTCTTCTGCAGATATTTGATGCTGCTCGATGTTAACACCACAGAGTCCAATGGTCGAATGACGTCTTTCACAAATGGTGCCCTATTAATAGACTTTTGTTCTACCACCTCCATGGGGGACATTGCTGCTTCCACATCCAATCCTTGATTCCACTTGCCAAATAATAGCACCATCACTTGGGTTGTTGTCGCAAATGTAAGGTTATGTTTATCGGTTCCTCCCTAAAGTCCACCAGACGTCCGTTCTCATCAACAATCTCCAATGTAATGCTACCAATCTGCTTGGTGTCTACCGGTAAATAGATGACATTTTGTACAGTCACACTCATTTTATACCCTGGATCAACATCTGGGTAAAACTCATAGATCACGTGATCCTTGACTCCATTTGAGTAGGATCCACTCACAATGTTACACTTTATACGCAGCACATTGGGACGACTGATTTGCACTGTCGTGATACCTCTAGTCTCGACTTTAGCTTCTACAACTTGGTCGAATCCCAGCAGCTTTCCTATTGAATCAGGTTGTCTAAAGTCCAACATGGCGTCGCATAATACTAAACATTTCAAGGTCGATGGGTCCACAGCCATCTGAAACTTGACTCCACGTTTCTTCATCCTTGCCTCCAGCAGGTTGGCAATTGTTTGAAATTCAAAACTACCTTCTGGCAATACTACCTTTTGCCAAACCAATACTGGAGCTTTTTCTCCTCCAGCCTGGGCAGCTCTAGGCTTCCTTTGAGTACCCTGGTTAGCAGTATCACTAAACAACTGCTGAGCAAACACTTTACCTGTAACTTCCTCATGAGTCATTGCATAGTCGTCCTTCTGGTCCACTTTTGGAGCCAGGAAATGTAGTGCATTGTTGTAGCCATTCTCAACATTTGGTATAGAGTTGCAGCTAGTAAAGCTGATGAGTCCAATTTCCCATTCGCCATTGCTTGTATCAAGTGGCGGGTAAAATTCACTTTTCAATATTGAGGTTCTACCTCCAAAGCAGAGCATCATGGTCTTGACTGCTCAGTGTACTATTACACAATGACTTGATAAGAGTATAGACTAGAACCTTTATACTATGTGGGTGGGAGAAATGAAAAGACAATTGTTGTACATTGTTATTTATTTTCATCAAGCAAAAACTTTAAACATAAATGTCCGCATATATGAGAGTAGAGATCCTCTTGCTTCTGGTCGTAGTTGTACTCGATCCTTGCTGCTGGACTCGATCCTCTGTGCATGTAGTCGATAAACTCCTGCGGTGGTCTCAAATTGCCAAATCCGTCAAAGTAGCGAACGATGCCATCCTTCTTCTTCACATAGCACACCCAATGTGTGCCAGCTCCATCACTTTGGTCCAGGTTGATGATGCCACACTCTTGATCCAGTGGTCCATTGGTTGGTAGAGCATCTCGCATGAAAACTCCTCGAAATTTCTTCAGCTTGAGACGGCAGGCGTACTTGTAGAGGTCGGCATCTGTTAGCGCTCGGTCGGGTAGAGCAACAATCATCTTCTGCCGCCACATTGACGGCGACGCACCCCGTTTCCCGTCTTCTGACGTCTCAGGTACAGACCTCTACCACTCCTTTTCCTGGAAGCCGCTGTAGTTCTCTTCCTCCTCCTGCTCTGTGCAGCTCTCCTCTTCGCTCCTCCTCCAAACTTTGCCTTGGCCTTCATGATGTTGGTCACCGCTAATGCTGCAGCTCTTTCTGCCAATCCAGCGTCTGAAGATGTTGCCACACTCCAAGCCCGTTCAGCCAAATCTCTGTCTGCTGCTGCTCTGCTCCTTGTATCGCTATTCCTCGAATAGGCAATGTCGTGCTGCTTGCAGGCCTGATCAAGTTTGTTGATTCCTGGATCACCTCTTGCCAATCGTTTTTCAAGCTTTGTACCTGGTCCACAGTACTGGTAGCCGGGAAGATGAAGTTCTACGGGCAGTATGTCTATCGCTTTGTTGACTATTGTACCCGCTGCGTTTGTGATTGCTGAAAGTACTCCTCTTCCTTGGTACCTCCGTCTACCTCTGCATACAGTCATCTTATGTCGATCAGCGGCCTTGTCATCTCATTTTATACCCTTAGACGGTTTGGAGATTCCCATAAGCTTTAACATTTTATCCTTCAATTGTTCTTTAGTCAAATTGCGGTTTTCACTTGACGAACTAACATCCAACATGACAGTGAGACACTTTTCAACCACATCCTTTGAATGTTCATCCATCCTTTTCTCCAAATACTGTTTGTTCACTCCATCTGTAGGTTGAATTGGATCTTGCATATCCGTCAGTATTGATTTCTTAAGGCTTGTCATTAATTGCAATGTATCGGGATCTCTTCTCTTTGGCAAATGAAATGACATTATATCTCTACATGTAATCAGATTCACAGCATCACGATTGCTGCGTGGATTTGCCAAATTGATCATACGCCTATGACGGGCATTGATGTTTCCCAAAGAATTCATGTCTGCTCTCGAGAGACTTACTGCCCATCAATGCAACATTGCCGCCTTATATAGTGTGTGCAGGCTTACCAACTATGTAACCGCCTTCCTCCAACTCTTCCAAGATTGAGTTGATTTCATTCTCATGTCCAGTGTTGCCAACTGCTTTAGACTGATCCAACAGCTTCAGTCTGTCCACAAGTTCGTTGGGATCGTTGTAGTAGACATATTCAATCCTGTTGCCATTACTTGCAACCATATTGAAAGGTGCCAACAGTCCTCTTCCAGCAACTTTGGCTCCTTTCCCACTGACTGCTTCTCCTCCTCCTCTTATCAGATCCTTGATTGTCCTCTTGTACTTGATATTGTTATAGTTTGCAATCTTACCATTTGGACTGTAGTTTTCTCGGTACACATTGGTAAAGTCCAAAAGCAGTTTATAGGTGTTCAAGTCGTCTACCTTCACTTTTCCTTTGTCAGGCATTTTCATGAAAACCAGCTCACAAAGGCCTGGTGTAGCTCTGAAAGTCTTTTCAATCCTACCATCTGCAGGATTAGACAGCACAATCTTGTTACCTTTAGGTCCAAAGGTAAGCAGCTTACTGCCTAGATAGTACAAGTTGTCTATCACTTTCGGTCCAAATGCATCATCAAAGTTAAAGTCCTTGCGCACTGATTGCATAATGTACTCCCCCACTGGTTTTGAAGCCAGATCAGATTGGGCCAACGCTTGTTGTGCCACATGACTGCTAGTATCGAGCAATTTCTCAACACTAAGGTTTTCCTCATCATCATCATCGTCATCACCCATGTCTTGACGCTTCCACAATTGTCGTGCAACACTCGAAGTACTTGCAGCTGGACTTGCACCTTCACCTGTTCCATATGTTTCAAAGATTGGTGACTCCTCTTCTCTAATATCTGGCAGTGATTGCAGTCTATGCTTCATCCTTCCTGGATAGGGAGTGCTGCTGCTGGCTGGTGTTGTTGGCGGTGTAGGCAATATACGGGGTGCATCCAAAAATGGTGTAGTCATTAGATGTGTCTGTTGTTGAGCCGGTGGTTTAGAAGATTTGAGTGTTTCAACAATATTGGCAAGTGGATCACTAAGCGGCTTGAAATGTTTTGCATGCTGCTCCTCTGTCAATTCCCTGCCCAGTGTCAGCTCTCTATGCTTCCTCTTGATGTTACGCTTCAGCTTGACAATCTCCATGATGGTTGGTGCAATCTCTTCCACAGTTTGCTTCATCTCCTCGTCCGTCTCACTCGGCGTTCAGTGCTAGACTGAGCGAAATCACTGCTGTGCTTCAACTAAGAATGTATCAAGGCCATTCCTGTAGCGCCCTCTATTCTTGTCTGAGGACTGATCAACTACAAGGAATGCATGCGCAGATGATGACCATACGTCATTGCATATTCTTCTGAATTCGTCAAAGGTCATGTCAGATCCCACATGATCTCTGTACAAATGTTTCATATTCAGTTCGTCTTGTTTAAACATGATTAGAAAATTGGCATTGTCACGTATCAACTGTTTTGGTATACGGCTATAAGTCTGTGCCAGATAAAATGCATCAACGTTACTGTGTCGACCAGTGGTAAAGTAACGTCTGATGGCTTCCTGTTGCTCACAGATCACATCGTCGAAAATTATTATCGAGTTGGCGGGCAACTCATGCGGTGCAGGTATCTCTTCACATGTGTCACACTCGGTGTAGCTCAGTTTAGGTCCAAGGTCTTCCATAATGGTGCGCAGTAGCTGATACTTTGGTTGAAATGCAGTTTTTGAGTAGAGATAGATGTTTGAAAATGAGATTCCTTTAAGATCAAAAAGCATGTTGAACAGTAAATTGGTTTTTCCACAGCCTGACGGTCCACATATAATGCAGCGCATATGGTTGGGGAACAAAGGTCCATGACGTTTCTTTGCATTCATTTCTGGGTCGGTCAGACCACAGCCTCTCACCACTTGATCAAAGTCAATTATATTGAACCTGTGACTCCTTTGCACAACCGGCTTCATCACACTAAATCTGCTCTATCAATCCAAGAGTCGTGACTGCGATCGTATCCTTTCCAGCGCACCAACAGTTTATTACCTTTCCTTCTCAGCACTCTGGCAATTTCAAAAACACTGGGTACTTTGGTTTTCACAATCTCTTCTGCATAGAATCCTCCTTGCACACGCTGTCCTCTGCAATCTTCCAACTCGTATGTTACAGGCACTGTAGGTCGCACACGTGTTACTGTGAACAGCTCATTTGTCCAATTGGGTAGGTAGCCCTTGTCGAATGTCATTTTATACTTGCTTATTCGAACCTTATCACCTGGATCGACTGTTTGGTGAACACCTGGATAGAACCGGTTTTCAGATTTGTCCAACAAGCTCTGTTGATACTCTTGACGTTGTTCACTAAGTCTGGAGAGCAGTAATGTCTCATGCTCTTTTGTAACATCAACCGGTCGCATACCTATTGTCCTATGGATTCTTCCATTGTACTCTTTGACAAGTGAGGTTAGAATATCTGTCCAGCGATAGGTTCCACGCTCAGTGAATTTGATCCACATTAAATGTTTAAGTGTTCTGTTGAAACGTTCCACTATTGAAGCCTTCTTATCTGAATACGTTGAATAGTGATTGATGTCATAGTGTTTCACAAGTTGTTGAAACTTTGAATTGAACCACTCTTTACCATCGTCAGTTTGCAAGTGTTTCATTGGATTCTGCTCAAATATAGGATGCATTGCCTTGACAACTGCATCGGCTGACTTGTTCTTTATCGGAATAGCGTAAGCATACTTGCTCAGACAATTGATAATTGTAATAATGTACCTGTATCCTTTGTTCTGACGTGCATACGGTATCATCTCAACTAGATCAGCCTGATACAGATCATCTAGCCCCTTCACAGTTACCATACGTGTTGGGAAATTCCGACGAGCTGACCTGTGCAACTCTCTTGCTATTGTAGCCTTCTCCATACTGATACATAATATATGTTTACATAATATATATACTAGGCATTGAAATGGCGCCAGAATGTCAGTGATTGTTGCACACAGTCACGTTTTTCCTGGATGGCGTCAAGGTCAGTACTGCTGCACACAAACATGTTTTTTCCTGCATCATACCGATGAAGCTGTCAAGGTCAGCAATTACGTAACACATTTGCATAATATTGCGCAATTCCACAGACATGTTTCATTGGTATGGCGCCAAAAGGCTAGTTTAAGTCAATCATGGGTTAGAAATTAGTAGCCGACACGTGGATATACAATATTTATTGACAATAGAAATGATATACATACAGTTTAGTCCATGATATCGACAAGCACCCAATGGTACAGTTGTCCCAGGTTGGCAGCAATTTCACACAGTCCTTTGCCAAGAGGGAATTGTAAAATAATAGCATCATTGTAAAGATTACTTATGAAGGCTTCAGGAAAGCATAATGACACTGTTTCCACAAAGTTTTGTAATGTTCCAAATGGTTCAGGTTGTTCTTCGTAGCCGAAACAGAATAGTGGTTGCAGAATCCAGTGGTTGCTGGTAACATGTTGACAATCTCCACAATCGCACATTATATCGCTCTGCTGGCTCCACTGGTGATGGCTGGTGGCGGTGAGTTGTCCAGAGTCTTCGGTACAGCTGTAGTAGTAGAGAGCGTAGGACAGTGTGGTGTACAGACCGTGTCTGATGCAGCAATGATGGCTTCAAGAAAGCCCAGCGATGTGAAGGATGGGTGGAGACAGGTGCGCAAATTGTATGCGCAATGGACTCGTCGGCACAGGTCCTCCTCCACATTGCGTTCTGCAGCCAGCTTCATGTACCATTCGTTAACGTCACGGCCCATTGCATCAATGGCTTCCTGTGTAGTATTCCGGTGTAGCACCATTCTTGACACCAGGCACTGACGTATGTGGAACACATTTGATTTATCCAGTCCATGCTCCCTTGATGTTAGAAATTCCTCAGTCCTGTACTCTGGGTCCAACGAGCTAACGCTCACAGCAGCTGCCACAAGTAGATAGTATGTTGCCTGCATCATGATTGAAGGTCATCCGCCGATGCACGTCCATTTATAGCCTCAATGCTCATTAATTCTTGGAAGTAATCATGACGTCACTGCTGTCCATGACGTCATCATCACTGCTGTCCATGACGTCATCATCATTACAAGCCCGCTTTGTGGGAGGCTGGTCTTCATCACTGGAAGTTCTTTTGTTACTGAGCTGATGGTGCCCAAATGCCATAGTGCTGATGCCATCATCCATTATGCTTCGTTTTTCATCAGCATTGCTAAGGGCCTTCTTCTTTTGCACAGTCGTCATGATTTGGTGTTTTCGTGTGCTGAACATGACTTGCTCTCTATAGATCGCCTCATCTCCATAGAGGCAGTCCAGGTAGTCGTGGAAGCCGATGTAGCGTTTGGCATCGGGATGATCCTTTGATAGCTCTTGACCCAACACAGGTCGCCGTACTCCCTTAGCCTTCTTGATGAGTCCACTCTTTGCCTGGCTAGGATCAGGATTGTAGCATCGACAGGCGTACAGCTTGGAGCGCAGTCCAACATACTCGTGAGGAGCTCTGGCCGAATACTCATCTTTGAACTTCCCCAACACCATTTTGTTTGTATGAGAGTAGCAAGGATGGTCGGTTGGGTATTCTGACGTGTCAAAGATATCTCGCAGCTCCTTGATGTTGAGTATATCCTTGTACATGTCTTCTGTCTCAACCAGGTAGAAGAGGCTGTCTGTGTCCTGGTACAATAGCTTGAGACGATCGTTGTAGATGGGTTTCATCACATCATAGTGGAATTCGTACATTAGGGTTTTACTGATGTCCAACACAGATAGTCCAACGTAAATCGGTTTGTTGAGATTAACTTTCTCCTGATGTAGGGTCACTGCACAGATGTTCTCCCCAAAGATGATTCGATCCTTGAATGATGGTCGGGCTACAAGCTTCTTTAGACGGTTCTCACAGTTGACCAACTCCATGTTCATACGCTTCCTCACATTCTCCATGGTCTTGCCAAAGACAGCGTTATTCATTAGTTTGAAGAAGTTTTTCTCAAACTTATTCTTTGACTGCTGTCTGAGACTGGTATTGAGCTGGATGTAGGAAGCTAGGAAGTCGGTCTGCTCAAATCTCACACCTCGATGGACCTTGGTTATTCTCAAACCATGTTGGACAGCTTGTTTGAGAAGACGGTAGTGGCAGACGTAGCGTGTATGCGAGTTCAGTGTTGTCATCAGGCGAACATATCCAGATTTCTGCGTTTTCCGGTTTTCTGGTAGGAATGGAAACTTGTTGTGTAGATCATGCAGTTCGGCAGGGTACTCCACATCAACCTCGAGGATGTATCCAATTTGCTGTCTATCAGCAACACCTGCAATGTCTCTGGTCACTGCCTCCAGTTCCTCTTTGCCCATCCATTGGAATTTCCGGCAAGGAAGTGGATTGCTCATTGCCCAGCCATACAGGTTGTTGGCGTCTGTGTACAGGAGGTAGGATGTAGGTTTCTCTGGATCCACAGGCGCCCCAGTATACTGGTTGTTGGCAATGGCATGGCGGTGAATGCATGTGGTGATACCTCCTCTGATACCTCGTTCAATAAGCATGTACATGTCGTAGTCGGTCAGCAGCTCAAGTTCCACCTTTGTACTTTTGAGCATAACATCAAAGGAGAAGCCTGGTGATGTGAAATAATGAGCACAGTCCAGATCGTATGTCCTCATGCACACGTCTCTAAAGCTTTCAAATACATCAGCCAGCAGGAGCACATCTGATTTTAGATAGAGATCGCTGTACTCTCCCAGGGTGCTACAACTGAACTGGCGCCAGACACATTGCGCATGTACATAGTCCTCATCACTGATACCGCGATCTGTTAGCCTACTGTAGAATACATCTTTTGGTGGCAGCGAAGTTTCCTCCAATCTCTCCCATGAGTTGCAGTACTCGTACGGGAACACACCTTTACGGGACACAAGAGCCAGTTTATCTCTAAACTGTTTAGAGGTGTGCACCAATACATTGGCAAGATCAGAGGCATTCTCAGCTGTCTTGACAAGATTCATTACCAGGTTGTCCAGACTGTCGGGTGTAAACCGGAATGTATCGATGAATCTCAGATGGAGTCTCTTTGAGATGTGCTTGGTGAAGGATATATATTTTTCAGATGTGTTTGGAATAACTGAAATTTCAGATTTGTCAGATCCAAGATGAGGAATGATCAAGTGGGTATCATAATTTGAGGAATTGTGGAGGAATACAGGGATGTAGGTTTGACGACGTCTCTGCAGGTTGCACTTGTTACATAATGCATTCCGGTACAACCCAGTCATATGACAGTGGTCCCGAACCTTGTCATTGGTGAACTTCTTGTGACAAGCTTCACAGAACTCAACCGCATCAAAATCTACCTTTTGTTTGTCAGAGAGCGGGGACATCCTTGTCTGATGACATTCAATGGCTTCTGCAATATCAGTTGCAACCTCAGTCAGTGTCTTCATGAAGTGGGCAGCAGCATCTGGCCCACGGTACACAATTGGGTCCTGGGGAATGAGGTTGCTGATGGTGAGCCATGAGGGGAATTGTTGTTTATCCCTCACAAAGTAGAGGCAATAACTCATTGCCTTATGGTATTGGAGAACTCTTGTAGCCTTTCCAATCCATCGCTCTGGGGCTCCACCATCTTCCTCAGGAGTGGGCTGCTCCAACAAACACTCAAAGTCTGCATAGGCAACAAGTGGTAACCTATACTTGTTCAAATGCTTTTCAAACTTCATGGTAGGTGGGCTTCCATCATCATTGGGCTTGGGCATCACAATCCTTGCTGTCCGGTTCTGGGCGCAAAACTCTTCATGCTCCTTCATCCTGCGCTCGCCTTCTCTGCTGAGGGTGTAATGGGTGAAACAGCGTCTGCAGATGATAATCTGTCCTCTACGTTTTGTCAGCTGGGCTCGCAGCAACTTTTCAAAGTTCTTTATCCAGCAGTAGTGGCTATTCACTTCCAAGTCATCACCATCCGCTGTTTCACTCTCACACTGCAGGAGTAGATCAGTATGGTCGGCCTTGATTTCCTTGACAACTCGTCGCGGGAAGATGTTGTTGTCAGCATCGATACCATAGACATTGACCGATACTCTGGGATTGTTCCTCTCAAAAGTATCGATCTGGTTGATGGTGGTGGGGAAAGACAATCCGGAAAAGTTGTACTTGTCGGTCAGCTGGTAGTACCGGTCATTGACCCGCTCTGGATGTGCTCCTTGGACATGCTTGGCAAGCATGGCCCACTTGAAGCACTGCTGGTCCTTGTTCTTTGGGTTTATCACAGCCAACCTTGCTGCAATCTTGGTAGGCAGCTCGATGTATGATGATCCCCGCAGCGGCGAATACTTGCTGATACGGATGAGTAGGCCATCGATGTTGAGGAGGGTCCATCCGCTGGAATTGCCCTCAAACTTGGCTTCCTCCTCCAACATTTTCTGGCATGCCGCCTTGACAATGTGGGCAAGTTCCGTGATGCTGACCACCGAATAGTTGGGCGTCTTGAAGGCCACATCTTGGAACTCCTCCTTCTCCTGGTTCTGCTCATCGAGGCTGCTTTTGTAGTAGGTAGCCTCCAACACCAAGTTGAATTTCACAGTTCCATGATGCAGAAATTCGTTAGAGATGGCCGTAATGATTCTGTCCTCAAGGCTGTTGAGCAGGGAGTGGAAGTCCTTGGCTGGATCATCCATGCAGTTGTTGTTGTAGAACAGGGTGCGGAGGCAGGAGTTGAAGGTGTCCTCCAGCACAACAAACTCTCCCTGAGAGCCCTCAGTCATCTGGCATCGGCTGGCCTTGTTCATCTGAAACAGATAGTGCATTTCCATTAGTAAGCTGGTCACATAATTGCTCCACTCCCCACATGCCCCTCCCCATATGCCCCATGTATGACTAAGTCCTATTTTCAAAGTAATAAGTCTAGAGATCATTCCTTATAGTCCAGCAAACTTCCCACATGCCCCTCCCCATATGCCCCATGTATGACTAAGTCCTATTTTCAAAGTAATAAGTCTAGAGATCATTCCTTATAGTCCAGCAAACTTCCCACATGCCCCTCCCCATATGCCCCATGTATGACTAAGTCCTATTTTCAAAGTAATATTGTATGACTAAGTCTAGAGATCATTCCTTATAGTCCAGCAAACTTCCCACATGCCCCTCCCCATATGCCCCATGTAAAACTAAATCCCAAGATTTTTTTGACAATTTTTCTAAGTCCTACGATTTTCGGAAATTTTTCCAAGTCCTAAGATTTTTTGAAGATTTTTTCAAGTCCTACGATTTTTCGGAAATTTTTCTAAGTCCCACGATTTTTCGGAAATTTTTCCAAGTCCTGAGATTTTTCGGAAATTTTTCCAAGTCCTGAGATTTTTTTGAAAATTTTTTCAAGTCCTGAGATTTTTCGAAAATTTTTCCAAGTCCCAAGATTTTTCTAAGTCCTGAGATTTTTCGAAAATTTTTCCAAGACCTGAGATTTTTTTGAAAATTTTTTCAAGTCCTGAGATTTTTCGAAAATTTTTCCAAGTCCCAAGATTTTTCTAAGTCCTGAGATTTTTCGAAAATTTTTCCAAGTCCCAAGATTTTTTGAAAATTTTTCTAAGTCCCAAGATTTTTTGAAAATTTTTCCAAGTCCCAAGATTTTTCGGAAATTTTTCCAAGTCCCAAGATTTTTTTGAAAATTTTTCTAAGTCCCAAGATTTTTGAAAATTTTTCTAAGTCCTGAGATTTTTCTAAGTCCTACGATTTTTCGGAAATTTTTCTAAGTCCTGAGATGTTACAAAAATTTTCTATGTCCTAAGATGTTTCAAAATTTTTCTAAGTCCTAAAATGTTTCAAAATTTTTCTAAGTCCCAAGATGTTACAAAAATTTTCTAAGTCCTGAGATGTTGCAAAATTTTTCTAAGTCCTGAGATGATGCAAAATTTTTCTAAGTCCTGAGATGATGCAAAATTTTTCTAAGTCCTAACATTTTTCTAAGTCCTAAAATGTTTCAAAAATTTACTAAGTCCTGAGATGTTACAAGCACTTGTACTTACATTTTAATCACTACTGAAGATCTGGGTGAAGTCACAACAGAAGGTCTGGGCTATAGTATAAGCACTCGTCCGCGTTCACTGAGACACTATGACCCTACCAGCAACTGATCCCCCATATATACTCATGCCAGGTCCCCACCCATGGTCCCCTGACCTTGGCCGATCGGTCGGAATTTTTTTTTAATTTTTTCTAATATTTTTTAATTTTTTTTTTTTTTTTTTTTTTTTTTAAATTTTTTTCTAATTTTTTTTTTTTTTTTTTAATTTTTTTTTTTTTTATTTTTTTTATTTTTTTTTTTTTAATTTTTTTCATTTATTTTTTTTTTTTTTCTTAATTTTTTTTTTTTTTTGGGGGGGGGAGGGGGGGGGGAGGGGGGGGGGTTGTCCCAAAGGTCTCCAAACATACCTACTAGTTTGTCGCACTCCATACCTTTATTTTCTCAGCTCTTTGAGACCACATTTGACAGATAATTTGGAATTCTACTTGAAAGGGCAGTATAGGCTCCCCCCTATATCAGACATGGGTACACTTTTGAAGGAGGGGGCTAGATGAAATGAGAAATTATGTGGGCGGGTCAAAAAATCGATTAGTACTCAGTTTTCACATTTCAATCATCAATTAAAAATTCAAGTTTCAATGAATATTATCCTAAATAATTAAAGATGTAGTAGAAAAACTCTTGTTTAACTCACGAAGGGATGCAGTAATCCAACTGAGATTAGCTTTAGAAGCAATCTGATTTTTAACCCATCTTATCAAAGCAAAAGGTGTCAGGGGGTACTTCTCTACAATGGTTTTGGTAAATTAGCGTTCAAAAGCAGTAATTTAAGCAGCTCTAGACATCATTCCACTCATTTTGACGCACATTAGAGTATGAAGTTCATTTAGTGCTCATATCATTTGAATGTCTCACTAACAATCATGCTATTTATAGATGGCCTTTTACATTTAATTTCACTTTTATATTCAGTTTGAAAACAAGTAAAGTTTTTTTTAATGTTTCGGTAGTTATACTTATGTCTGATATTTTTCACTATTTACCCTAAAAGCTCAACTTCTCTTTTGTTCTGGATAAAAGTGATGTCACAATTTCATTGAGACTAAACATTCCAGTTGGACCTTTTTTAATGTGTGGACCACCTTTTGGCATTGATAATAATCAATAATGGAACTACAGTAGTTTCTTTATTTTGTAACTGATGACCAATTTCAAGCATCTATTCGTTTCAACATATGAAAACTTCATCCAATGACAACAGAGGCAGGAAACCTCTTGGAACAATGAACAAGAATTAGTTAGGCCTATATCGTCATAATACAGTAATTGCAATTTGAGTCTTTCTTCCTTCCCTGTCGATTTTACGTTGTAAGCGGGAGCTCAACTCTTTAGTAAGTCAACTCATATCTAAACACCGAGAGCAAACTGAGATGCGATTATATTGTACTGCAAAATCGAAAAGATAAATGAATAAATAACCGTCATCCTAATTTAGCAAAGAAAAAAATATTTTTTACATTATATTTCATATATTTCTTATAACTTAATTTGCATGTGTGATTTTAGTCTTCACTCGAAATCATGTTCCGGGCTAGCTCACGGGCCGTAGTTTCCCCATTACCGCCCTAAGTGTACTTGGAAAATTACGATTTTCATTATAAATAGTTTATAACTCGTAAACTACTGAAGAACGAATTGCAAAATTAACATCTTTTTCTGTCATATCCTTAGTAAGAGAACCACTGAAAACACATTTTAAATCAAACTAAACAATTCTATATGTAGGTTTTCCCGATAGTACAGTCATACAATGTGTTGGACAAAAAATGTATAGGACACAGTTATTTTAGACAATATAATTCCCTGAAACAAACCAGTGGCATTTTTGTATCATGCATGAATTTTGAATTATTGTAATTTAAAATGTTGAAAGATTATGAAAAAATTGAAATTTCAACTTTATGAATGATTATAACTTTCTATTCATGCTACAACCCTGCCGTTGGTACCCAGTTTTGGGCAATTGTATTGTCCACAAGAAAGGTATCCTGTTTATTTCAACACATGGCGTGGCTGTAATATCGGTAAACCTGGAAAATTACCAAAATTTTTACTACATATAAAATTGTTTAGCTTGATTTAAAACGTGTTTTCAGCAGTTCTCTTACTGAGGGTATGAAAGAAAAAGATGATACCTACAGTTTGAGACAAATTTTGCGATTTATTCTTCATTTGTTTACATGTTATAACTATTTATAATAATAAATCATCATTATACAAAATAATGTAGTATAAAGGAAGCCTATACTGCCCTTTCAAGTAGAATTCCAAATTATCGGTCAAATGTGACATTTTACATATGAATTGAAATAGCCTCGAAGAGCTGAGAACATAAAGGTGTAGTGCGACAGATGTTAGCAAAGAGGTACCCCCCCCCCCCCCTCTTCGCTACATCTCTTATCGAACAAATCATCATCTCTAATCGTCAGTATGCTGTTATATACATCTTTGGATTCATAAAAATAAGTTCCATAACTTCTATTTAACGCTATTTTCTGTAAAATAACATACAAAAATGTCCCCCTAAATAATGAAAAATCTAGTTGATAGAATTCTCTTTTGAAGATATTTCAATTTTTATAAAAGAAACTATCAGGTTTAGCGGCAAAGTGAACAGCACATTTATTGCAGAACATTATATAACTGATATTATGGAAGAAGTATCAACTCTGTTCGATAGTTAGTTACAGAGATATCGAATTTCCAATAATTAGAAACATTTTCAACTTTGAGGGGGCTTGGGGGAAAAGTTGAGGGGGGATTTTTGGGGACTTTTCGGAAAATGTACTTTTAAACGTGAACTATTGATTGGCATATATAGTCTTGCTTGTCTGACAATATTTATTTATTGGATTGGGCTGGATAGCCAAGCGCCATGCAATACACACTACACAGTGCTGTAGGGTTCGGCGACGCGGTGTTCGCTACTATTTCATCACTCACTATGACGCCATAACTTGAACTATAGTAATCAATAGACACATCATTTTAAAGCTTATTAAATTATCTATAAGTTTTGTAAGGAACGGCACAACCAATAACGCGATATTAAAAAAGATATGATCAGTTGAAGTTGATTTTTGTGGTTCGTGGTGACATTTTTTTCTATAAACTATTTTTTTACTGAAAAACTAGGCCATCTGCATAGAAAATGTATATGACATATTTTTTAGAGAATAGTTTTAGGTATTGAATGAGATGAAAATCACAACGATACCTTAATTAGTTTCCAAGTTATAAGCCTTTAACGGAAGTACTGCTCTTGCAATGTTGATAGGGGGGTGGTGGGGGAAGCAAGCGGGGTGGGGGTCGGGACTTTGGTTTTTTTGAGTAAGTACTATGTATACTAACATCCTGCAAAAATTCAGCTTTCCCCCTAATTTGTTACGACAATGGCCATTTTTTTGCATTCATTGCCTGGGCTAATAGAATATTGCAAGTAGAATGAAGGTTATTACATTTAGAATAAAAAGGCATTAGGAAATTCTGAATAAGTAAATTAATTAATCAATTTATGCCATCTTTAATTCTGTAATGAAGCGTTTCCGAATTTGAACCTTCTCATTATTCTGACTTGTCTTATACTCCTTAACTGGACTCTCCAAGATGTAATCTACAAATAAAGTACAATATAAGCCCACAAAGTATTGGTAGCTCGTCTATGGGAAACATTGTATACATTTGAAACATTTTTATCGCTTGATGAAGAATCAGTACGGTATATTAGGTTTTAGTCCCATTATATAGAACTAGTCCTATATTATAAGAGCTCCAAAACACACAGATTCTGCAAGTGTTTTCCTCAAGCCCGAATGTATCTTGCTATGTATAGTCAGAATGGTTGGTTATTAGAAGCTCCCACAATGGATCTTCTCATGCAAATGCATTCCTTTCTATTATTTGCTGATCTCTTCTTTATTCATGAATAAGCCACTGGCTTTATGAATGTGTATTCTCTCAAACCGAGAACCAAAGCAATGGAATATGCAAAACAAGGCATCCCTTGATGTCCAACAACAACGTGGGGCAGTATGGTTTGCTAGCATGGGATGAAACATTTTCTTGTCAGACTCATTTCAGACGCCTAGAGAAAACCCCAATACCATCGATAACAGAAACATCATTATCACTAGTCTGTGTCTATAATTTCGAATGGAAATACTGTAGGGGGGGGGGGGGGGGGAACACGTTGAGACAAGTTGAAATACTACCCTTGCTACGCCATTGTGCATTGAGTGCACTGTACGTCACTGGGACTACCAAGATTTTTTTTGTAGGTTACGTCTTGGAGACTCCAGTTAAGGAGTACAATACAAGTCAGATCAACAATTATACAATCTTGTACACTAGTTACTATAATTACTCTATCAATTAGTCGAGGTGAGACTTAATCTTGATGTGAAAGGCACTTTTGTTCACTATAAAAAGCTTCAACTAAATATTTTTTTCATTGTTTTTTAAATATTTCTATACGTTCAAGACTCTTTAAAAACTTTGGTACCGTAGCTGTATGTAGAGTTTCCTACCAATAAAACTAGATTTTTGTTTGAATAAGCTACTATTATGACTCACAAAGTGATTTTTTTTTGTAGATTATGTCTTGGAGACTCCAGTTAAGGAGTATAAGACAAGTCAGATCAACAATATTATACACTAGATACCATAATTACTTCAATTAGTTGAGGTGAGGCTTAATTTTGATGTGAAAGGAACTCTTGCACACTATAAAAAGCTTTATCAACTAAATATTTTTTCAATTGTTTTTTAAATATTTCTATATTTTCAAGACTCTTTGAAAACTGCGGTAGCTTATTGTAGAATTTCCTACCAATATAACTAGGTTTTTCTTTGCATAAGCTACTATTGTGACTGACCAAGTGATAATCTCCTCGGCTTCTTGTATTATAATCATGTACGTCAAGATTTTGGTTAATATCATTCGTTTTTACATATTATAAAGTAGCTTCATACACATATAAGCAGAGTACAGTTAGGAGACCAAGTTTCTTGAACAATGGCCTACATGAATCCAATCTATTTACTCTTTCTATACACCTAACTGCTTTCTTTTGGATCTTAAACACCCTATCAAGATTTTGTTTTGATGAATTACCCCATACTAAGATAGCATACCTAATATGTGACAGTAAGAGCCCATGGTAAGCTGAAAAAGTAACTTTTTGTCATTCAATCTAGCAAGCTGTCGCAGGACAAATACCCCAGATGAAATTTTACAACATATTTTCTCAATGTATGGAGTCAAGGTCAATCCTCTATCCAACATAACTCCTAGAAATACAATTTTTTCTTCCTGGTCTAATTGATTATCATTTACAAACACGTTTATAGCCCTATCTTCACTTAAATTATGTTTGTTTTTGAATTGAAGGTATTGGCATTTTTTACTATTTATAGTTAATTTCAACTGATTTAAAAATTGGACAATGGACTGCACACCTATATGGGCACTTATTTCTAAATTATCTAGAATGGAATTGCTGAAAATGAGTGATGTATCGTCAGCAAATAAGAGGGCTCTACCACTAATTAATTCTTTAGGTAAATGGTTGACATATAACAAAAAAAGCAATGGACCTAGTATTGACCCCTGAGGCACTCCAGCTTGCACCTCTAATTTATTAGATTTATTCTTTACTATACTATTACCAACTACTGTAGTAAGCCCTACACATTGTTTTCTCCCAATAAGATATGATTCAAACCATTTCAGTTCAACCCCATTTACACCTACATTTTGCAGTATTTCCAATAAAGTTCTATGATTAACACAATCAAATGCCTTTGACACATCTAAGAAGATTGCAGTAGCTTTATCACCTGAATCTATTATATCTATTAGTTTTTCAACTAGAGAAACTATGGCTGTCTTTGTTAATCTCCCTTTCTGGAAGCTGTTCATCACAGATAAAGTTAGCTTCTTGTAGGTGCAGAAGTAACCTATTCAGAACTACTCTTTCAAAAATTTTACTTATTACATTTAAAATACTAATGGGCCTATAGTTTTCTACCTTTTCTCTATCACCACTTTTGAAGATTGGCAAGATCTTCCCCTCTTTTAAGTTATCTGGAAAAACACCTTGTTCTAATGAATGATTGATCAGATGAATCAAAGGGTCTAACAATTGATCTTTACATTCTTTCAGAATTTTACTGGATACCCCATCCATTCCTACAGTTTTTTTATTATTTAAACTATCAATGATATTTGAAAACTCGTCTTGGGATACTGGATGGAATTTTAGTTGGTTCTGAATCCCCTCAGTGATCCTGATGTCAGTAATATCTGTATTAAGAGATTTTTGAAGATTCTTAGCAACCAGTTGATAATATCTGTTAAAGAAATTACAAATGTCTACACTATCATCAATATATATGTCATTTTCGTTAATTATTCTGGGGACACTAGTATAAGCATCTACATGATCTACTTGCCTATTTTTGTTTATTACATCCCACACTGCTGTGTTAAAGTACACACTATTATTCAAAATTTCAGCTGTTTTCTTACATTTCGCTCTTTTCACTTCTTTTGTATAGTTTTTCTTTAGAGCTTTGTAATTATCTTCACTTAACATATTTCTAGATAGTTTGAATTCATCATATGCATCTTTAACCCTATTTCTTTCTGCAAGGATATCATCAGTTATCCACTGTTCAATTTTGTCTAATTTGTTTTTTACAGGGACTTTTTTAACTGGACAACTCATAGTAATATGAAACCTTAAAATATTAATGAAACTATCATATTTGTTATTCAAACTATTGCTATTGTAAACCCTAATCCAGTTTTCTTGTAGCAGATTCTGCTTCAAACAATCGATATTCCCCTGTTCACATTGTTGAATTTCTTTCATTACTCTACTCTTTTTAATTGATTTATGACCTTGCAACCCCACCTCTAAGATTTGATAGTAATGATCAGATAGTTCCAAGCCGCCTAATTTTGTTTTAGAGTAATCTATATTAGTAATGATGTTATCAATTATTGTTTGTGATGTTCTTGTGACTCTGGTATATTCATGAACTTTTATTTCCAAGTTATTCATGTATATATTATACCTTAAATCTTCTGTCATTTTATTCTGTGTTCCAAAGTCTGTATTGAAATCTCCCGCTACAATAACGTTTGTAAAACGAGTAGTAGTAATCTCTAAAATCCTATTGAATAGTTCACAAAAATTATTCCATTCCCCATTTGGTGACCTATAAATACCTAACACCGCTACTTCGAAATTATTGTCGATTTTTACTCTTAACCCAGAAACTTCTAAATCCATTTCCACAGCAAATTTCTCTACATATTCTGAATCAAATTTTTGCATATTCTTAGCATTTTTAGTGAAGATACCTACTCCCCCACTTCGATGAGATGTCCTGCAATACGACGTTTTCAATGAATAGTTTGGAATATTAAGTTGTGACAATTCATTTTCTTTTAAACCATGCTCTGTGAAAATAGCTATATCAGGTGCCTCTTCTTTAAAAAATACTTCGATTCTATCTATTTTGTTACGAATGTATTGAATATTCTGATGGAACACAGTGAGTACTGGTACTTCCCTATCAGCCCTTATTACTTTATCGTTGCTTTTGCATATTGGAGTAGATTTACTTAATCTCTTAGAATCTTGAGAGCCTATCAGATTGCTACAAGAGTTCCTTCCACTAATGCTATCCTGATTCTTTGATCGATTAACGTCTTTTAATACAATTGAAGATATGAATTTATCATTTGAAACTAGTTTCCCTTCCCGGTTTTGAGCCACTTTACTAAAAAAGGTTCGTTAGATGATTGTTTACTTTGCCAGATTGATTTAGATGTAGACCATGATTATAGTGAAGTTTTGTTTTTTCAGCCTTTCATTTAGAAAACAAATCCCCAACTGCTTAGAATTCTCATTTTTTAGGCTGTTGATTGTATTATGAATTGATTTATTTGTTGACTTAATGGCTTCATTTAGCTCTGGCCTATCAAACCTATACGGAATTGTACTTATTATTACATTAGTTTTTTGGCTGATTGGCACAATCTCTTTAATTTTTTCATTTATTTCAGGAAGATGTTTTAGATTAGGTTCATTAATATTGTCTGAGCCACCCAGTACTATTAGAAAATCGTTTTTACCAAAATCTTTAGTTTGTTCCTGTGCTGACTCTACGATTGCGTTTATAGGGGCACTTGGTTTGAAAAAGCTCTGAACTTCATACTTATTTTTTAATCTTTTATTTAGTAGGTCACTACAGTCTCGTCCATGACTGGATGTCAAGAGCAGTACTCTACCTTTCCTATCGTTATTTGCCCTTACTTTAGTTTTGGTTGCTGTTTGCAAAACCTGACTATACGTTTTTGTTTGACCATTTCTATTTATTTTTTCCCCATTTGATTTAGGTTCTACTTTTTTTTGTATTGATCAGAGGTTCAGATCTTACATTAGCCAAGTTTATTTTTGATTTTAATATTTCGATTTCCTCTGACATAGACCTACATTGACTCGTGAGATTTAGTATTTCAGTTTTATGGTCTTCCTGCTGAAATTTTACAATAACTTCCAGAGATTTTATGTGATCCACCAACCCTATTCGTTCTTCCTCAGAATTTTTTAGTGATGTTTCTAATTTTATTTTCAATTCGATGTGATCACTCAATAGTTTAGCAACCTTTTCTTCTACATCTACAGTAGCTTTAAGAGCTGTTGGAGATTTTTTATTAATAATTGCTGAGATCGCGTAGCTACCTGAGTTTTAGTTAAACAATTAGATTTAGATGCCTTGTTTGGACTCATTTTCCTAGCTAAAAATTGTTTTCAATTGATTTTAGTTGAATGTTTAGTGAAATATTACTTAATTTATTAAAATTGTCAACTTGAGACTATTTAATTACAAGAAAATTTATCAATATCGGTACACCTAACCTCGAAAATAGAATTTGACTTTTTATTAAGATACTTTAAATTATAATAGACAAATTAATAATGGAGATTATTAAGATATTATAAATACTAATAATAATAAACAAAAATACTACTTATCCGTTCGAATTAATATTCTATTCTTCAAAATTCGCAGAGCCTGTTCTGAAAACGTATGCACAGCACACTGCTACCTCTATCCATCGATAATCTCCTCGGCTTCTTATATTATAATCGTGTTCGTGTACGTCCAAATTTTGGTTAATATCACTCTTTTCACATATAAATAGCTACATACACATAAAAGCAGGGTACAGTTAGGAGACCAAGTCTCTTGAACAACGGTCTACATAAATATAATTATTCACTCTTTCCATTACACCTAACAGCTTTCTTTTTTATCTTAAACACCCTATCAAGGTTTTGTTTTGATGAATTACGCCATACTAAGATAGGATACCGAACCTAATATGATTGTGACAAGTGACAGAGTAATAGAGCACATGATAAGCTTCAAAAAGTGACATTTTGTCATCTAATCTAGCGAGCTGTCTTAGGGCAAATACCCCAGATGAAATTTTACAACATATTTTTTCAATATATGGAGCCCAGGTCCATATACATAAACCCTTTTCATCAGAGAATAAGAATAAAACTTCAGTATTTTAGAAAATTTAAGCATTTACAAGCTCCAATGTCTAGGAAGAAATGAGAAACTATATCATTATTCTCTTCAACCTCCATAAAAAAGTGGAAATTTTGATAGTAAGTATACTAGGCTACTATATAGTACCTTTACGAGATAGTAAGTATACTAGTAGGCTACTAGGTTTATAAATAGGCCTACAGGCCTAAATTTTAACTAATGGTTCATTATTGCTTTTTTATTTATCATCACCCAATTAATGTTCATGAATTGGGTGATGAAAAACAACTTTAAAAGCTTTATCAACTAAATATTTTTCACATTGTTTTTTTAAATATTTCTATATATTTTCAAGACTCTAAAAACTGCGGTTGCTAGTTGTAGAGCCCACATCTCACATGGACTTCATGTTCGTGAAGTCCACGTGGGTTAGTATTATGGAAGGCCGTACAATAGTGTAGATTAGAGCCGTAGTGTATAAGTAGGCTACGGTAGTGAGTCAGCAGTTAGCTGTTCACTGTAGTAAGTGGAACAAATATTTCATCGAATATCGGTTGTCATCCGCGGTATTTATGCAAGCTAAGCAGCCTGCTTTCGCGCGGCCGTGCTATTGCTTGCGTTCGCGTTTTCGCGTGCGTGAGTGTTGATTACGAGGGCTGTCCGTAAAGCATGTTCGCGGATTATAGATTATGTCGTCAGGCGAAACTTGTTGAAGTTACCTACTTTTCTCGCTCCCGAGTTTGAAGAGCAAGAAGAAGAGGAAGATACTAACGAGATCATGGACACCAACACATCAAATACATCAGAGATCCAGTGTTCACCGGATCGTTAGCCTATATTAAAGTAAATAAACTCCAATCTTCAGCCGAGCAGGTGCTCTTCATCGCCTGGAAGGATTTGGATGAGAAAGAAGAGGAAGGAGTTAGAAAAGAACAACGCAGAACTCTTACAGAAAATTGAAGGCTTGGAATCAAGATTTCTAAATATTGAAAAAACCATCCATTAGAACTATCTGTACTCAATAAATGAAGAGGAGTTGGCAAAAGAGACGGAATGGATCAGGGCTCTTAATAAACGTAAATAAAAAGAGGAAGCTGAACAACACTCCATCTTCTGAACTCAAGAAAGAGTCTGGGATCAGAAGTCAACATCAGATTAATAAAATCACTCCTGTGGAAAAGCCTATTAGGGAGGAGGAGAAGAAAAAAAGAGCGTTAAAAAGCTTCATCAACAAAATATTTTTTTCCTACAACTGCTCATAAAGTAGTTCTTTACGTACTGAAAACTAATTTTTCCTACAACTGCTTGTAAAGTAGTTCTTTACGTACTGAAAACTAATTGTAGAATACCTTTTTACTGCTCTGCAAGCGGTAAAGTACTTTACGCTCGCCAGCTGTTTTCTTTACGCTTCTGTTTTGATTTTGATGTCTTCTCATTGGTGGATTACGGAATCCCTGAAATTCACATAACCTCAACAATGGCGAATGCTAACCAAATCCGCGCATGGTCTGTGATGTTACAAACTACAAGCTTTTATTGTGTTGGAATCCAGAACTGCAGTTTTAGGAAAAATGTTGTATGCAATTCGCGTGTGAAGCTTCTTTATTGCTCTCGCAAAATTACTGCACTCCGCTATGCATCACGCAGTAAATGTTTTGGCTCGAGCGATAAAGTCGCGCTTCATGCTCTTAATACATAAATAACTATTAAAATACCTCTTTACTGCTCTGCAAGTGGTAAAGTACTTTACGCTCGCCAGCTGTTTTCTTTATGCTTCTGTTTTGATTTTGATGCCTTCTCATTGGAGGATCACAGAATCCGTGAAATTCACATAACCTCAACAATGGCGTACGTTAACCAAATCCGCGCATGGTCTGTGATGTTACAAACTACAAGCTTTTATTGTGTTGGAATCCAGAACTGCAGTTTTAGGAAAAATATTGTATGCAATTCGCGTGTGAAGCTTCTTTATCACAAAATTATTGTTTTGGCTCGAGCAATTAAGTCGCGCTTCTCGCTCTTAATACATAAATAACTATTTTGTTACACTTGATAGAAAGTAGCTACTTTCCAGATTTGTCACGTATGGAAAGTGCCTCTTTTCCATACTAGATTGGAAAAATCGGGCCTTATAGCCGTACAAGATAGGGAAAAACATATGGAGTGCAGCAATAGTATATTACATTACTAGGCTGGAAAATAACGTTTTTCTGGTCGAGCATATGATAGTTAATGCACAAGGCGCAGCCGAGTGCAGAAATGTGAATATGCAAGAGCCGGCAAAAGTTTACAGCCGTGTAATGTACGATATTATTCCTTGTGCAGAATAAAAACTGCAATTTCTCTGCATTTTTTATGCTGAGAAACTATCTCTCTCTCTGTCCATTTTGAAACCTCTCTCTCTTCCCTCCCGCGGGAACGAGGGAGTTTTCCATGTGAACCTGGCTGGGGAAATGTCCTCTGACACTTTTTCCAGCAGTCGACGACGGACTTGCGAAGGAAACGGTTGAATCTTGAGGCGCGCTGCAATGGTCGAGACATTAGAGAATTTTAGAGAATTTTTCAGTTGGAAAAGTTCGTATCATTGTTGGAGTAATTTCGATAAACTTCATTGATGTGTGATTTAAAGGTTAAAGTCGAGTGTGAGCGAACTTTCCAAATTATTGGCGAATCCAAGTCAGAACACCCTTTCGGATTTCAATTTGTGAACTTATCATTCATAGCGAATCGATCGTTCTCGGATGTAATTGAATATTGCAGATAAAATTTGAGCAAATTTCAACTCGGGCGAGTCGAATTTTGGTGATAAACTTAGTTCGTGCTGTGATCTCAAGATGCGGGACTTAGCCTTTCTGGGACTGAATATATGGATAGCTATCACTGGTGAGTGAGAACTTTTGAGCCACTTTCGATTTAAATATTATTTGACTGAACCTTCCCTTTAAATTTGTTCTTAGAGTATTTTCTAATTCTGAACAGTTACTTAAATTGGCGACTGGAGAGAGAGATAGGCTGTACTGGGCTTAACTACTACACTATAGAATAATTTTGACTATGTTTTGAATTACACCTATGGTTATGATGTAAATCAAGAATTGAATATTTGATTATGGTATTTCTATTGTTTGTCGTTGTGGTTATTATTTATCAACTTGTTATTTGATGAACTTTTCGATAAAATTAAAATGATGCATTAATATTGAAGTAATATCGTGAATAGGTCATTAGTTGCTCTGTCGAATATTTGAAAGCATATTGCTATTATGTTGTCGAATTAATTGTTATCTTTTTTTTTTACTTGTCCTTTGATAAATTAATCAATGAACTTGACTGATTGAATACTTAAAGTTGTATCGTGAATACATCATTAATTATTGATCTAGAAAATATTTGGGAGGCGCATTGCTAGTTTGTTATCGTTTGATTATTATCTTTAGACTGGTTAATAATTGATAAATTATTCAAATAGAATTACTGGTCGAAGAATTGGAGTTGAATTGTGAATATGTCGTTAATGGAACCATGAAATATTTGAGGAGTGTAAGCTATTAATTTGCTGTATTGTTATTCTGTCATATTATTATCATTTTATTTTTAAATAATTTGTCTTTTGCTCGCTAACTCATTTTATTTATTCTTGTAGTGATCAGTAAATTAACTGAATGAATATGTAACGTTATATATCGAAATTTGTCATAAATTACTTATTGAAGATTTGAATACATTGTTATATCTCCAGTCGCCCAGTCCCATAGATAAGGCATGGTAGTTAATTAAGAGGAAAGTCCAACAGATTTGCTGTGGTCTGCGACTCCTGGAAAAGATTGAGCCTCGTTCATGAAAAGTTCTATATTTGGACCATTTAAAAATTAAGAGGGCCTCTTCCAGGGTCGTATAGGCAGATCTGGGCCGACTTCCTTCATAGTGATTAGATATTATGTCCGGACTGGTCTAGATAGGCATGCTACCAACGGATTAATCCCCAGTCCGGTTACATAATTTGGTGGCCCGCGGTGGGATTTGGCTGCAAGAATGCCAAATAGATTGTTAGCATACAATTTCGCCGAATTCATTGTAGAACTTGTTTCAATCATTATTGACCTTATGCCTCGAATTAACTACTACACACATAATGTGTTCTCCATCCTTATCGAAATGATCAATGCCCTGTTAGGATTCTTGTAAAATACTTATCGAAATTGAGGTTGTGAATAATAGAGAATCAAACATCTATACCTATATCTATAACTGACTGCATCTACAGCTATAATCATGTCCAACACAGAAGAGTACGACGAGCCTACCACGGAAAGAGAGGAGTTGGAGAGGCTGAGACAGGAAAATGAAGAACTATTGGCAAGGATCAATTGCCAGGAGCAATCAATTTTGAATGCTGAGAACACAAGACCTGCAGGGAGGCACAAGGACCTGGGGCTACAGTCGCTCATCAAGAGCTTCTCTGGTGACAAGGGGATGCAGCCCATCAGGCACCCATCAGCCCATCAGTTCCTCCAAAACATCGACCTGGTCGCGAAGACCGGCAACTGGGACGAACAGGACAAACAGTTCATCTGTAGACTCAAGTCCACTGGTCCTGTCGCTTGTTGCCTAGAGGCCCACCCCGAACTCGCCAGCACAACGGCCACTTTCAACGATTTCAAGCGAGTCCTCTTGCAAAGATTCAAGCGTACGATCGACCTGGAACGTTGGCTACTATCGCTGAGCATGGTGAAGCAGGATGCTGGCGAGAGCGCTCGCGCCTTCACCGACCGGTGTAGGGAGCTGGGGCTGAAGGCGATGCCCATGCTGAGTAGTCAGCAGAAAGCCGAGTGGACGCGCGCCCAGCTGCAATGCACTCTCCTGGCCGCCTTCGTACAAGGAATCAGAGGCCCAGCAGCGACCACACTACAGGTCTTCCCGCCCAAGGACCTCGAAGAAGCAATAAGGATAGCAGAGCGAACGGCAGAGGCTCAAGTCGCCAACTTGACCAGTAATAATATTTTTCCAATAACGACTGAATGCATGAATAAGGACATCAATGTCATACAAGGCCGATTCGAACGCAGGGGTGATTCTACCCCAAAACAAGGCAACCAGAAAGAAACCTGCTACGAGTGTGGAGGAGTCGGGCACTATGGGAGAGAGTGCGCGATGAGGAGGAAGAGAGCGAATCAGAGTGAGCCGAACCGGGCACCGAGAGGTGGACGCCGAGAAGAGGGCAACCAAGGTCAAAATTTTGCTTTTTGTGTGGAGCACCCAACCATCTTTTGTTCAACTGTCCGACTCAAAGGGAGTATACCCAGCAATCAAGACCAAAAGACAGACAAAATTTCCCAAATGGGAACGGCCAGGTACCAGAGGTCCAGGTGCCGGCCAAACCCGAAAAGGACCAATAAACTGGATTCCGTGTGTTGTAGCAGGCACAACAAATAATATCTACATCACACTGCTAATAGAAGGCACAGCAAGGACCCTGCTCGTCGACACCGGAGCGGAGATATCCATATTAAAAAGACCAATCAAGGGCGTGAATATGTCAGAAATGAAAACCAGATCCCGAGGTGTAACTGGTGCCACTTTGGGAGTATTTGGCATACAATATTTAAATTGTCAAGTAGCAAACATCAGTCGAATTCACCCTTTTACCATAGCTGAAATCGCCATCCGAGCTGACGGAATTTTAGGGGGTGATTTCCTAAGTAAGGCCGGAGCCGTAATCGACATAACAAGAAAAAGAATAACTTTTTGGGGAGTCGCGCCGGCAGAAGCCAATAATATTTATAATAGTGTATCTGTTTGTTATGAACAGCCAAGATTCCAGTCAGAGAAAGCGGTGCATTACGTATCGCGAAACGAAGCGGACAGAGAGAAGAAAGAGAGACCGATTGACGATGGTGATAACAACGGTTAGAGAGTAGATAGTAGAAACGATGGAATGAAAGGGAATAGGATTGATAGTGAGGAACGGAAAACAGCACAAAGGAAAGAGACCGGTGTAACATATTAATAATCCTTGTGATATTCATCCCATGATGTCATAGCTGATATGACGTCTCATAGCTGATATGATGTCACACAATTAATCAGTCCCAGCCATGAGATTCTTCCCAGACCTTTTATGAGTCACTTGCTGCTAACCAAAAGTCATTGTGCGCTTTCTCTTCCATTTTTCTCACACACTCACTCGCTCGCTCACTCACTCCCCTCATTCCTTCATAATATCTTTTCATTCTTCTCTGTCATCATCCTTCTGACTAATCTTCCTTTCTCATTTCCCCATATTGTTTATCGGCTTCTCTTCGCCTGGACCGATTGTCATGGAATGTTGTACGAATGACTCAACCCTTCTTTCTAGCCAAGCGACGTATGTGTAAGAAGAACTCATAAGCATTACTCATACAATACAAGCAATGCAATTCATAGAGTGCATACCAAATATTTTGTGAACACCCATTTTTTCCATGCACGAGCCGCCACTGCTCTTACACATTATTTAACACGATATTTTGTGGGATATTAATGATATGAAACGGGTTTCGTCTAAGCTTTAATAGTTTGTGAATTAAACCCTTATGATATTGCAATTTGAATTTGCAAGTTTCAGTTATATTCTTAGGCATGATGAAAATGTTACTATTCCATGAGTCTCTGAAGCTTCAGTTTCCTAGAACTCGGATTTGAACTAGGCTAAGTGGACAGCGGACGAGGACACTACAATTTATTTATAAACTCAATTTGCTTTCAAAATATTTTTTATACATTTATCAGCTTGAGATATAAGTGAAAAACTTCAGGTGGTCACCACCCCCTGTTTGAAAAAATTGAGACACAAAGTCGAGAATGGTATCAATCTGATATTTGACTGCAAGTCGTTGAATTTACATAAAAAGTTAATATTAACAACGCAGTTCGTCATGGAACAAGAAATCCAGGAATGGTATCAATCGTTGGTGCATGAATATGTTTCATTATGTAATTCAAATAAATATTACAATAATAGCGGTTCCTATGCTGTGCAATGGGATTTCTGTTATGCAATTGTTTCTTAAAATATTCAATTATTATAATTTTTTATTTTTATATCAATAGGGAATAGGGGAACTTCTTCAAAATCCCGTTTTAGCCCAAGAAAAATGTTATTGAGTTATATCACAAATAAAAATATAAGAACTATGGATGTAATCATTACTGGCATTCTACAAAGTCTTGCTTGGGATTCCAGTTTGGAGTGACTTCTGGTGGATAAGTTATTGCAGTGGTCACGGAATTACGAAATTGGAAAGGATGAGTAAAATACCTTACATATACCATAGTTTTGTCTTTATTTTTCTCAGATTCATGTTTTTTTGGTCGAGCTATGAGTAAACACAATAAGATAGTATTATATGATTCTGGGTAATTAGCAGCTGTAATATTGATTTACAGAGCTAATCTGTGGATCATCTATATTATCAACATAGTAACATTATCATGTTATCAGCTGTTATATGAGCTTCCTGCATCTAAACACAGTTTGAAACAGTAATAGTGCCCGTAAGTGAAAATAATTTGAACATTAATTTTGAAAAGTCTGAAAGGAAAATAAAAAATCGGGCTTTAATGTGCACTGAGTCGAGTTTAATAGTTTTTTAAATTGATAGTTGACAAGCTGAGCCATTATAACTTATAACAGATGTATTTATTTCAAAATTCTATTAAGAAATGAAGAACCAGACAGTGGCGTAGTGACGGGGGGGGGGGGGGGGGGGTTTCCGGGTTACAACCCCCCTTTGAGCCTGTAAAAGAGGCCCCAAAAACGAGTAGGGAGGCAATATTAAAATTATGATAATATCGGTTAATGGAGGTAAAAAAATTATCATACGTGAAGAGAAGCCTAAATAATGTTACAGCTAGAAAATACTATAATTAAAATATTTTAAATACTTAAATTAACTGAGAAAAAATTCAATTGAAGTTACAGAGGGATGAGGCGAACAAGGCAAGTTTCCTTTGGCCTTTACGTCAAGGGGCCACATCATTTTAAAAAGGTAAGCAAGTGACAAAACAAAAATGAAATAAGGGGCCCCAAATTGTTCAGCTAGGGGCCTCCAGGGTCCCTTTTCTCTCCAGTTTAGACCTCTAGATGCCCCTTAAAAGCCTAACAGACCCCTTGAGCTTGAGGCCAATGATGACACGGGCCCGTTTTTATTGACAGTATATTCATATGAAGTAGAGATTGAAGTAGGCTTCATCTAGAATATTTTGAATTTCAACATTTGTACACCAGGGTCCTTTAATTGACTCGACTTTGGGACTTCAGGGGTCCAAAATGCTGGTATGTCCCAGTATTTTCGGAGCCCCCAAACATGGGCTTGAAGGTCCCCCCGATCACTTGAATGAAATTGACACAGTATAGGGTTGAAAAGAGAAAAGTTATCTTAAATAATTTTGCAGACGGGCTTCAAATACTCATTTCTGTTACTGTTCAGAACTGATACCCCCTATTGTGATTGTGAAATTTGTCATGCCATGAAACAATCAGTAAATAATATGAGGAGAGACTGATGACCACAAAAAAGCCTAGAGTTGCACTTTCAAGACCTGGAAAACAATTTTTATCTGTGGTGGAGGACCCTCAAAATCCCCAATGTTATGGGGTTCCGTCACTGTATATGTAAATGCGAAATTACTATAAGTTAAAGTTTGGAATTGGAAATTAATTCATTCTCTCTTTGCAAGTTGAATCAAGTTCCTTTCAAAGACATAATAATTTTTATATTTTTACATATTCCAGTATTAGTGAATAGTTCGATGCGAATTCAAGAGATACACAAAAAAAGGAGAGAAGTTTATTGCTCTCTCTGGTTCCACTCATTGCCCTTTTCCCTAGCTTCCACAACTTTTTCAAGGAATGGTTTTCAGTTGGCCTACACTCGAATTTTATCTTTAAATTAAAAAAAACAATTCAAATTAGTTACACAGATTCTTTTGAGTACAGTAGGCAACTTGGCACAGATGGAATACATATTCAATGCTATAGTTGGGAAATTGAGTCATTAATAATTAAATTATTCAACTATAGTATAAAATTATTTAGTAATTTACAATTATTGAAAATTGGTGTTTAGGGTGAGGGAGCCTCACCTTTTGGTGTAAGGGAGCCTCCAGCCACAACTCTGCCCCGGGCCACTAAAATGTCTCTGAGTGGCCCTGATTGTAATAATAATTTTAAACCACTATAGATAGTTGAATTAGCTTTTCTGGAAGCCATGCTGTTCATCACAGATAAAGTTAGCTTCTTGTAGGTGCAGAAGTAACCTATTTAGAACTACTCTTTCAAAAATTTTACTTATTACATTTAAAATACTAATGGGCCTATAGTTTGCTACCTTTTCTCTATCACCACTTTTGAAGATTGGCAAGATCTTCCCCTCTTTTAAGTTATCTGGAAAAACACCTTGTTCTAATGAATGATTGATCAGATGAATCAAAGGGTCTAACAATTGATCTTTACATTCTTTCAGAATTTTACTTGATACCCCATCCATCCTACAGTTTTTTTATTATTTAAACTATCAATGATATTTGACAACTCGTCTTGGCATACTGGGTGGAATTTTAATTCGTTCTGAATCCCCTCAGTATTCCTCATGTTTGCATCACTAATACCTGTATTAAGAGATTTTTGAAGATCCTTAGCAACCAGTTGATAATATCTGTTAAAGAAATTACAAATGTCTACACTATCATCAATATATTTCTTATTTTCGTTAATTATTCTGGGGACACTAGTATAAGCATCTACATGAGCTACTTGCCTATTTTTGTTTATAATATCCCACACTGCTGTGTTAAAGTACACACTATTATTCAAAATTTCAGCTGTTTTCTTACATTTCGCTCTTTTCACTTCTCTTGTATAATTTTTCTTTAGAGCTTTGTAATTATCTTCACTTAACATATTTCTAGATAGTTTGAATTCATCATATGCATCTTTAACCCTATTTCTTTATATTAACCCATAGTTAACGTGACGGAAAACGCAATTAAATTACAGAGGAAGACCTTAGTCAGAAAAGGTGAATTGTTAGATGACGAAAATATTGGACCATTTATAGCAACGGTATCGCTAGATGAGAGTGATAGTCAAGAAATTCTACAAAAGATAAAAGAAAAATTGGCACACCTCTCAGAAAAGGAGAGAGCAATCTTGGAACCTGTTCTAATAAAATATTGGGCAGTATTTGGAGAACCAGGAACGGACGGTTGTAATGTTCCAGTTGAACATAAAATCCCAACTACGGACGATAGACCCATATGAAAGAGACCCTACCGAGTTCCGTATCATTTAAGACCAGTGGTAGAGGAACACCTTTCGGATATGCTTAACAAAGGGGTGATCGTACCATCTATGAGCCCATATAGCGCTCCAGTAGTTTTAGTAAAGAAGAAATCGACAGACGGAACAGTGAAGTACCGATTTTGTACGGATTTTCGTGCCCTGAATGAGGTGACGAAAACAGACGCTTATCCATTACCCCTAATTAACGAAACCTTGGAGCATCTTGGGAATTGCTGTTATTTCTCTACCCTAGATTTGACGGCCGGATACCATCAAATTCGTATTGCAAAAGAAACCAGGAGAAGACTGCCTTCACAACGGTAGGCGGGCATTTTGAATACCAGCAAACAAACTATGAATATACTCCTCACCTAGACACAGGTCTGTGTGTGAGGAGGGTCGTTTTTATAATAGTTCATGACTGTATTGTCATGGCATGATAACTTTTTTAACATGTGTAATAGAAATCAAATCATACACAATAAAAACAAATTCAAAATTTCATATAAACTCAAGTCACTTATATAAATAAATCTAAACTATCCAAGGTTATTCATAATAATTCATTATTTAAAATGCAATCTAAGTTTAACCAGCAGAACAAGAGAAAAAAAAAGAATGAAAGAAAGAGAACAGCATAGCTATTAGAAAACATGAAAAATTTAAAGAGCAGCAACTATTCAGAAAATAAGAACAGAAAAAAAAATTAATAAAATAAAAAAAATAAAAAAATAAGGATAACTAGATAATACTTGACTATACGTATGGTGACCTGATCAGCTCCTCGCAGGCTACATGTCCAATGCTGAGCAACCACGCCCCCAATCTACGCTTGAAGACAGCAATGCTGGCACCCTCGATTTGTAAGATATCCCAAGGAAGACTACGGTAGAGTATGTGACATAAGTAAAATGAGTTTGTTTTATTGAGGGAATGACTGAGTCTAGGAAATTGAATACCTAAATGCAACCTATTCCTTGTTTGATAATTATGTTCAATGTTTGTAAATATGTTCCTGTTTTTGAAAATATAGATTGCTAGATTTTTTACATAGAGCTGCTTAATATTGAAAACTGGAAAGTCATGGAATAAAATGTGTGTGGGATATCTTACACTCTTTTTCAGTATTTTTTTCATGATAGCCTTCTGTGAGACAGCGAGAGGCCTTAGAATCGTAGAAGATGATCCACCCCATGCTAATATGCCATACTCAAGAAGTGATTACACATGAGCATAGTACACAGATCTACACTGAGCCACAGTCAGCACCTGGCTCATCTGACCAAACGCGTAGAGTAACCTTCTTATTTTTGTTTTTAGTTGCTGAATTTGGGGAACCCAGTTGAATTTACTGTTTAAGATTACTCCCAAATATTTATATTCCTCCACACGTTCAACAAAATCGCAGTTACAGGCTACCGTACCAACTGTGGCCCACCACAGACGTGCAAACGCAGCTCTCTACCCCCTGGATCCGCATCTCTGCGGGTAAAAATGGGCAAACACTTTGTTTTATTGACATTCAAGGATAACATATTTTGGTCTAGCCACTTCTTAATTTTTATAAGGTCGGTAGAGGCCTTACTGTAAACCTCATCCCATGAACTACCATCTGTGATCAAAGCCATGTCATCTGCAAATAGAAAGAGTTTCCCATTTAATCCTAGTGTTGATATGTCATTGATGTAGACTGTAAATAGAAGGGGGCCAAGGTTACTTCCCTGCACCACTCCATAGTCCACATTCACTATTGGGCTTTCAACACCATTTATGGATACTTTTTGTACTCTGTTTGTGAGGTAGCTTTTGAACCATTCTAATGACTTGTTGATTACGCCTATTGATTGCAACTTTTCAATTAATCTGTTCCTGTCAACTGAATCAAACGCTTAATTTCGCTCGTATTGAAAAGCTGATAATCGAAAATAATCATGATGTTGAAGATCCATCTTGTTTCCACTAATATGTATTATAAACTTAAAAAACACTTTTGAATGGAAATTTTTTTTTTTTTTTTTTTTTTTTTTTTTTTTTGTAGATTACGTCTTGGAGACTCCAGTTAAGGAGTATAAGACAAGTCAGATCAACAATATTATACACTAGATACCATAATTACTTCCAATTAGTTGAGGTGAGGCTTAATTTTGATGTGAAAGGAACTCTTGTACACTATAAAAAGATTTATCAACTAAATATTTCTTCAATTGTTTTTTAAATATTTCTATATTTTCAAGACTCTTCAAAAACTGCGGTAGCTTGTTGTAGAATTTCCTACCAATATAACTAGGTTTTTGTTTGAATAAGCTACTATTGTGACTCACCAAGTGATAATCTCCTCGGCGTCTTGTATTATAATCATGTACATCAAGATTTTGGTTAATTGACTCACGTTATGGCGTGACGGCCGTTTCGCTCTGTTGTCTAGAGTGTACTGTGGGTCGTCTGAGTGTACTGTGGGTCGTCTGATGATGCTCTAGACAACAGAGCGAAACGGCCGTCACGCCATAACGTGAGTCAATTTCCATTCAAAAGTGTTTTTTAAGTTTATAATAGAAAATAATCAAATGACAATTGATTGTCAGCGACTGAAGGATCAATGGAATGCTGCCATCGAGAGATCAATTGTTAAGGATGTGCGCATCATGGAGCTGACTGAGCGAGAAACAAAAGAGACTAGTACTCAAACGACAACAGACTCGTCTAATTTAGCTGATAGTGTTCCTTCGAGACCGACTAGTGAGTCTTTGATCCCCGCCCCTAAGCTAGATGATACTCAATCCAATGCAATCCAACTCCCTTTTGGACTAGGTTTGAAACAGTTAAATCTCCTAGTAGAAGAGAATACTAGTCTAATGGACCAAATCATAGTGTTAGGGGTGGAGCTGGAAAAAGCAAACGGAGCAATCTTGCGTCTGCGTAGATTGGGTAGAGGGCTGAATAACAATAAAAATTTAAAAGAATCAAGTATACGAATATGGTCGGATAGCCATGGGAGAGGCTTGAACAATCGTTTGAGTGTATTACTGCCTGCGGAGACTGGATGCTATTCGTATGTTGCCCCGGGGGCACCTCTTGAGATAGTTATGGATAGCATGTTGGCGCCTAGAGAAATTGAGTCCACCGAGCCTGGTGACTTTGTGGTGTTGTTAGGGGGGTCCAATAGTTTTATGGCTGATTGCTATTCACAGGACAGTATAGATAACTTTAAGGCTAGATTGATAAAGGTAGTTAATAAATATAAGCATTCGCACCTTATTCTCTCGACAATACCTTATAGATATGATCAGGCAGAAAGCTCAAAAGCAAATAGTGCTTTAAATAAAGTTAACAGAGCTATCCGTAATATTCCAATGATGTATCCAGATTTTTCAATTAGTGTAGTCAGTGTATGGGCATTTAGTAGATCTCTGTATACTTCACATGGCTTACATTTAAACAGAAAGGGGAAGTCAAAGTTAGCTGGAGATATACACAAAATAGTACTGAATAAATCATCTCTTGTGGAACATGAATACCTATGTCAAGAGCTCAACTTGTCAAGAGCCTCGTCCTATCTTATCTGAAACTTCAAATCAAACCCCTTTGGTTATTCTGGAATCTTCTCTCATGGTGGATTACAATTTTAATACAACAATATATCGGCAGACGAATGTGAAAATTCTAATGATAATGCGATTAATGTTAATTTAAACCAATAATAACTGACAAGGAATTTTATTCTGCTGATGAACTTGTACATACTAATAATTATGATAAATGTAATGAAAATAGAACAATTTCAAGTAATATTACTATTAATAATGGAGGAGGTTATCAGTCTACTGAATTGAATTTTTTGTCATGGAATGTTCAGGGATTGAGAAATAAAATAGATTATCTTGAGACTATAGTATTTGAGAATGACACACATATAGTGATGATAAGTGAGCACTGGTTGAAAAACGATGAAATGAATTATGTAAATATTAATAACTTTAAGATAGGCTCATATTTTGGTAGATCCAATAAAATTAATGGAGGTGCTGCTATTTTTTTAAGGACTGCATATGATTTCAAAGAAATGCACAGGGTGAAAGATTTGTCTGTTGAAATGATATGTGAAAGAGGCGTGTGCCATTAGAATACCTTCATTAAGTGTAATAGTTGTTTCCATATATAGGCCTTGTAGTGCTTTGCTAAGTAGTTTTAGTGAATTCCTGCACATATTGGATAGAATATTGAATTATTTATTTGCTTTTAATTGTTATGTTATTTTGGGTGCAGATTTCAATGTAGTAAGTAAGTACAGGGATGATCTATGTAATTTATTGACCAGTTTCAATCTAAGCATTACAACAAGAGAGACGACAAGACCAAATTTTAATTCAGGTGGCTCTTGTATAGATAATATTGTCACTGATATCCATCATACTAGATGGGAGAGTAAAATTGTCTATACTGCTTTCTCTGATCATTTAGCATTAAGGCTGTGCAATAGGGTTTTGATCATATTTTTTTTTCAAAGTCTCTTCGACTGGAGATTATTAGGCTACTGAAATGTAGTCTTTTGCAATAAATAAAAAAAAATTTCATCAATTATTTTCTGAGATATGAGCACTTAAAGTTAATTTTTGGGGGCAACCAGTATCATGAACGGTTGTGAATAGAAAAGTGTAATTTTCAGGATCAATGGAACAAAGTATTGTTTTTGTAATGAGGTATTTCATTTTTCAAAATTTTCATTTAAAAAAAAAATCATTTTTTTGAAACCTTAATTACAGAAAAACTAGATTTCCTATTGAAATACAAAATATGTCATTGAAATCTCTGATATCCCTTCTAGTAATAGAGAGATTATTGTAAATCCAAATTAAATCGTTGGGTAGCTAAGTTGCCCCAAAGTTTTCTTGGATTCTCTTCAGTTTTACAGAGTCAACTTCCTCATGCAAATGTGCAAGCACGTTCACTCACACATATGCAAGGACTTGCTATGTTGCCGGTTTGAACCATATTCGTTCGTTACTCGCCCTTATCAATGCTCCCTCACGCGCAACACCAGCACTCGCTCTGTCTGCCGGGTGCATCTTGTTTACAGTCTTGAATAATTATTATGCGATCGAAAATAATTGCTTTGAATGACATGTCTCCAGTAGCACTATCACATTCCTTTCCGCTCTCTCACTCTCTTTCTCCTTCATTCTTTTTCTCTCAAATAAACATATGCCAAATTGTTTTGGAAGGAAGGAAACGAATTATTCTTTTTGCGATTGTTCCATATATTGTACCTTACTCTTTTGATTACATTATAGTTTATTGGATAATTTACATAGTGAATGGGATTATATTGTAGGACTTCTATGATAGATAATATATAAAGAGGCTTCCAATGAAAACTGTAGTAGAACTGTAATTGAAGAAGTTGCTCTACAAACAGAAATTTACTACAAATTATGAGATGAAATACTAAAAAAATATGTATAAATATTACAATTGAGTATATTATTATACTCAATATTATAATTGTGTTATACCCTATTATTTAACACAAAAATTAGGCAATGAATAATTATTCAATAATAAAAATAAAAATTTAATAATTAGGATGAAGCCCACATAGGTCTGATACCTGTGAGTGGGTAATGAATTGGATGATGGTGATTGATGAGTTGGACCTACAGTTTTAGGTGGGTTCCGAACAAACGGGAAATGATTTTTACAGCAGAGAACCAAGTCTTTTTTGCTGGCCAATCCAATCGGTCACCCTTACATAGAGCGCCCAGGAATACCTGATTTTTGAAAATTTATTGTGAATGAACAATTAATTGAACGGATATATTGATATACATCAATCGAAGTAGAATTCCGTATTCTTCAATTTCAACTTTTGCAAACTTAGAATACCTAGAGTGGATTAAAAAAACTTCCAGCTTTGTACCAATTTTTTTCCATCAAAAGAGTGAACAAAATTTGAGTGGGCTCTTGTGTCAAACAAAGGAAACAAATTTTTCTTCATAGGAAATTCTTTCGATTGTTCTATATACTGCATCTTAATCATAAAATATGATTACATTATTGGAGAGCTTACATTGTGAATGGAATTATATTATAATACTTTTTTGATAGATAACAAAGATACTTTCAATAAAAACTGTCGTGGAACTGTAATACTTATACTTACAACGTTATACTTATACGTTATACTTACAACACAATTAAATTTAATAGGCAAAGAAAATAAATTTTCAAAATAAATCGGTTAACAAAAAATTGGCTATATAGTCAGCTAATTTTAACTGACTAATGAGCGAATAGTTTTTTTTTTATTAAGAGCGTGAAGCGCGACTTTATCGCTCGAGCCAAAACATTGGCGAGAAACTATTGCGAGAGCGATAAAGAAGCTTCACGATAAAGAAGCATACAATATTTCTCCTAAAACTGCAGTTCTGGATTCCAACACAATAAAAGCTTGTAGTTTGTAACATCACAGACCATGCGCGGATTTGGTTAGCGTTCGCCATTGTTGAGGTTATGTGAATTTCATGGATTCCGTGATCCACCAATGAGAAGGCATCAAAATCAAAATAGAAGCGTAAAGAAAACAGCTGGCGAGCATAAAGTACTTTACCGCTTGCGGAGCAGTAAAGAGGCATTTTACAATTAGTTTTCAGTACGTAAAGAACTATTTTACAAGCAGTTGTAGGAAAAATATTTTTAATGTTGCATTGTCCACATTAAATGTTGGGGGTTTTCAAGTAAGGAATAGTAACCCCCCTCCCCCCCCCCCCCCCCCGCCATAATCGAATAGTGGTTCATAATCTGCCATATCCAATTTTTAAGCATAGACTGAAATTTTTCTTTTAATGAATAATCCATTATTATTTATTATATAGGTTTGAGGATTTTTATGAAAGGGCAAAGACTTTGTAGACAATTTATAGACAGCTTTAAATGACACACCGCAATAGATAGGTAGGCTAATTTTGAATGTGATTTTGTATTTTTATCTGTTTTAACGTTCTAGCAATGTTGTATGAGACAAAATTATTTTGATATGAAATATGACAATTTTTAATGCTTCTGACGACCTCAGGAGTTGCTGCAATAAAGGTTTATTATATATATATATTTTTATTATATATTGGTATTTCCAAGAATTGGCTTAGAAAATTACAAGAATATTATGGAAATATTATATATGTTATGAATATGAGGTAATAAATGGTTGTCTGTAAAAAAGCCTTCTCCAAATTATAATAGTCAATTTTATTTTCCTGTATATTAGATATTTTTCCAAATTTAATCAATTTTTCCAAAATCTAAGATATTTGCCTTGGGCGCCAAAAACACGTTTTACTCACTCAGAAACTATTTTTTAAACTAAACGTGCACAAGATTCATCAAAGGGTCAGAAAAGGGTCTCCACTACCTGGAACTGCCGCTCTGGTAGTGAAACGACCGGAAGAAAATTCATATTACAAAACAATGGGAGCCTATATTATGATATGGAACTGAATTTATTACCTCATGAAATTAGGAGACTCTTCCTCTTCTCTTGGTCAGCTCTCCAAGAAATATTTTCTAGTTGAGCTGTATTAGTACCAGTAACAAAATAGCAATGTTTGTTTTGTTTTTTACTTTGATTTTTCAGTATCAGTGGAATCATTAAATAGAAGAATTCTGGGTTTTGCTAAAACATGGAAATATAATTCACTGAATAAATTAAAAATCAATCAATTTTATCTACATTCGAAAGTTAATTTAATAAAACTATTCAATAGAACCTATTAAAATTGAACGGATGATAGAAAAATCCAGAACATCAGAATATATTCTAGAAAAATATGTAGTCTAGTCTGTGGTGGATGATCTTGGGATTTTTAATTTCTCTGTAGCTCAAAATACCACTTGTTGTTGATCTTGTGATGATTCATTCAATGAAAATCTGTAATGTTTTGATTACAAAGATCATTTCAGCTTCTCAATGATATTGATAATATTACTGAATATAATATTATAATAATATTAATGTGGATGAAACTCCACACAATCAAATCATAATTTGATATTGTTTAAAAAATTATGTTACAATTTCCATTCAAAGTATACAGTTTGTTGTCACTACTTATGATTGATCACTGTAATGATTAATAATACTTCCGAATCTACTTCCGATTTTCAGGTAGCCGAGGCCCTTTCTTGACCCTTCAATAAAACTTGTGCGCGTTTTGCACAGAATTCCATGGAATTTCAGTTGTGCGCGTTTAGCACTGTGCGCGTTTAGCATGTAACCGATTGAATTAGGAGTAACCCTGGGTGAATAGAAAAATAAAAAACAAAATATTGAAAGACATGACCCAACTAATGCTTTGCCTTGCCATTATTAACACAACAGAAAACTCCTTACATTAATGTCATTAATCAATTATTAGTTTTATTATTGTCGAATTCTGTACAATATTAGGTTAAAAATGGAACACAGCACAAAACAATGTACCAAACTACTCATGCCACCCTAAGTGAACAGAGGGCAAAAACTGTCCAGGCTCTCTAGCCGTCAGACATATCGGATTACTTTTGTGAATGAAAGCTCAGGTATTAGAATATCTGTGGCTGAGGCTTGTAAACTATATTTGCTTTACTAGATTCTATGTAGTAGAACGACTCTGCCTCCCTCCCAAGAAGGCCTAGTCAGACCAGGCGAATAGCGGAGCAGACGGGAGCCGAGAGATCTGGCAACGTTCCAGGGCTATGGAAAGCTAGTTACGTACAAATCCACCAGAGTGATTCAAAACCGGACCAAACTCGATTCGACTCGATTGTAGACTCGTTTGTTTGTTGCCTTGAGTCGGGACTCGAGACTTGGTCAGAGTCACGGTGCCTAGCGCACAGCCTTAAGGCTGTGCGCCAGCTACCATGACTCTGATCAAGTCTCGAGTCCCGACTCAAGGCAACAAACAAACGAGTCCACAATCGAGTCGAATCGGGTTTGGTCCGGTTTTGAATCACTCTGGTGGATTAGTTTGTAACTAGCTTTCCATACCTCTGTAATGTTGCCAGATCTCTCGGCTCATGTCTACTCCCCTCTTCGCCTGGTCTGACTAGGCCTTCTTGGGAGGGAGGCAGAGTCGTTCTACTACTCATAATCTAGTAAAGCAAATATAGTTTCCAAGCCTGAGCCACAGATATTCTAATACAAAAAAAAAATGTACCTGAGCTTTCATTCACAAAAATAATCTGATATGTCTGACGGCTAGATAGCCTGGTCAGTTTAAGACCTCTGTTCACTTCGGGTGGCATGAGTAGTTTGTACATTGTTTTGCCGTGATTTATTTTTAACCTAATATTGTACAGAATTCTACAATAATAAAACTAATTTTTGTTTTATGACATTAATGTAAGGAGTTTTTTCTTGTGTTGATAATGGCAAAGCAAAGCATTAGTTGGGTCATGACTTTCAATATTTTGTTTTTTATTTTTCAATTCACCCAGGATTACTCCTAATCCAATCATATCCTCTCTAATTTCCTTAATTATCTTCTTAAGTTGAAATAATTTTAGTTATTTTTTCAATCATTCTATACATTTATTTCCAAAGAATCACGTGTCTTTAAAATTTTTGAACAGACATACAGTAAAGATACACCTAATAATTTCATGATTATAAAAAATAGTTTCTGATTGAGTAAACACGGGGGCCATAGCGTGAGTTTTTGGCGCCCGAGGCAAATATCTTAGATTTTGGGGAAATTTATTAAATTTGGAAAAATAACTAATAAAATCTATATATATAAAATTAGAGTTTTGTCTGTACATTTATCAGAATTGTATTTTTTTTTGGTTATTTTTACGTTTTATACTTTAAATAAGCCGAAAATAGTCTTATCTCACTTTCTGTCTGTCTGTCACGGCCCCAAAGGCATTTTACGCGGCCTTCTCCTCAAAAACGAGAGCATCGATCGGGATTTTAGTTATTGAACAGTATTGAACACTTTATTGACAATGTCTTTAGCTATAAAAAACTAAATTAACTTTTTTTTTAACAGAGTAATATACGTTTAAAAACCAAGTATTGTGCGATTTTGGATACATTTTACGCGGCCTTCTCCTGAAAAACGAGAGCATCGATCGGGATTAAAGTTATTTATCAGTATTGAAAACCTTTTTGACAATTTCTTTAGCTATAAAAAACTGATTACCACATAAGAAAAATCACTTAATTTATCATGATATATCAATCAGCTGTTCTCAAAAAATATTCTCTCCGATACCTGTCACTGAATTGTTTACGTTCTAAGTTGTTTACTAAGGGCCCGTTCACACGATACAGTTTTTGTGCGGTACAGTAAATTTGCTGTATCAGTTATTTTGCAGTGCTTTCGTTTGCATGTGCATTTCATATTGTATGTTCACACAATACTGTTTCGACTGGATCCAGTAAAAAAGCTGTTCTAGCCGATTTCTACATTCGGTTTTGTCTCCGAAAACTGTATCGCTAAAATCAGCTTTACCGCAAAATAACTATCCTTATCCGGTGGCACATGTATTGTACCGGTAATGGATATGTTCAAACGATACGCTTATTACGCTGATGGAAGCAGTCTTCAGATCGTCAGCATTGATCTTCTTCATTGATATTCTTCAGCATTGATCTTTTTATTAGTGAATTCCAGTGTCCAGAAGTGGAAGATATTAGTTGTTAAAATTTAATTTCTCTAATATATGAGAGACCCGCCTTGTGGGACAAGACTTAAGATTAATATAAAAATAAAGAGAGAAAAATGTGTGGAATATTGAAACCAGAATTTGCGTACTTTGATCAAAATTAAAGAGAAACCTTCAGTAAGAAACTTATTTAAAAAAATCTTACACAAATAAAAAAATCCTGGACTGGAATAAATAAAACTGAACTGGAAGCGCAATGGAAGAAGGAGGAGAGTACAGCAATAAGCAGCAAAGCCGGACCGTGTGAACATCACTGTACAGTTGACGCCGTACAGTAAAAAAACCATACCGCAAAAAAACTGCATCGTCTGGGCCTAAGCTGCTAACAACTTCATGATCGTTGCTATCAAAAAAGCCGAAACATATTTAGTCTTATTTCTAAACATAATCCGTACGAAGGACGGGCACAATAGCTAGTATAAGAATAAAATTGATTATTATAATTTGGAGAAGGCTGTTTTACAAATAACACTTTATTACCTCATATTCAAAACATACTATAATATTTTTTGTAATTTTCAAAGCCAATTGGCAAAGCAAAGCATTAGTTGGGTCATAACTTTCAATATTTTGTTTTTTATTTTTCAATTCACCCAGGGTTACTCCTAATTCAATCATATCCTTTCTAATTTCCTTAATTATCTTCTTAAGTTGAAATAATTTTAGTTATTTTTTTGCAATCATACTCTCCATTTATTTCCAAAGAATCACGTATATCTTTCAATTTTTGTATGTCTTTCACTTATGTCTCAATTTTTTAAAGTAAAGTAAAGTAAAATTCAGTAAAGATACACCTAATAATTTCATGATTATAAAAAATAGTTTCTGATTGAAATAGTTTCTGATAAACCTTTATTGCAGCAACTCCTGAGTTCGTCAAAAGCATTGCAAATTGTCATATTTAACATCAAAATAATTTTGTCTCATACAACATTGCTAGAACGTTAAACAGATAAAAACACAAAATCACATTCAAAATTAGCCTGCCTATCTATAGCAGTGTGTCATTTAAAGCTGTCTATAAATTGTCTACAAAGTCTTGGCCCTTTCATAAAAATCCTCAAACCTATATAATAATGGATTATCCATCAAAAAAAGTTTCAGTCTATGCTTAAAAATTGGATATGGCAGATTTTTGAAGCTCTCTGGAATGGCATTGAACAGTTTTACACTTCTAAAAAGAAAAGTCTTTTGTGTGTTTGAATAATTGTAACGGTGAGTAATCAAATTATTTCTTGTGCGTGTGTTGTGAGTAGGTATCATCCTATAGGAAGGAGACCAGCTGGAAGACCTAAAACAAGATGGTGGGACCAGGCCCGGAAAGACATGAGAAAGATGGGGCTAAATGAGGAAGACGCTGGTGACCGGAATCGTTGGAGAGGCTGTGTTGATGAGGCCAAGTACCGACTGGGGTACGAGTGGCCACTACAGTAAGTAAGTAAGTATAGTCAACTCATTACATTATAATTACCTATGACTTAATACCTGTCTCTTATATTATCCAGCTGATTGCACTAGGCTATCATTATTTTTGATTTATGGAAATTCGCCCATCAAATTCTGAATCTAAATAAAGCAGCTGATTCACTTGTCTTGAATACTTTTGAATGTCTCGCATATTATCCTGCTGATTGGAGCATGCCTTTCTTTTCTTTTTTTTTGTAGATTACGTCTTGGAGACTCTAGTTAAGGAGTATAAGACAAGTCAGATCAACAATATTATACACTAGACACCATAATTACTTCAATTAGTTGAGGTGAGGCTTAATTTTGATGTGAAAGGAACTCTTGTACACTATGAAAACCTTTATCAACTAAATATTTCTTCAATTGTTTTTTAAATATTTCTATATTTTCAAGACTCTTCAAAAACTGCGGTAGCTTGTTGTAGAATTTCCTACCAATATAACAAGGTTTTTGTTTGAATAAGCTACTATTGTGACTCACCAAGTGATAATCTCCTCGGCTTCTTGTATTATAATCATGCACATCAAGATTTTGGTTAATATCATTCGTTTTTACATATAAAGTAGCTTCATACACATATAAGCAGGGTACAGTTAGGAGACCAAGTCTCTTGAACAACGGCCTACATGAATCTAAAATATTTACTCTTTCTATACAAGTAGTTGGAAAAGGCCGCTCCTGGCACAGAAAGCTGGCACAACCTTGACCTTTGACCTTGACCTTGACCTTGACCTTGACCTTAACCTTGAAAAAAAAATAATAATAATAACGGTGGGAACTGTCACCTGTTCAGGCTATGGGTGGAGGGGTGGGGTGGGGGTAGGGGTTGGGGTTGAGGGTTTGGCGGTGGGAGGTACTGACTAGAGTATATAAGCTAGGTGTTCTGTTGGAGTTATCATACACTGCTCTCATATAGGTAAAAAATCACCTTGCAGTGCTTTCATATAGGTAAAAAATCACCTTGCAGTGCTTTCATATAGGTAAGAAATCACCTTGCAGTGCTTTCATATAGGTAAGAAATCACCTTGCTGTGCTTTCAACGAAGACAGTTTCAACGAAAAAGAGAGGGTAGAGAGAGAGAGAGAGTGTGAGAGAGCCCCACTTCTATTTCCATCACAGGCCCCGCCCACCGGCCTCTACTTATTCATTCCAGTTATGTGACAACAATGTTCAGTTCTGTCCACTCAAGAATGTGTATGGATGATGGGTGACCATGCTTCCATGACTTATGAGCATTATTATCACTTACTCAGTGGTTTGGGACCCACCTAGGTACCCCATGTTCTTCATAGCATGACACTGCTTTGTGATGTCCCAAAGAAACTCTATGCATATGACCCATATGCATATGCACTCTATGCATATGACTCATATGCATGTGCACTCTGTGCTACCCTGGTGCACTCTGTGCTACCCTGGCGCCCCCTAGTGCCCCTAGTGGTGCCCCCAGTGCTCCCCTAGTGCCCCTAGTGGTGCCCCCAGTGCTCCCCTAGTGCCCCTAGTGGTGCCCCAGTGCTCCCCCTAGGGCCTCTAGTGGTGCCCCCAGTGCTCCCCTAGTGCCCCTAGTGGTGCCCCCAGTGCTCCCCTAGTGCCTCTAGTCGTGCCCCCAGTGCTCCCCTAGTGCCTCTAGTGGTGCCCCCAGTGCTCCCCTAGTGCCCCTAGTGGTGCCCCAGTGCTCCCCCTAGGTCCTCTAGTGGTGCCCCCAGTGCTCCCCTAGTGCCCCTAGTGCCCCTAGTGTGTAAGATATTGAATGGAGGGCCTCTAGTGGTGCCCCCAGTGCTCCCCTAGTGCCCCTAGTGGTGCCCCTAGTGCTCCCCTAGTGCCCCTAGTGGTGCCCCCAGTGCTCCCCTAGTGCCCCTAGTGGTGCCCCAGTGCTCCCCCTAGGGCCTCTAGTGGTGCCCCCAGTGCTCCCCTAGTGCCCCCAGTGCTCCCCTAGTGCCCCTAGTGTGTAAGATATTGAATGGAGGGTTTCTATCACTAGAAAGCTTTCTATGAATCAGTCAACATATCAAGCAGACAGTATAAAAGTGTGAGCAGAGCTCAAGGAGAATCATTTCACTGTCATAAGTTAACTGAGATAGACATGAAGTATAAGAAGCAAACTGTGGAAGACATTGCTCCAACTATCATGGAGATTGCCCGGCTGCAACGTGACATCAAGAGGAAGCATAAGGAGCTCACACTGGGCAGATCATTGGAGGAAGAGGAGCACTTCAAACTTTTGAAACCAATTACTGATCGACTCAAGAACATTAAAAACATTATCATGAAGCAATGTATCCCAGCATGAGCACCGGCACCAGCACCAGCACCAGCACCAGCAACTCCACTCATGCGTCCTCTTTCATCCTTGAGTCATGTACCTCCTACGCCACCAAAATCACCTGGCTTGCCTTACCCATTCCAGTTGAATCTGCCAAGAAAACTTAAGACACAACAACGGGAACCACCCAGGATACCATCACCTATTGCAGAAGATGAAGAAGAAATCATGGAAGCATTTGGAACAGCAGAAGGAGAATTGCCTGTGGAGAGCACTTCAAGAGTGGCACGGAAATTGTGGAAAGATAGAAGTAAATTTTCAGATGATGAGGATGATGAAGAAGAGCAAGGTGGAGAAGATTCAGCTGATCATGATGAGGAGCAAGGTGTAGAAGACCCAGCCAATGATCATGATGATGATGATGAGGACATTGAGATGTTGTTGAATACTACACAGGAAGAATTTGATGAAAGCTTTGCCCAATCCAAGCTGGCTGAAACAAGTGTGGGGGAATATGTCAAAGGATCACTGGACAACAGAGATGGGAACTTTGATGAGATGTTTGGACCAAGAGTCATACATAACAAATACTATCTTGGCAACAAGCTGCTGACCTTTGGACCTGATGGAGACAGGATTGTATTGACTGACCCAGATGATGACACTGCTGAAAGGGCCTTCAATGCCACACCTGGAGATTGTGAGTTGATCTTCAAGAAACGACCTAATCTCAGTAAAGTGAAGTCTGCTGACAAAGAAGCCTACAAGAATGTGTTGAAGTTGACCAGTGTCTACAGGTTTAACTATAGTCCTGATGGTAGAATTGTGAACTATAATAGCCCCAAATACAGGACTACAATCATGGAGCTGGTGAGAGAAAAACCTGATACGGCAGTCACTGGGAAAGGACTTGAGTTACCATTGAATATGGTGGCTGGCAATGGCAGCCGGATTGAGTACATCTACTACAATGACCCCAATGAACTTGTGGACAGACTGAGGCTGTTGGATCAGTCTAAAGCAGTTGGCAACACTGGACATGAAAATGAAATCAACTCAATCTTGGAAGAATTGGTGGAAGGTGGTTACATAGTTGCTAAACCTACATACTAGCTACAATATACAAGAGAACAAGATTATATATCAGCACTGCATGATAAATTGCTCCTATGAAGAATGTGACACCATATACTTTCAATGGATGTTGAGAAAGATACAATATATATTTAAGCAGCAATATAAGCCAAGGAGCTTCATTACACTGTCATACATCAACAAAGATGGACATACATAAGAAGAGAAATAAGAACACTATGCAGAATGTTGCCAGTGCAGGAGTAGTGAAGAAGTATAAGGGGAAAGGAGTGCTTTCAGCAATCACAAATGCTGCAGGTGCAATAGTCAACAAAGCGATAGATGTACTGCCCGTAGAACTTCATCTGCCTGGCTACGAGTACTGTGGACCAGGTACAAAGCTTGAGAAGCGATTGGCAAGAGGTGATCCAGGTATCAACGGACTTGATCAAGCCTGTAAGCAGCACGACATTGCCTACTCAAGGAGTAGTGATACTGCTAGCAGAGCAGCAGCAGACCGGATCTTGGCTGAACGAGCTTGGAGCAGAGTGATATCTCCAGATGCAGGTGTCTTGGAAAAGGCTGCAGCACTAGCAGTGATCAACATCATGAAGACCAAAGCAAAGTTTGGTAGAGGAGTGAAAAGGAAGAGGACTGGCGCCAACACTACTGTCAAGAAGAATAGAGCTGAAGGATTGAAGAAGGCTGCTGGAGCAGTGAAGAAGAGAACAACATCAGCAACCAAGGGTCAAGGCCTGTACCTGAGACGACAACAACAGCAGAAGACAGGAAATGGAGTTCACTGTCATCAATGTAGTGGCAGCAGCAGAAGATGATTGGTCTGCCTGACCAAGCTCTGACCGATGTGAACCTCTACAAGAATGCCTGTTGTTTGAAGCTGAGACAGTTCCAAGGAGTGTTTATGCAAGATGCTCTACCAGCCAATGGACCATTGAAGAGCGAGTGTGGCATCATCAACCTGGACCATCAGCAAGCATGGCTTTGGTAACCTGAGACCATAAGAGTTTACTGCCTATATGAGAAGAGGATTGGAGCTAGCAACAAGGATCAAATACAAATATGATTTGGAGCAGAAGGATCTCTACTCTCACATTTTTGTACATTCATGTTTAAAATTTTTGATTGATGAAAATTGTTAAATAAATCCGAGTTCATTGTAAACCCACATGATTTTTTTATTTTAGTAGAGAACCTATGATTATTCTGGTTGCCAATAAATTAGTCCCAGTATGAGCAGTCATGGAAAAACATACATGGACTGTCAAGTCAACATCTCAGCTGGAGAAGCCAAGATACATTGTAATTGGACTGCAGACTGTAATTGGATCAGATGGTCATCAATTTAGTTGACAGATGGCAGGATGATACTGTTTACCATTGACTCTGCCAAAATGAAACAATCAAGACTAGCAGCATTACTAGGGGCACTAGGGGAGCACTGGGGGCACCAGTAGGGGCACTAGGGGAGCACTGGGGGCACCACTAGGGGCACTAGGGGAGCACTGGGGGCACCACTAGGGGCACTAGGGGAGCACTGGGGGCACCACTAGAGGCCCTAGGGGGAGCACTGGGGGCACCACTAGGGGCACTAGGGGAGCACTGGGGGCACCACTAGAGGCCCTAGGGGGAGCACTGGGGCACCACTAGGGGCACTAGGGGAGCACTGGGGGCACCACTAGGGGCACTAGGGGAGCACTGGGGGCACCACTAGAGGCCCTAGGGGGAGCACTGGGGCATCACTAGGGGCACTAGGGGGCGCCAGGGTAGCACAGAGTGCACCAGGGTAGCACAGAGTGCACATGCATATGAGTCATATGCATAGAGTGCATATGCATATGGGTCATATGCATAGAGTTTCTTTGGGACATCACAAAGCAGTGTCATGCTATGAAGAACATGGGGTACCTAGGTGGGTCCCAAACCACTGAGTAAGTGATAATAATGCTCATAAGTCATGGAAGCATGGTCACCCATCATCCATACACATTCTTGAGTGGACAGAACTGAACATTGTTGTCACATAACTGGAATGAATAAGTAGAGGCCGGTGGGCGGGGCCTGTGATGGAAGTAGAAGTGGGGCTCTCTCTCACTCTCTCTCTCTCTACCCTCTCTTTTTCGTTGAAACTGTCTTCGTTGAAAGCACAGCAAGGTGATTTCTTACCTATATGAAAGCACTGCAAGGTGATTTTTTACCTATATGAAAGCACTGCAAGGTGATTTTTTACCTATATGAGAGCAGTGTATGATAACTCCAACAGAACACCTAGCTTATATACTCTAGTCAGTACCTCTCACCGCCAAACCCTCGACCCCGACCCCCCACCCCCACCCCACCCCTCCACCCATAGCCTGAACAGGTGACAGTTCCCACCATTATTATTTTTTTTTTTTTTTCTATTTTTTTTTTAATTTTTTTTTTCAAGGTTAAGGTCAAGGCCAAGGTCAAGGTCAAAGGTCAAGGTTGTGCCAGCTTTCTGTGCCAGGAGCGGCCTTTTGTAACTACTTATACACCTAACCGCTTTCTTTTGGATCTTAAACACCCTATCAAGATTTTGTTTTGATGAATTACCCCATACTAAGATAGCATACCTAATATGTGACAGTAAGAGCCCATGGTAAGCTGTAAAAAGTAACTTTTTGTCATTCAATCTAGCAAGCTGTCGCAGGACAAATACCCCAGATGAAATTTTACAACATATTTTCTCAATGTATGGAGTCCAGGTCAATCGTCTATCCAACATAACTCCTAGAAATGCAATTTTTTCTTCCTGGTCTAATTGATTATCATTTACAAACACGTTTATAGCCCTATCTTCATTTAAATTATGTTTGTTTTTGAATTGAAGGTATTGGCATTTTTTACTATTTATAGTTAATTTCAACTGATTTAAAAATTGGACAATGGACTGCACACCCATATGGGCACTTATTTCTAAATTATCTAGAATGGAATTGCTGAAAATGAGTGATGTATCATCAGCAAATAAGAGGGCTCTACCACTAATTAATTCTTTAGGTAAACGGTTGACATATAACAAAAAAAGCAATGGACCTAGTATTGACCCCTGAGGCACTCCAGCTTGCACCTCTAATTTATTAGATTTATTCTTTACTATACTATTACCAAATACTGTAGTTAGTTCTACACATTGTTTTCTCCCAATAAGATATGATTCAAACCATTTCAGTTCAACCCCATTTACACCTACATTTTGCAGTATTTCCAATAAAGTTCTATGATTAACACAATCAAATGCCTTTGACAGATCTAAGAAGATTACAGTAGCTTCATCACCTGAATCTATTATATCTATTAGTTTTTCAACTAGAGAAACTATGGCTGTTTTTGTTGATCTCCCTTTCTTGAAGCCATGCTGTTTATCACAGATAAAGTTAGCTTCTTGAAGGTGCAGAAGTAACCTATTTAGAACTACTCTTTCAAAAATGTTACTTATTACATTTAAAATGCTAATGGGCCTATAGTTTTCTACCTTTTCTCTATCACCACTTTTGAAGATTGGCAAGATCTTCCCCTCTTTTAAGTTATCTGGAAAAACACCTTGTTCTAATGAATGATTGATCAGATGAATCAAAGGGTCCAACAATTGATCTTTTCATTCTTTCATAATTTTACTGGATACCCCATCCATTCCTACAGTTTTTTTATTATTTAAACTATCAATGATATTTGACAACTCGTCTTGGCATACTGGGTGGAATTTTAATTCGTTCTGAATCCCCTCAGTATTCCTCATGTTTGCATCACTAATACCTGTATTAAGAGATTTTTGAAGATCCTTAGCAACCAGTTGATAATATCTGTTAAAGAAATTACAAATGTCTACACTATCATCAATATATTTGTCATTTTCGTTAATTATTCTGGGGACACTAGTATAAGCATCTACATGAGCTACTTGCCTATTTTTGTTTATAACATCCCACACTGCTGTGTTAAAGTACACACTATTATTCAAAATTTCAGCTCTTTTCACTTCTCTTGTATAATTTTTCTTTAGAGCTTTGTAATTATCTTCACTTAACATATTTCTAGATAGTTTGAATTCATCATATGCATCTTTAACCCTATTTCTTTCTGCAAGGATATTATCAGTTATCCACTCTTCAATCTTGTCTAATTTGTTCTTTACAGGGACTTTTTTAACTGGACAACTCATAGTAATATGAAACCTTAAAATATTAATGAAACTATCATATTTGTCATTTATCAAGTGTGACAAAAAATATCGTACATTACACGGCTGTAAACTTTTTCCGGTTCTCACATATTCTTGTTTCTGCACTCGGCTGCGCCTTGTGCATAAACTATCATATGCTCGACCGGCAAAACGTTATTTTCCAGCCTAGTAACGTAATATACAATTTCAATTGTTTTTTTAATATTTCTATATTTTCAAGACTCTTTAAAAACGGCGGTAGCTAGTTGTAGAGTACACGTGAGTCTGATAAGTGTGTGTAGGAAAAGAGATAAATGTTGATAGACTGATGTTATAAATGGTGAACTCTCAATTTCAGGTAGGCTCTAACCCACCGGGAAATAATAATAAAATAGATAACCTTATGGTATAGCAGCTAGTCACCCTTCCAAACGCATGGGCGGTCGTGGCTTTTTAAAGATTATAATCTTTTTAAAGATTGAACGATTTCACATGGAAACACTGATATTTTTACAGCCCATTTATAGAGGCTTACGCCCTTCTTTTGTGAGTTGAGGATGTTGAGTTTGACTTTTAACTCTCGGTTGGGGAGGGTTCTCTACCACTTTTTGCCTTCATAATATTTGCTTCCATTTTCTAATTTCACTTAAATTTTACTTGGCGTTTCCTGAGGGTTAAACATAAATTCAGTTTTGAGCTCAACGACCGTTTATAAGATTTGCGGCGGATTATTTTTTTCAGTTTTTTGTGTGATTTGTTTTTCCAGCTGATGCAAGTTTGATGAGAGGAGCCATAAGGAACTACATCTAATTTCTTTTGTATCTGAAGCGCGTCGACAATTGAATGAAAGGATCTGACAAGAAACAGGAAATTCAGCAGACAGCAGCTTAGAAGAGACAGTTTCACAGCTGTCTCTGCTCCAAATGTTTCTCTCGACAAATCATTGTCCTTCAGAGGAAATGAACTCGCTTACTGATTGTCCATGTCTTTCCAAAATTTTCCTTATTTTCTCAAGAAAAGTGAAACGTTTCCTGCTTTCATTCTACTGTTGAAGCATAAATTCATATTCAATTGGTTTTTTTTTTCATAAAACAATGAAGAAACGCGAAATGTATAAATATATAGTAGAGGTAGAGGCTATAAGCTTTATTGTTCAAATTAATTTTGCTTAGCTTTACATAAAATTTAGAACGCAAAATTTTGTGTCCAAAGTACTGTAATTAACGGTATAAATAATTATGAAGGTCTCCACGCTCTGAGCAACAGCTCATACTTTTAAGAGGCTGCTTGACGAGGTTTAATAAATAATTATTACAACTAACAAAAACACTGCTGCTATTCAAATACAATATATAAATATTTATATAGGCTACAAATAGTATTGAATGCAGTATGAATATATAACACAGGAATATTTAAGATTATATAAAACTGATATCAAGTTTTAAAAAGAAAAATAATCGACTCAGTTCACTTCTGCGCTGAAAATAATAATTTTATATTAGGCTTTATTTTTAGTTGATAACTACAGTATATGATGACCCCACTATATAAAATTTGTATCGAGGTGAATAGTCAAGAAGTCTAACACAAACAATGAATACAGTGCTGAATTCAGTATTAAAATTACCACCACTCTACTACTAAGCTACTACCAGCACCACGACTACGGTAGATTCTACTACTAATATGTAATACTAACCACCACAAATACTAATAACACTTAAACCACTACCACTACTGTACTATGAAGGGGCCTTACACATACCTCCTTCATGTGTAAAACCCATGAGCTTCATAAGGGAGGTGATACTTTTACCGGTACTTAGAAATTATTTAAAATCCAAAACAGTAGAAATTATTCGGTATAGTTACAACAATGCGATTGAAAGCAATAGGAAAAAAGTGATAATCATAAATCAATTATTTTGTGTATGAACTTCATCACTTCTTCAATTTCTCACAGTATCCTCAAATAATTTATTTATTTATTTCATACAAAAATTTAAGAGTGCAACAGGCATAGCCCAAACGCACTCATGAAATAAACTTGATACATCATGTAAGTATTACAAAAAATAATTGATGTATAAAATTACATAAGAAAAACAACAGTATGAAATGAATTACATCAGCTGAAAAAAATAAGAGAAGAAAACATTAAAAACTTTAGAATACAATACTAGGAAAAGATAACAGTATACAATTTGAGTTGAAAAAAACACAGGATCAGAGAAAAATATAAGTTTCAAAAAATACTGGGTAACAGTGGAGAGAACAATAGACAGAAACAAGGTCATTATATACTTGTACAATTCAAGAGCATCAAATAAATTCAACACTTCAGTTGAAGATTGCAGACATTTTAGTTTTGAAACAATATTTAGACAAAGAAAAGAGATCAATTTGACCATCACAGCAGAGGAAGTCACGAGGAATTCGATTCATTGGTGAATAATAATGACCAACAGTGAAACATCTACTGATTGAAAACTCTTGTCAATTTCGATTATTGAAGGTGGGAATTCTAAAATTTAACCTTGCCAACAAATTGGTACAATACACACCAAACCGTTCACAAGACTATATACAGGAATAAACAAGACAACACCTTGCGCCTGGATGCCAAAGTTTCAAAGTTGAACAAACTGTGCAACCTGCCTGTAGGAAACCCCAAAGGACATGGACGATTTTGACTTTTAGCATACAGCAATCTGAGGAAATTATTTTGAATTATTTCGATCTCGTGTATGAGGCCTCTCTGATGGGGATTCCAAACCACTGCGCAATATTCTAGCAAGCTTCGAACCAGGCTGGAAAAGAGAGTTTTCATGGCATCAACGTCTCTAAATCCAGCTGTGGTTCTCATGATGAAGCCAGGCATTCTATTTGCCCTACTAACCAAAGCATGGACATGGGGTGCAAAGCTCAAAGTAGAATCAAACAACTCACCCGAATCATTACAACTTTCAACCCTAGAGAGATGAAAGTTATTAATCCTGTAATTGAAAATAGGATAGTTCTGATTACAAGTGAAGACCATAGATTTACATTTATCAACATTGAGATTGAGACCATTATTTGTGCACCACCAAGAGATGGTATCAAGGTCACCTTGCAACAGAACATGGGTAAACTATCTTCCTGTAGATCTTCAAGTCATCAGCAAATATCAGACACCTGGAATGCAACAGGTAGCCAGGTAAATCATTAATAAATATAAGAAACAACAATGGACCCAAATTACTACCCTGAGGCACACCTGAGGAGCCAATATATGTGTCAGATCTCAAATTTAACACAGAAACATAATTGAGGCGATTTTTCAGATAGTCAGAAAAGAAACTAACAAGCCTAGGCACCAAACCAGAACTGGACAGTTTGTGAACAAGACATTTATGACTGATTCTACCAAAGGCCTTTGAGAAATCTGTATAGACAGCATCTACTCTACCTCCAACATCAAGTGCCTCTGAAACATCAGTTGCCTCAAGCTTTCCAAACGTCTCTGTCAAATTATGGCTTGGACGCATGAAGTAACTTGGAGGTGTACTGAATAGTCTATACACACTCAGCTGTACAGCCAGTACCTGTGTAGTGGCATAGATGAGGGAAAAAGGTTGATGGTTCGTCTATGGTAGTGGTGAGTGTGGACTGTTAAGCATAGAGCTTCAGACTTTCTTTCAGTGGGCTTGACATTCTGATTATAAAACTGTTAGCTCAGTGAGGAAAGCAAACACTAAATTCACTCCTCGTTTATGTGGTACACTCTTTGAAGTAAACCATAATGTTGAGGTTGAAGAGTCACCTACAGTCGAAATCGGCTATATGGTATTGTATACATAAACATGCGTTCTCAAATAGTTGGTCTACCATCATTTTAAAATTAGAAATGTTTGCTGGCAATTCATTTGACTATAATTGTAGTACCAAATATTCTAGGTTATTTTTTAGCAATAAAGAATAAGACATGCTGTAGCCACAACCACATTCATTTCAAAAACAAGATAGGCCTACTATAAAGAGAGTTTCAGCATTAACGCCGGTTAAGTTCTGTTATAATCCCAACACTCAAACGGAGATTTGGATTGAGAATGGCTTTACTGGAGAAACTGCTGTCTCATGGTTCTATTATAAAATGCGGTTGTGAAAATATCATGCCTTTCGCATTAATTTTGATTTTCTACCAGAATATCACCATCACCAAAACAAAGAAGTGATGTATTTCGCTATATTACAATGAGCTAAACTCATATCTTTTGATTCTCAAACTATAATAACTCTTTAAATTGTTCAAAATATTTCATGGAAAACAAATGTTTCATTCTCAATATATTACGTTATCTGCTCTATTATCACTCACCTGGTGGTTCAGAGCCCAACTGAAACTGAAGGTCCACCATCCACAACATTATGGTAACTAGTGCATAAGATTTTATAATTGTTAATCTGACTTGTCTTATACTCCTTAACTGGAGTCTCCAAGACGTAATCTACCAAAAAAAATTATAATCCACTCAAGACTCATGACTGTGGACATCATCAGTACGAGATTATATTATATCTATTCAAATAGAACGGTATACCGGTAAGGAATTTCTATCAGAACTACTTGACTACCAAATATTTTATTGAGTAGATGCAGTCCCATAGTTGGTGGCCTCTCTGGTCTCTGGTGGTCTTGTGACAGGAAATAATATATTCTAAATTACTTTTTTTGCAGGTTTGGGCCCCAGCTACCCTTACCTATAAAAAAGCTGCCTATAGCAACCTATAAATAGTTATGGGCTACGTTATAATTATTGGAATAACTCTATCTTTAGAATACTTGGATCAAGCATCGGCAGAGCTGTTAATTGACGTCAAGCTCCATCAAAATGACTTCATATTTTGCGTGGAGATTAACAATGGAATGGATGTGACATCAATTGGGACTTTCTGGTATTGTAGCCAAGCACAAAAAGCGCCACCAGAGAGACAAAAGTAACGAACGCAAAAGGGAGCCAAGTCGCACCCACAACTGGAGAAGGATCTGATTCATTAGTGCCGTTATTGGAGCAGACATGCCTCCTGTTGTTTGCCGGGAACTGATAAGGTGTGAGTGAGAGAGGTGAAGTGATGGTGTTGAGGGGACTGAGAGGGATGCTGTGCACGCATGTCATTAGTATAATTGCCACCAGCACCAGTCAAACGCACTCTGCAATCTGTTTTCATCTCATTCTTCTTCTTCTTCTCCTCATCAGTCTTTAGTCGTTAGTTTTCCCTGAAACAGTCGTTGATACCATCACGGATTGGCTGAGAGGAAATGGTAGTTCTACCCCCACACACCGAAATGTGCTGTTATTTTGACTTTTTGGTGTAAAAAGTTTTTGGAAATATTTTCCCCTTCCCAAACAATTTTTCGAGATCATTGTGAGGTCTCATTCCGGGGCGAATCCAGAAGTTTAAGAGATATTAAGTGAGAAAATGCTTCGGGGGAAGGGGAATATAGGGGAAAGTGGGGAAATACCGTACACATAAGGTCTATGATTTCTTATCTAGAGTTTGTGAGCTCATATTAAGCTGGAAACCATACCATTCCATCACAAATTTAGTTTTCTACCAAACCTGAGCTACAAAATTTATAAATTGATCCAATTTTTCAGTTTTAGAACCAATATCTGAACACATTACATTGCACGATATTACCCCAAGGGGTGGGGTAATACCGTACACCAATGGGGGTAATATCGCACAACACTGTGATTAACAAAGACTGTGGGAAATGGAAAAAATATTTGATAGTTAGGAAGTATTGTATTAAAACATAGCAAAACAACAATACTGGCAAGAAAATGTAGAATATGTAAGTATAGCAAAGTGTCTTTTAAAATATTCATTCCATCCTTTGCCCCTCTCTGTCATTCCTTGTCTTTTCCTTGGTATCTGTAAATGATATTAAAAACATGTTATTTTAGTGAAAAGTGAGCATGAATGAACCACAAAATTTATTTGTTTGGCTGATAGGCTACTCTTGAGACCAATAGCATATTTTTATAGCAATGGAATTCATCAATAATATAATGTGATAGCAGTAAGGAATAGAATTATCAGCTATTTTGTATAATTTAGACCAAACTTACACAAAATTTTGCTCTAGAATTATATAAATATAGGCTAATCACTTTAGGCCTATGTTTGCATTCAAGCTCTAAACTCTAAACAATCAAATTCAATTTTGATTCCCTATCTCTGAAAGTTTTATATTAGAATTTTTCATTAGCCTAGTAAAGGCTTCTTTTCAAATCAAATAATTTTTTTGCTGTTTATATTATATGAAGTAATATGCACAATACTTAATTTTAAGTTCCTTTTGTAAGTATGGAACCATGGGATAATATTGTATCATTCTACTTATGGGGCAATGCCCAATACTGTGCAACTTATAGCTTGCACGGTATTACCTTTACAGACTGCACGGTATTGCCCCATAATGGCATGACAAAACATTTTCAATCCCAACCTGAAAACAAAAGAGTTTATGTGCTAGCATTATATGTCAAAATATAACCCAGGAAATAAGCTATTCAAATCACTATTTTTAATTAGAATTTGTGAAAACATATTTCACTTACCTCGGTTTCAAAAAGTGGCTGTTTTTATAAGAAAAGTAGTCAAAATTGCAAAATTGTTCACCACAAAAAAACGCTGCAATCAATCTGAACTCTTTGTACTTAGTTCAGCATTCCTCCCACAATGCAGCAGCACTTTTCGCTGCTACTAACTGCTACATACCAGAAGATTCAAAAATGGGGTGTACGGTATTACCCTACTGCACGGTATTCCCCCACTTTCCCCTAATCTAAAATAGTCCGCATCAACTTTTAGATCAATTATTATTGTAAATCTTCTTTGTATTGGTGAAGGTGATATTGTTGTAGAAAAACGTAAGAGTGGTTATCTCAACTATATATTTATTATAAAGGCACGAGTCTTGACAGCAGTTGCGGATTCAGATTTTGTAATGGTGGTACTGCAGCCTACTGTTCTGTGATTGGATTTATTTAGGCCTATTGTTTAATAAATTGCAATGTTGCAATTCTTCATAATTATATTTAATGTAATCCTTATATTTTGAGTCCATGAGTCAAGTTAGAGAGTTCAAACCCTCAAGGCTATTAAAGTAACTTGTAATTGATTCACTCATTCTATTTTAATTTCTGCCAACGATCAACGAACGCATAATAGCTGTTTCGTATTTAGTGTAGTCTAAGTTAGTTTATGTTTTATCTCTGCTCAACAGAGCTTTCATTTTTGTGTTACTGCCACAAACCATGTAGCTGTTACTTGACTTTCTATAGTGTTGCCATGGCAACCAGTTTTATTGGCCACTGCGCATGCTCGAGTTGTACTGGCAGTTTGAATGGTAACTCCCACTTCCATTCTTGTTGAAACCGCATTGCTATGAACAAATCTTCGTTCTAACCTCAATTATTAGTATTCGTTACAACGCAATAATTACTTATTAATTTATTATTTTGTAAAACCTCAATATTCGGTTTATTGAAACCTCATTTGCTTATAACCGCAACTACCACTTTATTTTTCTTGTTCTTTAATTCAAAACCTCCAGTATCTTATATCGGCCATGAAATTAGTTCCATCCTATTTATTCTAAAATAATTCTTCATTCATCCTCACCGACCTCACTTCTCAGTGCATACCAATACCTCGAGTGCTACGCATTATCATCAGTGACTCATCTCATCAACGTGTGCACACGCATCGGCGTCTACAGAAACAACTTCTCATATGGTGATAGGAACATTAACAAGGTATTACTCAACTATTCCTTTTTATTTTATTACAACCTCATTTCCTACCCCTCTTACCGCAGGTCCTCCATTTATATCCTATGTCTTACAGCCTCATTTGAAAATTCTATATTCTACACCTCATTGCTCAATCCCCAACATTTTGGTCCTCCGGGCCCCAGATCGGATCATTTTTTATTTTCATTCTATGGAAATACATATTCATTGCTCATTAAATAAAGCTATCATTTTTTGTGCAAGTACAAGTTATATTACAAGTTACAAAGCACATTGTTCAAACGAGTTCACTATCAATGCCTTGCAAGTTAAAATTTGTCTATTGTGCTCAAAAGTCGTAAACAACTCACTGTTTTGTTTCATCGTGATTATAATGGAGCTCTGTAGTATTCAGGCTGACATTATAGCTGGGCGTTGCGTCGTCAAGGTCAACTTTGTTTACATTGAACTTGAAAATAACCTACTATTCATTCACTAATAGCTTATGCTATCAAATGAGAATAACTGCTTATGGCTTATGGCGTATTTCTAATTGAAATAAATACTTATTGTTATTCCGTGAACTTGACTGATAATTATATTCAATTGTGTAAAATTACATTGCTTATTTCAAAATTGAAATATTATTTGATTTATTCATATCATACTTCGAATGTTCAATAAGTATAATATCTTGCATTCAATTCGTAACTTGAGTGAATTCAATTCAGATAATTGTTTAATTCAATTGAATTCTCAGAATATTCATGCTTATTGATAAACGCATTAATTGTTTTATATTTCGAATATTATTAGATTTCTTTTGTGAATGCTTGCCACTTATCACTCAATTTGTAATCGTAATTACCTCAATTACTACCACGGCAGTGTGTCGAGTCATTTTATTGGCTTATTATCACTATTATTAGTGCAATCTCATTTAGTTATTGTACCCCAGGTTATTATATTGTCAACTTCAATACTTGTGATAATTTATTACTGTTATCAAGTAGGTAACTTAGTTAGTTATAATGGCTAAATCGTTAGCAGTGATCACCGCTAAGAAGAATAATGCTTTTGAACAAATTCAAATCTTATTTGATATGTCAAAAAAGATCTCTGATAAGGAAATTTATCAGAAATTACTCGCTCGTTCAAAATCTCTGAACAAATTAAGATCAGACTTATCAGACTCACTGGATTGTTATCATGAATTACAGTTAGAAGAAGACTAAGAATTCAAACCAAATTATGCACCTCTTAATAGTGCTGATGAAATGATTGACTCTATTAATCTCACATTACACAACTTAGAAACGAAATTGAATCAGTCTAAAGTAAAAAATGAACAGCCAGTTCGCTTACCTAAGCTTGACTTGAAACAATTTTCTGGAAACCCTCTCGATTGGACCTCATTTATTAATTTATACAATTCAAGCATTCATTCAAATTCTACATTATCAGGTGTAGTCAAACTTCAATACCTGTTGAGCTCAGTCTCAGGAGAACCTCTTGATTTAATTAAATCATTACCACTAACTGAGAGTAATTATCAGATTGCCTATGACTTGCTTCATGAACGCTATAATTCACCTCGCCGATTGATAACACTGCATCTCAATAAAATTCTCGATTTACCCAATATCACTCATCAACCGGCTCAAATGCGGAAATTTTTGAACTCCTACAATGAGAATACACAAGCTTTAAAGGGATTAAAAATTGATATAACCGCTGATAATCCTTTACTGTGTGCTATGATGATGCGAAAAATGGATAATAACCTCCGAAAAAAGTTTGAACATTTTCGTTCTTTGAACAAATCTAGCGAATCTGTACTTACTGAAGCAAAAGAAATAATTACTTTTTTAACTCAGGAGTGCAATGAAATTGAAAATTCAAATCTTCACTCTTCTTCTACCTCAAAAACCGCTTCAATGTCTACTTCAGTATCTGAAAATAAATTCTTTCCTAAAATAAATAGGAGTTTTTCTACAAACAAGGTAGCATTGATGACTACTTATAATGATGAAATCAAAAGTGACACAAAACCTTATGACTGTTTTGTTTGTCATAACAATGAACATAAGATTTATTTATGTCCTGTGTTCAAAAACAATGCACCCAAAGCACGTTTTCAAATTGTCAAAGAAAATAAAAGATGCATTTCTTGTTTAGGAAATCATACTCTTGACAAGTGTAAATCGAAATCAAACTGTTTCACATGTCATAAAAGGCACCATACTTTGTTGCACTTTGAAAATAACCACTCAACTGCCAATATGACACCTCTCCAACCCAGCAGCCGTGCAGTTTCTGTGGGTCAACCTCAAGTCAACATGACACCTCCTTCAGTAGTACTGACCACTACTGAGAATAATCAACCCTCTCATCGCTCATCAATGTCTACAGTGCTATTGGGAACGCTACTCGTTAAAATTACCTCTCCTCATGGAAAAAGTTATGTTTTCCGCGCCCTCGCAGATTCTGGTAGTCAGTCATGTTTCATCAATGAACATGCTGCACAAGTATTAAGTGCATCTCGCACTAAGAGCAACCACAGTGTTGTTGGATTTTCTCAAGCCCCCATACGTTCTAAGGGCCTCACCTCTCTTTCTATTGAAACTCTGAGTGGAAAAGTGATTTCACTTAATCAAGAGTTCTTGATTATTGATAAAATTTGTGTTGATATACCTCGCATGGAAATTGATCCAGAGGTATTGGAAAAGGTTCGACCATATATTCTGGCTGACCCTACATTTAATCTAGCTGGAGGCATCGACATTCTTCTTGGTGGCACTGTTTTTCCTCTTCTGCTCAACCAGATTGTTCATCATCTTGGTCCTGGCCTGCCGAGTTTAATTGGGACTCATCTTGGTTTTATGGTCATGGGTGAGACTCCATGCAAGCCTAAAGCTGATTCTTCCATCACTCTGCAAGCATCAGCCACCCTCTTGGCTATCAACAATTTGGATTTGCATAACTCTCTCCAACGCTTTTGGGAACAAGAAGAGCCTCCAATGGCATCTGAAAAATCTGAAGAAGAAAAATTGTGTGATGAACATTTCCTCTCAACCTATTCACGTGATGAATCTGGACGATTTTGTGTCAGACTGCCATTCAAGGCTAACCACCCCACTTTGGGTCAGTCTAAAGCCAATGCTGAACAAAGATTAAATTCTATAGAAAGGAAATTCAAGGCGCAACCTCATTTTCAGTCTTTGTATATTGATTTCATGTCAGAATATTTGACATTAGGTCATATGGAACTGAATAGCACCACTGATCTATCTACTCCTCATTATTTTCTACCACATCATGGTGTCCTCAAAGAAGCTAGCAGCACTACTCATCTACGCACTGTATTTGATGCTAGTGCAAAAACCTCAACTGGTATTTCCTTGAACCAGATTCTCCTCACTGGAAGGAAAATGCAGACCAATATTTGTGATTTGTTGCTGGTATTCCACTTGCACAAGATTGTCTTTTCTTGTGATATACGTCAAATGTATAGGCAAATCAAAGTTCACCCTGATGACCAGTGCTATCAATTGATTTTATGGCGTACTGATGCTACTCAGCCTGCATCTGTCTTCAAATTGACCACAGTAACATATGGCATGAGCTGTTCTCCATATCTTGCTATAAGAACTCTTCATCAACTTGCCACTGAAGAAGGCAATTCCTACCCAGAAGCAGCTGAACTTCTGCGTTCTCAAACCTTTGTTGATGATGTCATTGCTGGTGCTAACTCCGAAGAAGAGGCTTTAAGACTGCAACAACAACTTATCTCTCTACTCAAATGTGGTGAATTTGAATTACGTAAATGGACTTCAAATTCTAATGCACTTCTTTCCAGCCTTCCTGATGGTCACCTTGAGAAACCGGTATTTCTTCAGGATGATCAACAACCTCATTTCAAAATCCTTGGTATCCAATGGTCAGCAGCAAATGATTGTTTTGCCTACAACTTCAATCTACCTCATGATGCTACCACTAAGCGTAAAGTACTAAGTGTGATAGCCAAGATCTATGACCCTTGTGGATTCCTCTCACCAGTGGTTCTGTGGGCTAAATGCTTCATGCAACTTCTTTGGACAAAGGGCCTAAATTGGGACCAACCTCTCCCTCCTGAACTGCTTGCAATGTGGCAAAGCTTTGTTGACACATCAGCCATACTTCAAGATATCTCCATACCACGAGCTCTACAGTTCTTGCACTCAAGCCTCATTGAACTTCATGGTTTTGCAGATGCTTCTGAACGTGGATTTGCCGCAGTGATATATCTCAGGACATCACAAACTGATACTTCCCCCACTGTCCAGTTACTCATCTCCAAAACCAGAGTGGCCCCTTTGAAAAAACTCACTCTACCACGTCTAGAACTGTGTGCTGCTCACTTGCTTGCTCAACTGACCTCATATGTGATCTCAACCTTTCACAAAAAACTGGAGTTTTCTTCTATCACATTATGGTGTGACTCTACTGTGGCCTTGACTTGGTTACAGACTCCTCCGCATCATCTTAAAACTTTCATAGCAAACCGGGTTGCTCAAACCCAAGAATTGGTACCAACTGATAGCTGGAGACACATTTCTGGTGAACAAAACCCTGCAGACTGTGCTTCACGTGGTATACTTCCAGCTGAACTACCTGCTCACAACTTGTGGTGGACAGGTCCATCCTGGCTACAGAAGCCTTCCAACCTCTGGCCTACATCTGCATTCACTCCAGTGGAACTTGCTGATACTGATGAGAGCAAACCTCTGTCACCCATCACTCTCGTTGCTACTGCACCTCTTGAATGGGATCTCCTACAAAAATTTTCTCACTTCAGTAAACTTCAGCGTGTTATGGCCTACATCCTCCGCTTTGTCTTCAATACTCGACACCCACCAAAGAAGATTGGCCCTCTCTCCACCCGAGAATTGGCTACTGCCAAATGTATAATCTTCAAACAAGTTCAAGACTCAGCCTTTCGAGAAGACATTGCCAAGCTGAAAATTGACAAAACCTCCACTGTATCAAACTCACTTTGCCGCCTCTCTCCGTATCTTGATGATGACGGTCTCCTGCGAGTTGGAGGACGTCTCAAGCATTGTCATATACCTCAAGATGTTCAACATCCTATCATCCTTCCAAAGCAACATCATGTGGTCAACCTCATGATTGACTCCTACCACCGACAATATTTGCATTCTGGAGCACAACTAACACAATCTCTTCTTTCACAACATGTTTGGATACTCTCTGCACGTAGTATCATCCGCTCTCGAATTTTTAAGTGCAATGTTTGCTTTCGACACAAACCTCGCCACAACATTCCACCCATGGGGCATCTACCTCAGGCTCGTGTGACACCTTCTCGCCCTTTCCTCAATACTGGGATTGATTATGCTGGCCCATTCAATATCAAGGTGCACAACCTCAGATCCACATCACTCACAAAGGCCTACATATGTGCTTTCGTATGCATGGTCACCAAAGCAATCCACATTGAAGTGGTAACAGACTTGTCTTCTGAGGCCTTCATTGCTGCCTTGAAAAGATTTGTTTCTCGCCGTGGCCTCTGCAAAAACCTCTACTCTGACTGTGGGACTAATTTTGTTGGTGCTAACAATACCTTCCAAGCACTTTCCAAGTCAAAGCAACTCCTACTCTCTGAATTTGCTGCTACACAAGGCATTACTTTTCACTTCAACCCACCTGCAGCTCCACATCAGGGTGGCCTTTGGGAAGCAGCAATCAAGAGCATCAAGCACCATCTCCGACGTGTCATTGGAGAACACACATTAACACTTGTTGAATTCACGACACTGGTCACTCAAATAGAGGCAATATTGAATTCAAGACCTCTCACACGTCTATCAAACGATCCTAATGATGTCTCAGCACTTACACCAGGTCACTTCTTGATTGGATCTCCTTTGGTGGCAGTTCCTGAAGAAGACATACAAAATGTCAACCTCAATCGCCTCAAACATTGGAAATTGATTGAAGCATTCCACCAGCACATTTGGAAGAGATGGCATTTGGAATATATCCATACCCTTCAACAGAAAGCCAAATGGAATAAGGCTGTTGATAATCTCCACATTGGTGACCTTGTCTTGGTCCATCAACCAACTCCACCACTTACCTGGCCATTAGCACGCATTACTGGTGTCTCTCCAGGACAAGATGGAATTGTCCGTGTGGTGCATTTGAAGACTCACCACGGAACCTTGACACATCCATCCCACAAGGTATTTCCGCTACCCGCAAACTCCAAATAATTTATAGCCAAGCTTGGCACCCTTGTAATTAGTGTTATGAACTTTATTCACTAGTTGTGAACTTTATTATTTTTTTTTTATCATTCTTGTTGAATCCAGGTGGATTCAAGGCCCCCGCTATGTTTCGTATTTAGTGTAGTCTAAGTTAGTTTATGTTTTATCTCTGCTCAACAGAGCTTTCATTTTTGTGTTACTGCCACAAACCATGTAGCTGTTACTTGACTTTCTATAGTGTTGCCATGGCAACCAGTTTTATTGGCCACTGCGCATGCTCGAGTTGTACTGGCAGTTTGAATGGTAACTCCCACTTCCATTCTTGTTGAAACCGCATCGCTATGAACAAATCTTCGTTTTAACCTCAATTATTAGTATTCGTTACAACGCAATAATTACTTATTAATTTATTATTTTGTAAAACCTCAATATTCGGTTTATTGAAACCTCATTTGCTTATAACCGCAACTACCACTTTATTTTTCTTGTTCTTTAATTCAAAACCTCCAGTATCTTATATCGGCCATGAAATTAGTTCCATCCTATTTATTCTAAAATAATTCTTCATTCATCCTCACCGACCTCACTCCTCAGTGCATACCAATACCTCGAGTGCTACGCATTATCATCAGTGACTCATCTCATCAACGTGTGCACACGCATCGGCGTCTACAGAAACGACTTCTCATATGGTGATAGGAACATTAACAAGGTATTACTCAACTATTCCTTTTTATTTTATTACAACCTCATTTCCTACCCCTCTTACCGCAGGTCCTCCATTTATATCCTATGTCTTACAGCCTCATTTGAAAATTCTATATTCTACACCTCATTGCTCAATCCCCAACAATAGCGTTCAAACTCTTATTTTTCTCACGTCGAAAAACTCGAGATTACAAGGAAGTAACCTATTGAATTGGCCGGCGAAGCTCCGACTGAAAAATGTGTTGTTTATCTGAGAACGTGACTTGTGAGCTGAATCATCCAATAAACCAAACACATTGCTGGTAGAGGCAGGTACTATGTTTCTATCATTGCAACTTGGTGTTCTTCCTACAATAAGTACTTTCTTGATGGTGTTGCCGAACAAAACGGGCTTGACATTTTAGATTAGGGCCAGCTATTGGAGCTATCCAGTTAGAAGGCTTATCAATGTTTTGATTCATTCGCATATAAATCTATAGCACGTGAATATGCGAATGCAATAACTATAATATTCAAAATACAATCTACATTTTCATAAAAAGTTGAAGTTTGGACAGAATTCATATTATCTTGCTGTATTGCTGTTACTAAAGTAGAATGTTAATATTTAAGCCTTAATAAATTCATAATTTGACCAATTTAATGTTTTGTTTGTTTGAGACTAGCGATTAGAAGCAAACACCGACTTATGAAAATGATAGTTTGGAGCAAAAACCGACAATTACAGCGGTTGGTAGCAAAATCAGACAAATGCAAAATTAAATTCAAATTCCTGATTTCCCTGTTAAATAGGAATATCATTTTCCTATTATATTTTTATAGGTCCTGTTTCATTGTTTTCAGTGCACTCCAACGATTTTATAAAAAAATCGTACAAATATCTCAAAAGGGGGTCAAGCTAAACGTTTTGAAGCTCTCCTGAAAAATTTTAGTTTTTGCTTAATTATGTCTGTTTTTGCTTTTAGACCCCTCTATACACATGAACTTTAAATAATGGAGAGAACCCTGAAAAGCAAATTATATGGGAGCTATGAATTCTGAAGCCCATCAATTCCATAGGCCGGTCGAGTTTGAGGTAGTGTAATGAACGCATACTTCAATTTTGTGTCGATGAACTAAATTGAATACAGAAAGTTTTAATGCATGTGGCATGTGAGTGGAGAGCTGTGTTGTCTGACATGGGATATTCCTGTGGTCGGTGGCCGGCTGAAGACCGAATATATTGTTGATGTTTCTAGCCGAATCTCTCCCATAGCGGTCTACATGGCTACAGGGATGCAGGGATCTGACATGCTGTAATGAACTGGCCCGTTGGGAGGACTTATCGTGCGGTAATAAATCTTATTCAAGCATCCCGCTACTACTGAAGTCGTCTTTGGCCCCTATATGTTCATGTCACTGACCAAAATGCTTCTTTCAAGTTTTGTCGTAAGAGCAACCCGCACAGGAACACACTCACTTTATTGTGTTAAACCGTTTTTTGTTATTGCTTTATTTTGTTAGACTCTTTTCCTTCATGATCCAATAATTCTATTTCCTCCAATTTCAAAGCCTTTCTTTTTGTTGCGTATGATGCCAAATACGTCTGAGACTTGTGCGAAGGTAATGAGGAGAATAATTGTAAAAAGTATCCCAGGCTGAATGATAGGCCAAGCATCCAGTCAGAGATGAGCGTCCTAATTGATTATATTAACTTACATTACCTTAATTGCATTACAATCTTTGGTATTGGTTAACATCATTTTGGGGAATGGGTGGGTGACGTGACTAACATCACGTCAGTCACGTCGTTTAGAGTTAGTGATCTTTTTTTGGCTAGTTTTTGAGTTTGGATTGAAGTGGCAGGATCTTCCAATAAATAATAGTAGTAGTTGAAGATACTATAGTTTCTCCATAGGTCGGGCTAGGGTGAGGTGGGCCCTGTTTAGGTGACCTTTTTTAGTTTTTCTTATAGTTCCAAAATTATGAGTTGAAACTAATAATTGCTAGTTAAAGATAACAATGTTTCTGATTATTTGTCACCTGAAACGAACCATTTTTGAGTTAATAAGGCAGGGAAAAAACAAAAATTAAAAGCTCGATTTATTTTCATTATTGAAGACCTGACAGGGCGGTGAGTGTGGTTTTCATGTGATCGTGATATTCAGTCATGACCGCTCAAGACTGCGCTTGGATGGGTGACCGTGATTCAATGACTTGATGCTATAAGCTTTATTATCACTTACCTGGTAGTTCAGAACCCACCTAAAATAGCAGGTCCACCATGATCTCCATAACATGGCTCAAACGGCGAGGTGAAACTACCCGCAAGGGTCTCCCCCACCATTAAAAGCTATACGCTGGCCGTTGGTCCGTACGTCTGTGCCCTAGTTTGAAAGAAAGATTGTAGGCTCTTGAAACATGGTATCCTCTTACTCTTAGTCGAAGTGAAATCACTATTGATTTTGGAGTTTGAGGGTCTAATATAAAGATAATTATGATGTAAAATAGATTTCCACTATAGTATCTGGGTTATTTAAGGCTAGTGAAATCAAAACATTGGTAGTTGCTGCTTACATTTGAAAAACAAAACATTGGATTTGCAAAGGCTAATGCTTAGCCCAGCAATTATCAACTTTATTATTTTTTACAGTGCAAGCGTTGACGTTTTCATTTTTGATTGTGTTGAAATCTTTTCTTAAATTATTTTAAGTCGTCTAGCTGAAAAAAAAAACAGGAAGTACCGATACATGATTATATCATGAGATCTGTTGTAGGAGAACAAACCAAACTCTTTTTCACAAACTGCCAATGTGCATTTTATTGAATTGGTAAGCAATGGTGTTTATATACACCAAGAAGCAGTTGAATTGCAAGATTATATAGCAGAGAGGTTGGTTAGTAAGTACCTTTTTTTTAATGGTGCCTATCAGAGCAATTGATAACACTATTCATTATTTAATTTGTCGTGTACTTGGGCACACCGTAAAATCGTTTGTTTTTTTTAATTTATCAGTAATGAAAATAAAAAATTCAGTATTATTAAAAAATTATTATGTGATGGTCAGGCCTGGATTTACGTTTTCTCCGCCCATGGGCATAGAACAAGCTGCCGCTGCTCCCCACTCAACACCACAACAGAATAATAGGAAACGAAACTTGACCCAACTAACAATAAAACTTAGAATTGTTTCAAGTTTGTTAAATTTATTTTCACTCATAGCTCTAACTCTTTAATTCTCATCTATTTCTGCAATTGGGAATTATGTACGATATGATTTTCTTGGGGTATTTGAAATGAAATAGGATTACAATTCACTGAAAACCAGAGTTTCTTTTGAAACATTATTATCAAAACAAACAAGTGTTAATTAGACTGATGGCCGGTTTCTCTGTCATTCAGTGAATCATACAGTAGCTATTGATTCGTTGAGCTATTGTAAACAGGCCTAAGGCTTGTTTCACAAATACCCGGCAGTCAAGCATTACGGGTGTCGTGTACCTAGCATAATTGCATTGTACTGGTAGTTCTGTAAACAGAAGACCCTACTCCCATCATAATGGGAGCTTGTACAGAAGAGCATGCTCTTACTCGTTGTGCTCAATGATAATCACCATCGCAAAATTGAACACAATCATCAGACCTAACCCTGTATCACATCACCAAGGTTTCGTTTCTATTTTCTTCCAGCCTTTACTTAAAAGTTGTCCAATACAGCTGATTCAGAGTGCAATATATCAATATATCAAAGCAAAAATTGTGAACCTGGTGAAAATATAATCAATACTTCAGCATATTTGATATATATCAAAGCAATATTCACAAAGCAATATTAGATATAAATCTATTATATTTTTTTAAACTAGGAACTTGTACAGTCAGGACAATGTCAAAGATTCACCCTCATTAATTCTCTTTACGCATCAAACCTTTATGGTGAATGGTGAATACACCTCATAACTACAAAGAAATAATGACTACTATCAACTTTATACATGTGTTGAGGATAAGACGCAGCAGTGCTTTTTTATGGTTTCATCTCAGACAAATTTGTTAAATACAAAAATTGTGAACCTGGTGAAAATATAATCAATACTTCAGCATATTTCCAAATTAAAAAAACTCTCCAATAACTGCTCAACACTGAGTAAAATGCGAGGGAGCCTACTCCAATTGCCTTGTACTAGGACGACCAAACTTCAGAAGAAGAAACTGATCGATTGCAAGTTTTGTCTATCAATTACTACAGAACTTATCATTATTCGTTTTTTTTTAATAATTTAAATGACCTTTTCGACTTTCCTTTCGGTTTGATTTAAATACATATTTTAATTATTAACTTTGCATTGTTAATTCATCGACTTGCAGTCAATTTTAATTATTGTGAATAAATAATATTCCTACTCACTTTTGGCCAAACGTTTTCGAGTCATGGAGACTCATCTTGAACGCCAAAGGTGAGTAGAAATATTATTTATTCACAATTAAAATTGACTGCAAGTCGTTGAATTTACAATAAAAAGTTAATATTTTCTTTGTAGTGGTGAAGGCGATATTGTGGAAGATATCCATAATGAATAATAAGATAAAGTTGTCACAACCACATTTATTTTTTTTTTTTAAATCATTAATCATTATCAATCATTAAAAAGTTAATATTAACAACGCAGATCGTTATGGAACAAGAAATCCAAGATTATATTCTAACTTACGACATATTATGTTATTTAACACTAAAGTGGAAATGAATTAAACATCTTTTGTTCTTCCTTGACTGAAAATGGCTGGTTCTACGTAAAAAATTATCAGTACATTTTTGTAGAAACTTTTTTCATAATTCAACTTTCATTACTTTCATATAGAACAATTTTTAGCTACAACTATGCAAATGCTATGGGCAAAAAACTAAAAAGGTTCACTTAAACAGGCCCCTCTCACCCTTGTTCGCCTGCCACCCCAGAAATCTTTAGTTTATTTAAACATTCGTATATAACAAGGACCAACTGTGCCAATTTTCGATACTCTGGGAATCATTTCTCTGGATTTGTCTAATTAATTAGACTGGGCTATTTCGTCAGATCCACTCACTACTCAAGCGCTCATCCTATTTATTAACGGATAGTCCTAGAGAAGTTTTGACCAACCTTCAATAACATCTTTTCAAGTTGTGATACTTTACTTGGCGCTCACCATAAATATATTCAATAATAGTTCTCTTTGAAGCATCCGTTATACGACTTGGGTGAAGACGTTAAAGGCCTGTTCACATTCGTGAAGTGCCTGCCCTACAATACAGCATGCTACTTGCATGGAAGAAGCAATGGCCACAGAATACCTTGAATTTTACATTTTGATGTGAGCGAATCCCGAGGGATGAAGTAAGAGTGGCTGAGCCATTTTCTACGAAGTGCACCTCTATTGGAGTATCGCTGAGGGCTGTCCCAGTGCTGTACGAAATAACACCGAGACTTCATACTTTATTTATTGAGTTTCCACACTTCGGGCTGCATACATAACAGAAAACGTCTTCGAGTTCGTTGTTTATTATTTGTAGGTTGATTTTCGCTGCCAGATTTCAAGGGAGATGTCCCACATTGCAGGCAATCATAACCAAGTTTTCGGCCCACTTCGAGAGAGTATATTTGCCGACACATGGAAAACTTGTTTGCCAATCATTCTTCTCCAGGCTCTTTGCTGACTGTATAGAGTACTACGAGCAATCCGCCGTGATACACCAGCTATTGTTTTTATTCCCAGGGTGTATTTTTTCAATTTCATCTTGCGTTATCCTTAAAACTGATAATAAAAATTATTCCGAGTGTTAAGTTTAAAAAACCACAGATAAAGATAACCCTCGAAATTGAAAATTTTTAATTTTGACAGTTTTCAACACTCAATTTTTTTTAAATATTCTATAAATATCATTGTTGTAAAACTTTGTTGTTTTCCTACAAGTAAATTATTAGACAAACTACCGGTTCCTTTTCTTCGATGTCACATTTACGAATTAATAATTTGTTAAACTCCCTTCAAATTTTGACATTTTATTGTTCTTTTATTTGATTCCCAAACCCTGAAATCCTCTAAATGTGAGATTTATTATCTCCGATTCATTCATTCATCCATCATATCAATAGAGATATATTATGAACTATCGTTCAAATATTGTAAAGCAATGCAGGGCGAACCAACGAACGCAGTTTTAGGTGATAACACTTAAAAAAAAGTAATCACATTACATAAAATACACAAATGTAGATTTTTTGTGTTGTTTGGAAATTTCGGAGGAGAAGGGAGAAGATGCATTTTATTCTCTTTCACCGTCACCTCCGGGACCAGGGTCGTGACGAATAACTTAATAGCCGGATAATAAATGAAAATATCATCAAATAAACGTGCACAGTAGCCCCTAATTTTTTTTTGTAGGATGAAGCCCACATAGGTCTGAGACCTGTGCGTGGGTGATGAGTTGGATGATGGTGATTGATGAGTTGGACGTTCAGTTTTAGGTGGGTTCCGAACCACCGGGAAGTGATTTTACAGCAGAGAACAGTGTCTTTTTTTCTGGCCAATCTAATCGGTCACCGTTACAAACAGGACCTACGAGAACGCAGCTTATCTCTATCTGGATTGAACAGATACATGCTACGGCTCGCGGCTCGCGGCTATCACTTCCTATTAGAAATATTTTGGGGTAACTTGAGGACATGTACAAAAGGATAATTCAATTCATGTAGGCATATTAATGTCATCAGAAAATGACCCATATTCAATTGACTAAAATGACAATTAAGGGAGTATCCAAGGAATCTATCCCGACCATTGCCCCTACGAGCCGGACGTTAAACATTTTTTGCAGAATCATCATGGTTCGACCTCTTCTAGGTTTCTCCGTGTGTGATTCATAACAATAAAAAATGTATGCTAAAGAGTAAAGAAGTATTGCATAATGTGCACTAATTTTAAATTTTATGATGATGGATTACAGAAAGTGATTGTTAGTGACGAATAATGGATATTTTACTGTACCTCAAAATATTACTATTACTATCATATTACTATCAATATTATATTTACTGTATCTACAAATATTATAGAATATGGCGCAACAATTTATTCAAAGGTTCAATTTACTCATCAATATCTCATTCCGAATGAGTTTTAATTTACAAAAATAATTATAGAGGAAGTATTTCAATTACGTTAGGAAGGACTGAAAGACATGATTAACATATTTTTTCTTGTGCAGTATAAATAAAATTTAATGAAGAATAGTTTGGAACAAAAAAGGAGAAAAAACTAATTCGAGAGATATTTTTAATCAGTAACAGAAAGAAGCAAAGAAATCACTCAATGATGGGGAAGAAAATAGATAGAGGATATGAGAATTAAGAGATCACTTTCCATTTTAGACATTTTGCCCGAATTATTTTTGTAATAGCATGTTTGGTTTGTTTTGTAATATACCAATCCAACTATTAATATAATTAAGCAATACATGTATGACAAGGAGTAATGTAAAATAAAAATCATTACAATAAAGCTGTATTATTAAGATGAATGAATAAGAAAAGAGGTAGAGGAAAATCATGTGGCATATCTGGGTAAATCGGAAGCTTTTAAATTTGCATTCTAATTGAATTCGAATCTGCATTGAAAAAGGTAGGCTTTCTCACCTACTATTCGGTCTCATCCAAGCATAAGAAATTTTCTTGAAAAAAAAATTAAATGAAAGTAAGAGTGGGCAAGAGTTGATTCCTTTCAAACCCTTCATATTGAAACTGAAATGACTCCAAGTAAAGTTGAGCGTCCAGTGTCATTAATTTGACTTCATATTAAATGTCGCTCCAGATCGGTGCTTAACCCAAGACTTGGCTGAGATGCTAGTTGTAAGAGAGAAAATGAGGTACAGTGAGAGAGAGTGAGAGGGATAGAGAGAGAGAAAGAAAGTGTGAGGGAGGGGATAGAGAGAGAGAGAGAGAGAGAGAGAAATAGCGATTAAAAGTGAGAGAGAGAGAGAGAGAGAGAGAGAGAGAGTGAGCGAGAGAGAATGAAAGAGAGTGAACGAGAGAGAATGAGTGAAAGTGAGTAGGAAAGAGAAATAGAGAATGAACAAGGGATCCTCTTAACAGATTATGGTGTGCTTTTGACTGGTCCCAGCGGCAATTATACTAATGACATGCGTGTTTCCTCTCACCCTTACAACTACAAACATCTCGCAGATCTCACCTTCAAACTTGGACGACTTCCACTGTATTTCTTGTCGACATGCAATTAAAGTCTCACTTGGAGTTTGTTTGGTCATAATTCATTGAAGAGCTTAATCTCTTCATGTCCTAATGCTTTGCTGTTACAAACTGCATACTGTTCTGATCTAAAGATAAGAATCAAAATCATTCTAAATTCTTAATCCTGGATTCGATTTAAAAGATTTTCATTTGATTTGGAAGATGTTCACAGTTGGAAGTATAAGAAGGAAATAACTTACCTAAAAATACCACACAACTATTATATGAAACTGATAACATATATTATGTATTGTGTAATTTGATATGAATTCCATTCATTCTAATAACCACAGACACAAGAACGATAGTTGCTTGATCAAAGCAGGATGAGTACAAATAGTGGATTATGATGGGATTTAGCCTATATTGTTGAATTTGCATCATTTTCTCAATTAGTGTCGCTGATTGCAAAGCTTATATACCGTGCTAATATATTACTACAGTGTACCGTGATTGTAATATCTTATGAGGATTTGGTTACAGTTAAATGTCAAAACGTCATTTTCAACTCAATCTCAGTAACAATAAATTGAGCACTAGCTTGCAATGGGAATCGATTTACCATGTAGTCCATTGTGTAGTCAAATTCAATCTGTATTACTATAATATATAGATACTACAAAAACATGAAGTCAGAGAACTCTACATACATGTCATGTCGACTATTACCTCAATTACATAATTATTGTGATCAATATTTTTCTAAAAGTGAGGTGTGAAAAGTCATTTTTCCTACAACTGCTCATAAAGTAGTTCTTTACGTACTGAAAACTGATTGTAAAATACCTCTTTACTGCTCGATGAGAGGTAAAACATTTCTCCTACAACTGCTCGTAAAGTATTTCTTTATGTGCCTCTTTACTGCTCAGCGAGCGGTAAAGTCAGCTGACGAACGAAAAAACTACTTTACCGCTCGCCAGCTGTGTTTGATAGCTTCTCATTGGTGGATTACAAAATCCGTGAAATTCTCATAACCTCAACAATGGCGCACGCTAACCAAATCCACGCACGGTCTGTGATGTTACAAACTATAATCCGACCACAGACAAAAGAACCTTCAAAATATGAACTCTACTGCGCAGAGAGAGAGCATGTTATGCAGTTTATCTCACTCGCTCACTAGAGTAGTGAAGGGGGTCAGTCAACGAAGGGGGTCTGTCTTACAGTGAACATCGGTACTAATAATGTATGTATTGAAAAGAACGCTCCGGTATGATGCCATTGGTCGAGCAAGTGAGTGAGAGGGCAATAAAGCTGTCGCTCTCACTCGCACAAGAGTTGGTGCTGTGGGGGAGTGTAACTACAGTGATACAATGCGCGAAGGTTCTTTTGTCTGTGGTCGAATTATAAAAATGTTTATTGTGTTGGAATCCAGAACTGTAGTTATAGGAAAAATATTGTATGTAATTTGCCCGTGAAGCTTCTTTATCGCTCTCACAAAATTACTGCGCTCCACTATGCATTGCGCAATAACTGTTTTGGCTCAAGCGATAAAGTCGCGCTTCATCCTCTTAACACATAATAGTTATTTTGCGAGAGCGATAAGGAAGCTTCATGCACGAATTACATACAATATTTTTCCTACAACTGCAGTTCTGGGTTCCATCACACTAAAAGCTTGTAGTTTGTAACATCACAGACCATGCACGGATTTGGTTAGCGTTCGCCATTGTTGAGGTTATGTGAATTTCACGGATTCCGTGATCCACCAATGAGAAGACATCAAAATCAAAACAGAAGCATAAAGAAAACAGCTGGCATGTGTAAAGTACTTCAACGCTTGCGAAGCAGTAAAGAGGTATTTTACAATTAGTTTTCAGTACATAAAGAACTACTTTATGAGCAGTTGTAGGAAGATAACTATTATGCTCGCCAGCTGTTTTCTTTATGCTACTGTTTTGATTTTGATGTCTTCTCATTGGTGGATCACAAAATCCATGAAATTATCATAAACGAGAGTGTTGTAGGAAAAATATTGTATGTAATTCAAATCTATATATATAAAAATGAATGTCTGTCTGTATGTATGTATGTATGTATGTATGTATGTATGTATGTTCCCTATAGACTTCAAAACTACTTGACAGATCGGCATGAAACTTTGGGAATATGTTGTGTGAATATTGGGGATGGTTTCTGACCATAAATTTTAATAGGGGAGCTAATAATTATTATTAATTAATCCATTTTATAGACCTAACCTACTGAACTTGCCGGCCAAACAGCTTAAAGGAACAGCTGATAGAAGTCAACAGTTTTTAATCATATGGCAGGCCCCTTAGCGGCGTTATTTACGCTGTCTTTGAACAGCAAAAGACTGCACTTTGCATGTATAGTAGGCCAGGCCCGATTCTATAACTGGGCAACATGGGCACTTGCCCAGGGGCGCAAGCAAGGGGCGCAAATGTTTTGGGTCACAAAATTATTTTTTAAATTAAAAAAATGTCAACCTTGTTAAGGCAGTATAATTTCGATAAAAGTTTATAAATTTAAAAAACTATAAAAAATTATAGAGGTGAAAAATCAAAATTTTAAGGTAGCAGAATCATTCTTCAGATCTTTCTGAACAATTTTGTAACATTTCCATGCTTATCGGTTAGAAAATAGCGTCCGAAACAGAAATGATATATTGCAGAGAGTGAACAAAACAAGTGAGAGCTTGCAAAAACAAGAACTGGACTTGATTGGTGCCACTCAAGAGCTGAGACTCTACCTATGTTTTTGAAGGAGAAAGGTAATAGTAGTGAATTTGACAACTATGAAGCCATAGCTTTAAAAGTAGCTGAGTTAATCAACTCTTCATATGAAAGGTCAAGAAATCGTGACATATTTTCAGATGAAGAGAGGTATAAAGAATATGAAAATATGGACAGATTACGATATGGTGTATTCAGACCAATTTTCGACCATCTAGTAGTTCAACTTGATAAGAGAAAAGACAACTAGAAGACGATCAGTCAACGATTTGAAATTTTCAGCTCTCTTAGAGAAAAGTAGAATGACGATATAAGAGAGCAGGCTCAAAGGGTAGCTCAATGTTACTCCAATGACATTTACAAGGAAGACTTGCAAGATTTGCAAGAGTGTCTACATTTTAAATTTTATATAGAAACTGAAAACATCACAAAAATTAGGGAGTGCTACGAATATATAAAAAACACAGCTTAGAAAGTACATTTCCAAACTTGTATGTAGCTATTCGAATTTACTTAACATTGCCAATCACAAATTGCACAGCTGAGAGGAGCTTTTCAGCCTTGAAAAGAATAAAATCTGAGAATCGTTCTACAATTATTAAAAACGAAAGGCTGAATAGCTTAATGCTATTATGTACGCAGAATGACATTACACTGAAGCTTGACTTCAAAGATATAATTATTGATAGTTTTGCTACATCAAAGATCAGTAGTAGAGAAATGTAAATTTAAGTATATAAGGAGAAAGAATGAGGAATATGTATAGATATATATAAAGTACAGTAATAAGAGAAAGAAAGTATAAAGTAAATAAGAGATATTATGGTGAAGTATTAAAGTTGTTTTACAAGACTCAATTAAAAAGGGAACATACAGTTGAAATAAAATGAGCTATGGTGGTCATTTATTTTAGAAATAAACGTTTGCAATAACTATTTTTCAGGGAGGGTGGGTGTTCCGTGATACTGTAAAATACGGTTATTATGTTGTGACGTCAATCATAACACCTACTTGCAAGTTTTTACTGTAGTTTTTGCCAGTCCAGGACACGGCGGGGCCATAGGTGGTGGATAATGGAAAGACTTACCGACTCACCAAATAAAAGGATTTCGGTGGAGTTAAGGGAGAAATCCCTCCCGAACCAAAACTGGCAAAGATGAATTAATCGAGGGGGGGCGCATCTCTTTAATTCGCCCAGGGGCGCTACAATGGTTAAAACCGGGCCTGATGTAGGCTACCGTGCAGTCGGAGCCTTGCAATATGTAGGAAACATACGACTGGGTATAATGAAATGTAATTACGCCAGGTTGATGACATCTGTTAACCAATGCAGCTAGAAATTTGAAATGCAGCCTCAGCGGGAGGTGGCGATTAATAAAAACAAAAACCTAGCTTCTACCCCATGTAGTAGGAGGTCTAAATTTGAAATGTTTCTTCATTCAGAGGTGGTAAGAAAACAACGAAGCCTCTATGATCAGCTGGAAGAGCACTAAGACTGTAACTTCTTTCCTAATTTGAAATGTAACCTCAGCGGGAGGTGGCGAATAATAAAATCAAGGAGAATTTTTATGAGAACGCAGCAACGCGCGTTGGGCCAGCTAGTTGATTATGAAAATTGAAAATGTTTATTCCTCCTTTCTATCAAGTGTAACAAGATAGGAAAAAACATATGGGTGTGGCAAAAAATTTTCCATTAACTCACATACATATATTATATGTATCGATATAATCACTCATTACCTATGACTCAATACCTGTCTCGAATATTATCCAGCTTATTGCACTAGGCTATCATTATTTTGGTTTATATCTGGGAATTCACCCATCAAATTCTGAATCTAAATAAAGCTGCTGATTCACTTGTCTTGAATACTTTTGAATATCCCGCATATTATCCAGCTGATTGTATCATGCCTTTCTATCAAGTGTAACAAAAAATATCGTACATTACACGACTGTAAACTTTTGCCGGTTCTCGCATTTTCACGTTTCACCTCGTGCATAAACTATCATATGCTCGACCAGCAAAACGTTATTTTCCAGCCTAGTAACGTAATATACTATTTCGTCACACTAGGACGTAATGAGCTGTTTTTCGTGCATCATATGGAAGCCGAAAGTGTTCGGTTTCGACGAGGTCTGTAAACGTTTACCGCCCTAGGGCGAAAAAGAAAATGACCTTGAATGACAGCTGATCGTGTCTGGATGCAGCAGTCATGATTGTTTGTAACTAGTAGTTCTGTGAACAGTAGACCTCAAGTCCAAGAATAAGGGTGCTTGTAAAGTAATTTACTCTACAATGAAAAGTAATTTCGCAATTTATTTGTTTATTCAATGTTTCCAGGGATACCGGATATCTTCTATTATACCCCCTTTTTTTTGGTTATTGTACTTTTGATGTTTTTTCTTGGTTCAATGGTTTTATGTAGTTTTCTATAATTTTGTAAGTAGTAAATTAAAAGTAGTAAGTAGTATGTGTGAACTATTAACATAACATAATAAATTATTCACATGTTAAGAGTGAAGATAATATTTACTTCGCAATATTCACAATCAGCATAATACAGTTTTATGTTTATTTGCATGTTAACATTAACAATTAATAACTTATCACAATAAGTATCTATTTGAAGTATCATTTACATTTTGAGAGTTTGTTATCTTCACTAACAAAAAGTGGTAGGCCCTTACTATTCTATGATACAAAAATTGAAATTTATATTATTTAAAATAAAACAGTATTATTGACTTGTTAACAGTAAAATTAATATCAATAAAAAATAATTAATAAAAATAACATTGACATGTAATAGTTGGTTGTCATCACCAACTAAATGTTGTAGGCCCTTACTATTGTACATTACAAAGATTAATGTATATTATTTAAAATAAGAAAACACAGTATTATTAACATATGTTATAACAGTGAAATTAATATCTGTAAAAAATAATCAATTGAAATAACATTGACATGTAAGAGTTGTTTGTCTTTGCCAACTAAATATTGTACAGGCTCATACTATTGTATGATACAAAATAAATATATAATGAGCACTTGAAATTACATTTACATGTAAGAATTGGTTGTCTTAACCAACTAAATGTTGAAGGCGGTGCTCTTCTTCCACTCTCAACCCAAGCAGCTTCATTTGTCTGATTCTAGTAAGGCGTTCAAAGTTGAAGCCCTGATCTATTAGGATATCAGTAAGTCGCTTTGCTCGAGACAGTGCTACATATGTACATCCGGGGGCTAACTCTCTTTCCCCAATATTAGTAACAACTGTGGGCAATGTAAGGCCTTGAGACTTATGGATGGTGACAGCCCAGGCTAATATAATTGGAAACTGTGTCCTAGAGCATGACACATTGCCAGACCTCCAAGACCTGGTGACTGGAGCAATAGGTACTATACTAGTGTACCTATATAGTTGACCAGAGGCCCAAAGTAGTTGTCAAACTTCACACAAACTACCAGTCGGTGGTCAGCTGGTGGGCTTTTCCCTGGCTGATAAACAATATCAGTACCCAATGCACCATTCACAAGACCCTTTCTAACCCACAAATTGGTCTTGAGCATAACCCTACTGTTTACACAGAGGTATAACACCTTTTCCAACCCCTGTGCTGTTTCATAAAATATATATACATCGCTGGGTTTAGGAATAAGGATCATCCATATGAAAAATCATAGCAATTGGTCTAGGTAGCCTATATGCAAAGTGCAAAGTCTTTTGCTGTTCAAAGACAGTGTAAATAACGCCACTAAGGGGCCTGCCATATGATTAAAAACTGTTGACTTCTATCAGCTGTTCCTCTAAGCTGTTTGGCCGGCAAGTTCAGTAGGTTAGGTCTATAAAATGGATTAATTAATAATAATTATTAGCTCCCCTATTGAAATTTGAAAAAAAATATATACATTGCTGGGCCCAGGAATAAGGAACATCCATTTGAAAAATCATAGCAATTGGTCTAGGCGTTCATCTGTAATCGTGAGACAGACAGAGAGACAGAAGAAATGCCGATCGCCTTAAAGGGTAGACCTCACTATCGTTCGGTCAAATATGAATCCTTCCAACTTTGATGTAAAACAAAAAGATTTAAACTGTCAATAAATGTTTATTTATTATCAGTGGCGGCTCTGACAGAGAAATTTGAGGAGGACACTACCCCCCCCCCCACATCATACAGTACAACTCCGCAAATATAGTTGAATATGGGCTCTATGTACTGTTGAATAAAGGCTATTTTGAAAAACCGATTATACAGTAATTGTGAAAAATAGGAAATTTAATGTGTAGGCTCACTCACCATTCATATCAATAGAGTGCATAAGTGCTCCATCTTGAAACCTAGCACTGAATACAGCACATTATCCAGATTGTAAGCAGATGCTCAGATTTATCACAAGATTATCCTACTTCTCACTAAGTCTTACTTTCACAAGTGTTTCATTCAATTGATATTAATAATTCCCTACTAAATAAACGTCATTATAATTCTGTCATTTACTTTAAAAAGGGGCATTATTTTAATTGGCCCAGTCCAAAAACTGAATTTGAGGCACACTAAATATAGAGTCAATCGGACAATAAAATATGTATTTACACTACTTAAAGGCCTATATCTACAGTGGCGGCTCGTGAACTCTCTCCTTGGGGGTTCAACTTCTTGGGAGACTACCAAATGAAATGCCTTCACTTAATAACTGTAAAGGGTTTTTCTTAGGTATTTTTGTCAAGTATCAAAAGCTATAATATTTCGCCACAGATTATTTTGGTTTGAATAGTGTTGTATACTCGAGTACTTGCCAATTCTGAAAATTTATATTTCATATTAACTTTTTGTTGTAAATTTAACGACTTGCAGTCTGTTTTAAGTTGTAAAAATATAATTAATGCACTCATACTTGGCCGAACGTTTTTGAGTTATTGAATCTAATCTTCAAGGCATCCTAGATCGGCGATGTAGGCACGAACTCAATTCACAAACTCACCACACACAATAAACAAAACATCCTTAATGAACAATTAAATTGTAAATCACACAAACATTTTGACCACATTATACAAAAACCACAATTTTTTCTAATCAATGAAAATCGCCGATCAAGGATGCCTTGAAGATGAGATTCAATAACTCGAAAACATTCGGCCAAGTGTGAGTAAATTTATTATATATTCACAATTTAAAACTGACAGCAAGCCATTAAACTTACAACAAAATGTTAATATTAACAACGCAGATCGTCATGGAACAAGAAATCCAAGAATTATATTTTTTAATGTCTGCAATCGAGATGCTCCACCAGCTCCATGCATGATGATATTTTTCGATGTTCATTAGTAGATTTTCCATCACCACAACCACCATCATTACAGTATACAAAATAGGCTACCAGCTATAAAGTATTAACTGTTTTCACTAAGAAATCTAATTCACAACCACTATCTTCGTATCACACTTATCACACTTTTATAATACGCATAAATAAAAACTATGAAGATTATGGAAGCTATAAAAAATAAAAAAATATAGGCCTACTCCTAATTCAATTTTGTAAGAGTTCTTAGAATTTTAAAAAGGACTTTGAAATTTAGAAATAGGCTAATAATAATAATAATATTATGGCAGAGAACCTGCTATATTAACAGAACTTTATTATACAAATTCAAGTCATCTCTTTTTTTTCACTGCAAAAATTTCAATGACTCTCTCATTGAAGTCTACCAACTCATTGACCAATCCTATTTCTATTGATAACATTGCTAGGGCAGTAAGTCTATCTTCTTCCATCGTACTTCTGAGGAATGTCTTAATCCTCTCGAGAGAAGAGAAGCATCGTTCAGCTTCTGATATAGTCATTGGAATATTAACAAGAATATTGAGTGCTTTAATCACCTCTCCAAAACATCCTTGTAAATTATTTTCAACTAAACAACTCAGTAAGTCATTAACTTTTTACATTTCTGAAATCATATTGTTCATAAAGAATTTTCAATTCTGTTTTGAATTTTTTTTTATCAAAGTATGGGCCAAAAGATTTGAGAACGTCATCGAGTATTTGTTCAGGAAAATGTTCCTTGAAGTTGAAATAATTCTCACTATCAAATAAATTGCAAATTAACAAGTGTCCAGTGAATTTGAATCTTTCAATACAACTATTCACAATCAGATAAAAAATTTCCTTGGCAGCCGCAACTGTTGTGATCTGATAATCTTCACGAATTACGAAGTCGGCCGTAATTTGCCGATGTCACTGTTCTGAACGATTGGTTTTCAGTTGCCCTAACCGTCAGTTGCCCGACCCTACCAGTTGACCGATCGGGCAACAGACGGGTAGGGCAACTGGTAAGCAGCCGTTCTGAACTGATCACGTGGTCATTCGGCTGGACTCGGCTAGGTTCGGCTAGAGTCGTGGCTGGAGACAACTTGCAGCTAGTCTCCGTTTGCTGTTGAGGCTGTGCGCCAGCTACCATGACTCTGATCAAGTCTCGAGTCCCGACTCAAGGCAACAAACAAACGAGTCTACAATCGAGTCGAATCGAGTTTGGTCCGGTTTTGAATCACTCTGGTGGATTAGTTTGTAACTAGCTTTCCATATCCCTGAAACGTTGCCAGATCTCTCGGCTCACGTCTACTCCCTTCTTCGCCTGGTCTGACTAGGCCTTCTTGGGAGGGAGGCAGAGTCGTTCTACTACTCATAATCTAGTAAAGCAAATTTAGTTTCCAAGCCACAGTTATTCTAATACCTGAGCTTTCATTCACAAAAATAATCTGATATGTCTGACGGCTAGATAGCCTGGTCAGTTTGAGACCTCTGTTCACTTCGGGTGGCATGAGTAGTTTGTACATTGTTTTGTGCAGTGTTTTATTTTTAACCTAATATTGTACAGAATTCTACAATAATAAAACTAATTTTTGTTTTATGACATTAATGTAAGGAGTTTTTTCTTGTGTTGATAATGGCAAAGCAAAGCATTAGTTGGGTCATGACTTTCAATATTTTGTTTTTTATTTTTCAATTCACCCAGGGTTACTCCCAATTCAGTCATATCCTTTCTAATTTCCTTTTTGTCTCATACAACATTGCTAGAACGTTAAAACAGATAAAAACACAAAATCACATTCAAAATTAGCCTACCTATCTATAGCAGTGTGTCATTTAAAGCTGTCTATGAATTGTCTACAAAGTCTTGGCCCTTTCATAAAAATCCTCAAACCTATATAATAATGGATTATTCATCAAAAGAAGTTTCAGTCTATGCTTAAAAATTGGATATGGCAGATTTTTGAAGCTCTCTGGAATGGCATTGAACAGTTTTACACTTCTAAAAAGAAAAGTCTTTTGTGTGTTTGAATAACCCAGCCAGCACATTCACGTATAATTTACGTATATTATACAAAAGTCTTATGTGAATGAATCATAAATTTCACATACATGAAGCATAAATTTTACGTACATTTTACATACAAATGTCACCTCTTTTTATGTAAATGATACGTAAAATTTAGGTCTATACATATGTATGATTTATGTAGTATATACATAAAATTTGATCTCAAATTTCTGATTAATGTACGTAATTTCTTTATAAATGATATGTAAATTTGAGGTCCATACATATGTATGATTTATGTAGTATATACATAAAATTTTATCTCAAATTTCTGATAAATATATGCAATTTCTTTATAAATTATACATAAATTTGAGGTCTATACAACATATAATTTACATAATATTTATATAGAATTTAATCTAAATTATCAGATAAATATACATATATTTTCTGAAAAGGCTTTTATAAAAGCTATCACAAAATGCTTTTCAGAAAATTAATGTATAGTGGGTACTAGTAAACACATACAAATAGCATTATACTAAAAAACATAAATTCTATAGAATGAACTGTTCAAAACATCCAACAGAATTCAAGTTGTACCTTAAATTTATTATTTAAGTTCAACCAGCAATTAGGTGGTTCGGAACCCACCTGAAACTGAAACCTAGGTCCAACTCATAAATCACCATCATCTAACTGACCTCAGAACTAACATCATCAGGTCTCAGACCTATGTGGGCTTCATCCTCAAAAAAAAAAAATCATGCATGCTTTTTTGGTAATGGATATATAGGCCTACATACTGAAAATGCATATATATTTACTGTATATGTATGTGAATTTGAAAAATTCAAAGTCATTTTCAGATAAATACACTATTGTTTTATATATGAAATGTTACACCATCAAATACTTCCCATTTCCTCTTGAATACCAGCTAACAGAGCTTTGAATTTTTTCTTATATTTCAACAAAACATGATTATGATCCAATTGTACTCACTACTTTAATGATAGCATTTATTTTTTTTCTTTCTTGACACACTAGTTCTGAGACTTGAAAAATTAGTGGGGAGTTTATCCAGAAAAAAAAACTGTTTTATGATAATACATATTTATTTTTCTAGTTACCTAACAGGGTAGCTATTTATACAATCATTACACATATTTTTCAAGTAGTAGCCGTTTTTTTTTAAGAATATCTTGTTGAAGATTGTCAGAACCACTCCTGAACTTTAGTCTCAAACTTCTTCATGGGGAATGACCCTTGATGGACATTAATCATCATTCCTGTGGAAAAACAAAAATAGATATTGACTGGAGTCAGTTTAGTTGACATGCACAAAACCTATCCATAAATTAAATGTTACAAAGTGCTAGCAACCTATCTCTATGGATTGATATGATTTTGACAAATGCCTTCATAAAATGTGTGTCTGTAGCCAATTAACTAGCATAACAGACTTTGGGACCAAGGTATGGAGAGGGTTTGAAATGAAGCATTAAACTCATTAATTCACACCAGTAGGCCTACTATACTATTTGCTTGTACTGAATCTCCCTTATTCTGTTCAAAAAGTTCGTCATAGATGCTGTACAAAAAGAATCTTCTAATCCTAAAAAAATGTCAACTAGGGGTATGGGGATGGTTTATGTATGCATCATGGTTATATTTTAGTTGGTTGTTCAAGGTTATAGAGAAAAAGGAATTAATTCTGCCTGTCATTGAATTTTTAATTTAGCTCATATGCAGGTTGTGCAATACTCTGCCAATTCAGAGCATGCACTTCCCTCAATGTTAACATAACAAGGTTATCAAGGACCAGAGAATATGAGCAGTTCTTCAGAATTTACAGGAACAACAGATAGCGTTTTAGTAGTTTAAAAATACTTTGTAAATCAAGAGTTTCCATTAGTATTTATATCTTGCTTCTTCATAGATTAGATGCATATGAGCCACTTTCAAGTTGTACAGGCATACAGGTCAAAACCCCTTTTCCATGACACCATAATAACAAGAAAGTTCAAAGTTACTGACAATTGAACAAACTGACGAATTTACTTAAACAGAATTTATTAATTTCGAATTCCTTTAGGTGCTATTAGTTTATACTGAAGACTTCCGCAAAGTTTTGTAGTTGTACAAAAATATCAGTCACCACCGGGAATCGAACCACGGACCTCCCAATTGCCGGTCGGGCGCCTTAACCACTAGACCATGGAGACCTTTCTGCACAGCAGCATTCATTTTTACTTGGGCATATCGGCTCGTATCTCACAAGAAAGTTCGAAGTTACTGACAATTGAACAAACTGACGAATTTACTTAAACAGAATTTATTAATTTCGTTGTTTAAGTAAATTCGTCAGTTTGTTCAATTGTCAGTAACTTCGAACTTTCTTGTGAGATACGAGCCGATATGGCCAAGTAAAAATGAATGCTGCTGTGCAGAAAGGTCTCCATGGTCTAGTGGTTAAGGCGCCCGACCGGCAATTGGGAGGTCCGTGGTTCGATTCCCGGTGGTGACTGATATTTTTGTACAGTAGCATTCATCGATTTCCATCAGCTACTGAATACTGTTGTCAATATCCGCCATTGCGGAAGTCTTCAGTATAAACTAATAGCACCTAAAGGAATTCGAAATTAATAAATTCTGTTTACCATAATAACATTAACTCATAATAAAAGTGGTATTTTTCTGACAACAGCTTTAAAAAATATTTATTCAAGAAACAAATTCTTAAAGCTTAAATCAAGTCCACTTACTTTTCATCACATCTACAACTGCCATGTTGCAGTTTCTTCTTCCCTCTTCTGCCTTCCCAGCTGAATTGGATGGCAAAGTTGTGTCACCATCCTCTGGAGAATCCTTCTTATGTGGTCTTCGAGGTTAACATCTCTTCAAAGAAAGCAGCCTGTAAACAACATTCAAAATTAGGTATTAGAAGGAAGTAATATTACAAGCAATATGGCAGGAAACAATTGAATGTTAAGCCTACCAATTAAACAATACAGGATATGTCTACTGGAAAGCAATCTAACTTGGTGATTCTAACTGTTTCAAATCAAGTGGTTTTTATTTCTAACCTTTGTTAGAATTAAAATATAATTATTCTGCTTTTATAAAAGCTTTTTTTATATAGCTTTAAATATATAAAGACACTTAGCCGTTTTTGGGAGAAATCAATAATAGTTGGAAATTAATTCTGGTTGTTATTCATTTATTGAGCAGATAACCCATTATTAAAGGTCTTGAACTGTTTTCTGATGCTTTATTGTGGCATTACAGCATGTAAATTGGTACCTTCATGTAGTTTTTGAACATTTTTCTGTAATACTTGGAAAGAGTTTTACAGTTGAAATTGTCCTATTGCACCTTAATTTTAACTGAAGTTTAATTTAAAAATAGTTTTAGCCAATAGCATTTCAATTGGCTGTGAAAAAAGTGTGCCCATACTCAGAATAAAATGACAAATTATATGAAACCAGAAATTTGAAAAATATTTTCACAGAATTTATTAATTTCGAATTCCTTTAATTGCTATTACTTTATACTGAAGACTTCCGCAATGGCGGATATTGACAACAGCATTGAAAAGCTGATGGGAATCGATGAATGCTACTGTACAAAAATATCAGTCACCACCGGGAATCGAACCACGGACCTCTCAATTACCGGTTGAGCGCCTTAACCACTAGACCATGGAGACCTTTCTGCACAGGAGCATTAATTTTCAACTTGGCCATATCGGCTCGTATCTCACAAGTTAGTTTGAAGTGACTGACAAATATACATAAACAGAATTTATTAATTTCGAATTCCTTTAATTGGAAGTCTTCAGTAAGTATAAAGTAATAGCAATTAAAGGAATTCGAAATTAATAAATTCTGTTCATGTATATTTGTCAGTTTATTCAATTGTCAGTCACTTCAAACTAACTTGTGAAATATTTTCAATTTAAGCCCCCCATCAGCTGCAATTTAAGCCGAGCTGGTGATAACAAAAAATGAAAGATGTTTACATGAATTCTTACAGAATCATTACTTTCAAATCACTAATTACTTCTTACCTAAGTAAGCCTAAATAAATTGAATTTAGAAAGAAATCTACTTAGGCCTATTCTTTTTTTGGATTTATGTTCCAATGACTGTTCGATTTCTAGAAAGTCCTCCAATTCTTAGCAAGGAGGTTTGCTTTGAAATTCACTCATTTCTATGGTTTGATCATCAATAATATTGTACTTTCTTTCGTGTTCCCTTTAACCAAATCCAGATGAACTAGTAATTTTTTGGTCCAACACATTTTAGCTTCATGGGGAAAATGTCTTGCTATCTATTACACACATAAATTGGGTTAAAGCATTATAAGAAGAACTTGTAAGAACTTACCAAAAGGATTTATTCAAATTTCTTAAAGTGAAAACTTTCTAACCTATAAAACTGCCCAAGAAAGATAAAGTGGGTAACCTGAACACTCAATAAATTAAATTCAAAGTTGTACTAACCTGTTTTTGTAATCCTTGGAACTGTTTCCAAATTGTGTTTTATTTGTATCAAAACGATATAATTTCAAGGATATAAATTTTCACTAGACAAAGAGAACAACAAACAACCACCAAAAACTTCACATGCGGCGTGCCTAACAGAGTCAGAGAGAACAACGAACAACCGCCAAAAAGTTTGATACGTATCGATGTACGAAACAATCGATAATTTTTTAATCGATGTTCATGAGCCTTGATTAATAGAGCATCGATTATTATACATCACATTTAGTGGAATTCTGATTATTTACTTTTATTGGAAAATATCAAGTCTAACCTTGAATCATAGAAGAATGAATAGTTATGAAATAAATTAAAAGAGTTTACCAATACATATAATATTACTCATCACGTTTTCGCAACAATATTGGCGTATCGATAAATTACTTTGTGAAAATCATCGATATTTTGTAGCTATACACATCCTCAAACTTCAGAAAGGGACTTTTTCCAAAAAAATGCATAGGATCATTTTTGTAGATACTTTTGTCAGCTTCAACAGAAGAAAAAAATTCTTTGAGTTATCGATACTGAATTATAATAAAAAACTGAAAAATTGTACCTTTCCACCAAAAATGAGTTCAACCCAAAATGAGTACTTTTGGTTATTACCCAAGGTTAGAGAAAATTATTGGTGAAAAATTAATTTTTCCATCAATAATTATTGTTCCTCTTGACGACAATATTGTTGTCTAATTTGACTGGGCTAGGGTACCGGTATATAAAATGAAGTTGGAGTTTGTATCAACGAATAGAGAAGGGATATTTGCGAATAATCTGTACAATTTACGTATAATTTATGTGAATTTTGCAAACAATTTTTACATAAAATATACATAGTATGTACATTAGCATATCTCTGTTTTTGAAATTCGAATTGATCAATTATAGAAATGGGCTTTCAATAAAGAAATCTACTGTTAATTCGATTTTGCATTCCAGATTGTTTAACAACAAATTTATAAATGATTACTTACGTGAATATTGTACGTAAATATTACATAAATTTTACATTAGATATTTATCATTTACATATGGACCTAGAATTTACGTAAAAGATACGTTAAGTGCTGACTGGGAATTGTAACGGTGAGTAATCAAGTTATTTCTTGTTGTGAGTATGTATCACCCCCTATATAGTGAAGTTTTCCAAATTATTTTTCACATAGATCAAACATTGTAAAACAAAGAGGGAAGGTAGGGTCAAAATTTGAAGCAGTCCATGTGGAAATATAATAATTTCCCCGGGTCCCTGGACCCACTATTCGATTATGGTGGGGGGGGGGGGGGGTTACTATTCCTTACTTGAAAACCACCAACATTTAATGTGGACAATGCAACATTAAAAATATTTTTCCTAAAACTGCTCGTAAAGTAGTTCTTAACGTACTGAAAACTAATTGTAAAATACCTCTTTACTGCTCCGCAACCGGTAAAGTACTTTATGCTCGCCAGCTGTTTTCTTTACGCTTCCAGTGGCGCACCCAGGGGGGGCTTAGGGGGCTTAAGCCCCCCCCAAGAACCCGAGCTCCTTAAAAAATTGTTAATAATTTTCAAGAAAATTTACTATAGAGAGTATGTGCTGCAGGCTGATTAGTGTTGGTACATGTCATTTATTCACACTTTTTAAGTAGAATAATGTTCATAACAAGTGGCTTGACATGGGGGGTTTTGGGGCTCAAGCCTTGCCCTCAGGTCCTGAAATCCTTATCAAAATGTTGATAATTTTCAAGCGAATTGACTGTGTAATATGGACTCTAGGCTGTACATTTAAAACTTGTTTAAATCGGATGACAATTAACAATATCGTTATACTATTAACAGGAATACTATGAGTGACTACCATAGGTGGAAATAGAGTTTGTAGTCTTGCAGAATTAAATTTGACTAGGTGGCTGGGTAAAGATAATAAAAATAATTCGTTTCACTCATATCAATATGGAATTCATTTGACCAATAAGTACAGGACCTCTAGCCTCTAGAACCTCCTAAACCTGTAATACATTTAACGGTATTAATGTAATTCCTTTCGGAAGGTGGAGCCGAGATAATTCTGAGACCTGTGCGTGGGCCCACAGTTTTTGGTGAGTTCCGAATCATCGGCTAGTGATTTTATAGCTCAGAACACTTTTTTTTGGTGGCTGATCCATTCGGTCACCCTTACCTTAGGAATTTGCAGCTTGCCTTATGTGACTGAACAGGTACGGTACCTGTTACGGCTCGCGGGTCGCGGCTAACAATTTCCTAAAAAAGGTTTACAGTTTTTTGCGAAAAAATTTCAATAAGATTGCATATTCCTTATTCTTATTCTTTATTCCTTCGAAAACGCTTCAATACAGAAATAAATATAGCAGAAGAGTGAAGCTATCTTTTTCAATAAGAGATCAATAAATTAGTACTCATTCCGAAAACTCTAGGCTTCTAGAGTGCTCATTTAGGTGGTAAATTGAATACATTTGATGAGAAATGAACTGAGAACCCAAATGAAACATTAACTACCGTGATTATTGAGTAATCCTATGAAATACACAAAAAATACCTAAAGAAGGCATTTTTAATATTGAAATGTATGAGCTTGGCTATTAATTGTGAATAAAGCACCCAGAACTTACAAAACCATAATTTAAATTTGATAAAAAGACAGAAGAATAGCAAGTGGAAAGCATATGTGCAAAATCAGTATGCTTTGATTCAATGAAACTCTATAAACTTTGGGACCGTTCTTGACTATTGAGTACATTCATATTTCATTTCAAAAAATGATTTGGCAAGTTTTGAAGGAGAAATTGAACAAAACTTTTGGTTCGTTGGCAATTGAATTGGTTAACCATTAGGACGACGTAAAATAACGTGTTTTTATGATCATTTTGTGAGTTTTTGTAAAATATCCCAACAATTTAAAGATTTCGTCATCTCGATTCGCTTTAGGACTGGAATTTTTCGTTCTTTTTATTACCAACGCAAAAGTCTCAGAATGGTGTAGACATGAAAATTTATAATAGTAGAGGTAGCACGTTTCAGATAATTTTACATTGATTCAATTTAATTCACACCATCTATATGAAGACCTTAGTCATTTCTGAATGGATGCTGGAATAGCTGTAATCTTTCGCCCTCTTTATTTCTGTAACAAAGCGTTCCGGACCTACATTGATTCTAATTTTTTTACCCTCATGAGAAGTTGATTAAGCAGTCTGGCAGAATCATTTTGAACTCCTGAAACACTGTACAAAAAATACTCATGATGGACACATTTTGTTTCCCCATAGCTACTCTAATACTAATACTCTTTAAAAAGTCAAGTAATGAATCCCCGCTCCCTCAATAAACTTTATCGGGCAACAATCTTGCAAAAAGTCGTCTGAAAAACCCCAATTTACCCCCCTCTCCTCTCCAAAATTTTCCCTGGTAGGACGGGTAAGCCCCCCCCCAAACCAAAAGTCTGGGTGCGCCCCTGTACGCTTCTATTTTGATTTTGATGCCTTCTGGTGGATCACGGAATCCATGAAATTCACATAACTTCAACAATGGCGAACGCTAACCAAATCCGCGCATGGTCTGTGATGTTACAATCTACAAGCTTTTATTGTGTTGGAATCCAGAACTGCAGTTTTAGGAGAATTATTGTATGCAATTCGCGCGTGAAGCTTCTTTATCGCTCTCACAATAGTTTCTCGCCAATGTTTTGGCTCGAGCGATTAAGTCGCGCTTGAAATGAAATGAAAATATGCTTTATTAGGCGGAGTTGGGACTTAAGAGTCCCCTCTACCACTCAACCTTCACGCTCTTAATAAAAAACAAAACTATTCGCTCATTAGTCAGTTAAAATAAGCTGACTATATAGCCAATTTTTTGTTAACTGATTTATTTTGAAAATCTATTATTTTTTGCTTATTAAATTTAATTGTGTTGTAAGTATAACGTTATTATTCTGTAGCTTTCGACACTCAATGTATACATGCTTTTCTTAGGTTTTTATGATTTTTTAGCCAACCAAAATAAGTGTTCATATTAAGAGTAAAATTGTAAGACATACAGTAAAGATACACCTAATAATTTCATGATTATAAAAAATAGTTTCTGATTGAGTAAAAACGGGGGCCATAGCGTGAGTTTTTGGCGCCCGAGGCAAATATCTTAGATTTTGGGGAAATTTATTAAATTTGGAAAAATAACTAATAAAATATAAGAATAAAATTGATTATTATTATTTGGAGAAGGCTGTTTTACAAATAACACTTTATTACCTCATATTCAAAACATACTATAATATTTTTTGTAATTTTCAAAGCCAATTGGCAAAGCAAAGCATTAGTTGGGTCATGACTTTCAATATTTTGTTTTTTATTTTTCAATTCACCCAGGGTTACTCCTAATTCAATCATATCCTTTCTAATTTCCTTAATTATCTTCTTAAGTTGAAATAATTTTAGTTATTTTTTTGCAATTATACTCTCCATTTATTTCCAAAGAATAGCGTATATCTTTCAATTTTTGTATGTCTTTCACTTATGTCTCAATTTTTTAAAGTGAAGTAAAGTAAAATTCAGTAAAGATACACCTAATAATTTCATGATTATAAAAAATAGTTTCTGATTGAAATAGTTTCTGATAAACCTTTATTGCAGCAACTCCTGAGTTCGTCAAAAGCATTGCAAATTGTCATATTTAACATCAAAATAATTTTGTCTCATACAACATTGCTAGAACGTTAAAACAGATAAAAACACAAAATCACATTCAAAATTAGCCTGCCTATCTATAGCAGTGTGTCATTTAAAGCTGTCTATAAATTGTCTACAAAGTCTTGGCCCTTTCATAAAAATCCTCAAACCTATATAATAATGGATTATCCATCAAAAAAAGTTTCAGTCTATGCTTAAAAATTGGATATGGCAGATTTTTGAAGCTCTCTGGAATGGCATTGAACAGTTTTACACTTCTAAAAAGAAAAGTCTTTTGTATGTTTGAATAATTGTAAATCAAGTTATTTCTTGTGCGTGTGTTGTGAGTAAGTATCATCCCCTGTATAGTGAAGTTTTAATGTAATAATTTCCCCGGGCTCCTGGACCCACTATTCGGTTGTTGGGGGGGGGGGGGGGGGGTTACTATTCCTTGCTTGAAAACTGAAAACCCCCAACCTTTTACAGTTCCACTACAGTTTTTATTGAAAGGCTCTCTGTTATCTATCAAAGAAGTCCTATAATATAATTCCAGTCACAATGAAAGCTCTCTAATAATGTAATCATATTTTATGATTAAGATGCAGTATATGGAACAATCGCAAGAATTTTCTATAAAGAAAAATTTGTTTCCTTCGTTTGACACTAGAGCCCTCTCAAATTTTGTCCACTCTTTTGATGGACAAAAATTGGTACAAAGCTGGAAGTTCTTTTAATCCACTCTAGGTATTCTAAAAGAGAGTTCTTTGAGTTATCAGAAGTTGGAATTGAAGAATATGAAATTCTACGTCGATTGATGTATAAAAATATATCCGTTCATTTATCATGTAAATGCTCACTCCAACCAAGGGCGGATCCAGCAGGGGGGCGCGGGGGGCGCGCCCCCCCCCCTTGAGGTAGTGTAAAAATATATTTTATGGTTAATGCTAGTGAAAAATGATACACCTTCACATAATTTATACATCTATTAAGTAATCCAACTGATTCGAAATCGTTATTTTTCTTTAACATCCTTTTATAATAATCTAATTTGTATTGGTGATATGGTAGATATCCAAAATTAATAAGACTATTGTAAAATAATATTGTCATTAGCCATATTTATTTTAAAAAATAGACATGATTGTTTCGGCTATTTCTTCATTTGGTGACCCCTCACTAGGGATGGATTAAATATGCCCGGACTAGGGGTATATAATGCGTGAGGGGGGGGGGCGCGCAAAATTTATCCGCAATTTTTCATGGTTTATTAGAAGAAAATTTAAGTTTTGAATTTCAACATCACTTTAATTTGAATGATTCACTATGCATAGTTGTAGGTTGTATGATGTAGTGTCAATGTATAACTAACTGTAAGTGTATAATGAGTACTAATGGTTTGATTCTTTTTGCAATGTTAAGCACGTTTTAAAAATCGATTAATTTTTATGTATTCATTGTTCATGTAACATCACAGTGGCGTAGCTATTAGGGAATCAGGTGGATAGATCCTTTCCAGACAAAATAAATTTTCAAATTTTAAGAAGCCTTTAGAGACAACATTTGTCAAAAGATGTATGAAATCGATAAAAGTGTGGTATTAGATGGATTATTTTTTTAACAAGAAAGAAACCGACTTCAATAAAATGATACTCAAGAAATTAAAAAAATTAATAATAGCATATAGAGCAACCCCAGACTCTCCTTTTAAAAGAATTTTCAAGTATAGTATGTACAGTACCAGAATCAGAAAAGGTGAGGAATCAAAAAGAGCAGAGTATAAATACCTGCATTTAATGGTTTTACTAAAACAATGAGGGCCCGGATCACACTTTGACAATAACGCAAGAGCTTGATGAAATTTGCTTTGACACATAACTTGGGTTGAATTTTCAAAATAGATGAATTCATATCTAGAATCGCTCAAAATGTGGTTTCAGGGGAATTGTTTCGTTTTTAAAAAAGTTACAGGGGTATCCCAAAACCCGTTGCAAGGGAAATTTTTAATTACGATGCCCTATTTGTACGATAGCCAAACTCAGGAAAGATAAATGATCAACATAAGGGAATGGGAATAGTTTCAAGTAAGCTGACTCTAATTTTCTTACTAAAACAATAAAGGTCCGGATCACCCATTGACAATGATACGAGAGCTAGATGAAATTTACTTCATAAATTTATAGTGGGAACCACAAAATTCAGAACTGCAATACTTTAGATTTAAGACTTTAATTTATTTTCTGAAATGTTAATTTTGTAAAATTTATTGTGAATAAACTCCTCTGGTAGTGTTGTACTCACAACCAGAGAAATTATTATTATTATTATTATTACTACTTTAACGTGGCCTCCTGGTGTTTTGTGTTTATTATTTTAAAATATACTTAATTTTATGCTTAACTGCTATTAATTCCAAATACTTAAAAATAATGTACCTAAAAGATATCGATGTTTTTTTACGATTCCTGCATTAAACGTACTTACATTTTTGTGAGTAGTAGCGCACGCGTTTCAAGACCCGAGTACCATCTTCAGCAAACAGAGAATACATAGGCCTAATCCGTTTGGCTCTGTATACTCCATGTAGTGTACTCTTTACAGCAGTCTCTATTCTCTATTCACTGAAAATAGGAATCAGGTCCTTAAACGCGTCTGATACTACATACTTACAAAAGTTAAGTGCTGGTGTAAAATGCAAGTTCGTTATCGTCATTGACATCAATAGTACCAACAATTCATATAAGGATGAAAATCACTGAGGAAATTAAAAATATGTATATTATATTCCTTCTTACTGGCTCTACCCCCTTGAATAGAACAATTATTATTTTTTCTTACTTTCAATAAGATTTCAGGTCTGAACACGTGTCAGATCATGATAATTTTCAATTAAATTTGCTGTAATACAATAATCATTTTTGTACATAACTAACAGCAATTTTTTCAGTTTAATTGCTTCAAAAAAGTAATCTCTAGGCATTCTCTAAATGTTTTCCTAGGGAGATCCCCTAGACACCTTCCCGTGGGGTATCCATTACCCCCTTAAAAAGATACTTCTAGCATTTAAAATTTTAAAAAATTTCCGGGCGAGTCCCCCGGACCGCCTTTTTGTGCAGGGGCAGGGTATTCCATACCCCCCCCCCTACAAAATTACCCAATAAACCATAATGTAAATCACTAGAGTAAGGTACAATATATGGAACAATCGCAAAAATCTTATAAATAAAGAAAAATTCGGTTCCTTCCTTCGGACACAATTTGGCATTATGTTTGTTTGAGAGAAAAAGAATGAGGGTGAAAGAGAGTGATATAGCGGAAAGGAAATGTGAGTGCTACTGGAGACGTGTCATTCAAAGCAATTATTTCTGTCGATCGCATAATTATTCAAGAACTGCAAATAAAATCCATCCGGTAGACAGGCGAGTGCCGGTGTTCCGCGTGAGGGAGCATTGATAAGGGCGAGTGACTGATGAACGAATATGATTCAAACTGGCAACATAGCAAGTCCTTGCATATGTGTGAGTGAACGTGCTTGCGCATTCGCATGAGGAAGTTGACTCTGTAAAACTGAAGAGAATCCAAGAAAACTTTGGGGCAACGTAGCTACCCAACGATTCAATTTGGATTTACAATAATTTCTCTATTACTAGAAGGGATATCAGGGATTTCAATGACATATTTTGTATTTCAATCGGGAATAAAGTTTTTCTGTAATTAAGGTTTCAAAAAAATGATTTTTTAAAAAAATGAAAATTTTGAAAAATGAAATACCTCATTACAAAAACAATAATTTGTTACATTGATCCTGGAAATTACACTTTTCTATTCACAACCGTTCATGATACTGGTTGCCCCCAAAAATTAACTTTAAGTGCTCATATCTCAGAAAATAATTGATGAATTTTTTTTTTATTTATTGCAATAGACTACATTTCAGTAGCCTAATAATCTCCAGTCAAAGAGACTTTGAAAAAAAAATATGACCAAAACCCTATTGCACAGCCTTAAATTTTGCATTGAGAAGCCTCCTCAACCTCCTCCATAACTTACCTCCACCACTACCCAATTCATACCATTTGGAGACTTGTCTCCGTTACATTGTCTACCCGTGAATGCTATGAGTTCTGTATGGCAGCGCTGTTTCAAGTCGCGTAGATCAAACAGACAGCGTGTAATATAGGGTAATTAAACAATGGAAATCTTAAATTATTCAATATCTAAATAATTACTGACAAATAGATTTTACTTTGGGGGTTCATTGAACAATTGAACACATAGTACCAGCCGCGCCTGCTATATTATCAGAAAGTTTTCAACAGTTTGATTAAACAGCAATATTTGAAAGTTAGCTCAATTTTACGGTTTTTAGCAGAAGCAAAATGTTCAATCACAACTTCATTGAAGTTGAGAAATTAAGAAATTAATTTTTGCTCGACTGAAAGCATTGCTAGGGAATTTTATCTTGTGCGATAGTATAGTGATTTTGTGCGATGGTATTATGCAGGACATTTTTAGAGGACCCGGCCTTTTTACTGCCAACCGCGTTTTGAAATCACAAACGTTATTTTTCAAATAATCCACGGAATTTATTTTAAATACAGTCAACTAATACTAATCACAGCTCACATTAATCACATTTGAATGGACAACTTGATGATTGAGAAAATAATACAAATTCCACGTACCACTACTGCATCCACAATAATTTATAAACAACCAATGAATTCTATAACCTCAATTCTACTAAAAACTTTGAGGATAATTGGCGCCACATGATTGGCGCATGCGTAATGAAGCTGCGGCCGCCGGCCGAAGAGCGTATTTTACAGCCGGGCTCATGTTGCCATTTCTCTCATAGAGAATTTTTCATTGAATAGCATTTTCGATATGGCAGCACTGCACTGGCCGGACGCAAGAGGAAGTGTCCCAGCAATGTCCAACATAGTTACAAAGGCTCGCTGAAAACCTCTTCTCGTACCACGATGCGGCTGATCATTTTCAACTATCTTACTGTCTATTTCCAGACTTCCACACTCTCTTTCCTCTTGTCAAATACAAATAAAAGATGAAAATATAAAATATATTGGAATTATTGTATTCTCAATAATTATGCAATTTATCACATATTGACAGGGAGGACAGTGTCCGAGCGCCCCCCTGGTGGAGCCGCGCCTGTTTATTATAACTTAATATGTATGCAGTATTTAAAATGTCAATAAATGATCACTTTTTATAACTCAATATGTATTATTTTGTAGTTTTTATACAAAAAAATAGAATATGATGATATTTTCATAACCTCAACAACATTGTTTTCTATGAGAGGCTACACATCACCTTTTCATCCAACCTACAGAGCTCTGGGTGGGAATTTTGTCAACTACTACAACTGTTGGTAACCTCTCACCAAAAGGTTAGTTGGTTAGATTTTTTGTTTTTAGGAATTTTGACAACTACTGCAACTGTTGGTAAAGTTTACTGTTGGTATAGAAAGGTTGGTTGGTTAGGGTTTTGGTTGTTTCATGCAGGTTTCGAATCAGGAACAGGAATAACAACAAAAAACCTAACCAACTAACCTTTTGGTGAAGAGTTATAGTAGTTGACAAAATGCCCACCCAGAGCTCTGTAGGCTGGATAAAAAGGTGATGTGTGGCCGTTCTTTGTATTCTTGCTAGTACCATAGCCTTAAAATTTCGCTTTCATAATTTCCAACTTAACATTGTTGTTTTTTGATTTTTTGCAACATGGGCAAAAATGTTTTGCCGGCTCTCAAACGCTTCAAGTTCTCGACTTCGTCTTGAACTTGAAAACCGCGATCTCGAGCTGGCAAACACACATTCTTATTTGCAGATGATACATCACTCATTTTCAGCAATTTCATTCTAGATAATTTAGAAATAAGTGCCCATATAGGTGTGCAGTCCATTGTCCAATTTTTAAATCAGTTGAAATTAACTATAAATAGTAAAAAATGCCAATACCTTCAATTCAAAAACAAACATAATTCAAATGAAGATATAGGGCTATAAACGTGTTTGTAAATGATAATCAACTAGACCAGGAAGAAAACATTGCATTTCTAGGAGTTTTGTTGGATAGAAGATTGACCTGGGCACCATACATTGAGAAAATATGTTGTAAAATTTCATCTGGGGTATTTGTCCTGCAACAGCTCGCTAGATTGAATGACAAAAAGTTACTTTTTACAGCTTACCATGGGCTCTTACTGTCACATATTAGGTATGCTATCTTAGTATGGGGTAATTCATCAAAACAAAATCTTGATAGGGTGTTTAAGATCCAAAAGAAAGCAGTTAGGTGTATAGAAAGAGTAAATAGATTGGATTCATGTAGGCCATTGTTCAAGAGACTTGGTCTCCTAACTGTACCCTGCTTATATGTGTATGAAGCTACTTTATATGTAAAAACGAATGATATTAGCCAAAATCTTGATGTGCATGATTATAATACAAGAAGCCGAGGAGATTATCACTTGGTGAGTCACAATAGTAGCTTATTCAAACAAAATCCTAGTTATATTGGTAGGAAATTCTACAATAAGCTACCGCAGTTTTTAAAGAGTCTTGAAAATATAGAAATATTTAAAAAACAATTGAAAAAATATTTAGTTGATAAAGCTTTTTATAGTGTACAAGAGTTCCTTTCACATCAAAATTAAGCCTCACCTCAACTAATTGATATAGTAATTAATTAATCCAGTGTATATGACTAATGTTAATCTTACTTGTCTTATACTCCTTAACTGGAGTCTCCAAGACATAATCTACAAAAAAAAAACAAAACATTCTCGGCCCTAGGTGCAAAATATACTATTATTTGTAGAATATTGATCTATTTCCAAGCGATTGCCGTCAAAAGGTCCAAGTCCAGAAAAAGAACAACAGAGTCTCTGTTGAACTTGATTGGACTTAATCATTCAAATCATTCCCTTATTCAAATTCGTCTATGCTGTTTGGTAGCGAGGCGAGTTGTCTATCATCCACATGAAGAGGCAGCAATTTATAATACTTCGTCCAAGATAAATTTTTCTTAGCTGTGTTAATGAAATATTAATTTCTTTAAAAATTTTTCATTCCCAGCTGGTGAATACGATAGCTCAAAGAACGAAAATTATAATCTCCATTTTATAACATTGGTTCAACTACAGGAATTTGAGTACAAACAACTAAGACAAAAGCACTTTGTTGAGTAAAAACTAATGTTGACTTATGTTCAATATTTCACACCATCAAACTGGATGATTGGAACAAATTGCGGTGACGCAAAAAATAACTGAGTGCGGTAACGAAACAATTAACTGTCAGCATCAGAATTGTAGATGGGGCAACACAACATTGTCAATTTATGCGTTGAGATTGTTGGTTAACGACGATCCGTCGTTGGTATGGACCCATATCTAGCAACACCGCAATTAGTTTGAGCCACCTAATTTGATGGCGTGAAGCATAATAAGACAATACAGAGCCTGTAAAAGTCAGAGTGGTGTAAGTCAATTTTTTTTAGTTTCTGAGTTGAGTCCAGTTATGAGCTCTATAAATATAAATCTATTACTAGAAGAGTGGTGTAAGTCATATTGAATTGAATTGAATTTGTTTTATTCTCTGCATGTACATAACAAAGTATGTTTCACAGTCGTCATACAATTTTAAATAATCAATAACAATTTATCACATTATCACAATACTTATCACAATTATAATACTTCTATTACCGGAACAGAACACAGTACATAAACATTCTTGAAATTTAAATAACTCACGATTCAAAAAGTTCCATCAAACTATAATAACACTCATCAAGCAGCCAGTCTTTTAATTTATTTTTAACAAACTTTTGCTCTCAATTTCTAATAAACTATTTGGAAGAGAGTTCAATATTTTTCTGCTCATGTAATCAGGACTGTTTTCAAAAAAAGACGTTCTATGAGCATCTAGTTTTAAGGCATGCCTAGACCTCGTATTGTAACTGTGAAGATCTGACCCTCTGATCCAGGAAGCTCTATGTTTGAATCCATGTAGTGCTGCCTCAAGTATGTACAAACAGGGAAGAGTGAGAATTCTTGCACTTTGAAACAGTGGTCTGCATGGGGTTCTGGGAGGTTTCCCAAGCATCATTCTGAGTACTCGCTTTTGTGCCCTGAATACCCTGATAAATCCTGTTGAGGAACCCCAAAAGATCAAGCCATATGTTAGCAGAGGCTGGAAGTATCCATAATAGGCCGAGAATACTACTTGCTGGTTCATACTCATTGCCAGTCTTGAGATTGCAAATGTCGCTCTACTAAGTTGTTTCACAACCTTGTCAACGTGATTGTTCCACCTCAATCCAACGTCAACCTCAATTCCTAAAAAGCTACAGACACCTGTAGGCTTTATTTCTTTCGTGTCCAACTTGAATTCTAGATGATTGGAGGCTGAAGGGCGGTTGGAGTTATTGATGGAGAAATCCATATAACATGTCTTCTCGATGTTCACCTTCAGTTTATTTGCTCTGCACCAATCTCCAATGCTTTCAACAACGTGCTCTCCTTGTCTCAGCAGTTCCTGCAGATCATTTCCAACAATAAGGAAGTTTGTGTCGTCAGCAAAGAGAACGCTACTGGCGAGGGGTATAATACAGGGTAGGTCATTTATATATAGTGAGAACAAAATTGGGCCAAGAATTGTGCCCTGTGGCACTCCTCTTTTCAACTGACAAACTTTCGATCTATATTTATGATTTGCTACTTTCTGTTTTCTATCTTCAATTTCAACAACCTGCAATCTATTAGTTATAAATGATTTTAACCAATTTAGTGCAGTTCCTCGAAATCCATAATGCTGCATCTTCTCTAATAGAATATCTTGATCTATACTATCAAATGCCTTTTGGAAATCGATAGAGAGACCTAAAGCCTTCTCATCAGCATCCAGTGATTTGTATATTCTGGATAAGAAGTTATTAATGGCATCAACAGTAGATCTTCCTGGTCGAAATCCAAACTGACTCAAGGAGAGAATCCTGTTCACTTCCAGGTGCTCTGAAATGCCTGTTATTGCTAGTTTCTCATATATCTTGGCAAATACACTTGTGACTATTATTGGTCGGAAATTACATACTTCTTCCATGGGTCCTTTTTTATGGATGGGAATAACTTTCCCTACCTTCAATTGACAAGGGAATATTCCCGAACTGAACAAAAAATTGATAAGCTTTGTTATTATGCTTCTTATTGGATCGAAGCACTCCTTCAATATGCTACTTGGAATATCATCTACTCCACTCGACATTTTGCTCCTGATATCTCTCATAGCTGAGGAAACATGGTCCTCTGTAAATACAGGAAATCTATCCAATGTAGCACCTGCATAGTTGAAACTTGACATCAAAGACTTTGAGGATACGTTTGGTGTGTTATTGTCAGCATCATTGGCAACATTTATGAAGTATTCATTTATCATATCTGGTATGTCATCAATTAAATCGATTTCAACCCCATCAACAGCTTTTGGGTATTTTTTTTATGGTCTTTGTGGCAGTTTCCATTTTAATTAATTTCCAAATTAGCTTGGATTTATTTTCAGTCGATGTGAACATTCTCTCAGCATATGCTTGTTTTTGTAAAATAATTAAGTGTTGAATCAGTTGCAACAAGTGTTTCAGTCTATCTCTATGAGTAATATCAGTTGGAAATCTTCTTGAAAGGACGAGTAGGAGGTCCTGTTTAGCTTCACAAGTATATTTTAATAGCGGTGAAGCCCACTTTATTTTCTTATTATCATTTTTCTTCTTCCTGTAAACGATGGAGAACGATTCACTGAAAGCTCTGTAGTAAATACTCAGGAAATTATTAAATTTTCCATCAACCGAGTCTTCACTATCAATCACCGCTGACCAATCAACACCACTAAGGCATCTTTTAAATTTTTGTTTTGCATTTTCCGAAAATACTCTTGAAGAGAAGAGATATCCATCATTTCTATCTGTGTTTGCCAGGGTATAGTTTACAACTTGAGCACAATGGTCAGAAAGTCCTAGTTCGATTATATCTGAATATTTAGTGTCTACCATAGATGATACAAAACAAATGTCAAGTAAAGTTGAAGATGTAGCTGTTATTCTTGTGCAGCTCTTAATTGTTCCTCCTAGTCTGTATGCCTCAAACAAGGATTCCAGTGCCTTTCTTCTATTCGAATCAATCATGAAGTCTACATTAAAATCACCCACCACTATACAACCAAGGAATCTATTTGTAACTATGGACAGAGTTTCCTCCAATTTGTCAGTAAAAGAATCGAAATCATTATTAGGTGGTCTGTAAATACATACTATTGCACATTTCATGTGCACCACCACCGCCACTTTGAAATCATTCCCCTCAGTTTGTTTAATATCTAGTTTATCAGCCACTATGCATTCTCTTGCATAAATTACCACTCCACCTCCTTCTCTGCCAGTTCTATTAAATGATGAAACGAGGTTGAAATTAATAATGTTTACTGAGTTGTTATTCTGTAGCCAGGTTTCTGATAGGCACAAAAAGTCAACCCGAATTTTTTTACCATTTTTCTTTATATTTCCCTGGCTAACAGTTGTATAGCCAGTTCGTCAGTCTTGTTTTTCAAACTTCTAATGTTATAATGAATCAAATTAATGTAATTATCATCCTTTTCCTGTTTTCATCTGTCCGAAGTCGTCAAATAAATTAAATTTTCATTGATGCTGCCAGTCCTATCTCTAAAAAATTGTTGTAGCTCCTTGTATCCCTACTTTCTATGACTGGAATTTCCATTTCCAAATTTTGGCTCTGATTCGACACGCGCACCAGTTTATTGTGTGATACACTCATTTGATCACTAACAATATCTGCAGTATCTACTATTTCTTGGCTCAGTTTTATTATTATGTCTCTTAGCCTTCTCGCAATTTTTGATTTACCCGTCCTATTTAAGTGAAGTCCATGACGTGTGTGTTCACAAGCTGTGTTTCAATATGTTTCAAGGAACTGTCCAGAGAGTGCATCACTTAACAGTGTATGTAGTGAACCAGCTGGTTTGCTTTCAGCCATCACGGTGTAAGTCTGACTTACACCACTTTGGTTAGAAATGTTTTCAAGTTGACAATTCAAGTGCCTGCCATTGCATAGTCTGACTGCAAGATTTTGTGTGTATTTTTTGTCTACTATTTTCTATTCATTTCCATTATTGTTCATTATTGTTATATTGCATTTTATACTGCTATAGCAACTATGGAATCAGATTTTAGTGAAGAAGATGTTTATGACAGTGATGAATGGAAACCTGATGATGAACAAAATAGCAGTTCTACTGGTAAGTAGAACCTTTATGATCTTTGATCTTTGAAGGAACCTTTAGATCTTTATGGTTACCTTTCATTAATGATTCATTTATTTAACTTTCAACTTGAATAATAAAACAGCTTTCTATTCATTCTCTCTTCTCTTTATATTGCTTTTTCCCATAGTTCAACATATTTTTAGACTATGAATTTCTGTGTTTGAATGGAGTGAAAACATAACCTATTTTTCCTAAACTATGAACCTAAATTGCGTATAAACTTTTGCAAGAGAAACGGTTATGGGCTGAACCTTTCATTTCACAATCATACTGTCATCATTATGTCTGCATCAATAAATAAATAAAATCATTTAACATATAACTAAACTTTTGAAGAAGCAAAATGCAAAATGGCTTGTAGACCAATACAAGAAAAATTTGATTAGTCAGGCAGGATCCAGAATTTCAAAACAGGTTGATTTCTTAGGTACCATTACTAGGAAGATTCAGTAAAGAGTTCCATAAAAAATCTTTACACTCAATCATTTTTTTGTTTTTCTTCAGTATTGCAGACTCCTAATTATAGATAATTGAAGGATAGAGGAATCAAGCTTTTAACATTTGGTTACTTTTGTTGCAAAGGAGAGTCTTCCAGACAACAATCCTACAGATATTGAGCCTCCAGCAACAGCAGAAATAGCTGAGAATTGTCAAGAAATTGAACCCCAAAGGAAACGTCATAGACAGCCCTCCAATGCAGAGAAATGCAATAAAGGTTGGAATTCAGGTTTGCCATACACTAACTCCAAGGGGAAAGATGTGGCTGGTAAAGTGTTTCAACATTTTGACTGTCAGTGTAGAAAAAAGTGTCCTGTGAACATTGATGAACTTGAGGGTAAGAAAATATTTGACAGCTTCTGGAGCCTCAGCTCGTTTGAAAAGCAGAATATCTTCATGTGTGGTCTAATAAGTCAAAATAAACCTCAAATCAGACATCCCAGGAGTGGAGCTAAGGCACCTAAATCAACTTCAAATGTTTATCGATTTCAAGTAGGTGGAAATAGCATTAATGTATGCAAACACTTTTTTTGAAAACATCAGCTGTCTCTGATGGGAGGATGACAAGAGCATTAAAAAAACTTTGAGGAAGTAATGAACCTGGGATTGATAATAGGGGACACCACCTTCCTGCAAATAAGACATCTGAAATCCAGGAGAAAGCAGTATGTGATCACATATCTACATTTCCATCATACCAATCACACTACACCAGGGAACACAATCCTAACAGAAGGTTTCTACCGCCCAATATCAATGTAACTTAATGTACAGTAGTCTCCACATAGCTGTGCCCGCCGGCAATGGGCCAGGAGAGTACGACACTACCCGTGCTGAAAACATTTGACCATTTTCCAAAAAGTTCGAATATTGTTTTGGAACAAATTCTTTCTATTAAACTAATCGATGTGCATAATTTTTGTCCTTTGCACTTTCAATGAGAACCTACTCATTACAAAGATATTTAGAATTTAATAAAAACCAGACTTCATTCAAAAAATGTGTTCACATTTCATTCCCAACATAGCTACTGTCGAATCATTTATTAGAAATTGATTAAACTTTGATAATATAATAAAAACAGTTCGAGAACACCATAACCATCGATTAAATCCCATTTTAATCAAAGATTTTCCGAGCACAAGACAATTAATACAGAAAATTTACAAATCGAAATTTTCATGACATTGAAAAGTTATGCATCAAGAATCTTTTTTGACTTCAATAATTTTCACATACATTCAGTGTATGAAATGTTGAGAATAAATTGAATTTATTTTCTGTGAAAGAATCATCTGACGACCTATTTGGTGAGATTTTGCAAAGATTCTAAATACGTGTATCTATGCTCCCTTCAGGCACTTCCAACAATACAACAAGGCAACTTGTCTTCGCCTTTGCAGCAGACTGACTGATCTAGTTTGTCCAATTCAGTGAATGAAGTTGAACTCTAAGGTTGCAATATACATTTTTTACGAATTCCACTTTATTCAACTTGAATAACAATGAAGAGGAGAAACACTTGACCAAAAAGTAAACCCAAATCACAGCCCAAATGCAAGCAATCTGAACACAGTGTCAAGTGCACTGACAGTAGCGTTCAATGTTCAGCAGCAGACAGCAGACGTATGTAGAAAGGCATTGATATCACCCCGCGAACCTTACTTCATCTACAAGGTATTTCAAGGACACATGGGCACAGCTATATGGCGCTTACTGTACAATCTGTACAAGGAGAAATGTACTGAACAAAACCAAGATCCAGTCAGTTTGAATGTTTACAGACGAATTTTCAATAACAAATTCAACCTTCATTTCCATGCTCCATTGAAAGACACCTGCAACAAATGTGATGCATTGAAATTCAAAATAGCTGCTGCTAGTGCTCAAGAGAAAGGCAATTTAGAAATAGAGAAAGAGCTTCACTTGATAAAGGCTGAGAAGGCTCGTGAATCCAGAAGTCAAGATGCAGCTAGAGCATGTGAGGACCCTACATTCTATGCCCTCATTTTTGATCTTGAAAAGGCACTTCCATTCCCGGTTTTGTCTTCTTCCTTGGCATATTATAAGATAAATCTTTATGTATACAACTTGGGGGTTCATGAGTTGGCGACAAGCAGAGGCTTTATGTATGGATGGGATGAAACAGTTGCATCAAGGGGATCCCAAGAAGTTGGTTCATGCATAGTAAAACATTTAGAAGAACAAGCAGCAACTGCCAATCACATTGTCATGTACAGGCCAAAATAGAAATCTGAAGTTACTTGTTGAAGCTGATTGGAGGTGGGTCAATTTCAGCAAACACAATTGACCACACATTCATGGTAAGTGGGCATTCCTATCTCCCGAATGATCGTGATTTTGCATGAATTGAAAATTTTGCAAGAGGGAAATTAATGTATGAACCACAGTGTTGGTACAATGCAATTTTGAAATGCTGGAAAAATAACACATTCCATTTCAAACAAATGCAGAGTGAAGATTTCAAATCTGTGTCAAATCTGGAAGCAGGTATCACTTGCTGGAAAAAGAATTTGGCCAGGTCATCTGGTTGAAAATCCAATGGATTCGCTTATTGAAAGATCGTCCATTCACGATCCTGTACAAGGAATCCTTGAATGATGAAATTCCATTTTCTGAATTGAACATCAAGCCTGCTAAGCCTGGAAGACACACGTCTCTCCATAATGTGGGTCAAAATCCACTTTACCCCCAATGGACGAGAGGTAACCAGAGTAAAGAAAATGGACATGCTTAGTCTACTGGCCTACATTCCTCCAATCCACAAATCTTTCTATCAAAACCTCCAGTGCCAGGGTGAAAGAGAAGAATAGGAAGACTTGGGACCTTTGGAAGTGGTAGAGTCTGAAGAAATTGCAGATGATTAAAATAAACAATGATTGAAGTTTTTACCATCCAAAATCTTCACTTTTACTATTTTTTAACCGACTTCCAAAAACAACAAGGTTACTATATTCGACCTGTTTTTTTTTTTTGTTTTTTTTATGTTTGTACATCAATCATTTGAACAATATCGAACCGATTTCGATGAATTTTTTTTTAAATGAAAGAGCATTGCTCAGCGGTGGTCCCATCCAAGTTTCGCAAGGATCGGCCCAATACTTAGCCCAATATTAAACAAAAAGGAGCATTCTTCGATGTCTTCATTTCAATCAAGTTTGAATAGGATAGTTCCACACATAACCGCCAATTGGATAACCGGTGTCGTTTACCAGGCAAATCATTGTATCATATGGAGCGCTTTACATCTAGACGGTTTTCGAAATCATATGATGCAATGCAATTATGCCGGGTAAACGACATCGGTTACCCAAAGCTGGTTTAGTGTGAAACAAGCCTGTAATGTCCCGTTTTGACCAATCAAGTGAACTTAATTTGAATCGAGAATAAGAAGAATATAATATTTCTGTCCATATGTTTATATGAAAATTGTAAATAATTTAGTTGATGTTATTGAGTCATAGGAATAAGGTTATTTAGTTTCAATCATAAGTTGGAGAATTTGGAAAAACAGCTAATCTCAGAAGTATTTTTAGTTTCCCTGCTGTGATATATTAAAAATATTTATTCACCATTATCGTACATGTGCGTACAATAGGCTATTTTGAGGTTATGTTTAATGATCCTTTTGTACTAGCTCAAAGTTTATGTTTTTTATATTAAAAAAATATATATGACTAATATCACAAAAAATATCGTACATAACTCATCCGGGAAGATGTTTACCATACTCGTATGATATACCGCACTCAACTTCATCTCCTGCGTTTACTTATCATATTTTCAGTAAGCACAATATTGTCCACACTTGTAACGTAATATAGGCCTACTATTTCAGTGTAGGTATATTCTGAAAGGGACCACATCAAAATGAATCAAAAGCCATTTCACTTTTAAGAAGCCTTTCGCTGTTATAATTTTCCTAAATACAATATTCCACATTAAATAAAACGTTGTAGAATTTTCCGTAGTTTATCTTTTCTTATAAGTGGATTTTTAGTTACTTAACTTTCGATGTTATAAATTAATTATTGGCTTCCTAATTCGATAAATATTTCATAATGTAGGCTTTAAGAAATTTCTCATGTTTTCAAAGTTTGAAAATTCAACTAAAAAGCTTAAAATAAAACATATTTTAAAACAAAAAAAGAAACCGACTTCAGTGAAATGATAAAATACTCACGCACTAAAAAGTTTGAAATAAAGTATTTACTTTAAACTGAGAAAATTTTTAATTTCATACAAGTAATCTTTTGAAGTCGGCGCCAAATTTCCCATAAACTTCTAAAATATAACAGAATTACTCTGTGATGTTTTCCATGACGAAATAATTGAACAATCTAATATCAAAACTGACACTGTATTTCAGTAAAAGTGAATGTAAAGTGAATGTTTAATTGAAATACAGTGTTAGTTTTGATATCAGATAGAATTTCTTATCAATTACTGTATTTCAGTAAAAGTGAGTGTAAATCACATATTTAATTGGAATACAGTGTTAGTTTTGATATTAGATAGAATCTCTTATCAATCACTTCCCGGTGGTTTGGAACCCACCTAAAACTGTAGGTCCAACTCAACAATCTCCATCATCCAATTCATTACCCACGCAAAGGTCTCAGACCTATGTGGGCTTCATCCTCCAAAAAAATACAGTGTTAGTTTTGATATTAGATAGAATTTCTAATCAACTTCATAAAATATTTGGCGCCGACTTCAAAAGATTACTTGTATGAAATTAAAAATTTTCTCAGTTTAAAGTAAATACTTTATTTTAAACTTTTTAGTGCGTGAGTATTTTATCATTTCACTGAAGTCGGTTTCTTTTTTTGTTTTAAAATATGTTTTATTGACTCCTATATATCATTATCTAAAATTCTAAATGAATTAATTTTTCAATAATAAGATTAACACTAACATTGTAATGAATTCAACACTCTCAAATACTTCATTTTATATTTTTCTACATAGCATAACATTAATAATAATAATAATAAACATATGGCTTTTAATGGTGGGGAGACCCTTATGGGTAGTTCCACCTCGCCGTTTGAGCCATGTTACGGGGAACATGGTGGACCTACTATTTTAGGTGGGCTCCGAACCACCGGGTAAGTGATAATAAAGCTTGTAACATCAAGTCATTGAAGCACGGTCACCCATCCAAGCGCAGTCTTGAGCGGTCGCGACTGAACATCACGATCCCTTGAAGACCACGCTCACCGCATGACCAATCACCATTGAATATATACTTACTAAATAATATTGAATATATACTTCCTTTTCAAAGTAAAATGTGGTGTAAGTCATTGTTCCTATGTTGTACAGAGTGATGTAAGTCAGTCTTTTGAGATCCATAGTGGTGTAAGTCATACTCTTTGTAGTGGTCAGAGTGGTGCATGTAATTAACAAGCCTACAAAAATGTTAATTTTTGATATTTTGGTTGAAATCAATAGTCATTAGTTAGAACAAAACATGCCTGTGGCCCTGCAAACATCAAATACATCACTTATTTACTTGGGAATTGAGTGAATAGCTTCTATTAAAACCTTTTATTTCTCAAAATAAGGTTAATTTGACTTACACCACTCTGGTTTTCACCGGCTCAATACATAAAGAATACAAAAATTTTAAAAGCATACAAAATATGATTCAATCTATCCATAATGTACTTTCTTTCGAATATTTCAATAACAGAAGGGATGAACAGATTCTTGAAACGGTTCTTTTTTGAAGAATTTGTAGTTTTCAACCAGAGTATGCCATATATGCCACGTAATTCATTTATTTAAAATTAATGAATTATTAATAATAAAAATTTCCTCTCCATACGAGAGGCATTCGAAATAGCGGGCATTGGCAGCATTGAATAATAAAAACGATGACCCAATTGCTCAAAAATATAAGGAACTATCATTAAGAACTTCACGCTAATACATTGCTGCCCTATCACATAAATTACCTGAACAAAAACATGAACTTTAACAAAAAAATATGCAGTCATACAGTGTGACTGTAATTACGACTGCTTCAACAATACTTCCAGGAAATCAGCTCTTGCTACTTACCGTCTTAAGAACTTCTGAGGAGCTCAAGAATACTGATGATATAGCAAAGCGTAGCAGAGATCAGACAAGCATTTCTCTGTAGAGCAACTTCAGCTGTAATGAACTGTCCCCTAGAAAGGACTTATCATGGAGTGATAAATCTTTCTCAAATTCCCTCAGCATCTCCCAGCCACCAACCCTATGCTTGTCTTGACTTGGAAATGCTTCGAGAGAAAAAGAGAATGCCAACTCATGAAATTAGGGTACATTTATTACTTTCACAGCAGATACTGAATGCATAAGGAAGTATTTCACTGGTCAAAAATTTCTTATGCATACATTATGTTATACAATAAATACTGTTATTGGAAAATTATTGAAACTTATTGCCAATAGAAAATCAATAACAGCCTTTAACATGCTTTTGCCGAAGATTGGGAGAAAATGTGTATTTGGTACAATAACTATGTTGAGATGGAAAATCACCAGAGATGCTCTTGCAAAATGAAGGTGCAAATCGTTAATGATGTTACCATTATTCTTACTCTAATTCTGTAATATCAAGGTTCATAAAAGATAAAAGATGGTGTTCTTATCTTACATGAAAAACGAATTTACAAAGAAGAGAGCATAAAATAGAAGAATCAGATGATAATAATAATAAGCATATGGCTTTTATTGGTGGGGAGACCCTTTCGGGTAGTTCCACCTCGCCGTTTGAGCCATTTTACAGAGAACTCGGTGAACCTACAATTTTAGGTGGGTTCCGAACCACTGGTAAGTGATAATAATGTTTATAATAACTGAATAACTGAAGTCATAGAAGCACAATCACCCATCCAAACGCAGTCTTAAGCGGTCGTGACTGAACATCACGATCTCATGAATAGCACTCACTCACCGCGTGACCAATCACCCCCTAAAGAATTAGATAAAGTGATGAAATAGATGAAGGATAGAGAGTACAAAATAATTATGATTGTGATGAATTCAATGCTATTAATAACGGTGAACTCCGCTGCTGTGATCAAAGTTAATCAGCTGTTGCATTTGCTTTTAAAGTTTTCCTATCAAACTCATTATTTCAAAATAATCACAAAAATTATCTATTGTATACACAATTGTAACCGGCCGACTTTTCTACCCTTACCTGATCACCATTTATGGAGCCAGAAATTTTCTACCCCTACACACCTGAACACCTTTCATATAACCGTGAAGTACCTTCCTTCACCCACACATATGACACTATTCTTGTAACTGGGTATTTTATCTCTTTACTAAACTTTATAATTTCGAGAGGCTGAACCTGAACACTCACTGATTCTATAGACATTCTTGCAGTCTATACCACCGCTGGCCACCAGTTATGTAACCGGTAGTTTACCAATGTCAAAGTCAATTAAAAGTATTTGGAATTTTCCACATCAACCACTTGAAATTGGCTCTGAATGGAAACTCACTCGGTTATTTAAAAAATGCTTTCAGTACTTCCAAATCTGTGGTTGAGAGCTTTAGGTTCGTTTACTCAAACGCAAAGATAATTTCCTGTCTTACAACTGGTTTAGCAACTGAATTAGCTAAAGAGCAAGGAACTGATTTATTTGAAATAAAAGAGTTGGTGCTATTTAATCCATATTTATTGCATATCCCAAATTTTATTTCAACTTAAAGAATTAAGCAAATGTTCATGTTCAGATGAAATTTTCATTTTAATTTCTTCATTAAATTCCTACATGATTTTGCTAACTTATATCTTTTGCAAATATGTAATTCGATAAATTGAGGAACTCGGTTAATCTAATTAATTTGAGCTTTATACAAAAGTTTAGGCACTCACCAGTGTTTTTTTATCCATCAATGTTTTACGAATTTCATTTCGAACGCCCACCATAACATCAGGTACAACAAACTTTCGACTTTACTTTAAAGCGAACCCGCGATTTTGACTCAATACTTTATCAAAAATTTTCACCGAATAAACTCATAACTAAGTTCCCCGACTTGACCGCTCAACCCATCCTAAATTGGCCGCAGCCACACTTAGAAGGCCCGAGGTTCCTTCTGCAATTTTTTCTGCTCTTCTCGCGGCCACGTCTCAGTAAAAAAGGAAACGCTTGAAACCTGCAATAATTTTGACTACTAAGATGCAAGTTAGCAAAACCTTACACCAAAAAATAGGTAACTGTAAAGCAGCCATTTCTTAAAAACAATTTACTCTCTCACAATTATGACAACATAGCAATTCAAAGTTCACTTGAGTCTATATTTAACAAATTTGTCAGCTTAATTCCAATCAGTTCAATGCCCCTGGAAAAAACACTAAAGCACTAATAAATATCAATAATATAACACTCTCAATATTCCCCATATTACACAATATTCTATTGTATTGCCGCAGAATTATTAAACAGCTTAAATGAGCAATAAGATAACAATCTCTATGTTATTTGAAATTTGTGTGAAGTGTTTTCATTAGAAAAGTGCCATTAGAAAGAAGGAACGTGATCTGGAGTAACATTAATCACAATTTACTACTGCATTAAAACGTTGGAAATCAATACAATTTGAAATTGATAGGTTTCATAAATTTCTAATTCTCTCCAGTGCTATTAATTAATTAATAAATAAATTATGTTACAATTATTTTACTGTTTGATAAATTCTAAGTCCCTGAAAACAGCTTTAAAAGTTTCACAGTAAACCAACAACTACAGCCATCACAGTATTTTTCAGTCATCGTTACACTACCAACCAGTTTAGACTCTAGTTACCAATTCACTAGATAACTGATTACTGATAGTTGACCGAACGAAGAGAGGTCTCTGTTTCAAGTCGACCGTTTTGCATTTGTCTGTTTTTAACGCATTTACGGCTAAACGCGTGGACCAAATTCAATGAAATTTTGGAAGGATCTTCCATAGAATGTCCAACGATGTATGTGTAAGGGTTTTCGACATTTTCTTGCATTTAAAGGATATTGAAAAGGAAAGAAGTAAGGCTTTTAGGCATTCTTCTATAGGAACATATGATTTTTATAATGAGCTTCTCCATAATGAATGCAGTTGGAATCAGATTCATAGATAGCCCTCAGCCCCCTTATTCATCTGGTTGAGCTGTATTGATATGAATAAAGTTACCATTCATAAGAATAACATATTTGTTTGAAAGAAAAAATAATTTCTAATATTTTAATTAAGTGCAATAACAAGTTATTACTACGTAAATTATATACAAATTTATTTAATATTGTATTATGAACTCATTAATCATACATCTGAAATCTACTTTGAACAATCAGCTGTCATTTGCCTTGCTGAACACAGCCTTGTTGATGTGATACAGAGTGAACTTTTTTGAAAAACAGACATGAAATATACAACGCGAATTGAATCAAGGGTTAGATCTGATGACTGTGTTTTATTAATTTTTTTATGGTGATTATCATTGAGTACATCTTTTATCTTCCTCTGTGCAAGCACCCTTATGTTCAAAGAACTACTAGTTACTGATTAACTTATTTAATCCATGAACAATAACAGATTGTTTTAGAGAAAATTGAATATAATAAAACACACCGGCTAATACAATTCGGCTCCATCAGCAATTTGACATCTGTAAGTTGAGCTCATCTCCCAACAATTAAAGATAAATTAACAATATCCACTTCAAACAAATTAACAATATCCACTTCAAACAAATTCTTGGGACTCATAATAGATCAGAATCTCTCTTGGAGGGAAGATATTCAAATCCTGACAAAGAAATTAATTCAAGCATATTTTGTTTTTCTCTATCAAAAACACTTTATTAATATTTTACTAAGTATATGTTTACTCCTATTTGAGCAATGGAGTTATTATTTTGGGAAATTCTGTAGTCATAAAATGTTATTCAGAAAAGGATATTGAGAGTTATTTGTAAATTGAGAGCAAGGGACTCATGTAGAACATACTAGACCTAAAGATTTTACACTGCCATCTATCTACATGCATCAATATTATTAGATTTTGTTAAAAACCGACAAATTTCAGCTTTGCACAGTGTACCATGATGTCTTGTTCCCACACTCCCTCTTTTTTTATTGTAAATGCCATTAGGCCAGTCATTGTACTTGATTGACTGAGCATGAACTGTCATTATTCTAAGACAGGGGTTCTCAACGTTTCAGGTTCTGTACCCCCCTTCAAACACTGATGTGAGTCCACGTCTCCCCTACCAAACCCCCTCGCCACGCCGCCACCACATTTGATCAATACAAGTAAAACAATCGAAATATGAAACCAAAGTTGGCTATTAAATTAAAATATAGTTAATTTCATACAAAAAATGTATTATTAGTACACACATCTGAATTTGGAACATATTATTTTCAGAATAGATGGAATAAAAGAATTAAATACAGACTAAATATATAAAAGGTAATCTAGGATCATGTGAAGTTGGCACGTAACACCAAAAACTTTCACATTATTAATAAGAGGGCTGGCACTGTTTCTCCTTGACAAGTTTTTGAATGTTGGGTTGTAACAAAAAAGTACAATAATGTCGAAAATATTTACATGTGAGCACAAAATTGAGTAAATTTCAGTTTACTTTTTATTTTTTTTTTTTTGCTAAACAACTCACGTCTCCCTTTCTTTAAATTCTTCAACGCCTTCCCAGGGTGGCGTGCCCCCCAGGTTGAGAACCCCTGTTCTAAGAGATGTACACAATTGATATTTTGTTTTTTTGTGTCACAAGTCGTCTCGTTGCCACCAGCATTTTTAAACTTTGAATCAGTGGGAATTTGATGAGCTTTTAATCTGATTCGTATTGGCCAAGAATTTATCAAAAATTCGTATGTACCAAGAAATGTATGAACGAGAAAAGAAATGTACCAAGAACGTTGTAAGGGAGCGGTTAGCTGAGACTCGCAACGAGATAGTTATTCTTCTGCCGAGGGCACTAACAAAATTCGTTTGCAAAACTGCTCGTTGTTGGTGGGTTTTTTCCTTAATACGCGTATATTTGACTTGATTTGAAATGTAACGAGTTTCCAGTTGGAGCTGAGATTTAATAATGTTTAGTTTAATCAATTTAACGTAAATGGGCAAGTAAATCGTTGCTAATTTGTAACCATGATCCTCTAATATTTCACTTAATAAGTTTGCTTTGTCTCTATGTATTGTAACTGATCTAGAAAGCCCTGTGATGCTGTGTTTGAGAAAGAGCTTTATCTATATTCATCAATAATGGTTTATTCTATTCCGCTAACGCAGTCAACGTGTCGGGGTATTCATAAACTAGAGAAACATGACTTGCATCTACTGACTACCGCCTCATGCCCTTGATGAGGCGCTGACGTGGGATTTTGAGATGGTGCCTCATTATGGATATGTATTACTGATCCTTGGAGGCCACGCCCGTTGAGGAGTCTGCAGACATAGCCATCGCCCAACATATGACTGTATTCAAGTTGTTGAAGGTTTGGGTACACTGAGCATCGTACTTCAGGTAACCTCCACATCTTTTTTGGGAAAGTGATGAAAAGTGAGGAAACACTCAGACAATCATGAGTACAGCAAACGAAATAGAAACCTGATTCCATTCCATTCCATTCCCAATTCATAGACATACAGGAGACAGCTTTCGAAAAGACTCCTTTATACTGTGGAATTCGAAATTTTAAAGAGTTACCACCGGCTATCCGCAATTTAAACTCAGTTATTTCATTTAAACAAGCAGCCAGGAGATTGTTAATCGAAAAATTGGACTCAGCTGCTAAATTTCAATCGATCATTACATAGAAAATAATATGTTAATGAATAATAAGACGAAGCTGTCACAACCAAATTTATTATTCATCATGGATATCTTCCACAATATCACCTTCGCCACTACAAAGAAAATAATATGCACTGTATATACTGTAACGTGATGCTGAAGTTCGGTGGTGGATAGCCGACAAACACAACGTTTACAAAGTGATACAAATAATAATACTACTAGTGAAATCAATTATTTAAAATGCCTAACAAATTCAACTTAAGTAAATTTAAAATTTAATGTAACTGGATCACAGCCGATAATTTTCCTAATTTTTAAATAAATCTTGCCTCATATCACAGACCGAAAATATAATATAATAAAATTGTGAATTTGATTAACAATAATAAATTTATAATAAATCTATAACAACTATATTCGACTCTGATGTCACACACTAACATAAATAAAATAACTGCACAACAATTTGGTATCTGGTTCTTTGGGATGAGGGAAAGCTTTCTAGCCTCACCCAGATCTCATGCACTTGGGACTTTAAACTAAATAAAACCTAATTAAACTAAATGCTTGGCAAGCTCTGGTGTTTGCTAATCCCCTTATATCAACTATTCTAGAATTAAACAGGTAATTCCCAGCTTGTTGGAAGTTCACAGGCTGTTCAGTCTTGTGATTAGCCTGAAACATGTAATTTTTTGTTAATATCCGGAATTTCTCTGGAAGTTCTTGTTTCCTTTGAGCATGTAGAATTTTAAGTGTCCACAAATTCTTGTCTTTGTCACCAAATAAGCCACCCAGACGTTAGGCGCCAACTTTTAATGTAACACGCTTTCTGAGGGACACCTGGGGGAAAAAGGAACTAAAATTATTTCCCCTTTGAGGCCTTGCATCTAGATTGACTTACCAATCGCAAGTCTTGGGTTTGGCTGCTCAGCTGGTACCCTGCAGTCACACACTACTGTGAAGGTGTGATGAAAATCCTGTAGGGAAAAGGCTACTCAATGGACTAAGGATCTTAGTCTCTAATGTACATGATCCTGAGTCATCTTGAGTAAAAGCTCTGATTGCTTCATATCTCTATGAACTAGAGCCATCCATGAGAGGCGGGGTCTGCCTCTGCTCCTTGGCTGTGCCTCTATCTCCAGCACTTTTCTGTTCATGTGGTTGGGTGGGCGTCTGTTAACATGGCCATACCAGCACAGTCTTCCCTCAATGATTTTCTCACCAATGGGTGTCACTTTGAAACTTCCATGGACATGAATGTTTTTAATGTGGTCCAGCCTGCTGACTCCTGCTCATCTCAGCATTTTCATCTCTGCAGCATGGAGTCTATCTGCTTGTTTATTTTTCAGAGGCCAGCACTTAGCTCTATACAGCATTGTTGGATGCACTGCAGCTTTGTACACTTTACCCTTGATGTGTACAGGCATTCTTTTGTCACTAAGTACACCAGTTAGTTCTTTTCATTTCATCCATCCAGTGTTTATCTGGCTTGAGATGCCATCATCTATACTTCCATCATTGCTGATAATTGAGCCTGAATATTTGAATTGATGGACTACTGGGAGTGGAGAACTTTCCAGGTGTATGTGTGCCTGGTCATCATTGTCACCAAAGCTACAGTGCATGTGGACAGTTTTCTCTCTGCTAATTCTGAGGCCAGCTCCCTCCAATTTGGCTTGCCAAAGGTCAAGTGCTTGCTGCATCTCTTGTGACATTTTCCTGATGAGGACAATGTCATCTGCATATAGGATATCCAATGGAGATGGGAGCTGAAATTCAGCAGTGAGGTAGTTCATTACAAGGTTAAAGGGAAGTGGGCTCAGGGCTGAACCCTGATGCACTCCTACCCCCACACTAAACTCCTCACTGGTCCCAGCTGGGCTCCTGACCTTTGTTGCAGCTCCATGGTACATATCTCTCACTACATTTACATAGTGCTCTGGGACTCCTTGTGCCCTCAATGCTTGCCTTATGAGCTTCCTAGGCACTCTGTCAAATGCCTTTTCAAGGCTAATGAAAACCATGTGCAGATCGACCTTGCTGTCTCTGTGCTTTTCAAACAAAATCCTGACAGAGTGCAATGCATCAGTAGTGGACCTACCTGCAACAAAGCCATATTGATTTTAAGTTACAGTTGTAATTTCAAGCAGGCATCTGTTGATTACCTGTTCCCAGATTTAGAATGTGAGAGATAGGTTTAATTGCTCTGAAGTTCCTGCAGAGTCACACATCTCCTTTGCTTTTATATATATGAACAATTTAACTCTTCCTCCATTCATCTGGGATACCTTCACTGAGCACCTTATTGAAGACATTAGTGAGAAATATCACTCCTGTATCATCCAGCTTCTTCCACACCTCTACTGGGATCTCATCTGGTCCTATGGCCTTGTTATTGCTCATTTCCTGAAGAGCCACTTGTACCTCTTCTATGGGAACAGATGGAATTGGTCCTTTTGTTGGCAGAGCTGGTGGTAGCTCCTCACTTGGGAAAGTTTCATTCAGGAGATAACTATAATACCATACTCTTTCAATCTTTTCTTTATTCCCTCATCTCCAGTGAGAAATTGGCCTTCTTCATTCTTTATAAATTCGACAGTTTTAATGTCTTGACAATTGTTATGTCTCTGTTTGGCAGTCTTAAATATCAGTTTAGGTTCTTGGGCAGTCTCAATCTTGTTATAGAAGTTTCCTTTAGAAGCTACCTTTGCCTGTGCAACCGCTCTTTTGGCTGCTTTCTTGGCTATTATATACTCAAGTTTGCACTTTTCTCTATCCTCCAGTGTCTGGCTGGACTGCCACTGCTTGAAAATAATTTTTTTCTCCTTCAAAATGTTCTCAATTTCTGGCTTCCACCAGCTGGTATCCTTACCACTCTTTACAGCCCCCTTTGAAACTCCAAGACACCCTCTGGCTGTATCAATGCAGAATTTTTCTAATTTGTTCCACATGACATTGACTCTTTCCTGCTGTATCTCTGAGTGAAGGTAATGCTCAGTATTCAGACACAATTCTCTACCTTCATCTTCACAGAGATTTTGCCAGCAAATCCTATTCTTCTTGATCTTGACTGAATGTGGCATGACAAATTCTGCCACTAGGATTCGATGCTAGGAGGTGAGAGGCTTTCCTGGAATACCCTTGCAGTCTTCAAATGTCTTCAACTTATCCCTATTTGCCAGTATAAAGTCAATATGTGTTGCTGCATTTCCACTTTTGTATGTTATAAGGTGCTCTTGTTGTTTCAAGAAAAATGTATTTATTAAAGCCAGATCATGTGTTGATGCAAACTCAAGTATAGTTTCACCTTCCATATTGACAGTCCCGTATCCATATTTGCCATGTATTCTATTGTAAACAGTTGTAGTTTTTCCAACATGCCCATTCAGGTCCCCACAGACATACTTGAATTCAGTTGAAGGAATGGAGTATAAGAGGTCATTAACTTCTTCCCAGAATGTATCTTTTCCAGCATTTGTACATCCTGTCTGTGGTGCATAAGCACTTATGACGTTCATGCAGGGTTGGTTGTCAAGAGCAAATTTAATAGACATAAGTCTTCCACTTACTCTTTTCACCTCCACTATTTTCTCCTGCAGATCTCCATCCACAACAATTCCAACTCCATTTTTTGCTGTAGTTCCTTGATAGAGGAACTTATAGCCACAGCCAATTTCTCATGATTTAGACCCTTTCCATTTTGTCTACTGGGTGCAACAAATATTAATGCATCTATCTTGTAGAACTTTGCCCAGTTCGGTGCTGCATCCGGTCATTGAACCCACATTCCATGTTGCAATTTGCATTCTACGTGTTTGTGGCGGTGCTCTGATGACATTTGCATCGCTTTTTGGGTACACTCTAGTATTATTCTTTCAATCCTGAAGATCATCACTTTCGGGGGATGCCCTAGCCATATCATCGCTTGTGGGGGATGCCCTAGGCTGGTATTCCACAGCCTATTCTATGAAATTTCCCTTTTATTTTATAAATCGTGCACACACTTGGGGCTCCTTAGAATATAACTCACTTGTATGTTGGTTACTTCTTCTTCTCATGGTCGTGTAGCCTTTCTCAGACACGAAGATGTAGTTGAGTGCTGCTCCATGCGATTTTTGGTAAATTCGGTTTTAAAACTTTTAATTCTAATTAACTCTAATTCAAACTCTCATCTTGCTTGGAGGTAATTCCCAGAATTTTGAAAATAGAAAAAATTTACATTTAACACATTTGACAAATAAAAATGGACAACGTAGTCCTCTCTGATCAGAGTCTGGAGAGCAAGTCGTGAATGCAACAGTGATCCTTCAAAGAAGTGGTTACTGTTACCCCCACTCTTTGTCAAATTAAAGGAAATGACACCAAATTTGGCGATGTTCAACCCGATGAAAAAATTGAATAATACGGTATTATTGCTTTCATGGGTTGTGATAAATGATGTAAATAATTTTAAAAAGGACCAGGTGCACTGAAAACCAATTCACAAACAGAAAATGAACATTAAAGTATTTATAAAGTTCGATGTTAGTCATTGACTGCTCAACAAGTCGATAATAATAAAAACTTCATGTGGCTTTGGACTGTGACTTTTAAAAATAACATCTTATTCGAGGCATTAATCAACAAAAAATACATTTTAACGCATTTTAACTTCATTAAAAATAATACTCAGCAAATAGATTTCACTGTACAACAAAGAATTACAATAATATGGACTAGTGATGGTGAATCTAACCTGTAAGAAGTTTACCGTGCAAGCAACAACGGATTATATACGGAACTTTGCGAGTATGAAGAAATCCAGGTATGTGTAACATTCTGACATAATAGTTTATCATAATCCTACTTTTAAATAGAGTTTGAGGTTGCCTAGATATAATTTATTGACGTTTCTCTGGTGTAGTTTCGATAGTATCAAAACTATCGCTATTATCGCCGGTATGACAGTTTTGTATCAATGGTTTTGCCAAAACAGCTGATTAACTGGCGAATTTGTAATTGTAGTGGATTGAATCTTCATTGCCGTGGCGGTGGCATCACAACGGCGACGGTTTTAAAAATAATACTCCCAATCTTACTGTACGCTAACTCTTTTAATTTTTATATAAATTCATCTTGAATAAAGTTTTGGAAAATGTTGGTGGTTGCCAGCCATCCAAAATGTTTCGTCACAATACATATTTAATATGCTCATGATTGTTGTACTATAGATACTTACAATAATTACTGTAAGGCATGTAATTTGAAATAAATAGACTACTGATTAGTTACTATGTTTATGTTTTAGTTTTAGTAATAGTTAACTGACAAGTAACATGTCAACTGAGTGAATACTCAAATATTGATGTAACGCAGTGGCGTAACACACACCACCGCAGACCCAGCGACGCGGGGGGGGGGAGGGGGCCCGGGCTGTAAGGAGGCTTGGACTAAAAATAATTTTTTTAAATACATGGCCCGTGCCCGGACTGAAACTGAAACTAGGACACTTGAAGAAGAAAGAATGAATGAATATGCTAAATATTGTCAGGTCAATGTTCATTGTCTACTTTATGATTCACAAATCGCATTAGTGGAGGAATTCAGAAGCAGGATGTTGTGACTTCAGGAAATTAAATGACCGAGTACTGAACACTGTAGACTCTCTTCAAACAAACTAGTCTAGACTGTTATGAATCATGAATACGGCTATTATGCTATTATAATGTCTCCACTGTGCAGATATTGGAGGAAATGGAAATTAATTATTTTCCCATCGAATTCCTTAGCATAGTCTATCGAAGAAATGGGAAGTAGGGGATTGTGTACTCAACATTTTTCTTTATACAGTATATTGAATTCAGTCTCTTTCGAATTGTCTTTTCGAATCCAGCTAGATGCATGTACATGTGTCCAGTAAATTGGCCTAAACTCTGTTCAAGCAAAGCGGGAGACAAACCAAAACAAACGCTTGCGTTTGTGTGAGTGAAAAAGTGATGACTCTTATCAGCTGTAGACCGATCGATTAATTTCTACCAGTTGACACTGAGTACAATATCACATTCGCTGTCACAGTTACCTTAAGCTGGGCATTCACGTTCCGATTTGCAGTACCACTTGCAGTCCAACCTTCAAGGTTGGATCCGAAAACGGAACGTGAATGGGCTTGTTGGATGGTTGGAATTGTAGATGGACGACTAGATGGACCACTAGAGGGACCACTAGAGGGACGACTTACGAATGTCGACGGTGTTGGAGCGTGTGTGGGGCAGTCGGATCAAAGTCGTCCATCTTATCTCAGTCAGTGCATGACCTTCGGGTAAGTTCGGGCAACATCGGGCAACTTCGGTTACATTTTTCGGCTCAAGAGCGACGTTCACAGCTGATTAGGAATAAAGTTGGATTGTAAGTAGGAGCGTGAGTGGAGTCGACTATCCATCTAGCAGTACTACTAGCAGTACTGCAAGTTGGAACGTGAATGCCCAGCTTTATATACTGTGCGTTAATTGTATTTCTGTAGTTAATTGTGAATCGGTCTTGTTGTTCGAAGATACACTCTCGCACGCGCATCGTTGTTTACATCGTCTCCCCTTTCTGTGAACAGAGTATAGAATAAACCGGATATAAGAGGAACTATTTATTTATATTTATGATGTGTTTTGTTATTGTAATGGTTTTATGAAAAAAAAAATTTCAATTTCAGTGTGATCGCGAGTTTCATTATCAAATAAAATAATGTGAGTAAAATAATCAAAAGCGACCTGAGAAGTACAATGATTCAAGATCGACTCTGTAGCCTTGCTTTACTCAGCATCAAAAATGAGAGAGCCAACTACTTAAATCTTGATGAAGTTATCAGAGTATTTGCATTTCAAAAACCGAGGTAGCAGCGACAGGTTACATTAATTCATTGAGCATTGAACTCATTCAGACTACAAGGTAAAATATCGAGATTATAACTTTGATACTAGAAAATTCCAAATTAAAATAATCCCTGACTTAGTGATTTTGCCGTAATTTAGATTAAGTGGCTTTTTAAAATTGAACCTGTATCCGTGTGCGCGAACAAGGCGAATTCTGAGAGAACATCAATTCTGGGACAAGGAGTGGTGGTGCTAACCAGGAGGCTGTGAATTTGGATCCTATATGGAACACATACACTTCAAGGTTTCTATGAAGTCAATTATTCTTAATAAAATTAACTCTCAACTATTTCCGTCTTTCAGGAACCTGTAGGCTAGAGCCAAAACTATAACCCGACTAGTCCCCCTCTTGAAACATGATTGACTTTTAAAATATAATAGAGAAAAAGGTGTTTAGCTCTTACATAACTATGATAACTGCCCACAAAATATGCAAGTTTTTCAGGGGTAGGGTGGCAAGGGTGAGGGGGTATATTTATATGATTTTGAAGAGAGGGGCTAGAAAACTCGGTTGCGGGGGGCCCAATTGGAAAATCTGCCACTGATGAATAAATAACTAAATAACCATTTAGCTAATAGAATCAGTTATTGCAAGTTGCAGAAATGGAAGAGTGTTGTCAAGAGTCACTTGACCCCGTCATCACTTCTAGTTTCAAGTTGCAATATGCAATACCAAATAAGAGAGTGTTGCCAACGTTGTTTTTGTAGAAAGTGTTGATGGTGAAAGTATTTGAAAGCATCAGAATCCAGTGTGTTATTCTACTGCGCTGTTTCTGGCCTGTCACTTGCTGTCAGGTGTGCAGTTGGAGAGTTGATTGAATTGTGTCACTCTGCAACTTTCAGATGGCACATTTCCACTTCGTTTCCTTTTACATTTCCTTCTTGCGTGACCCAATGAGGGCCCACATCTGAAAGTGTAATGCCAGTTTACTCATAGCCAACAGAATAATTCCAGTACATTCGTTCTCCCAACACAAAAGTGGAAACTGTGATCTGTAGCCGCAATGATTGATAGTTTTTTTAAAGCTTGAGAGAAAATAAATGTGTTGAGCTGTGGAGCATAGTTGTTAATGGTCTGTGCAGCAAACCTGATGTACTGTAATGACTCTTTTTCCTAGCGACGCAGACTTATCATGCACCAAAAAATTATGTAATTATCCGAGTGCCTCTGATAGGCTAAACCACTCGAAGATTAAGATCTGTCATTGGATGATGGTTGAGACTAGTCACACCCCCTCGAAACAGGCGCAGCAAGCAGATAAAAACAAATACGTACGGTAATAAAAACGGTAAACCAATGGAAATCAGGCAATCAAGGACAAATAAACATTGTAATAAAAAGTTTTGAAATTTGTAAATCAGGCAAGGTTAAGCAACAGGAGATAAATAAGTTAGAGATGTAAAAGTATCAACCCCTATTAAAAGTATCAACAAAGAGAAAAATATTAAGAATCACCAAATACACAAATATTTTGAAACAAAGCGTATTGATTGATTGTTTTAATGATTCAGTGATATTGACCTACATCATGATATAAAAGGCTAGTTAGCCGCCTGAAAAACATGAATTTATTGGAGTGAGAATTGTTGATATAACTCTTTATTTTCAGTACTTCAGGGCGTGATTCACCACGCGGAGAGTGTGGTATCCGGCAGTGGCGTAGCCAGGATTAGATTTCGGGGGGGGCTCACCAAGGGGGGTCTGGGGTATAGGAGGGTCCGGATTTTTTTTAAATTTAGTGGTGCGAAAAGCTAATCTAGACAACTTGTTAGGCTCTAAAGTTCAAAAGAAAGTTTTGAAAAATTACTACCCAAGAACCTAGGTGGCCAGGTTTGAAATGATAAAGTTTGATATATCGATATCTGTGACTATTTTGTGTCAAAACCCTTGAATTGGAACTAACCATACTTAACTTATGTACTGAATCTCAAAATTAATACTAATTATTATAAGTTCCATATAATTTATGTCAGTAGCCTAAAACGCACCCAACCCAAAGTTCATGAAATCGGAATTTTTTTTATCATAGCACACTGATTTTACACGCTTGCATAGAACTTGCATTTATTTGCGTGTTTTCATTTATAAAATCCCGATTTTATGAACTTTGGGTGCGTACAGGCTAGTGGGTTATACTGAATTTTAACTTCAAAACTAAATTTTCTACAAGATGAGTTTATTCAAAAAGGTGATTTATCAATAATTAACAAAGCTAATCCACTGCAAACTTGAAAATTGCATTTTATTTAATGTAATAAATGAATAATTATGGTAGTCACAGTTTTCTAACATGTTTTATTCGATTTCGTGGCTCATTTTAAATCAAAATTATCCATTTGAGCACCTAACAAGTTTCTATATGAGTAAATATTGAGGAAAATTTGAAAAATGCATTAATCTGACTATAACAACTGTAGCTATATTCCATTACACAAACAAGGTTTCTGTAATCTGTTCGTTATAATACAACAAAACAGATAGAATCCATCGGATTTAATAAGTCCTTATCTATTAGTTATTTGAGAATTTTTTATTTCTGAAATTTCGGGGGGGGGGGGGCCGGGCCCCATGGGCCCCCCCTGGCTACGCCACTGGTATCCGGGCTGTTGTGATGTTAAAAAGTCGCGAACGCTCAGGACTGCCCTTGGGCCTTGGGCCGATGGCCGTCAGCGATGACTGTTATTTATTTATGCATCTATCTATTGGAATAACAATATGTGAGAGCATCAGGATTATTGGCCTCATGACACAACGTTTAGATACAATTGGAATAATTAGAAATACGAGAAAACTTAATAAGAAGCCTATATAAATAGTTAATACCTCAATTCTGATACTTTATTTGCTTTATTATAACTCACTTTGTGTTTGGGAACCCACCTGAAACTGTTGGTTTACCATGTTTTCCATTGAATGTTTCTAACGCCAAGATGGAACTACTCCATGGTATGGGTGGTTGCCATGAATAATAGAAACCATTTGCCAAAAAACAACAGCTGGATTCTACACAGACAGTGGCATATAATATAGGTAAATACAAAAGGTTTTTGGCAACAAAAGAATTTCGCCCAAAAAATTAATTTTAACAGAATTTTGCTAGTCATGAGAGTATGACATTTTTCCTCTTATGACTCATTTTCTTATAAGTTCTGCGTACCTTGCTAGTCAACACACTTTTATTCAACAAGATTACAGGATAATCTTTCTAATTAGTCAAAAGGACAGAACAATCTTTTCTAAATTACAGCTAAGACAGTTGAAATCATCATCTAAAAAGCTAATATACCTGTATAATATATTCAAAAGAGTAGATGTAGAAAGTTTGCAAAATAATCTAGAATCTTCACACCTCCTCAATAATCTCGCTTTAACTTCGCATTCGACTAATTATGTTGGATAATATTCTATTAATGTATTTTATGCTTTTATGTAGTTTACATACATCTCATTTCATCATAAAGTATTCTTTAAATGATCAAATTTTAAGTTACGGTCCTATTTTTGGTCTTCTCCGAATCATCAAATTACGGACGTAGTTGTTCCTTCATTCAAATTAACAAATTACGGACTTATTGTTATTTTTTTATTGCAGATGATGCTCACATGAGTCCGGAGACTTGTGCGTGGGTAATGAGGTGAATGGGTGAATGATGAGAAACATCCATGGCTGAATGAGGTTCGAACCCAATGTTGTAGGAAACAAAGCCAGCCAGAGCACCTTATATTATTGTTGTGGAAGAATGAACAGTGATTTTCGGTGTTATCTGTTTGTGTCAATAAGTCTTCCGGGCAAAGCATTGTTTACTTTTTCCCCATACTCTTCGCCTTGTAGTTTCATCTAAATGTCATTAGAATGTTTAATTAGAACTCTATGGAATTTTATCGAAAGATGTAGAATATATCATGTGTTTATTTTAGAAATTAATAGAGACATCTCGGCTTTTCTTGATCATGATAAAACCTATTTAAAGGGAAAACATTGGTTCAGTCTTGTTTGAAATTTGTTGAGATAACAAGTAGTGGTAGTTCTGTTCGTAGTTCAAACGTTTGTTGTTTTAAAGTGATAATCGCCATATATGGTGACTTTATTAGTGAGAACTCTTTTACATTTTATACGAGTGGATTTTACTCTCAGCTATTATTGTATTATGGACTTGTACTACATAAGTTTAATTGTTCTGTTTAGACGTTTCTTTTTAAATAAAAGGACAGTTTATTGAACAGTTATTATTTAATATTAAATCGGCCTTTTAACATTTAGTGATTGATTTTTGTACAGTAATATTACAAATTCTTTATTAGCTGAACATAATTGATTTATCTATTTTTGATTACATTATTCTGTGAGATATAACTGATTAGTGCGTGTTGTAGATAATTTGTGTAAATAAAGTGCGAGTGATATATAAAGTGTTGTCAGCGTTATTTTAGAGACTTAGAGATAGAACCCGTAACATTATCATAGACAAGGGCTCCAACCAACTGCTCCACCAGAGCTGTCATGATGAGGGCATTTCTTGTCCACATATATTAGTGTACCTCTACCATAGGCGTACCTTAGGCGTAAGCCGGACGTGGCGGGGAAAATTATTACAACGGGGGGGGGGGGGGTACATTATTATGTCTGGGGGTATACATCAAGCTAGAAAAGCTTCCATACCCCCTAGCAAGAGAAATCAGAGGGTGAGCCGGGGGGGGGGGGGGGGCCTCCACCGAGAAAATTTTGAAAAACAAAACTTTTCAAATCGCATTTCAAGTGAAAAAGCTGAGCTTTGTGGTGGCTAGCTTTTGAGTCTACAAAAGCTCGAATTCATTCATTTTAACGCACATTATGGGTTAGCCAAATAGAGACCTCGACGCAGGAAGATGGTATACAAGATGGTATGCATACTTATCACAGAGCCTGTGATGAGAGTAGACTGACTAGCATAAAAGTAGCAGACTAGGCTAGTAGACTATAACATTTGTGTCAAAGAGCTTTATAAGCATATCAAAAAATCTTTTAGGGGTTGATTGTTCATATAACCCTCTCCCTCTGCCCCACTATGATATATGTGAGTATCCTTCAAATTCAGTTACCTCCTCACTTCCAAAATAACCTATCACTATAGTTGTTTGAAATTTTAAAATTCAAATTATCAATGAATTACGAATTAGTTATTAAATTTAAAATTTGCCTTATATTATTAAGATCACTTAAAAAATGTAATTTTTTAAATTCTACCAATACTACTGTAAGTAATGAGTGTCATGACCTGATAACCCTGCAGATGATTGTAATAGACAAACACAAAACAGGATCAATGCAACAGGGTACCAAGAATTTAATTTTCAGCCCTCAAAAAATACCTTGATAATTTGAAAAAAAAACTTTTGTTTACATCACAATACAAAGAAAGAGATCAAGCAGATCAACTGTAATGTTTTCAAAAGATTCATCCTTAACGTTCTTTTGTAAGTAATGGCAGTTCAGGGGTTTCCCCTGAAATTTTTGAAAACATACTTTTAACAGATTCTTGACATTTAAACGCAGATATATCTATATTCTCTATTGACAAAGGAGTTTTCTGTCACACTTTACTACAACGTGTCGCGGGATAAACTTTCCATTTACTCTTATGCTTTTACATTATGAAGTATACTTGAAAAATATTGACCTCCTATCACTTCCTGTTCATCTCTGGTTCTACTTAGTTTACATTATCTCTTCACACTACTTTTTGTCTGTTCTGCGTTTCTTCTAGATAGAAGCTTATCTATTCTAGATAAATAAATAAATAAATAAATAAATGAAGCCTTTATTTAGTTCCCAAATTTTACAATTTTTTTTCATGTACAATTTGTTTCAATCTTTGATTGTATTAATTTAATAAATAAATGTCTCTTTTTGATATTTCATATTCTTGAAATGATGTAAGTAATTCTTAAAATAATGAAATTATTAATAAAATTAATTCATACAACTGTCGTTTTTTTCTTTTACGAATCAAGTTTGGAAACTAGGCCCGCTATCGGGCATAGGCCTCCCCCAGGATTTTCCATCTCTGTCTGTTTTTTGCCACCTCCATCCAGTTTCTTCCTGCTGTCTCCACTATATCGTCCTTCCATCTGGCTTTTTGTCTTCCTACTCTTCTTATTCTCCACGTTGGTTCCCAGCTAGATACGTTTTTGGTCCATCTTCCATCCTCCATCCGTGCAATGTGACCAGCCCATTTCCATTTCTGCATTTTTATTGTTTTTGCCACGTCTTCAAGTTTAGTTGTATTTCTTATGAATGTGTTCCTGATTTTTTGAAGTCTTTTATGTTCAATACGCTCCTTTCCATCGCTGTTTGAGTGACTTGAACCTTTTTTAACATCCTTCTCTTACAAGCCCAGGTCTGTGATCCATATATAAGTGCTGGTAATACACAAGATCTTAGTATCTTCGCTTTAGTTAATACATTAACCTCTTTGCTTTTCATAATTAACTTCAAGGACCAATATTTTTTCCATGCTATGTTACATCTTCTTTTTATTTCTACTTCTTCTCTCGCTACAAAAGAAAAGCATTGTCCTAGATATGTGACTTCCTTTACCCAATTCAAAGACTTTCCATTCACTTCTATCATTCCATTTTCTCTATTAGACATGATGTAAGTTTTATCAAAATTCATGGTGAGCCCGGCTTTTTCACTGACCGTTACGAGACTTTCTAACATTTCTTGTAACTCCTGTCTCGATTTTGCAATAAGCACGATATCATCTGCAAAACGAAGATGATTCAAAAATTGTCCATTAATATTAATGCCAAATTTCTCCCATTTCAGCTGCTTGAAAACTTCTTGTAGAGCTGCATTAAAATAATATTGGCGAAGCTGGGTCCCCTTGTTTCACTCCTCTTTCCAACTTGAAGTATTCGCCTGGCTTTTCGAGAATTATCCTAGCGACACTGCTCTTACAGTAATGTTTTAATATATTTATATATGTTTCTGGAACACTTTGATTACGTAGAGCTGTGAACAAGAATGAATGACTAATACTGTCAAACGCCTTCCTATAATCGACAAATGCCAGATAAAGACCAACTTGATACTCTGAACATTTTTCAATGAGTTGATTAATAACTTGTATATTATCTAGAGTTGAAAAACCTTTCCTAAATCCGGCTTGTTCAACGGGCTGGTGTGCTTCAAGAATCGGTTGGATGCGGCCTGTTAGCAATCTGAAAAACAATTTTCCAATGGACGATGTTATACTAATAGGACGAAAATTATTTATATCAAATATGTCTCCTTTTTTATACAGAAGTATTATATCGGCTGATTTCCATTGATGAGGTACTTGCATTTCTCTCAATACTCTATTGAATACGTCAACTAATAAGGTTTTGAATATTGGTGCAAGAGCTTGGATCATTTCATTTGTGCTTTTATCATTGCCAGCCATCTTGTTCTTCTTCATTGATTTTACGGATTCCATTACTTCTTGGTCATTGAATTCAGGCACTTCCGTATTTGTGACAACATTCAAATTTTCGAGTGTTGTATTTTTAGAGCATTTGAACAAATCTTTATAGAATATCGTAGCCTTTTTGAGTATTCCATGTCTATTGCGGTCTATTTTTCCATGCTTGTCTTTGAGCCCTATATTCTATTGTACGCCGTATGATAAATTTATTTTCAACTGCCTCATTGATCCGTTTGTCTCCAAGGCTTCTGCGATGATTCGATCTTCAAATAGTTTTATGTCGTTTCTAATATGATGTCTTGTAACTTTACATAAGAGATTGAATTCAATTTTTTCTTCAATAGTTTTCGGGGTTTTCTTTTTCAGAGCCTCTCTCAAGAAAATTAACTTTTTTGTGTTCTGTGAAATTTTAGTTGGGTTTATGGATGCTGGTTGATCTAAAGAGCCTACAACAAGAGATTCCATCAAATTATAATTTTCCTGCAAAGTCAAGTGAAAGCTGCTCTGTATGATTTGTTGAACCTCAGCTTCTAACTTATGTGACATAGTTTCATTCAAAGTTAGTATCCTGCATACACCTCTATTCCATACACAATTGGTCTTTTTGAACTCCATTCCTGCGATAGTGTGATAATTATTAATCTGTGGTCAGTAGAGAATTTGATTTTTCCGGTCGCTTCAAACTGCTTTATGATTCCTATGTGCGTCGTCAATACATAGTCGATTTCAGTTTTAGTTTGCTGATTAGGTGAGATACAGGTCCATTTTCTTCCCATCCTTTTTTTGAAAAATGTATTAATCACCTTCAACCCTTGTTGGAAACAAAAATCGACCAACATTTGTCCTGCTTCGTTTCTCCTTCCATATCCATATTTCCCCACGATATTGGTCTCACTCTCTTCCTGTTTACCAACTTGGGCATTAAAATCTCCTAAGATCATTGTCGAATTTTTCCAATTATTGTTCTTGTCTTGTCTCAAAACTGTAGTAAGAAGTTCATAAAACAATTCTCGATCAATCTCATCTGACTCTGCTGTTGGAGCGTACACCTGATAAATATTCAAAGTTTTTGAGTTTTTAATTTTCAATCTCAATACTGCAATTCTTTCCGAGAAACCCTTGAACTCAATTATTCTTGCTTTCAAATGTTTTCTAATTATAAATCCAACTCCTTTATGACCTTGAGTTTCACCGAAATGATAGAATATGAAGTCGCTTTTCCTGTACATAATTTTTTCTGAATTTCTCCTTACTTCTGCTAAACCTAGAATGTCTATATTTGTTTCCATTAACGCCTCTTCTAATTCACATAGTCTGTCCTCTGTTCGCAATGTTCTCACATTTAATGTTCCTATTTTAAATCCTGGGGGGTTTTGGTCACAATTCCCCTCGGTGACCAGCCTTTCTGGGGAATCAAAATTTCTATTCCTGTTATTTTTGTTTTTTCCTTTATAATCTTTTCTGTTGGTTGGTAGCCTAGTTTCCAATAATTCCTATTGTTTCTTGACTGTAGATGGGTCAGATTTCTCGTTTTCTTGTACCTCTTTGTTTACACCTTTGAAGTAGTCATCCAAGGAGCTTTTTCGAAGTTCAATACTTCCTTGTTTTTCCCCTCGTCGTTTTATTTGCTTCGTATACTTTGCGGAGAAGTACTTAGTTCCCTTTTCTTTTTTGAATTACCATTTTCCTTTATAAAGAGTTTATCATATTTAATCACAGCATATTTTCCTTGCCTCTTTGCTGCAAACATTTCTTCCTTCAGCTCCTTTCTTTTTTCCAGCACATCTCTGGGAAAATCTTCTGAAACAAATACTTGTCCACCCTTCAACGATCTTCTATTTTTCAGAATCTCCATCTTTTTTCTCCACGTTGTCAGTCCAATCACAATTGGTCTGTCTTTATCATCCATTTTCTTTCCAATACGTCTCACAAAATCCAGTTCCCAATCCTCGATTTTCAATTTGAGTTCATGTCTAACCAGTTTGAAAACTCTCTCTTCTAGATTTTCCTCACTCTCTGTAATCCCATGAATGATGAGGTTTTTCTGTCTGTTTTCCTTTTCTAGCCGTGCTAATTCATCTTCTTGATCCTTGAATTTTTTGTCGATATCCCTTAGATGGTTTTCCAGAATCCCTCCAAACTTTTCTGTGAAATTATCAAGTTTTTTGTCTATTTCATCCTTCATCTCTTGTTTGAACTCCTTTTTAAATGTGTTCAGAATTTCCTTGAAAATGTCCGGGTCCATTGTTGATAAAATTCTTAATTTGTTAGCCTCTTATAATTTATTGTATTAAAAATAAGTTATTATACAAGCAAAGAATGAATTGATATGTTTAGAGTAACTTGAGTCTCTAATATTAAATCAATTTCCTTGATAAAAGAATAGAATAATAGCGTATTAATGATGAAGCAGTAAAAGATATAAGATTCAAACTGTATAACGATTACTGATTGATAAAAAAGATCGCTAAACGAGAGAACTTGGATACGCAGCTGAAAATAGGAAAAATTTCCGTATCCAACAATTGTTTTGTATCTCTAGTCACCGAGTTTCCTTGATTCAAACCTATTGTCCTTTGAAATAATTTGGTACAATTGTCTTTGTCACGTTGGACACTACGAGTTCAAACTTCAACTTAACAGGTAACGCGACGAAAATTCGGCAATCCTCATTACTTCTTTCATAGGTTAGAAGTTTGTAATAAGCGATATAAAAATTGGTGGTCGTTCTCTACTCACAATTTCACTCCATATACCGCACATATGCGACACAAAACTGCATCAGAACTCTAGACAGAGATGAATACTTCCAAAAACCATTAAATAATTATAAATTTTTGACAAGACTATTTTCGAAACGATCTCTTGTAGCCGCCAGTGCTACCAACCATCTATTCTAGATAGGATAAGTGAAATTCTTACTTATGCTCATTCAATAGTCGTATCTTACTGCGAACAGTGATTTCCTACCACAACTCCACACTATTATTCTCCACACCCCGAATAAGTCATCTATTTTCTCACTCAGCCATTAAGATCATATATGTACGTCCCATATATTATGACACATTCGGCTGTTGTCAGGTCAGGAAAAGTATTAATTCGGAATGATTGGTTACCGGAGGAGAATGTCTGTTGTGGATGGAAGGAGAATTTTTTGGGAGGAGTGACAGCCTAGTAGGTAAAGGATAGGTTCAACTATGTGGGTCATAGGTGGGTTACAGTTTTGTAGTGTGGTGAAGGTGCAGGAAGATAGAAACAGTATATGGAGCAGAAAGAGAGAGTTAGTGAGGGTGAGAGCGTGATAGAGTGGAAGTTAAAGTGAGAGAAAGCGAGAGTGTATGTGATAGAGTGAATAGACTAACAGTTTCTAGGGAGGTTTTTTCTCAGGGGGGGGGGGGGAGTCAGGAGTTGAGAAGGGATGGTCTGCTGCCAGCAAAATGCTACAAAGCGATAAAGGGTATTCTGAATATGTAGGTGTGTAGGGCAAAAGGCCTGTCGCTGCTAATATTAGTAGATGAGTGGAGATGTGTGTGTTATGGCGCACTGCCGTCCGTTGAAGCCCGGAAAAGTAGGTAGTATCTTGAATGGAATGAGAGAGATTGATGAGGCGAAAGGGGTGGAGAAAATGTAAAAGGGGTCGAGATGAGAGAGTTTTCAACCCCTACCACCCCCATTCTGGTGTGATGCTGAACCCCCTCCCACAGTTTCTCTCGAGCTGAGCTGCAATCAATGGGCGTCGGTACCATAGGGTGAAAAGGGGGAATAGGGGGTCTGTGGGAGATGGAAAGAGGTGGTTTTCGGCGACGACGCCTGCCCAAGCAACGAACGTTGGTCGCTCGCTCTGCCTTACCGCCGCGCCGCGCCCTCAGTGCTCAGTGTGTCCCTAGACCCGGAACAGGCGCGAATCCATGCCACATCCAACGCGAAATCGCTCTCCATACATTAGCACACTTTTTTGTCTAATCCATTACCACCTGAGCACGCTTTTCATCGTATCGCATTATCACTTATCCGCCGCTTTCAGGCGCATCTATTCAGGTTATTACAACTTCTCCATCGTTGCTTGTAATCACTATGCATAAATTACTACGTGTGTTCGTATCCCAATAAATTACCGTACAATTATTATTATTACTATTACTATGGATTCACTTCTAAAAAAATCTAGTTGTGTACATCCATCGAAGACGCAGATCTATTCGGGTTATCATATCTCCAGCTTGTGTATGTTTAGCATAAATTACTACATGTGATTACGCATATTTAGTGCCAATTATCGTTCAATTAAGGAAACAGATTTCGATTGGCTCTAACAAAATTGAGTTTTACAAATTGTGATGGGAAAAGAATATTTGAAGAAAGATCAAACCTCTATCAATTTCGTTTGAGAGTAGTCCTACTTAATTTGTTGGTTATTGACGGTAATATTTAGAAAACTCATTTGTTAATTAATTTAAAATAAGTGCAGAAAATGAACTTTTTTGTGACTATTCAACAGTCCTCTATCAAGAAGCGGAGCTGCTGCATCTTCTTTACAGGTACGAATCACAATTAGTAGAGCTGTAATTGATATTTTCATTTTCTTGGTGTTAATTTTAGGTAAATTAATTGGTTGGTATTAATAGAATATTTTTAATAAGAATTGAATGCAAGTGCAGAAAATGAACAGTTTTGTGAATAAGAAACATTCTGCTATAAAGAATCGGAGCAGCGGCATTTCATTACACATTAAGTAGAATTCTGATTGATATTGGGGAGCTCCATCTAATAAAATAACAAAGATAAGATTTGTGGTATTCCACGTGGATTAGACAAAATCATCTCATTGTGTTGTTTGATTTTGAATTACTAAGCTTCATTTCTCCTTTGTTAAGGACATTCGCATGATGATACACTTATTACAGCCCAAGCATTAAGTGGTCTGCAGTCTACACTCTACAGCATTACTTCGTCCCCTGTTGGATGCAGTATATGGGCTACCTACTATAAGTAAAAGTTGAAAATAATAGTAGTAAAAGTTATCTTGGAAACTAGTGGAGTTCGCAGAAAGCAGGACATAATCAAGATTTCAAGACGTGAAATTATTTTGGTGAAAATTAATTTTAGCAAGAAACAAATATTTCAGAAAGAATTTCAATGGTGTGGCTTGTTGGTGGGATGGAGGATTGGAGTTTAGTCAAAGATATTATCGATAGTATTGGGGGGGGGGGGGGGGGGGTCTGACAGACTCATCGTCCCCTTGCAATATTTGTAATATTTCTGGCTAAGACAATCGGATATTATATATATTGACAATTGACATTACTCAATGAAATGCAGTAAAATGTCAACTCCGGACAATGGTGATGGAATATTATATGAAAATAATGATATACTGATAGAATATACTGATAGTTTGTCAATATTAAACTATTAAAAATATATGTAAAATATTTTCATGCGGGACCCGACTGACCTTGTTTTGAAGTATGTACTAGGGCCATCCGTTTTTGTGAGCTCGAGTTTCCAGGTGTCCCGTGCTCCCAGTAGCAGTGTAGAATTCTGCTAAATCACAGTTTCATTGATGCTGAGAAAGTATTTCAAAAGTTAAGGTGAGACCTTTATAATATTGTTTAGAGTTCCTCGGGGAAATCGACTATCATTCCAATAATATTGAGAACTTTTGTGAGAACGTTTGATGATTGGCATTAGTAATTATCTCACATCCTATTTTCCTTGTATTAGGCTAGCGTACTATTGTACAACATTTATATCCCACAGTCTTCCTACAATTTACTTTGAGAGAACAGATTTAATTAATCCAATGACAGCGCAGAGGAGATGAATAAATCGAAGATAAGAATTTGTTCACTTTAATTTGAGAATATTGACACATTGAAATTTTTGTTTGAGGAAAATTCTAAATTTAAAAAATCCAGTCCATTTATTTTGTGTGGTAAAATAAGAATTTGTTCACTTTAATTTGAGAATATTGACACATTGAAATTTTTGTTTGAGGAAAATTCTAAATTTAAAAAAATCTAGTCCATTTATTTTGTGTGGTAAATCTTCTAACAAAAGAGAATTTTGAAATAAATTTGAATAGAGTGGTGGGAATATTCAATCAAGTGAAATCTCTTTAATATTGTTCTCTAAAATATTGGTGAATTTCTTTCTTAAGCCTCAATTACACGAGACAGTGTAGACAATTTTTCTAAAACCCAGTTCTAAAAAGCGATTTCATACGCAAAAAAACAGCTGATGGCCCTAAACATGTATATAAAAATCACATGTGAGAACTGGCCTTTAGAAAAATTGACCATTCGCTCAGCCACTGTCTAGCACGTAAAATAAAGTAATTATTATAATTCTGAGAATAGATGTCATTCTAGTTTATTGCTACCATCACCTCCAGCTTAATAATCTATTAATTCGCAATTATTGAAGGCATTGTGACTGATTTTCGGTTGTTTTGGTTTCGCACCATCCCGGTGAACCGCTGTTCACAAGAGTAAACAATCAGTTTAGTTGATTGGTCCAGTGATTAATTCTGTGCAGCTGAGCTCTTGATCGTAATAATAATATTATTATCACCCATATATTCTGTTGTTGAACTTAGGAGCTTAGTTGCGTCAATAATAAATTTTTAGTTTCATTAAACTTCAGTTCTATTTTAATTAAACTTATCCACCACATTAATGCATCCTCTTCGTTAAAATAGAAACTGAAGAATCAATAAATTGGATAGGCATTATTTATCATGAAAATCCATGCATTTTTCCCCATGGAACAAATTTTGTCAATGAATCATTTTTTGAAAGATGTAAAAATAATACTGGGAGGTTGATTCTAAATTCTAATCGTTAAACGCAAAAATTTACTTCATGTTGTTTGTATTATAGGTTTTTCTGAAAGAAAAAGCTAGAATCAAAATAAATTGCATTTTGATTCCGTTTTGATCAATCAATTTATAGTTACTTGGAAATGGTACAAAATGGAAATGTATGATTACTGGAATGAAAGATGCAAGGTGCAAAAATTATTTCATGACTAAATTGAAAAAAACTGAATTGTTGATCCTACCTGAGTTGATGACCCTTATGCCAGTTTTGAATTTTATAAACTTTGAATTAATTCTTGAACTGATAATTATTATTATTTATCATAACACTTCAGTAAAAAGAAAATATAAACATTCCCAATGATGACATTTTTAGCAACCTTCACTCAATAATCCTCCTAATTTTGCAGCTCACTTTAAAGTTAAGGTTAAAATTTCTACTTAGTTTTTCTCATGTGCGCAGGACGGTTCGAAGCGACAGAAAGAGATGATCTTTGAGCAGTGCTATGAGAGTTGATGGTTCAGAATTGAGAGTCAGGCTGATTGACCTTTATCAACATTGAGATGTTGGGTAAAAGAAGTTTCAGTCCATTCCAATCGGCGATGCTCTTGCTGGCCCTCGCTGGGAAACACTCAGGTAAGAGATAATAAAGTAGGCTATATTATACATTTTTTCATAACTTTTTCACGATTCGATAGTTGATTAATTTTTTTCTAATTTGAAAAGGAATGCCAAGATTCAAAGATTTGGAGAAAATCAAGGCGTTGAGAGCCTAATTTATTATAAATGTAATCAATTTAATATTTAATAAACCGTAGATTGAATTAATAGATTCTAGTACTTTCGAAAAAGATAAAAAACATTTTTCAATGATTCATTGTAATTGAATTACCATCATAAACAGCAATAGAGGCCTGGTTTCGCTTGGACTTTGAAAACAAACATTGAACGCAATGTAAATATTGTATGCCAAACCATGAATTTCATTAAAATCTCCTTTAAGCAGTCATCTATTAAGTGAAGGGGACTATACCGACATTTTATTACGATCTTATCATTTTTTCAATGTGACGTTATTTTAGAGCACTAGAATTCATGTGGTCACGTTTAGAGGTTTGAAAAATTAGATATAGATAGAGAATAAAAAACACGTACCAATATCGAGTGAAATTGTAATTTTGTAGTGATACTAACTTGAGCTTTCCGCTCTAGTAACGCAAACTGAAAAGTGCAATTCCAATTTATTACAATTGACCATTTTGCCTTAAGCCAACAGCCATAACCAAGGAAGACTCATTCTATACGAGCTGTACAATTTTTCCAGTCGTAGCGCAAAGGGCGATAATGTCATCATTAAAATTAGGGCTTAGGAACGTTTACAAACTCGTAGTTCCTGCAATAGTCGAGATAGACCTCCTTCAAAGCATAGCATCTCTTGCCAACTAGTTGAACAAATTCATTCAGTAGCTAAAAAGTGCTAAACATTATCATCACTCCAACTTAATCATGATGTTACTGAATTCTGTATAGTAATCAACTGACTTTTAAACACAACTTAATCCATTTCATAAAAAATTTATCTTAGTATTTGTAGATATTAAGCTGCAACCACTCTAAACTAAGCACGGCTTTTGTTGCAGCCCTTTATCAAAGCCAAGCGCATTGTGGACGGGTGCCTATAGCCGTGCGTTTGCGATCGGCCGAGTGGCGGTCTTCTCCAAAGAAGCCGGTAGGCTTGCATCAAGGCATAGTGTGAACATTATGCCTTTCTCGCTTGGCCTAACTCAAATTCCTGTAGGCCTACTCACACTCATTCACATACTCAAACACACAAACAAATGCCTTGAAATAGTGTAGACAGAAAACTACGTGTATAAAGCCGTGCATAAGCCTAAGCCTATCTCTAAGCCAAAAAAGGCATAGTGTGGACACAGCTTTAGAGAGCATTACCTCTAGCTGGGTTCAGGTACTTTCACGAACACTTAGCGCCTGCATTACACAAGATAGACTTTTTGCAAAACATTCTATCTCCCGCTTCTGGGTGAGCACATTCGCTTGGGCGAACCGCTTGTGGGTGAGCCGCTTGAGCGGCTTTAAATAGTGCTAATATGGTAGTTTCACTTCATTTTATTAATCATAAACTCTAATGAACCACTATTACTGAATTTTAAACAACTGGCTATTCAATCACCGATTTTGCTTCCATCCAATAATAATTTCAATAACGATAGGTCGTGTGACCTGGCTCGCTAAGGTCTGGTGTCAGAGTTTTAACCCATTCAAGATCCCACCTGAATGAGTTCAGGGCGTCTTACGTGACGAATTTTTTTATCAGCTTGGACCAATAGATTAAGCAGCGTGTACTCCAAACAAGATGAACTGAAAATCAAGAAAGAATCAAAAGATTCTTACTAGTATACTAGTCAATTCCGTGTCAAGTACCATATAATATATTATTATATATACAGAGCATTAAGGTGCTCTGTATTTCGATTTTAGTTTGAGTAGAGGTTGAGAGTGGAGTGATTGTCAAAACTATAGAATCTTGTTCCCAAGAAATAATTAGGCTGTGTAGAAATCGAGTTGCAGTTTTTCATCATCATTATCAAAACCAATGTCACTGCAAATGAAGATTTCATGATTCTGTGACAACTGGCATTTTTTTAATTCTTTAAATTCTTAATAAAATCTTACTTAATCTCCTAATGTCGTATCTCACAACAATGGTGCAGCTCCTCCTTGAATTTAGCTGGGATGATAACAGTAATTTCCAGTCAATTTGAGGAGGGAACGGAAACGGACTACAATAATATCAAAAAGCAAACATTTTGTGGAATATAATGGCTAAAATAAGGCTGGCAACACTAAACTTCACCCTTGCACTTTATTTACACAACTTTGTCTATTTACACATACTAATTGTAAGTTCAATTAATAAAGAAAAACAGATCAACAAATGACAAGCTAATACTTATTTTCAGTTATTATTTACAAGAATTGATAAATAATTAATTACAGGCCGATCAATAATAAAATAAACAAGAGTCCAATAAACTGTAAAATAATGTGAAAAGGAATGATGAAAGAAAAACTAAGCACTTCCAAAACACAGTTCCATACTTTCTTTGAAAGTCTCAAATAATATCACTTGACTCAACGTCTTTAAACTGTTAGTAAACTGCACAAATAGTAAACACTTGTCTCTGTACTTTACACTGGAATCGAAGCGCTGTTTACTCCAACGGCATGAAATAGTCTCTCACACGAATCTTTCATGCGAGTTTGTAAAACTAACTCACTGGTTCACGTGAATTCCTTTATATAGTTGTCATAATTCCAAGTAGAAGCTACTAGAAACTTTGAGAAATCCAGGGAAGGTCATCGAATATAGTAGAACAATCAGGAAGTGTGTAGAACTGAGGAGAAGCTTCTGACAGTTCTCGATTGAGTGAGAGAGATGCATATTTGAAGAATAAGAGCCACAAAGACATGTGAAAAGCAAGAGAATGAAGATTCAGATTACAAGTCATGTTCATCTATGAATGGTGACGATGTATGTAGAATGAGTGCATGAACAACTGCTTGTTTTGCATTCGTAACAATAATATAGTCAGCAAAACATCGTTCTCAGTCTATTTATTTATCGTATGGCTGATTTGCAATGTGCAGAGGTTATTTCCGACAAAACAATTTATAATCAGAGAGTCATTTTCAGTAAATAGTCACAAAATGAAACAGTCAAGCTCCTTTGTCACTCTAGAGAGCAATGTCCAGGGCTTCAATCCATGCCACAAAAGCAGGTGACACCTCAACCACGTCCCGCCCATCACCGTCAAACCTTCTATATCTGCACTCCACTAGAATGTGTCAGACAGTCTGTGCTGGGTTGCCACAGTCACAACTGGGAGCCTCAGACAATCCCCACTTGAACAGCATATCGCCACACCGTCCATGCCCTGTTCTGATGCGATTCAGAGCAGTCCAAAGGTGGCGAGGAAGAGTAAAGCCTTTTGGTTGTTTAGTAGGCTCTTCCATGTAGTTGTGATGGTCGGGGTTACCACTTTGCCAGTCACTCATCCACAACATCTGCCCATTGGGTTTCTCAGCACTCATTGATTCCCCCATTCTCCAGGCAGGTCTCCTAGATTTCAGTCTTCCTTGGCCTTGGTCTCCTACAAAAGTGTGAATTGGAAGCCGTGGGTTGGACTTGAGATTGTCCCATAATTTATACTTCGTCGAATATCGGGTGGCATGATGTTGCTAAGAATTGGGAGCCACTTCAATGGTGTAGATTGGACAGTTCCGCTAACTATTCTCATAGCATTATTAAGTTGCTTGTCAACAAGGTGAACATGGGAGCTATTCAGCCAGGCTGGTGTACAATATTCTGCTGCTGAATATACTAGAGCTAGGGTCGAGGTTCTTAGGGTGGATGCATCTGCTCCCCATGTTGTACCTGCAAGCTTGTGGATGATATTTGTCCTTGTTTTGAGTTTGGCTGCAACATTTTCCAAATGCTTCTTGTAGGTTAGGTCCAATGTTACTCCTAGATATTTGGGAGTATGAGTGTGCCTGTCTGTTGCACTAGTATGAGTGTGTTCTCAGTCTATTGCACTAGCTCATTGATAGACTAGTCTCAGAATTAGCACAGCCCTTATAATGTGCCCTTATAATAGCCTTTCAGGCTATTGCCCATAAGAGGAACTATTCTTCATATTTATGATGTGTTTTTGTTGTTGTAATGGTTTTATGAAGAAAATAAATAAATTTTAATTTCAATTTCAATTAAATGTTAGAAGAGCCAATCATTATCAAATCAAAGAGTTTCTATTGAAATCAAATTGATAGAGATCAAATGGAACATCATTCTGCGAATGGACTAGCTAGGCCTACTCATTGCAGATAGATGGAAACAATTGAGGCTGCATAACTTATTATTGTGAAAAATAATTGGAATCAATACTCAGCCAATTGGAAGCAACTAAATTGTTTACTGATTCGCTTATTCATGGTGCATTGAAGTACTGAATATATTTTCAGTGAGTAACATAGGATACCTGAGATAGCTGAGATAAGTTCTCAACGGTGCCATTTTGCCAAATTAAATGCCAAGTGATTAATTCATCGATATCTTTTCTAATGAAAAAGATCCTACATATGAGACGCAGACGGCTCAAAAATAGAAAACCATCTGGATACTGTTGAATTGGCCTAAAATTTAATTGAGAACATTCATTGTTCTTCTTTTGTTTGATAATAAGGTCATGTCTGAAAGTGACAAATGCCTTGTAAGAAGACTACATTTGAAAGAGCATGGCGACGAATCCAGGGTTCTGTGAAGGGGGTTCCAAACACATTTACACTCTGATCAATGAAGGGGGGTTAATTGGGAGGCTTGATGGGGGGAAAATGATATTTTGAAGATTTTGACCGGTCAAATGCTACCAAGCATTGTTTGATTATGCAGCGCTTGTTTGATGTAAAAAAATTAAAATAAGCAGCATCTTTACTGATGACAAAAGGTTATCAGATTCCCTAGGTTATCAGATAATTCTAGATTACTTTGATGAGGTAATTTTAGCCTGATACAAATAATAAAATAGTCCTAACTCAAAAATTGTTTTATTATTTTACAACATATCAGTAGTAGAAAGTTCCTTCTAGTTTGACAATAGCTTGATAGAATTGTTGCATTCTAACTTCAAATAAAGGGATAAGATTAGATTATAATATATTTCTGTATTCATGTAAATTTACAAATTTACAAATTTACAAATTCTACAGTAGTGAACTCAGAAAATACTATTTTTATAGTGCAAAGAATTATGTACAATGATCTCATTTGTATGATATTAACTACAGTAATGACAATCTAAGTGATGCAATTACATGAAATGGCGAAGTTTGGACAAGGATTCGTCCATTCTTGACACTTAACCAGTAAGGTAACGTAACCAGACACTTCACCATGGAGTGATACCATAAAATGAAGAATGAAATCCCCTGAATTCTGATCTCCTCCACTCTGTTTTCTTACTTGTTTAATCTTTGATAGAATTGTTCGCTATTTTGGATCCTCTAAATATTTTAATATGTTATTTCCAAATAGCCAGCTAAATTTAATATTTTTGAATGAACCTCCTCAAAACTTCTTGGTTTGCCGATTTTGAAGCCTTTCAACAGAATGTTCATGTTATTCTGTTCAAGTGAACAGTAGAGTAAGTATTCTATATGAGTAAAAAATTATTTGAACAGCCTCATAATTGTTTAGAATTATTCTCTTAAAAGGATAATAAAATAAATCTTCGGGAAAAATAACCCCCAGACACCCTCTTGACTTGGGGTATTCTAGTTCCCCAGAGCCCTCCTAACCATCATAACCACGAGCCGCCACTGCTTGATAGCAAATATCAAAGCAATGAACTTTGTTCATTTCTATCTTCTAAGCACAGGACAAATGCTTTCAGTCAACCAAAAACAAGATTCAGAACACTCACTCAACGAATAAGGCAACTGGATGCTGATCAGCCAATCGCACAACTATTACTCTCACTCAATCATAACACTTGATTGTGGGACGTCCCTCCGACCAATCATAATGCAGGATACTGAAACAACCTTCCAACCAATCAAATAATGAAAATTATAGTGGACCTACGGTATGACTTTCCGCCGTGCGTCATGTACGGCGCGGTGCATTCCTTTTTGATAACTGATGATATTACTCACACAATGATAATCCGTTTTCCTTGGCGGACACGGTAGCTGTGGACAACACAGCTATTATCAAACTATCACCGGCGCTGCCCAGCGGTTACGGCGTTGATAAGCATTGCTTCAAATAGGAGCCCGTACACGGACAAGTGTTGTCCACGGCGTGCTTTGAGGAATGCATGGTGACGCGCCGTACACGGCGCACGGCGGAAAGTCATACCGTGTAATTTTGCATTCAAAACAGACGGTTCTTTCACACATATATTAAGTAATTTATAGATGTTCATAAATTTCGTGGTTTTAATCACGATACGGTTGAAGGGCAATAAAAATTGTCCAATTTTGCTCTATTTTGTTCGTTAAAAGATTCGTATTCACGTTATTGAATGAAAAATATTCATATTCATATTCGATTTTACTTTTAAATACCCCAAATTTCATTAATTTTTATTTTATAAATACATTATTATTAGAAGAATAATTGTTTTTATGAAGGACGTATTTAGGCCACTGTCATCGAGTATTTCAATGATCAGTAATTAATAGAATAGACAAGTAATTGAAATAGGAACCAAGTATTTCATTATTTAAATAACACAAAATGTTATTAACTATTATTGTATTGATACATTCATTCATCCATCTACATAGAAATTGGAAGGGGAACAGTAGGCTTTCAGCCTAAAACTAAATTTCAAAATCTTCAAAGGTTATGTAAGATTGATTGCATAAAAGTACCGCACTACTTCTAAAAAATTGAGAAAGTTGTGCACACATCCAACCAAGTCTCTCCCATCGGTTGTAATAGTAGTTGATGTTGGTCAACCTACTACTATTTACCTATTAACCTATTACTGTTGTTGATCAACATATTTGTGTTTTCGATAAATCGGAGGGTGTTACCGTGGAACTCACCCCTATGCACAGACCTATCTTCGTAATAATTTCCTGAAAGGGGTTTCATGTGTTTAGAATATAAATAATAACTGCTGTTTATAAAATTAATTGATTTATTGAATGAATAAGAGGATCGTCACTTAGAAATGAATTCATTGATTAAAGACTTATTTTCCATTCTTCTTTGCATTTTGAAAATTTATTAAAATTTAATTTATTCCCATCACACTTCACCCAGGCTTCGTTCTGATTGAATACTTAACTGATAATGAATCGATCAGGCGCGTTTAGAATCAGTTGCAGTCTTGTAGCTCCGTTATATTTAATACATGTTTTACGATATTATTGTTTCATGCAAAGGCTGATTTTTTATTCATGACATATACTGATATAATGATACATAATACTGATATCTCGATAATATTTATATTTATTTATTAATTATATTAATAATATTCATTAGAATATTTTTTTTTAATCTTTTGCTGGCTGCATTAGTATGTTCACATTGTCTTTATACTTATCAACGTCTGTTAATTTCTCTATTTATATCTATTTTAAACCTCGTTTCTAAATTAATGTAGGAAATTGTTTTTAGAGAGTTTTTCTCGACATCATTTTCTTCGTCGATTTCACTTTTCTGACCAATGCATTTTCGTATTTACTCTCATATTTTCCAACTCATTCATTCGCTGTCATGCATATTACATTATAACATGCTTTCTTCTTTTTCCCCTTCTAGATTCAGTTCCATTTTATAATAGGTCGAAGTAGATTCTTTCTTGAAACAAACAATCAAATCTTTGATTTTATGATCTCGTCGTTCAAGAATATTGTTGAGTTTATTGTGCCAAGTAACATAATGAAAAGTGTAATACGAGTTAGGAAACGGGTCCAAACAATGTAAGATATAAGAGCCTTGTTAAGAGAATTCAGATCTAGTTCAGTGTTCAACATACTTCTACAATTTTAATGCATATCAATAATATTCCGACGAATTTGTTAATTCATAAGAATTCAGTATCAGTTTTACAATAGTACGCTATCATAATTCATGGCCAATAATTTATACAATCTTGTAAAACATAGGTACTTTCCATTTTAGAAATGAGTTTGTTATAAAATATAATGGAATATAATCGAATAATATCGATGCTACTGGTATCGCTGAAAGAGGCACCGCTATTGTTTGTTGGCAATTCGAAATTCGAATGCAAGCTTCAGCTGGAGTGAAGTTGTATTATTGAGGGTTGCTTCTGGAATAGAAGTTCATGGTCCATGTTGTAGGCTAGGACGAGCGGCCTCACTGCAGTCAACAGGCCACAATAGACAGAGTGCCAGGTCCATTCATTTATTCATGGCGTGTGAGAGAACAATGGTACTCCACACAAAATGCCGAGTTTATGAATATTTCACTTTTCAAAACTCAATTACATTCACCATGTTCTCGTCTTCCGCTGAAAAACACTTTTCTCTCCCTTTTTGATTTATTCTCTCAATGCTTGCCTGCATATCATTCCATGTGCCACCTATTTTACACCAGCAAAGAACAATACATGCGGCTCCGGACAAGAGCCTGCTGTATAATATACGCTATCCATGGAATAGTGGGGTAAAGAACGCCTTCCTCCATCATTTAAATGATGTTTGTTTTAAGTGACATAATGCCCGCTAATTATTATTTCGGACAGCGATCTCCAACTTTCATATTCCGTTAGATATAACGCATCGTTCACACATAAGCGATGCAATAGACAGTACGATAGAAGACGATATTATACAGAATCAGCTGATCATCGTCCCGCAACTTTACACCATAAACATGATGATAAGACGGTGATACGGTACACGATGTACAATTAAATAGTAACGGAGATGATACACTCAGCTGATTGTGTGTATCTGATCATATTCTATCGTACGGCGACTTAAAAGTACAGAAAATAGTATTTGAGTACTATTAGTACTAAATAGTATATATAAATAGTATATTTCAAAGTATTTGAAATAGTAAGTATTAGATGATCAACTAAATTGATGGCCTTCAGAATGCAGAAACGGGTGCTAAGAGAGATATAATTATAGGAAACCACGTTTGACCCATTGACGAGAATTATTCCAACAAGCGAAGATCCTGTCTTTACTGTGCTTGTATATTCTCGAGAGGTCAATGGATTTAACCACAGATAATGATGGTCCGTCACAGGCTCTACTCTTCACACTTATATTACAAGAGCAAGGAATTTCCTGAGACTCCAGGCTCATAGAACAACATTATTTTTTTGAAACAAATATGGAGTATATGAGTCGAAAATCTTAAATTCTCTACCGGTTGATCTTCTGAACATCACAAGGAATGAGCTATTCAAAAAAACTTGAAGAATATTGGCTGCTGGACAGATGCTTTTACAGAGGTCCGTGAAGTTAGCCCCCCCCCCCATGAAAGCACTAACGTTGAAAATAGTATGAATGGTTAGTGCTTCGTTAGTGCTGGTTAGTGCTTCAAGTCCCACCGTTAGTGCTCTTTTGGTTCCAGAGATATATGCAAAAAACACTGGGGGGGGGCTAACTTCATGGAAGTTAGCCCCCCCCAGTGGAAATACTAAAGCTATGAAGTTGAAAATAATGTCAATCGTTAGTGCTTCGTTAGTGCTCATCATTGGATCAAGTCTTATCGTGATAGCTCTTCTGGTTCCAGAGATATATGCAAAAAACCTTGGGGGGGGCTAACTTCATGGAAGTTAGCCCCCCCCACAGTAGAAATACATGACATATGAAGTTGGAAATGGTGTCAATCGTTAGTGCTTCGTTAGTGCTGGTTGTTGAATGAAGCCCCATCGTTAGTGCTCTTTTGGTTCATGAGATATAAGCAAAAAGCCTTGGGGGGGGCTAACTTCCATGAAGTTAGCCCCCCCCCATGATAGAAATACTGGAGCTATGGAGTTAAAAATAGTGTCAATCGTTAGTGCTTCGTTAGTGCTCGAAAATTATCCAAGTCCCATCGATAGTGCTCGTTTAGTTCGGGAGATATAATTGAAAAACCTCAGGGGGTCACCACGCCCTTTTTGAAAAAATTGAGCTATGAAGTCGAAAATGGTGTCAATCGTTAGTGCTTCGTTAGTGCTCAAAAAAACATACACGTCCCATCGTTAGTGCTCTACTGGTTCATGAGATATAAGCAAAAAACCTTGGGGGGGGCTAACTTCCATGAAGTTAGCCCCCCCCATGATAGAAATACTGGAGCTATCGAGTTGAAAATAGTGTCAATCGTTAGTGCTTCGTTAGTGCTCGAAAATTATCTAAGTCCCATTGATAGTGCTCTTTTAGTTCGGGAGATATAATCAAAAAACCTCAGGGGGTCACCACGCCCTCTTTTTTAAAATTTAGCTATCAGGTCGAAAATGGTGTCAATCGTTAGTGCTTCGTTAGTGCTCGAAAAAACATACAGGTCCCATTGTTAGTGCTCTTCTGGTTCAGGAGATATAAGCAAAAAACCTTGGGGGGGGCTAACTTCCATGAAGTTAGCCCCCCCATGATAGAAATACTGGAGCTATGGAGTTAAAAATAGTGTCAATCGTTAGTGCTTCGTTAGTGCTCGAAAATTATCCAAGTCCCATCGATAGTGCTCGTTCAGTTCGGGAGATATAATTGAAAAACCTCAGGGGGTCACCACGCCCTTTTTGAAAAAATTGAGCTATGAAGTCGAAAATGGTGTCAATCGTTAGTGCTTCGTTAGTGCTCAAAAAAACATACAGGTCCCATCGTTAGTGCTCTTCTGGTTCATGAGATATAAGCAAAAAACCTTGGGGGGGGCTAACTTCCATGAAGTTAGCCCCCTCCCCATGATAGAAATACTGGAGCTATCGAGTTGAAAATAGTGTCAATCGTTAGTGCTTCGTTAGTGCTCGAAAATTATCCAAGTCCCATCGATAGTGCTCGTTCAGTTCGGGAGATATAATTGAAAAACCTCAGGGGGTCATCACGCCCTTTTTGAAAAAATTGAGCTATGAAGTCGAAAATGGTGTCAATCGTTAGTGCTTCGTTAGTGCTCAAAAAAACATACAGGTCCCATCGTTAGTGCTCTTCTGGTTCATGAGATATAAGCAAAAAACCTTGGGGGGGGCTAACTTCCATGAAGTTAGCCCCCCCCCCATGATAGAAATACTGGAGCTATCGAGTTGAAAATAGTGTCAATCGTTAGTGCTTCGTTAGTGCTCGAAAATTATCCAAGTCCCATCGATAGTGCTCTTTTAGTTCGTGAGATATAATCAAAAAACATCGGGGGGTCACCACGCCCTCTTTTTTAAAATTGAGCTATCAGGTCGAAAATGGTGTCAATCGTTAGTGCTTCGTTAGTGCTCGAAAAAACATACAGGTCCCATCGTTAGTGCTCTTCTGGTTCAGGAGATATAAGCTAAAAACCTTGTTATAGATACAATACTTGAAAACTTGACAAATATGTGTAAACAGCCTAAGGGGGTCGTCTCCACCCATTTGATAAACTTGAGCTATGAAGTAAGAAACGTTGTCAATCTTTAGTAGTGCTTCGTTAGTGCTAAAAAAAAGATACAGGTCCCATTGTTAGTGCTCTTTTGGTTTTGGGAGATATAGGTGATAACGTCAGGTGGTCATCAACCCCTGTTTGAAAAAATTTATCTATGAATTTGATAGTTATTCTTCTAGTGCATGTTCTTGAATCTAATCTTATTGTTAGTGCTCATATGAATTGGGCGATATAAGCAAAAAATCTTCGGAAGGGTGCTAACTCCACAGAGAAGCTTGAAATGGAACCCTTGAGGGTTGGTCTCCTTCTAGTTGTGGTACTTGAGATATGAAGTCGAGAATGGTATCAATCGTTGGTGCATGAATATGTTTCATTATGTAATTCAAATATCATAATTATATAGTACTTTTTTTAAATCTTTATATCAATAGAGGAATTTCCTCAAACTCCTGTTTTAGCCCAAGCAAAATTGAATTGAGTGATATTACAAATTACAAATATATAAAAGAACTATAGTTTTAATCATTACCGGCGTTCCTCCTAGTTTTGCCTGGGAATCCAGTTTGGAGTTGATTTTTTCTGGTTGATTACTTATTGGTGTGGTCACAGAATTACGAAATTGGGATGATGAGTAAAATACCTTACATATACCATAGATTTTTCTTTAGTTGTTCAGATTCATATATTATAGGTTAAGCTTACACACAATAGGTACACCTACCATAAATGTTGAGAGCCTACCCTGGACACTGTTTAGAGAGCAGATCGAGGTGTGTTGAGAATACATTATGATGATTATGTAAGATCAGAAGGGAGAATAGAGTTAATAAAATACTCGAAAATCCTAGAATAATACTGTGTTCTTTTATTTAAAAAAAATGTTAGTGATAATTTACTTATTAATTATACGTAAAAAGTACTGGGTTTACATTCTTAACAATGAAAATATTCTATTTCAAAAGGCGTTCATGCTTTCTGATTGACTAGAAATGAAGGTCAAATCAATATTTAGGTTCAAAACTACCCAAAACAGTGATTTTTTCAATGGGTCTCACTTTATGTTGTCTGCTACAGTAACTAGTTTTTCTCAGGTTGTTTATATTAAAATGGCCATAACTATTCATTGGGGAGTCCAATCAACTAGAACTCAATGTCAAATCAAAATATGGTTTGGGAAACACCCCAAACTTTCATGCATTTCAAATTTTAATGTTGATGTAATTGCCTGCTAAGTGAACTATTTTTTTTTTCTTTTAATAGACATAATTTTTTCTATATGACTTATCAATTGGAACCATAAGCTTGTCCCACACTGGATCCGCTCAGTTCAGCACACTCAGCTCAGTCGCTTCCATCAAAATTCGGAAACCATGTATTCGAACAGAGATCATTTATGATAAGAATTTCAGTCACTTGGGGATCCCTAAAGCAGATTTTATCAGAGGTTGCATCCCATCCTTCAAGTTAGGCCCAAAAACAAAGATACGCTCTTTTTAGCAGACCGGATCCGTTCCGTCAGCTCAACTCAAACCGCCCCGTCAGTCTCAGCCACTTTTTTGTAAGCGAGTGATTTTTGCCTGAAGCTGAGTCGCCGCGCATGCGCAGAGTAGGCCTACAGACACGTGTTGTGCAACTGAACTCCGGAGGTCTAACATATTTTTTGGCAGTGCTGGGATTAGATCATACGCTGAGAGAGAGATTATTATTATAATTATCAAGATGCGTTTTGATGAACGCCTGATATCAGCGGTACAGGCACATCCAATGTTATAAGACCTGTCACACAAAGACTATTATAATATTACGATGAAGGAGGTCGTATGGGAGGAAATATCTGCAAATCTCAACGAAAGTGGTAAGAAAAATCCTGCATTATTTTCCATATTTATAAATTCTTGAAATAGAATCACAACACTACAAAAAAACTCTAAACAATAAATTTTATTGAAATTATTCACCTGCTTTGAACGCTTGTCTATGAATTGAGGGGCTCTGGCTGGCTACGACCTAATTTTAACCTATTTCAATTTATTAATTAAGTATTATACTATACTACTTATTACAGACACAATACATATACTAATGTTTTTTTTTTAAGATGTTAAAAAGTTGCAATACCCATTTTGCAATTTCCAAACTCCATGTTTTTAAAACGAAAACATATTTTTCGACACCCATCTTGTGTGAGATGAAAGGTGAAGGGAATAGGTGAAGACAAATACATTAAAAGGGTGCATTGTATGAGTTTGAAATGAAGAAACAAAGTACCCTGATGTGTATCTTATTGAGAGGGTAATAGAGAAGAAAGGTAACAAATTAAATTGTATGTGAAATGGTTGGGCTTTGATTCGAAATACAATTCATGGATTGATAATAATAGTGTTATTGTCTGAAAAAATAATTATTGTCTCTGTATTGAAAAATGAAGATGAAACAGCACTGATCAAAACTACCACTGATCAACTTTGATAAGTATTTAAATGAGAAGAACAGAAAGCAACAAATGAGACATAGTGTACTTTTGTATTGTGTGTGGACCATCCAATGTTGGAAAAACCAATACCGTTTTTAATTTATTATTTGCAGAAAATGGTGGTAAATTTTTACATTTATATGTACTTACCAAATCTCACCAGCAAGACTAGTATGAACTTCTCAAAGAAATTATGAGCCAAGTCCCTGAGATTGGATTCAATTTGTTACAACATAATGATGAAATCCCACGCCTGATTGATGTCTGAACAATCACAACTACTATTTGAGGATGAAGTCGATGTCTCTTTAATTATTAATGTTTTAGCTGTTTTTGGGTAAAAGTAATGGATTTTACGCGAATATTTTCTTTTTTCAGCCAAAATAAACTTAAAATCAGAAATCAAAAATCCAAATAAAAAACTAATATTAAACGGCAGTAATTATTTTATTCACTATTAAAACTTGTATAAATGCACGATTGTATGGCATTGTACCAGGACCAAGAACAAAATTATTAATTTTACTTCAACACCGACCGTGATCCACCCAGAAACTGAGCTTATGGACTGTTGAAAAGCTCAAACGGAAGTCTATAAAATCATTTTGTTATTTTATCATGGGAAAATAATTCACAATATCAACATTTGCGAGTTATGCTACTATAATAGGTTTCTTCTAGACTAATGACATCTCCCAGTTTTGTTATGAAATTCTAACCCACTCTTTCTCGATAATTTACCATACATTAAAGTTCTTTCCACTGTCATATAAAGATAGACTAAACATGCTACAATAACAGCCGCCATGCTCAGTTCTCAACACACCAATATTGTAATATTAATTCCGTCTAGATTAAATTTTGTTTACAAGAATTATTATCACTGGTATAGAATTATTCTCAAGAACCTTTCCTACACAAAAAAGCATTCTATCTAGTGCTTAGTCATCTCAAATGGGGGGGGGGGGGGTACGGACCCGGGGACCCCCCCCCCCCTTGAATACGCCCTTGATGGAACTCTAAAGGTTCTGTAACCTTATTTGTCAGCTTGAACAAAATTTTAATTTCTTTTATCTTTGCTTATCAAATTATATGAACTGTTGTCAAAACTAACTTTTCTATTGTCATCAACTTACAAAAGGTCATAAATATTTTTCTAGTGTTCCAATCATTTAGAAATCTGCGTCAAATTCTTCTGATAATTCTTATTAATCTTATATCCCTACCTAGAAATCTCCTATTTTTGTTAATCACAGCGATAGCACATGTTCTGCTGACACAAATATTTTTTTTTTTTTTTTTTTTTGTAGATTACGTCTTGGAGACTCCAGTTAAGGAGTATAAGACAAGTCAGATCAACAATATTATACACTAGATACCATAATTACTTCAATTAGTTGAGGTGAGGCTTAATTTTCATGTGAAAGGAACTCTTGTACACTATAAAAAGCTTTATCAACTAAATATTTCTTCAATTGATTTTTAAATATTTCTATATTTTCAAGACTCTTCAAAAACTGCGGTAGCTTGTTGTAGAATTTCCTACCAATATAACTAGGTTTTTGTTTGAATAGGCTACTATTGTGACTCACCAAGTGATAATCTCCTCGGCTTCTTGTATTATAATCATGTACATCAAGATTTTGGTTAATATCATTCGTTTTTACATATAGAGTAGCTTCATACACATATAAGCAGGGTACAGTTAGGAGACCAAGTCTCTTGAACAACGGCCTACATGAATCTAATCTATTTACTCTTTCTATACACCTAACCGCTTTCTTTTGGATCTTAAACACCCTATCAAGATTTTGTTTTGATGAATTACCCCATACTAAGATAGCATACCTAATATGTGACAGTAAGAGCCCATGGTAAGCTGTAAAAAGTAACTTTTTGTCATTCAATCTAGCGAGCTGTCGCAGGACAAATACCCCAGATGAAATTTTACTACATATTTTCTCAATGTATGGAGTCCAGGTCAATCGTCTATCCAACGTAACTCCTAGAAATGCAATTTCTTCTTCCTGGTCTAATTGATTATCGTTTACAAACACGTTTATAGCCCTATCTTCATTTAAATTATGTTTGTTTTTGAATTGAAGGTATTGGCATTTTTTACTATTTATAGTTAATTTCAACTGGTTTAAAAATTGGACAATGGACTGCACACCTATATGGGCACTTATTTCTAAATGATCTAGAATGGAATTGCTGAAAATGAGTGATGTATCATCAGCAAATAAGAGGGCTCTACCACTAATTAATTCTTTAGGTAAACGGTTGACATATAACAAAAAAAGCAATGGACCTAGTATTGACCCCTGAGGCACTCCAGCTTGCACCTCTAATTCATTAGATTTATTCTTTACTATACTATTACCAACTACTGTAGTTAGTTCTACACATTGTTTTCTCCCAATAAGATATGATTCAAACCATTTCAGTTCAACCCCATTTACACCTACATTTTGCAGTATTTCCAATAAAGTTCTATGATTAACACAATCAAATGCCTTTGACAGATCTAAGAAGATTGCAGTAGCTTTATCACCTGAATCTAATATATCTATTAGTTTTTCAACTAGAGAAACTATGGCTGTTTTTGTTGATCTCCCTTTCTGGAAGCCATGCTGTTCATCACAGATAAAGTTAGCTTCTTGAAGGTGCAGAAGTAACCTATTTAGAACTACTCTTTCAAAAATTTTACTTATTACATTTAAAATACTAATGGGCCTATAGTTTTCTACCTTTTCTCTATCGCCACTTTTGAAGATTGGCAAGATCTTCCCCTCTTTTAAATTATCTGGAAAAACACCTTGTTCTAATGAATGATTGATCAGATGAATCAAAGGGTCTAACAATTGATCTTTACATTCTTTCAGAATTTTACTGGATACCCCATCCATTCCTACAGTTTTTTTATTATTTAAACTATCAATGATATTTGACAACTCGTCTTGGCATACTGGGTGGAATTTTAATTCGTTCTGAATCCCCTCAGTATTCCTCATGTTTGCATCACTAATACCTGTATTAAGAGATTTTTGAAGATCCTTAGCAACCAGTTGATAATATCTGTTAAAGAAATTACAAATGTCTACACTATCATCAATATATTTTTTATTTTCGTTAATTATTCTGGGGACACTAGTATAAGCAGCATCTACATGAGCTACTTGCCTATTTTTGTTTATTACATCCCACACTGCTGTGTTAAAGTACACACTATTATTCAAAATTTCAGCTGTTTTCTTACATTTCGCTCTTTTCACTTTTTTCATATAGTTTTTCTTTAGAGCTTTGTAATTATCTTCACTTAACATATTTCTAGATAGTTTGAATTCATCATATGCATCTTTAACCCTATTTCTTTCTGCAAGGATATCATCAGTTATCCACTCTTCAATCTTGTCTAATTTGTTCTTTACAGGGACTTTTTTAACTGGACAACTCATAGTAATATGAAACCTTAAAATATTAATGAAACTATCATATTTGTCATTTAAACTATTGCTATTGTAAACCCTACTCCAGTTTTCTTGTAGCAGATTCTGCTTCAAACAATCGATATTCCCCTGTTCACATTGTTGAATTTCTTTCATTACTCTACTCTTTTTAATTGATTTATGACCTTGCAACCCCACCTCTAAGATTTGATAGTCATGATCAGATAGTTCCGAGCCGCCTAATCTTGTTTTAGAGTAATCTATATTAGTAAGGATGTTATCAATTATTGTTTGTGATGTTCTTGTGACTCTGGTATATTCATGAACTTTTATTTCCAAGTTATTCATGCAAATAATATCCTTTAAATCTTCTGTCATTTTATTCTGTGTTGCAAAGTCTGTATTGAAATCTCCCGCTACAATAACGTTTGTAAAACGAGTAGTAGTAATCTCTAAAAGCCTATTGAATAGTTCACAAAAATTGTTCCATTCCCCATTTGGTGACCTGTAAATACCTAACACCGCTACTTCGAAATTATTGTCGATTTTTACTCTCAAACCAGTAACTTCTAAATCCATTTCCACAGCAAATTTCTCTGCATATTCTAAATTAAATATTTGCATATTCTTAGCATTTTTAGTGAAGATAGCTACTCCCCCACTTCGATGAGATGTCCTGCAATACGACGTTTTCAATGAATAGTTTGGAATATTAAGTTGTGACAATTCATCTTCTTTTAAACCATGCTCTGTGAAAATAGCTATATCAGGAGCCTCTTCTTTAAAAAATACTTCGATTCTATCTATTTTGTTACGAATGTATTGAATATTCTGATGGAACACAGTGAGTACCGGTACTTCCCTATCATCCCTTATTACTTTATCGTTGCTTTTGCATATTGAAGTAGATTTACTTAATCTCTTAGAATCTTGAGAGCCTATCAGATTGCTACAAGAGTTCCTTCCACTAATGCTATCCTGATTTTTTGATCGATTAACGTCTTTTAATACAATTGAAGATATGAATTTATCATCTGAAACTAGTTTCCCTTCCCGGTTTTGAGCCACTTTACTAAAAAAGGTTCGTTAGATGATTGTTTAGGAGAATTATTGACAGTAGATTGCAAACGACTTTCAATCAGCTCTGCCAGCCTATTACAAAATATTACTTTGCCAGATTGATTTAGATGTAGACCATGATTAGTGAAGTTTTGTTTTTTCAGCCTTTCATTTAGAAAACAAATCCCCAACTGCTTAGAATTCTTATTTTTTAGGCTGTTCATTGTATTATGAATTGATTTATTTGTTGACTTAATGGCTTCATTTAGCTCTGGCCTATCAAACCTATACGGAATTGTACTTATTATTACATTAGTTTTTTGGATGAGTGGCACAATCTCTTTAATTTTTTCATTTATTTCAGGAAGATGTTTTAGATTAGGTTCATTTATATTGTTTGAGCCACCCAGTACTATTAGAAAATCGTTTTTTCCAAAATCTTTAGTTTGTTCCTGTGCTGACTCTACGATAGCGTTTATAGGGGCACTTGGTTTGAAAAAGCTCTGAACTTCATACTTATTTTTTAATCTTTTATTTAGTAGGTCACTACAGTCTCGTCCATGACTGGATGTCAAGAGCAGTACTCTACCTTTCCTATCGTTATTTGCCCTTACTTTAGTTTTGGTTGCTGTTTGCAAAACCTGACTATACGTTTTTGTTTGACCATTTCTATTTATTTTTTCCCCATTTGATTTAGGTTCTACTTTTTTTGTATTGATCAGAGGTTCAGATCTTACATTAGCCAAGTTTATTTTTGATTTTAATATTTCGATTTCCTCTGACATAGACCTACATTGACTCGTGAGATTTAGTATTTCAGTTTTATGGTCTTCCTGCTGCAATTTTACAATAACTTCCAGAGATTTTATGTGATCCACTAACCCTATTCGTTCTTCCTCAGAATTTTTTAGTGATGTTTCTAATTTTGTTTTCAATTTGGTGTGATCACTCAATAGTTTAGCAACCTTTTCTTCTACATCTACAGTAGCTTTAAGAGCTGTTGGAGATTTTTTCGTTAATAATTGCTGAGATCGCGTAGCTACTTGAGTTTTAGTTGAACAATTAGATTTAGATGCCTTGTTTGGACTCATTTTCCTAGCTAAAAATTTTTTTCAATTGATTTTAGTTAAATGTTTAATGAAATATTACTTAATTTATTACAATTGTCAACTTGAGACTATTTAATTACAAGAAAATTGATCAATATCGGTACACCTAACCTCGAAAATAGAATTTGACTTTTTATTTAAATACTTTAACTTATATTAGACAAGTTAATGATGTAAATTATTAAGATATTATAAATACTAATAATAATAAACAAAAATACTACTTATCCGTTCGAATTAAAATTCTATGCTTCAAAATTCGCAGAGCCTGTTCAGACAACGTATGCACAGTACCACTGCTACCTAGATATGTTTTCAAAGTGGAAGTTAGCAGCGAATTATTTCAAACGAAATTATCTTTATTATTTTCATAGAACTATTGTCATATACTACCAGGAACTGTGAAACTATTTTGTCTACTAATAAAACAGTTGGATTGTAGTGACTTTTTCCAAATATTCCGGTAAACTCGCATGTTGACCACTAACGATGGGACAAACTTGTAGTAATTACAAGCACCAACTTTCACTTATATGTTTATTAATTATTTTTTCTAAAAGCAATTTTTTTTAAGAGCACTAACGATGGGACCTGTATCTTTTTTGAGCACTAACAAAGCACTACTAAAGAATGACACCGTTTCTTACTTCATAGCTCAAGTTTATCAAATGGGTGGTGACGACCTCCTTAGGCTGTTTACACATATTTTTCAAGTTTTCAAGTATTGTATCTATAACAAGGTTTCTAGCTTATATCTCCTGAACCAGAAGAGCACTAACGATGGGACCTGTATGTTTTTTCGAGCACTAACGAAGCACTAGCGATTGATACCATTTTCGACCTCATAGCTCAATTTAAAAAAAAAAGGGCGTGGTGACCCCCTGAGGTTTTTTGATTATATCTCCCGAACTAAAATAGCACTATCGATGGGACTTGGATAATTTTCGAGCACTAACGAAGCACTAACGATTGACACTATTTTCAACTCGATAGCTCCAGTATTTCTATCATGGGGGGGGCTAACTTCATGGAAGTTAGCCCCCCCCAAGGTTTTTTGCTTATATCTCATGAACCAGAAGAGCACTAACGATGGGACCTGTATGTTTTTTTTGAGCACTAACGAAGCACTAACGATTGACACCATTTTCGACCTGATAGCTCAATTTTAAAAAAGAGGGCGTGGTGACCCCCTGAGGTTTTTTGATTATATCTCCCGAACTAAAAGAGCACTATCGATGGGACTTAGATAATTTTCGAGCACTAATGAAGCACTAACGATTGACACTATTTTCAACTCGATAGCTCCAGTATTTCTATCATGGGGGGGCTAACTTCATGGAAGTTAGCCCCCCCAAGGTTTTTTGCTTATATCTCATGAACCAGTAGAGCACTAACGATGGGACCTGTATGTTTTTTTGAGTACTAACGAAGCACTAACGATTGACACCATTTTCGACTTCATAGCTCAATTTTTTCAAAAAGGGTGTGGTGACCCCCTGAGGTTTTTCAATTATATCTCCCGAACTAAACGAGCACTATCGATGGGACTTGGATAATTTTCGAGCACTAACGATTGACACTATTTTCAACTCGATAGCTCCAGTATTTCTATCATGGGGGGGGCTAACTTCATGGAAGTTAGCCCCCCCCAAGGTTTTTTGCTTATATCTCATGAACCAGTAGAGCACTAACGATGGGACCTGTATGTTTTTTTGAGCACTAACGAAGCACTAACGATTGACACCATTTTCGACTTCATAGCTCAATTTTTTCAAAACGGGTGTGGTGACCCCCTGAGGTTTTTCAATTATATCTCCCGAACTAAACGAGCACTATCGATGGGACTTGGATAATTTTCGAGCACTAACGAAGCACTAACGATTGACACTATTTTTAACTCCATAGCTCCAGTATTTCTATCATGGGGGGGGCTAACTTCATGGAAGTTAGCCCCCCCCAAGGCTTTTTGCTTATATCTCATGAACCAAAAGAGCACTAACGATGGGGCTTCATTCAACAACCAGCACTAACGAAGCACTAACGATTGACACCATTTCCAACTTCATATGTCATGTATTTCTACTGTGGGGGGGGCTAACTTCCATGAAGTTAGCCCCCCCCCCAAGGTTTTTTGCATATATCTCTGGAACCAGAAGAGCTATCACGATAAGACTTGATCCAATGATGAGCACTAACGAAGCACTAACGATTGACATTATTTTCAACTTCATAGCTTTAGTATTTCCACTGGGGGGGGCTAACTTCCATGAAGTTAGCCCCCCCCAGTGTTTTTTGCATATATCTCTGGAACCAAAAGAGCACTAACGGTGGGACTTGAAGCACTAACCAGCACTAACGAAGCACTAACCATTCATACTATTTTCAACGTTAGTGCTTTCATGGGGGGGGCTAACTTCACGGACCTCTTTTACAGTTTGTTAGAGTTTTTCGCTCACGAATAGGAAGTGAAGACAAAGAGCCTTGATTTGAATTCGAACTTTACCACTTTAATGTTCGGTAAGCGATGATGTCACCTTTTTAATACTTGTTCTCAATATTTCTTGACTTATGCTTTACTTACTTTAGCTGGCTCTACAGTCCTGGGTGGACCTTGGCCTCCTCAACAATCCGCCTCCATTCGTCTCTTTCCTGTGATATCCGCCTCCAATTCGCCACTCCTAGTACGTGGATATCACCTATCACATCGTTCAGCCATCTCGTCCTGGGTCTTCCTCTCTTCCTTGTTCCCATCATCCTTTCATCAAGCAGTCGAAGCGGCATTCTTTCCTCGCCCATTCTTACCACATGTCCCAGCCATTCTATCCTTCTTGCTTTTATAAATCCTACAATATTCCCTTCATCAATAGCTTCATCAATCTCCAAGTTGTGTCTGGCTCTCCAATTTCCTCCATCACATATTGGTCCCCAGATCCTCCTGAACATTTTCCTCTCAGAGGACCTCAGTGCTCTCTCATTCCTGCCCAAAATTGTCCAAGCTTCAGCTCCATATGTTACAACCGGCCTAACTAGAGTCTTATACAGTAAAACCTGTCTAAGATGGACCCTTTGTAAGACGGAAACCTGCTGAAACGGAATGTTTCATCTGGTCCCTGGGAATTTTGTACAGATCACCCTGTCTAACCCGGAAACCTGCCAAAACGGAAACCTTTTTCTCAGTCCGGTGGAGTTCTGCCTTACACAGGTTTTACTGTATATCCTCACCTTTGTCTTTCTGGATACCAGTCTGCTCTTAAATATAATTTGATTTGCAAAATATGCTCGGTTGCCCATCATAATTCTGCAACTTATCTCTTGACTGGTTCTGTTGTCTGCTGTCAGCATTACCCCAAGGTATTTGAACTCACTGATGCCCTCCAGTTCACATAGTGCAGATATTTTCAAATTCCTTGACTGTCTTCTTCTGTTTGCAGACATTCTCATATATTTTGTTTTCTCCATATTTATTACAAGACCCACCTTTTCAGCCTTCTCTTTCATTTTGATGAAGATCTCCTTCAAGTTATCCTGATTCCTAGATATCAGCACTACATCGTCCACATAAGCTAATACTTGACTTGTTCTGTTCACTATTGTTCCATTTGTACCTAGCATCCACAGTATTGTTTCAAGCACCAAGTTAAAGAGTGTTGCTGAAAGTGCATCACCTTGCCTAACACCGGTTGTAACACTGAACAATCAGCTCATACTATTTCCAATTTTAACTTGAGCTGTGGTGTCAGCCATTGTAAGGTTTATTAGGTTGATGAGCTTATTTGGGATTCTGTTTTCATGTAGTATTCTCATCATTTTTCTTCTCTTAATGCTGTCAAAAGCCTGCTGGAAATCTACAAAAATCATATGAAGATCTGTATCATATTCAAGACATTTCTTCATAATTTGCCTCATTACAAACACTTGATCAATGGTACTTCTTCCTTGTCTAAAACCTCATTGATGATCCTCTATTATACCTTCAGCATATACCCCTAGTCGCTTCAAAAGCAATGCAGATAAAATCTTATATGTGGTACTTAGTAGAGTTATCCATAAATGTAGGGCATATTGTACCATTTTTCCACTCTTCTGGCATTTTTCATGTTCCCAAATCCACATTATTAAGGTGTGCACAGCTCTCCACATCTTGTCTCCACAATATTCAAACAGCTCAGCTGGCAATGAGTCTCCACCTGGTGCTTTATTGTTTTTTAGCTTTTTTATGGTTTCTTCTACTTCTGCATATGTCGGTGGGAGAAGCAGTGGCTCAGCACTATCATAAATTATTGGTTCTTCATCAGCATTATTCCGGTTTAAGACACTACTAAAATAGTCAGCCCATCAATCCACAATCTCATTCTCTTCACCTAGCACTTTCCCATCTACGCTCTTACATGCAATCAAATTAGGCTGGAAACCTTTTCTTATTCGCTTGACTGCTTGGAAAAACTTTCTACTTTCATTTTGTTCATTCAATTCCTCCATATTTCAATTAACCTTTTCATATATTCTCTTTTTTCTTTCTGCACAGTTTGTTAGCTGCTCTTCGACTTTCCATATACTTGGCACAGTTTCTTTTAGTGTCCCTCTGAACTATAAACTTTCTATCTTCATTTTTTTGATTTATGGCTGCCTTACACTCATCATCATACCATTCCTCGTTTTGGCCTCTTCTTCTCTCTCCCAGGGTTTCCTATGGCAACATCATTTATGGTGCTCTTCAAATTGTTCCACAGCTCTTGTATATCTCTATCTTCATCTTCCAAAAAAAAAATCATTCAAGCCATCAGGAATAAGTCTTTCAATCCCTCCTTCATATGCCCTTGCCTTCTCTCCATTCCTTAGACTTTCTAAGTCTAGCATGCACCTTTTGACACCTCTTCCCTATGCTAATCTTGACAGCCTTTCTCTTAATTTGATGGATACAAGAAAGTGGTCAGAGTCACAGTTTAGTCCTCTCCATGATCTGACATTTATTATTGATGAAGCATGTCTTCTAGAAATCAGCACATGATCAATTTGAGTCACAGTCCTTGATGATGGTGAAGTCCATGTACCCATATATATTTTTTGTGGGAAAAATGTACTACTGATGATCATATTATTTGCTACTGCAAATTCACTTAGTCTCGTGCCATTCTCATTTGTGATATTGTGTAGGATACTCTTGCCTGCAACTGTTTTCAGGAAGTCCTCCTTTCCAATCTGTGCATTCAAATCTCCAAGCACTATCAGGAAGGCATATTTGGGTACCATTCTGCATTCTTTCTCTAATGCTTCATAAAAGTTATTTTTCTCATATTCTTCTCCATCTTCCGTTGGTGCATAAGCAGATATCATTGATATATATTTCTGAATTTTCCTTTTAGTCTGATTCGGCACAATCTACTACCTGCAGGATAAAAGCTTAGTATAGCGGATTTCAACTTCTTTCCAACCATAAATCCTACTCCACCTTGTCCTGTTCTGTCATCTGGTCCACTATACATTAACGAGAGATCCTTTTTGTCAATTCTTCCATTTCCATGCCACCTCGTTTCTTGTAGTGCAACTAACTCTATACTAGACTTTGTCATCTCATCCCCTATTTCCATCAATCTTCCTGCTTTCATCATTGTTCTCACATTCCATGTCGCAAGGTTCCAATCCATTATCCTTATTCGTTTTTTATTTGCATTTCCTGTTTCATTTCTTTTAGTCCTGTCCCTTATCTGAGGCATCATGTGAGTTTTCTGAACATGAAATTTTTTATAGTGAAGGGTAGTTAGCCCCTCGACCAACCCCCAACTTGGAGGACCAGGGCATTTTTTTAGAGTTTCCATCTCCTAGGCAATTGCTTTCACCACAGCTTTCAGAGTGCTGCCTACCCTGGATTTAGTTCAAGTTTACTCCCTAGGCCCTTCTGCCCTCTCCACCATTGGGATTTCTCTTCATCCGTCTTTGAGGCCGTTGACCAGTTTTCACCTAGTAACCCTAGGCAGGGGCCCTCACAGGGTGCTACCATCCGGAGCCAGATGGACCCTGGTTTTTTTATGAGATATTTTTTTTTTTTTTTTTTTTGTAGATTACGTCTTGGAGACTCCAGTTAAGGAGTATAAGACAAGTCAGATCAACAATATTATACACTAGATACCATAATTACTTCAATTAGTTGAGGTGAGGCTTAATTTTGATGTGAAAGGAACTCTTGTACACTATAAAAAGCTTTATCAACTAAATATTTCTTCAATTGTTTTTTAAATATTTCTATATTTTCAAGACTCTTCAAAAACTGCGGTAGCTTGTTGTAGAATTTCCTACCAATATAACTAGGTTTTTGTTTGAATAAGCTACTATTGTGACTCACCAAGTGATAATCTCCTCGGCTTCTTGTATTATAATCATGTACATCAAGATTTTGGTTAATATCATTCGTTTTTACATATAAAGTAGCTTCATACACATATAAGCAGGGTACAGTTAGGAGACCAAGTCTCTTGAACAACGGCTTACATGAATCTAATCTATTTACTCTTTCTATTACACCTAACCGCTTTCTTTTGGATCTTAAACACCCTATCAAGATTTTGTTTTGATGAATTACCCCATACTAAGATAGCATACCTAATACACAACTCTGTGCATCTTGGTTGGGTACCTGGCCATGTAGGCATAGGTGGCAACGAGTGTGCAGATGGGCTTGCTAAGCAAGGTTCTAGTAGGTCATTCTTTGGCCCAGAGCCAAGCTGTGGCATAAGCAAAACAACTGCCTTCCACACAATAAACAAAAATGGTCCAGGGACTTACATCACCAGCAATGGCAAGGTCACTCAGGCAAAGCACTTGGCAAAAGGCTGCTAGCAGACACAAGCTCCTACTTCACCAACTGGATGGTGAGGCTGGGTAGAGGTCAGGTTAAGCAGCTGATTGCTCTGATAACTGGACATGGCCACTTCAGGAAACATCTCCACACAATCGGACTCAGAAATGAAAATCAGATGTGTAGGCTTTGCAATCAGTCTGAAGAGACTGCCAAGCATATCATACTGGATTGCGAGAGACTCGGGGCAAGGAGAATGGCTCTGTTTGGCTTTAAGCAACCAGGTGATGAATGGGACGTTAGCATAGGGAAAAAACTCCTGGATCTTGTAAAGGGCACAGGTATTGGTTTGCCTAACTAACGTACTAGGGACACACAATAAGCTTCGGTTGACGTGTGAGGATCTTTGAATCTTCTGGATCTTTGAATCCGTCCCTTCATAACATAATATAACATAACCGCTTTCTTTTGGATCTTAAACACCCTATCAAGATTTTGTTTTGATGAATTACCCCATATTAAGATAGCATACCTAATATGTGACAGTAAGAGCCCATGGTAAGCTGTAAAAAGTAACTTTTTGTCATTCAATCTAGCGAGCTGTCGCAGGACAAATACCCCAGATGAAATTTTACTACATATTGTATATCTCCTCCCGCTCCTCCTTCCTCATCACTTGCATGATGAGGCCCCTAGCTTGCGACCGGCATTGGCGAAGTTTGACTTATGTTTCAATATAACTTAATTTTTGTTATTACTGAGACCGTTACAATGATTATTTCGATTATATTGTATTTTGATATTTATTGTATTGACGTTTGCAAAGCATTCAATGTAATATACATGCAAAAAATAAAGCTATTATTATTATTTTTTTTTGAATTCTATATTTCTCCATTTTACTGGGTAAGAGGGTAGCATTGGCTTTTTAGCAAAATGACACCCTTTCTATTTTGGTATATTTAGGAAGCTCCTTACTATTGACGTTGTGCACAATATGACAGCTTTCTGCATTAAATTTTGCACCCACACAGGCAGTCTCAACTTTTTCATCCTCTCAGGCAGCTCTTTTGGTATTACACCTGTAGCTGATATTATCAATGGCATAATTACCACTCTCTCTTGCCTCCACAAGTATTTTATCTCCTCTGCCAAAGGCAGATATTTGAGCAGTTTCTCATCACTGTATTGCTTTATATTGTGTGTATTTGGTATGCCTATATCTATTAAAAATGTGGTTAGGTTCAGTTTGTCCATTAATATGATATCTGGTCTATTGTTGGCTATTGTTCTGTCTGTGAGTACTGATCTATCCCAATACAACTTGTGAGTCGCATTCTCCAAAACTACACTGGGAGTGCATTGATAATATGGAACTGAATTGGGCAGCAGGCCGTGTAGACATGCCAGACTCTGATGTACAATCCTTGCCACCTGGTTGTGCCTATGGAGATAGTCCGTATTATTATTATTATTATTATTATTATTATTATCATTATTATTATTATTATTATTATTATTATTATTATCATTATTATTATTATTATTATTATTATTATTATTATTATTATTATTATTATTATTATTATTATTATTATTACTATTATTATTATTATTAGACTATTATTATTATTATTATTATTATTATTATTGTAAATTCTATTTGTGACTGTGATAACATCTGGTATTTTTCTTTATGGATACCTACCTGCCACAATATCACCATCGCCGCAATAAAAAGAAGAATTCATGAATATTTTTATAAATAAAACAACCAGGAATGATTTTATGACAGTCAACAACTAATCATTTGCAAAATATCAACAAGCCTATTGCGACTCAAATTTCGCATTTGAAAAGAATGCATCATCATTTGCACAATGAACTTAACAAAGGTCACTATGAAATATTACTCTTCTTCCAAAGTTATGATTGATCTATGTTTGCATCAAGAATGTTGCTAAACTGTGAGAATTGTCTTCACAGCGCAGATAATTCCAAGTTTAGTAGACGAAAATGCGAAAGAAATAAGAGAACTTTCTCGCAATGAAGCAAACAGCTCGTAATTAATGTGGAGTTTGCAAAGTTTGGTTAGCGATGATTTAGGGCTCGATTGACTAAGAGGAAGAATGTATGTTTCCGTCAGCAGGAGAAAGAAAGAATGAAAGAGTGATAAAATAAAATAAAGATAAGATAAGTGAGAGAGAGCATTGGAAGATTAAGCATCTTTCAGCCTGCCTCTTCCCGCTGCCTATCTCAACTCGCTGCAAAAAATTGACTCCATTCTTCCTCAATTAATTTTGGAGCGACAAATGGGAAAAACTCACTGTATTCAATATTGCGTCGGAACGAGCCTGATCTATATAGAAAAAAGTGGATATAATTAAATGGAATCAAATGCGACAAGTAGGGAAACGTGGATATTTATGCTGCGAGTACTGATATAGAGGTGAACTTGACAAGCTGCATCATCCTGAGATATGAGGCAGTTTTTTTTAGATCGCCTATTTTATAGATTCAAAAAGGAATCGATGTCAAATGTGAGTATTGAGAGGCTATAATTCGTGGCGTGAAATGTCCAAGAAGAAAGGTCACGGCATAAACACGCGTGAAAGGCGAAGAAAAGACCTCGTGAAGAGAAGTAACTTCCCTTTTCTCATTGCTTTTCAGCTCATGCATTTTACAATAGACTGCTATCAGAATTTCTAAGCACCACCCAAGCTTTTTGGTTCTCAGTCTATCCGAAATAAATTGTCACACGACCTCCTCCCACCCTCCCACCATACACAGCGACCAGAGCCAACAGAAACAGCAAAACGAGCTCTGTTCAAAAAAGATCGCCGATTTCTTATCTCCGAATGCCTTTTTCCCCGCCTCTTCACACTGGGATAATCCATTTGGCGCTAAAATCTCTTGCAGAGATAAACCAGATAGCTTCTTTCTACTCAATTATTGTGGTTGCGCTGTACAATATGTGATAACTTCAAAGAGCATGGCATAAGCATGGCATAGCATTAGAATGGCTGACTTTGTAGCCTTGGGTCTTAGATTACCCGTGTGCAAAAGCTTGAAAAAAGAAAAACAAACGAACAATAGTAACAATAATAATAATAATGATAATGATAATAATAGTAATAATAATAATAATAATAATATTAATAATAATAATAATAGTAATAAAAATATTAAATGAAATCAAATGCGACAAGTTGGGAAACGTAGATGGATATTGAGCCGTCGACATATTTATGCTCAATGTAAAGCAGACCCTCCATTCCCTAGAAATAAATTCAGGGCAAGCTACTTGGAAAATGAAGAATAAAAGAGGGTCTGGGAATTTTAAGAAGAAAGTATTTGGTGAACGTCTTCTGGCCAGACAAATTTGAACACACGATTTCATGCATCTGAGCGCTTATGTTGAGGCATTATTATTGTAATGAGGAACTGGCATATAGGAGCAAATAGCTCCTTTCAGAAAATTTTGTTCCACCTGAGACCCTAAACAATAGACCGTTGACCGTTAAATGGTAAAATGAACCGAAAAAATTAGGGGGGCTCTGGAGGGGGCAAATATAGATTTCCAGCCAATTTCTAGGGCTTTTAAATCCACGTGTATGATTCGAGTGAATTTAAGTAATTCAAGAGGAAAAGTTGTATTACATTATCTTCAAGAGCTCCCATCACGACGTAAAAACCTAGAACCTCCCAAAACTTTTTCGTGGGGTTGACAGGAGGGGCTTAAAATTTGAGAATTTGAACTATCTAGTGCATCATATTTTTTTTGACAGCTCATCTTTCGCAGCTTACCAAGGCGGTTCAAATAAAAAACCACAAAAAACCTGAAACCTCCAAGAAACTCATTTTTGGGGGTGCAAAACGGGATTCAAATTTGAGATTTTTAACTCTTTACTGCATCATATCATAGCTTTTTCTACTCATCTTTTCAAGGCGGGTCAACTGCAAAATCACTTGAAAAACCTGGAAACCCCCAAAAATTATTTTTGCGAGGCGCCAGGGAGGGTTCTAAATTTGAGAACTTGAGATAAGTACTGCGTCATATCGTATGATAGCTCATTCCACTTGGCTTACCAAGACGGTTGAAATCCACAAATCACATGTAGAGTTAAAAAAAACTTTTGGTGTCCCTAGTTTAACAAGTCAATGCAAAATAGGAAAGAGGGAAATCCACTCTTAAATGGTTATCCGAATGTGTAATAGTTCATTTTACTCAGCTGATAAAGGTGGTCAAAATCCTTATACCAAACATTCATTTTAAGTTATACAGATCAAGGAATAATAATTATTGAATAATTTTTATTATCATTGTGCACGGTATCTACTGAATCATTCGCTGTTTTCTCATAATAACTTATTATACTTCTGATGCTTTGAGTAAATAAAATGTTGTCCCTTATAAAAAAAATCAGGCAATAGATGGCAGTTAATAAAAAATGAGAATTGCTTTATTTCATGAATTTGTGTGAACTCAATATTATTTTTCAGTCAAGAACCATGCATAATAATTATATATGCTTTAAAGAATGGAACCTCATCATGCATAGTATATGAACCGACAGTGGCTCGGGTTTCCCCCAACCAACCCTGTGGCCTAAGGTCCGCAGTCTACTTTGCCTTGAAGTGACCACTGTGAAACAGTAGTGTCTCGGACCATGTCAAAAGGTTATAATATCAAATAAAACATTTTGTCAACTCTTTGGTGGTGCAAGCACCCACTCTGTCATGGAAAAGTAAGAGACTATACAGAAGCACGGCTAGTAGATCTAACCTTGATGCCGAAGTTTAATTAAAAGCTTTGAGGTATTATTCAAAACCAAACATATGCCATTCATATAATATACCAAAGAATAGAACTACATAGCCTACAGCAGAATAATATTTTAATTATCATCATTTTCCCAAAACGATGTACGCAATGGTACACTATAATCAACATTATATAATTAGCCCAGTTAACCATAACAGCTCAGTTGCATGATATTTTTATCAACTCTCAATGAAACTTGGAATGAACTTCATTCAATGAATTTATAAAATAATTTACATGTATTGGACTCACTCCTCATTATTATTCTCTGGGCTCTCGAATGTCAAACTACACACAAAATACCAGTTAAGTGCCAAACTTCAGCATATTATTTTTATCTGTGATCCTACTAATATCAATTTAATATAATATTGATCTACTAAAATATTAACCTGCTATAATTAGTGTTGATATCTCTTAACAGTCTCATTGGATAAAGTTGCCAAACCAATATGAGCTTAAAACCTTTCGACATTGTCTGTAGCGCAACTCAAGCTAGTAAAAGAAAACGTCATAGACCAGTAAATATAATTACACTATGTTTCCTCATAACCAATTTGGAAGAGGTCTGATCTCAGAAAACAAGAGCTAACGGCCATGTTGAGAGAGCAAATGGCGAGCCTTGCTACAAGAAAAGAAAGTATAAAGGGACCTTTGTAGTCCTCTGTGTGTTTTAAAGGGAGAACAGAGAAAAGGCGAGATAAGTCGAGTACTCGAGCGAAAAAGTCCACCCAGCACCCACCCGCCTAATGTCTGCTTTCTTGTAAAAGAGCGCCGCTTTCAGCACAAAAATAAAGAAATCTGATCACGGAACACTGAAATATTACAAAGAATTCTATCATTTTATGGCCTTTGTTGTAATTCATTGGATTCTCGCCAAATAATAACGTTGTTAAAACAAAGGGTTTCAATTTACTTTGCATTTGTACTGTACTAGAAAATGTATTTTTCAACGAAGATCGATTAAATTGCAAGGAAAATACCATTAGCTATGAAAATTCTCACACAAGTATGTGCAAGAGTGAATTTTCAAGGGTGTGAATTGATTTGTATTGAAATGGAAGCAGGCAGACATTTCGATAATTAGATAATATTATGAGTTTTTTATTTCAATTAATTAACTAGAATGATCAAATCCACTTGGACAGGCAAGCTTGAAATTCGGTTTCGTTGTCTCAAAATACGAAAGAATATTTTTCCATTTTCATCTATTCTCTTGTGCAATATCTCAGTGCTGATGAGGGAGGACCGCTTCACAGCGTTATTCCGTTGTTATGACGCGTTGCTTATCCCCCTCCCATAGCATTATCCCCCTCCCTTGATCATGAGTATCCTATACAATAATTATACACATCATTGGATTCAGAAAGAAGAGTGCTACATTTTTTATGTAGCACCCACCCTATCCAATAGTTTTCGAAAAAACAGGGAAATACTGGAATTTGGCCACAATTTTCCAATATGGCGGCCACATGACATACTTATTTCTCATGATTTCAATTAGTTCAAATTTCAATTGGTTCTGAATTTTCATCATTGGATAGGGTGGGGGGTTGTAAGATTCCAGAAAGATGGATAACTGAACCAATCATCGGTCTAGATTTTATCAAAATAATCTATATTATTTTGATAAATTTAGTTTGAGGTATTAATTTATCGATTTATTTAGAATTTTCTAACGCCAATTAGTTTTTTTGATAAGAAACCAAACTTTATGCATAACAACATTTTCAAAAACGGCTTTTCAAATTTAAAATAAGAATAAAGATATCGAAAAATTGTAAAGAACAAAAGTTATAGTCAAGAAATATTTTGCATTTGAAACTTTTTTATATTTATGCGGTACATCATTTTAGAGAAAAAAGGGGAAACTGGTTTTTGGCCGCCATTTTCAATGATGATTGCTGGAGAACAAGGTTTATTGGCGGAAACTCTTGATATGTTATTCAGCATGCCAGTTTCCTCGTATTTGCCAGCTTCTGCTAATTTTTTTATCAGCTTATTTTGATCTGTAATGACTGGACTACATTTAATCTAACTGGACTACATTTGATCTAAAATGACTGAACTACAAACGGCCAACTAGGAAAGATGCTCTGATAAAAAATCTTAGAAAGAGAACCATGCTCCTCGACTGATGAAGGGTAGGAAACTCCAAACCTAATAGTACGTGGTAAGAACTTTTATTGGAGGGAAGCTCTTCAAGATAAAAAAATTTAAACCTCATTTCCAGCGAAGCATGAGATAGGAATTAAGTGCAGGACGCACTGGTTTTATGTCCTTGGGAATACGTGCCAAGCAGCAGGAAGAAACCCATGAGAAGGAGAAGGAAAAGGATAGTCCGCTTACTAGGGCTTCTACATTGCTATTCCCTACGATGTGAAGAAAAATAAAAAAATCCAGGCTATGAGCTGCATATATGTCTGACTGCTGAGCTATTGTTCAGCATCAAGCAACGGAAGACATAACTCATTCCATATTTATTACACTCACGAGAAGTTAGTGCTTCTTTCAAATTCTTCTATAGAAGAATCAAATTCTACTTCGTTCCCTGAATTCTCACGTATACAAAAATTCGTTTACTTATAAATTGTTACGTTTGCGGCACTATGAGTGAGAGTTAATTCAACAATGTGTTGGAAAATGGAAAAGTGAGTTGGATGAGAGTGAGAAAAGAAGTAGATAACGATGGAGAGGAGAATGAATATTGATAGAGAGGAAATTAAGTACGTGTGGAGTAAACAAGATAGAAAATGGATGAGCAAAGAGATGTAAACAGAGAAAGAAAAATGTGTCAGGTCAGAAATGAGAACAAATTTCACATGTATTTTTTACACGCTTCTTTTTTTATATTCTACTCAATTTTCCTCCACTTCTTTTCTTCTTAAGAACTCCAAAGCCTATATAACTTTATTTTCTTTCTCTCATTACTTTTCTTCTTGAGATTTTCAGAAATGATTTTCACCACCCCTGGTTCCAAGCTGCTTAGTGTGAGAAATGCAGTATTTTCATAAAAAAAGGGAGAGAGATGCCACAATCATAAAACTATGAAATAAGCTTAATACTGGTTGAAGAACAAATCATGAAAAACGTAGTACTGAAAAGAATTCATAGAGATATCCAGAACTCTCTGAGATGTTGGTTTCCGAATTTTCGAACATATTTTCGTTACATATAAATTCTCAATGGACATTAATCTCTAATATCGTTCAAATCCCCTACCGCTGTCGATTCGCTGCCGATCCTGAAGAATGATCGGTCAGATTTCAAAGTAGATCCTCTCCTAGCTAAAGCCCGTTCCATTCCTGAAACCTCAGAAGCCCATACAGCTAACAGGCTCTGTACTCCCATCTCTCTATAAATCTTCAAAGCCCAGCTTACTGAAATCCAGTATTGGATGTCATAGGTAAAAAGAGGATTCAAGCATTACAAATCTCGTGCTGGTTCCTGGGAGTTTTCTGTTGTTTGATATTCAAATACGATTTCTCCCTCTTTGAGTAAGTTAGCGAAACTTTCAACTTCATTACTAATTCACGCTGGACTAAGCCTATGTAGGCCTGCCCAACAAGCATGCATCCATGAAGTGGAACTTTACTTCTTGAACAGTTCATTTTCTCCCATAAACTAACGATGGAACGTGATGAATATTTCATTCCCATGTAAACTTGCAACTATATGTCATATGCGTTTCTCATTTTAGACAATTAACTAGCAATAGGTATTGAATGATATTGAAAAAAATTAGATTCAATTTTAAATAAAATGTTAAAAAGAAAGATAATTCACTGGAAAAATAGAACCAACCTTTGCGAGATTTTTTAAAGTTTTTTCCGTGTTTTAACATGTTTGTTTGACGTGGACACAAAATTGAAATATAGCCATGTGAAAATGCCATATATCGTGTCAAATGCCATCCTTTCCTTCAAGAGCCCCGTTAGTTTTGGTCATCACACCATTCAAAATCTTAGCCAAACTGGAAAAACTGTTTTTAAAACCTACACCTTTAACCCAGAAGGAGTAATATTAACTTATTAGCTGGCAAAATGGAGGCCTGTGATTTCTGATAGCCTGAATTTTGCTACGCTGTGAATGGTTGTAAACTCAAAACTTTTACTCCCAATTAATTGTAGCCATGAGGCCATATTGAAGCCATTGCCGAAGACAGTCAATCGAGAGTCATCGCGTCTTTTGGGGATGTATTTCAAATTTCAAATTCTTTATTGATATTGATTTCATTTTGCACAATACATAAAACATGTTTCATTATCTACATATTATGAAATCATACTCACAAGACTTCTCGTCCGTTCGTGAGTATGAGTTACTATTTATTTGAAATTTTAAGATGAAAAAATAAAATAAAAAACTGTTTTTTTTTCAAGAACACAAATACAGTAGTTATATAAATTATATATAATTTATCTAATAGAGATAACTGTAACCTCTACCCCCAAGTGTAAATAAAACATATAACTTAAGTATACCAGAACACACTCCAAGAACATGAAAAACTCGAGCAAAGTAGTGAAAAAAAACTAACAGAAAAGGCTACGGAAACCCTTGTAGTCCCCCTCAACTAAGAATCACCAGTTGATATTAATTTGTGGTTGCTTTCAGCCAGAGTGTGATGTTTTTTTTTCAGCTGTGTAGGTCTGTCTAATAAGAATGATTGGGGGATTAAATTTACCAAATTATTACTGACGTAGCTGTATTGTTTTCAGCAGACCATTAAGTTTGTCGGAGTAAAATTTGAGTTGTTTGGTGTGTATTATAATAACATGTTTTTATTTTTGTTTATGTAAATTATTAAATTCTTTATATGAAGCTGTCTTATTGTAAGGATATTTACTTCTTGGAATAGTGTACTAAAAGTAAATTCGTATGGCTTTTCGTGGTGGGAAAACCCTTACGGGTCTTAAAAAATAGTGTACTTGAAAAATAAAATAAAAAATTGTTTTTTTTTTAAGAATACAAATACAGTAGTTATATAAATTAATAACAAAAACGTCGAATAGGCGTATTATAGTATGCAAAATGCAAACATTACAAAAATTAAATTTCATTCTTATAGAAATAACCAGAACTCTCCCGTTAGGAGTACAAAGCTTATACGAATGAAATATAATAAGATTATAGTTATCGTCCATATTGATTGATTTGGTAAGGAACTGTATTAGGGCTTACCATACACATACATTACTCGGAACAAAATAAAATGGCATTATAAAGTGAAGAAATAAGTTTGATGGTCCAAAAGCTTTATTAAAAGTTTTGTTCATCAACCACTGTGCTTTTTACCTAGAAATTATACATTTTGTAATATTAAATCCAAGTTTTCCTTTTTCTCTTGTTTTGCAGTTTGTATTCAATATAATACAGTAATGATATAATATAATATAATGTAGTGTTATGGGCTCTAATACTAAATTAATTCCGGCAGCACTTGAAAGTAACACACAAAAACTTCATCCTCACAATTCAATCAACAGCAGACAATGTTATAGGCTAACAACAATCAACACGCAATAAATCCATCCAAACCAGCAACTTTCAACCTACAGAGAATACACCAATTAACTGTCAAATTTCGGAAGTCTTCAATATAACTGATAGCTCTTGGAGGAATTCGAAATAAATAAATCATGTTTTATATATTTGGCAGTTCGATAATTTATCAGTTCCATCAAATCTTACAATATATAATTCTATAAAAGTTTTCATGTGGATAAACTGGGACTTGAATGTGCGTAATGAGGATTACTATCAATAAATATTCTTTCATAAGTAACAGCACATTTACCTTAATATGCAGACTAATATTATTAAAGTAATATTACGCTGTATATTGCGCTCTGAAACTGGGCTCAAAAATTCTGTGATGCCAAGAACCCACGCCACAATTACTCATTCATTCTTGTTCATTCTTACTCACTATTACTGAACCCAGTTTTATTTTTACTCACTGTATTCTCACGAATTATTATTCACTGTACTCACATTACTCACTTGTACTCCAACCATCTCCGACAATATTACATTGCATGAGTCTATTACTAGTTTCCATCACATTGCAAGTGAAAGCATGAAGCCAGACTACTTGGGATTTGTTCGGAAAATTAGAGAACCAATATTGTAGCAGAGTCTGAGTGAAACAACTCATTGTGAAGCATAATGTGATGGGCTTGAATATAGATAGATAGTAGAATAAAGAGAATGGAAAGAGCAGCCATAAGAGCAATCGAGAGTCGAGAACACGCTATGTGATGTAGGGGAAAGAGGGGTTCTCTGAATTTCAGGCTCCAGCACCGAGCTGAGTTATGCTACTGATTCTGTGGCGGCGAGGTCTCCTAAATCTCAGGCATAAATTCTCGGCAAACACACTTGCTCACTCTTTCACGGAATATTTTTCCAACCAGGGTACTATAAAGTAAGGTAAGGCAGTTATAATTTCCCCCTTCCCCACCCGACAGCAATGATGTAGAGGTTCTCTTCGCGAGCTTCCCATGTCGGGCACAAACTTTCTTGGACTTCCTTTCGCCACAGCCATTCTAGCTCCTATTTTCTGGATTCGCTCCCCTATGCCTCCAAGGAAGAACTGTATGTGTGAGCTACTGCTCTTCTCAGAAATGGCACTGTTCGGTTTTCGTCGGAAAATTTTATCTCCACTTTTCATCAGGCATGTAAGCTTACTGATTTCTGTTTTTTATTACAAAAGTACTCTTGATCCAGTTACGCTGTTTGTCCTCGGTAGTCTTAGTGTTACATGCGTACTGATAAATTTATTAAATTCAGGCCTATTCAAATACGTTGACAAAGAGAATAATAAGAATGTTGGAAAATCAAAAACATAATGTGTGTTGCACACCAAAAGCTAAGATATGTTCAGCTCAGCTCGACTAGAAATAATATGTACCGTGCACACCAAAAACTCAGTCAGCTGGCAAAGTTGAATGGCCAGGGTTGAAGCTTAGCAGCGCATCAGCGTACACAATTAACTTTGCTTTGTATATTTCAGACAGTTCATGTTGCTTAGCTTGCATGGTTTGCATTATGCATAAAATTATGAAAAACAGCCTCAGCTATGCGAGCCAAACTAAATCAACTTAGCTCAGCTTTTGTTCTGCTACCCACTTTAACGCCATATGGAGGTTAGATTGTAGCAATTTAGAGTTATCAAATCATAATAATATCCTTTATTTAATTCTATTAATGAATCAGAATATTGTATTTCCGATTCTGTAAATACTTTATTGATAAATCTTTGCAAGACACTGTATTTAGTGAATGAATTGTAGCTATTGAGAGAATGATGAAAACAATGCATTATTGTAGCTTGAGATGAATCACCTCGGTTCGTATTCGACTAAATGAAAAGGGAGCAATCCTGTCAGTGTGAAGTTAGCAGGACATTTGTTAGAAGGTCACTGAAAAACAAAAGTTCTATTAGCAGACACAATAGTTCTACAGTTCCTGATAGTTTATAACAATAGTTCCAAGAAAATAAGAAAAATAATTGAGTTTGAAATAATGCGCTGCTAACTTCTACACTGCAAACATAATTTTGTCAGCAGAACACGTAATATCACTCTAATCAACAAAACGAGGAGAGTTCTGGGTAGATTTTTACCTAAAGAATAATTTGACACAGAGTTCCAGTCGATCAGGCCTCTAGAAAAATATTTATGAATTTTTGAATTTTTATGACACTAGAAAAGCTATTTTTGTCAGCAGGGCATATGATTTAGTGAGTAAAGATTGAAAAAATCACATTTTCATTTCAAGCTCAACAAAAAGATTACAGAACTGCAGAGTTCCGATTGATATGTATTGTTTAAAAAAAATTATGACTAATAAAAGAAAAAATTAGTAAACTTAGCAGGCAATGTAATATACACTATTATTGAAAAAACATGACAGTTCTGGGTAGTTCTTAACCAATATTTTCATTTGACACTGAGTTCCAGTCGATCGGGTCACTAGAAAAAAATTTATGAATTTTTGAATTTTTATGACATTAGAAAAGCTATTTTTGTCAGCAGGACATATGATTTAGTGAGTAAAGATTGAAAAAATCACATTTTCATTTCAAGCTCAACAAGAAGATTACAGAACTGCAGAGTTCCGATTGATATGTATTGTTTAAAAAAAATTATGACTAATAAAAGAAAAAATTAGTAAACTTAGCAGGCAATGTAATATACACTATTATTGAAAAAACATGACAGTTCTGGGTAGTTCTTAACCAATATTTTCATTTGACACTGAGTTCTAGTCGATCGGGTCACTAGAAAAAAATTTATGAATTTTTGAATTTTTATGACACTAGAAAAGCTATTTTTGTCAGCAGGACATATGATTTAGTGAGTAAAGATTGAAAAAATCACATTTTCATTTCAAGCTCAACAAGAAGATTACAGAACTGCAGAGTTCCGATTGATATGTATTGTTTAAAAAAAATTATGACTAATAGAAGAAAAAATTAGTGAACTTAGCAGGCAATGTAATATACACTATTATTGGAAAAACATGACAGTTCTGGGTAGTTCTTAACCCATATTTTCATTTGACACAGAGTTCTAGTCAATCGGGTCACTGGAAAATAATTTATGAATTTTTGAATTTTTATGACACTAGAAAAACTATTTTTGTCAGCAGGACATATGATTTAGTGAGTAAAGATTGAAAAAATCACATCTTCATTTCAAGCTCAACAAGAAGATTACAGAACTGCAGAGTTTCGATTGATATGTATTGTTTAAAAAAAATTATGACTAATAAAAGAAAATATTAGTAAACTTAGCAGGCAATGTAATATACACTATTATTGAAAAAACATGACAGTTCTGGGTAGTTCTTAACCAATATTTTCATTTGACACTGAGTTCTAGTCGATCGGGTCACTAGAAGAAAATTTATGAATTTTTGAATTTTTATGACACTAGAAAAGCTATTTTTGTCAGCAGGACATATGATTTAGTGAGAAAGATTGAAAAAATCACATTTTCATTTCAAGCTCAACAAGAAGATTACAGAACTGCAGAGTTCCGATTGATATGTATTGTTTAGAAAAAATTATGACTAATAGAAGAAAAAATTATTAAACTTAACAGGCAATGTAATATGAACTATTATTGAAAAAACATGACAGTTCTGGGTAGTTCTTAACCCATATTTTCATTTGACACAGAGTTCTAGTCGATCAGGTCACTGGAAAATAAATTATGAATTTTTGAATTTTCATGACACTAGAAAAACTATTTTTGTCAGCAGGACATATGATTTAGTGAGTAAAGATTGAAAAAATCACATTTTCATTTCAAGCTCAACAAGAAGATTACAGAACTGCAGAGTTCCGATTGATATGTATTGTTTAAAAAAAATTATGACTAATAAAAGAAAAAATTAGTAAACTTAGCAGGCAATGTAATATGAACTATTATTGAAAAAACATGACAGTTCTGGGTAGTTCTTAACCAATATTTTCATTTGACACTGAGTTCTAGTCGATCGGGTCACTAGAAAAAAATTTATGAATTTTTGAATTTTTATGACATTAGAAAAGCTATTTTTGTCAGCAGGTCATATGATTTAGTGAGTAAAGATTGAATAAATCACATTTTCATTTCAAGCTCAACAAGAAGATTACAGAACTGCAGAGTTCCGATTGATATGTATTGTTTAAAAAAAATTATGACTAATAAAAGAAAAAATTAGTAAACTTAGCAGGCAATGTAATATACACTATTATTGAAAAAACATGACAGTTCTGGATAGTTCTTAACCAATATTTTCATTTGACACTGAGTTCTAGTCGATCGGGTCACTAGAAAAAAATTTATGAATTTTTGAATTTTTATGACACTAGAAAAGCTATTTTTGTCAGCAGGACATATGATTTAGTGAGTAAAGATTGAGAAAATCACATTTCCATTTCAAGCTCAACAAGAAGATTACAGAACTGCAGAGTTCCGATTGATATGTATTGTTTAAAAAAAATTATGACTAATAGAAGAAAAAATTAGTAAACTTAGCAGGCAATGTAATATAAACTATTATTGGAAAAACATGACAGTTCTGGGTAGTTCTTAACCCATATTTTCATTTGACACAGAGTTCTAGTCGATCGGGTCACTGGAAAATAATTTATGAATTTTTGAATTTTTATGACACTAGAAAAACTATTTTTGTCAGCAGGACATATGATTTAGTGAGTAAAGATTGAAAAAATCACATTTTCATTTCAAGCTCAACAAGAAGATTACAGAACTGCAGAGTTCCGATTGATATGTATTGTTTAAAAAAAATTATGACTAATAAAAGAAAAAATTAGTAAACTTAGCAGGCAATGTAATATACACTATTATTGAAAAAACATGACAGTTCTGGGTAGTTCTTAACCAATATTTTCATTTGACACTGAGTTCCAGTCGATCGGGTCACTAGAAAAAAATTTATGAATTTTTGAATTTTTATGACATTAGAAAAGCTATTTTTGTCAGCAGGACATATGATTTAGTGAGTAAAGATTGAAAAAATCACATTTTCATTTCAAGCTCAACAAGAAGATTACAGAACTGCAGAGTTCCGATTGATATGTATTGTTTAAAAAAAATTATGACTAATAAAAGAAAAAATTAGTAAACTTAGCAGGCAATGTAATATACACTATTATTGAAAAAACATGACAGTTCTGGGTAGTTCTTAACCAATATTTTCATTTGACACTGAGTTCTAGTCGATCGGGTCACTAGAAAAAAATTTATGAATTTTTGAATTTTTATGACACTAGAAAAGCTATTTTTGTCAGCAGGACATATGATTTAGTGAGTAAAGATTGAAAAAATCACATTTTCATTTCAAGCTCAACAAGAAGATTACAGAACTGCAGAGTTCCGATTGATATGTATTGTTTAAAAAAAATTATGACTAATAGAAGAAAAAATTAGTGAACTTAGCAGGCAATGTAATATACACTATTATTGGAAAAACATGACAGTTCTGGGTAGTTCTTAACCCATATTTTCATTTGACACAGAGTTCTAGTCAATCGGGTCACTGGAAAATAATTTATGAATTTTTGAATTTTTATGACACTAGAAAAACTATTTTTGTCAGCAGGACATATGATTTAGTGAGTAAAGATTGAAAAAATCACATCTTCATTTCAAGCTCAACAAGAAGATTACAGAACTGCAGAGTTTCGATTGATATGTATTGTTTAAAAAAAATTATGACTAATAAAAGAAAATATTAGTAAACTTAGCAGGCAATGTAATATACACTATTATTGAAAAAACATGACAGTTCTGGGTAGTTCTTAACCAATATTTTCATTTGACACTGAGTTCTAGTCGATCGGGTCACTAGAAGAAAATTTATTAATTTTTGAATTTTTATGACACTAGAAAAGCTATTTTTGTCAGCAGGACATATGATTTAGTGAGAAAGATTGAAAAAATCACATTTTCATTTCAAGCTCAACAAGAAGATTACAGAACTGCAGAGTTCCGATTGATATGTATTGTTTAAAAAAAATTATGACTAATAAAAGAAAAAATTAGTAAACTTAGCAGGCAATGTAATATACACTATTATTGAAAAAACATGACAGTTCTGGATAGTTCTTAACCAATATTTTCATTTGACACTGAGTTCTAGTCGATCGGGTCACTAGAAAAAAATTTATGAATTTTTGAATTTTTATGACACTAGAAAAGCTATTTTTGTCAGCAGGACATATGATTTAGTGAGTAAAGATTGAAAAAATCACATTTCCATTTCAAGCTCAACAAGAAGATTACAGAACTGCAGAGTTCCGATTGATATGTATTGTTTAAAAAAAATTATGACTAATAGAAGAAAAAATTAGTAAACTTAGCAGGCAATGTAATATAAACTATTATTGGAAAAACATGACAGTTCTGGGTAGTTCTTAACCCATATTTTCATTTGACACAGAGTTCTAGTCGATCGGGTCACTGGAAAATAATTTATGAATTTTTGAATTTTTATGACACTAGAAAAACTATTTTTGTCAGCAGGACATATGATTTAGTGAGTAAAGATTGAAAAAATCACATTTTCATTTCAAGCTCAACAAGAAGATTACAGAACTGCAGAGTTCCGATTGATATGTATTGTTTAAAAAAAATTATGACTAATAAAAGAAAAAATTAGTAAACTTAGCAGGCAATGTAATATACACTATTATTGAAAAAACATGACAGTTCTGGGTAGTTCTTAACCAATATTTCCATTTGACACTGAGTTCTAGTCGATCGGGTCACTAGAAAAAAATTTATGAATTTTTGAATTTTTATGACACTAGAAAAACTATTTTTGTCAGCAGGACATTTTATGATTTAGTGAGTAAAGATTGAAAAAATCACATTTTCATTTCAAGCTCAACAAGAAGATTACAGAACTGCAGAGTTCTGATTGATATGTATTGTTTAAAAAAAATTATGACTAATAGAAGAAAAAATTAGTAATCTTAGCAGGCAATGTAATATAAACTATTATTGGAAAAACATGACAGTTCTGGGTAGATCTTAACCCATATTTTCATTTAACACAGAGTTCTAGTCGATCGGGACACTGGGAAATAATTTATGAATTTTTGACTTTTTATGACACTAGAAAAACTATTTTTGTCAGCAGGACATATGATTTAGTGAGTAAAGATTGAAAAAATCACATATTCATTTCAAGCTCAACAAGAAGATTACAGAACTGCAGAGTTCCGATTGATATGTATTGTTTAAAAAAATTATGACCAATAAAAGAAAAAATTAGTAAACTTAGCAGGCAATGTAATATAAACTATTATTTGAAAAACATGACAGTTCTGGGTAGATCTTAACCCATATTTTCATTTGACACAGAGTTCTAGTCGATCGGGTCACTGGAAAATAATTTATGAATTTTTGAATTTTTATGACACTAGAAAAACTATTTTTGTCAGCAGGACATATGATTTAGTGAGTAAAGATTGAAAAAATCACATCTTCATTTCAAGCTCAACAAGAAGATTACAGAACTGCAGAGTTTCGATTGATATGTATTGTTTAAAAAAAATAATGACTAATAAAAGAAAATATTACTAAAATTAGCAGGCAATGTAATAAACACTATTATTGAAAAAAACATGACAGTTCTGGGTAGTTCTTAACCAATATTTTCATTTGACACTGAGTTCTAGTCGATCGGGTCACTAGAAGAAAATTTATGAATTTTTGAATTTTTATGACACTAGAAAAGCTATTTTTGTCAGCAGGACATATGAATTAGTGAGAAAGATTGAAAAAATCACATTTTCATTTCGAGCTCTACAAGAAGATTACAGAACTGCAGAGTTCCGATTGATATGTATTGTTTAGAAAAAATTATGACTAATAGAAGAAAAAATTAGTAAACTTAGCAGGCAATGTAATATAAACTATTATTGGAAAAACATGACAGTTCTGGGTAGATCTTAACCCATATTTTCATTTGACACAGAGTTCTAGTCGATCGGGTCACTGGAAAATAATTTATGAATTTTTATGACACTAGAAAAACTATTTTTGTCAGCAGGACATATGATTTAGTGAGTAAAGATTGAAAAAATCACATTTTCATTTCAAGCTCAACAAGAAGATTACAGAACTGCAGAGTTCCGATTGATAAGTATTGTTTAAAAAAAATTATGACTAATAAAAGAAAAAATTAGTAAGTTTAGCAGGCAATGTAATATACACTATTATTGGAAAAAAATGACAGTTCAGGGTAGATCCTAACCCATATTTTCATTTGACACTGGGTTCTAGTCGATCGGGTCACTAGAAAATAATTTATGAATTTTTGAATTTTTATGACATTAGAAAGCTATTCTTGTCAGCAGGACATATGATTTAGTGAGTAAAGATTGAAAAAATAACATTTTCATTTCAAGCTCAACAAGAAGATCACAGAACTGCAGAGTTCCGATTGATATGTATTGTTTAAAAAAAATTATGACTAATAGAAGAAAAAATTAGTAAACTTAGCAGGCAATGTAATATAAACTATTATTGGAAAAACATGACAGTTCTGGGTAGTTCTTAACCCATATTTTCATTTGACACAGAGTTCTAGTCGATCGGGTCACTGGAAAATAATTTATGAATTTTTGAATTTTTATGACACTAGAAAAACTATTTTTGTCAGCAGGACATATGATTTAGTGAGTAAAGATTGAAAAAATCACATTTTCATTTCAAGCTCAACAAGAAGATTACAGAACTGCAGAGTTCCGATTGATATGTATTGTTTAAAAAAAATTATGACTAATAAAAGAAAAAATTAGTAAACTTAGCAGGCAATGTAATATACACTATTATTGAAAAAACATGACAGTTCTGGGTAGTTCTTAACCAATATTTCCATTTGACACTGAGTTCTAGTCGATCGGGTCACTAGAAAAAAATTTATGAATTTTTGAATTTTTATGACACTAGAAAAACTATTTTTGTCAGCAGGACATTTTATGATTTAGTGAGTAAAGATTGAAAAAATCACATTTTCATTTCAAGCTCAACAAGAAGATTACAGAACTGCAGAGTTCTGATTGATATGTATTGTTTAAAAAAAATTATGACTAATAGAAGAAAAAATTAGTAATCTTAGCAGGCAATGTAATATAAACTATTATTGGAAAAACATGACAGTTCTGGGTAGATCTTAACCCATATTTTCATTTAACACAGAATTCTAGTCGATCGGGACACTGGGAAATAATTTATGAATTTTTGACTTTTTATGACACTAGAAAAACTATTTTTGTCAGCAGGACATATGATTTAGTGAGTAAAGATTGAAAAAATCACATATTCATTTCAAGCTCAACAAGAAGATTACAGAACTGCAGAGTTCCGATTGATATGTATTGTTTAAAAAAATTATGACCAATAAAAGAAAAAATTAGTAAACTTAGCAGGCAATGTAATATAAACTATTATTTGAAAAACATGACAGTTCTGGGTAGATCTTAACCCATATTTTCATTTGACACAGAGTTCTAGTCGATCGGGTCACTGGAAAATAATTTATGAATTTTTGAATTTTTATGACACTAGAAAAACTATTTTTGTCAGCAGGACATATGATTTAGTGAGTAAAGATTGAAAAAATCACATCTTCATTTCAAGCTCAACAAGAAGATTACAGAACTGCAGAGTTTCGATTGATATGTATTGTTTAAAAAAAATAATGACTAATAAAAGAAAATATTAGTAAACTTAGCAGGCAATGTAATAAACACTATTATTGAAAAAAACATGACAGTTCTGGGTAGTTCTTAACCAATATTTTCATTTGACACTGAGTTCTAGTCGATCGGGTCACTAGAAGAAAATTTATGAATTTTTGAATTTTTATGACACTAGAAAAGCTATTTTTGTCAGCAGGACATATGAATTAGTGAGAAAGATTGAAAAAATCACATTTTCATTTCGAGCTCTACAAGAAGATTACAGAACTGCAGAGTTCCGATTGATATGTATTGTTTAGAAAAAATTATGACTAATAGAAGAAAAAATTAGTAAACTTAGCAGGCAATGTAATATAAACTATTATTGGAAAAACATGACAGTTCTGGGTAGATCTTAACCCATATTTTCATTTGACACAGAGTTCTAGTCTATCGGGTCACTGGAAAATAATTTATGAATTTTTATGACACTAGAAAAACTATTTTTGTCAGCAGGACATATGATTTAGTGAGTAAAGATTGAAAAAATCACATTTTCATTTCAAGCTCAACAAGAAGATTACAGAACTGCAGAGTTCCGATTGATAAGTATTGTTTAAAAAAAATTATGACTAATAAAAGAAAAAATTAGTAAGTTTAGCAGGCAATGTAATATACACTATTATTGGAAAAAAATGACAGTTCAGGGTAGATCCTAACCCATATTTTCATTTGACACTGGGTTCTAGTCGATCGGGTCACTAGAAAATAATTTATGAATTTTTGAATTTTTATGACATTAGAAAGCTATTCTTGTCAGCAGGACATATGATTTAGTGAGTAAAGATTGAAAAAATAACATTTTCATTTCAAGCTCAACAAGAAGATCACAGAACTGCAGAGTTCCGATTGATATGTATTGTTTAAAAAAAATTATGACTAATAGAAGAAAAAATTAGTAAACTTAGCAGGCAATGTAATATAAACTATTATTGGAAAAACATGACAGTTCTGGGTAGTTCTTAACCCATATTTTCATTTGACACAGAGTTCTAGTCGATCGGGTCACTGGAAAATAATTTATGAATTTTTGAATTTTTATGACACTAGAAAAGCTATTTTTGTCAGCAGGGCATATGATTTAGTGAGTAAAGATTGAAAAAATCACATTTTCATTTCAAGCTCAACAAGAAGATTACAGAACTGCAGAGTTCAGATTGATATGTATTGTTTAAAAAAAAAAATTATGACTAATAAAAGAAAAAATTAGTAAACTTAGCAGGCAATGTAATATACACTATTATTGAAAAAACATGACAGTTCTGGGTAGTTCTTAACCAATATTTTCATTTGACACTGAGTTCTAGTCGATCGGATCACTAGAAAAAAATTTATGAATTTTTGAATTTTTATGACACTAGAAAAGCTATTTTTGTCAGCAGGACATATGATTTAGTGAGTAAAGATTGAAAAAATCACATTTTCATTTCAAGCTCAACAAGAAGATTACAGAACTGCAGAGTTCCGATTGATATGTATTGTTTAAAAAAAATTATTACTAATAAAAGAAAAAATTAGTAAGTTTAGCAGGCAATGTAATATACACTATTATTGGAAAAAAATGACAGTTCTGGGTAGATCCTAACCCATATTTTCATTTGACACTGGGTTCTAGTCGATCGGGTCACTAGAAAATAATTTATGAATTTTTGAATTTTTATGACATTAGAAAGCTATTCTTGTCAGCAGGACATATGATTTAGTGAGTAAAGATTGAAAAAATCACATTTTCATTTCAAGCTCAACAAGAAGATTACAGAACTGCAGAGTTCCGATTGATATGTATTGTTTAAAAAAAATTATGACTAATAGAAGAAAAAATTAGTTAACTTAGCAGGCAATGTAATATAAACTATTATTGGAAAAACATGACAGTTCTGGGTAGTTCTTAACCGATATTCTCATTTGACACTGAGTTCTAGTCGATCGGGTCACTAGAAAAAAATTTATGAATTTTTGAATTTTTATGACACTAGAAATACTATTTTTGTCAGCAGGACATATGATTTAGTGAGTAAAGATTGAAAAAATCACATTTTCATTTCAAGCTCAACAAGAAGATTACAGAACTGCAGAGTTCCGATTGATATGTATTGTTTAAAAAAAATTATGACTAATAGAAGAAAAAATTAGTAAACTTAGCAGGCAATGTAATATAAACTATTATTGGAAAAACATGACAGTTCTGGGTAGTTCTCAACCCATATTTTTATTTGATACTGAGTTCTAGTCGATCGGGTCACTAGAAAAAAATTTATGAATTTTTGAATTTTTATGACATTAGAAAGCTATTCTTGTCAGCAGGACATATGATTTAGTGAGTAAAGATTGAAAAAATCACATTTTCATCTCAAGCTCAACAAGAAGATTACAGAACTGCAGAGTTCCGATTGATAAGTATTGTTTAAAAAAAATTATGACTAATAAAAAAAAAAATTAGTAAACTTAGCAGGCAATGTAATATACACTATTATTGGAAAAACATGACAGTTCTGGGTAGATCTTAACCTATATTTCCATTTGACACTGAGGTCTAGTCGATCGGGTCACTAGAAAGAAAATTGTGAATTTTTGAATTTTTATGACATTAGAAATGTATTTTTTGTCAGCAGGACATATGACTTAGTCAGTAAAGATTGAAAAAATCACATTTTCATTTCAGGCTCTCCAAGAAGATTACAGAACTGCAGAGTTCCGATTGATATGTATTGTTTGAAAAAAAATTATGACTAATGAAAGAAAAAATTAGTAAACTTAGCAGGCAATGTAATATACACTATTATTGGAAAACCATGACAGTTCTGGGTAGTTCTTAACCCATATTTTCATTTTACACTGAGTTCTAGTCGATAGGGCCTCTAGAAAAATAATTATGAATTTTTGAATTTTTATGACATTAGAAATGTATTTTTTGTCAGCAGGACATATGATTTAGTCAGTAAAGATTGAAAAAATCACATTTTCATTTCAGGCTCTCCAAGAAGATTACAGAACTGCAGAGTTCCGATTGATATGTATTGTTTGAAAAAAAATTATGACTAATGAAAGAAAAAATTAGTAAACTTAGCAGGCAATGTAATATACACTATTATTGGAAAACCATGACAGTTCTGGGTAGTTCTTAACCCATATTTTCATTTTACACTGAGTTCTAGTCGATCGGGCCTCTAGAAAAATAATTATGAATTTTTAAATATTGTTGACAATAGAAAAGCAATTTTTGTCAGTAGGACATAATATTGTAGTGAAAATAGTAGTTATTGTTAATTACCCTATTTCAATATTCATATGATGAAAAATCACATTATTCGTGTTGTTTTTGAAGCTTACGCAGAACTTTTTTTTTATTGCCTTGTTTCTGTTTGATATAAAAATCCTGCGTTTTACATACAGTAATGCTATTTCCAGTTATTAGCATGTTGTTTCTCGATTGTTAGTTCCATGTTGTGTTTTTACAGAAAAGAATGATAACTATCTCTAATAACTATTCGAATATTCGTTTCAGTTTAAATTATTTTTTTCCTGAACATAATACAACATAAATTAAGTATGGAAGCATAATTTAATTAGTTGACTAGACATATATTCATGACTACTAAATCTGAAAGAATGCTAATTGAATGGCGAAAAGAAAAAGACAAACGAAAATATTGTTGATATATGAAAAGAAAGATTAGGAACAGTGGTCCTCGGTTTTATCTGCTATGTAAATGTTTACTTCTCAGCAATAAATTACCAATGAATACAGATACTATATCTGTATATCTATATCTATAGTATCTGTATTCATTGAAATTACTCTGCTTTTGACACTTTTATTGTGTTTACTTGTTTCTTTGTAGAATGTTCTATTTGTTTGATTATTATTTAATGGAGTCTTATCGAATATTGTGGATGGTGGAAGGGTCCTTGATTGTTTATTTTAGAATTCGGTAGAATTCTTGTATTTAATATTTCTCTTGGTAATAAAAATGAGAAAGAATGCATTGTTTTTGAAATAATGATAATACACTGATCATACTAAATACACACTATAACCATCAAAATAAAGATGTTTTAATATCCAACATGATTATGTTGAGCATTCTAAGTGCTTTTATTACAGCTTTTTACCAAAATAGCCTATGTTATTATAAATACAGTGATATCTTGTTTGAGATTCATAAGGTTCTGAGATTTGAATTGTCCGTTAAATTTTTTGAATAATTAAAAAGAACAATTGCAAATAATTCCAATTTCTAAACTCCAATTATTGTAAAATTGAAGACATATTTCAATTCTTTTATCCAGAAGTTATCAACTCATACTTCTGATGAAAGTTGAGTCGTCCATGAAATCAGCTATCAACTGACATAGCTATTAAGGTTCGGCTGTAGCGAGAATGTTTTCCAGCGAATCTGTCAAGTTACGAACGAACTATTTTCAAACTAAAAAGAGTACTATTTCACTGACATTTGGGTGAGTAAGGTTTGTCTTTGTGTGCGTGTGAGAAGTGAGAGTGCTAAGAGAGAAGAGACAATAGAGCGAAGAGTCATCCACCACCCCAGGAATACAAGATTATTGCACTCTTATCTGGTGCATGTTGACATTCCGGCTTTCCTTATCTAAAGATCTAAAGCTATACATCATATTGTTGCTTTACGAATACATATTGTTTGAGACACTTTTATCCACAGAAACTTTTATATGCAATAACATTAATTTATTGAAAAATTATAATATTACACAAAAAATCATCTGAGCATTCGGATGTACTTCAAAACTTTGAATTTGGATGTACTTCGGATGTACTTTAACACTCGAAGTTTTTGGATCTATTGAGCTTTAATACTAACCTCTATAATTCGAAGGTTCGGCAGAAAACCCTTTATTATTCGAAGTTTTGCAGTTTTAGGACCTTTATAAATCGAAGTTGTAATAAGAGAACCTTAGTAAATCGAAGTTGCATGCTTATTGGATAAGATTCTGTGGCACGAATACAGTAACTGATTTTATCTTTATGTCAACACTGCCAAAAGTAAACATCCTTCCTCCCCACCCGCCACCACTTCTAATGTACATCGCTCTCACAATGCATCTACATTGCACCCAAAATGCTAATACAGTAGTAATAAAAAGATTAATAGTAATAATAATACATTATAATACTGTATATACATTATTGATTAATAATACATTTATAATGTATAATCATTATACAGACTGATTATACAGTCTCTATAGGTTTTACTGTACAGTACAGTATTTATGAATCTGAAAAGGTAAGTGTTTTGAACCTCTATAAATCGAAGTATTTTAAGATGGACCTTGATAAATCGAACCTCAATAAATCGAAATCCTTGATAAATCGAATTTTTGCCGTTCCCCTTGAGATTCGATTTATCAAGGTTCCACTGTATAATGGTATCTAAACAACTTCTTAACCGACTTCTAGAAAAGAAAGGTTCTCAATTTGACTTCATAAAGCGGTGGTCCCATCCAAGTTTTGCGAGGACCGGCCCAATACTTTTCAAGCAAAAAGGAGCATTCATCGATGTCTTCATTTGAATTCTGTACAAATAGTCTAATTTCAAACATAACCGGCAGTCGGGTATGTTTACCATGCGGGCAATTTTATCATTTGGAGCCCTTCACAGTTAATTTTTTAAGTCATTCGAGTTCAGCCTGAGTTACAGCCCACAAATTGAACTATAAGGGCAAATTCAACTGTACTCATGGAAATGAGCATCATATTAGCTTGATAACAATGGTGGAGAATAATTGAAATATAGCCTAAGTTGTAGCCTAAAAATTAAACAATAAAAATACAAGTCCAACTATTCACAAAGTATGAGGAAAATTTACATGGGCCATAGACAAAAAGCATTAATCATACAAGTGAAACATCACTTCCACATTAATAATACGAAAAAAAGAAAAAACTTCACTTGTACATGTGAAACTTTAGCAAAACATTGAGTATAATACGAGTAGAATTTATAGAAAATGTCTCAAACAAGCTTGAGTTACAGCCCACAAATTGAACTATGAGGGCAAATTCAACTGTACTCATGGAAATGAGCATCATATAAACCTAAATAGAGAGTCTACAAGTTTCTATATGAGTAAATATTGAGGAAATATTTGAAAAATATATTAATCTGACTATAACTGTAGCTATACTCTATTACACAATCAGGGTTCCTGTATTCTTTTGGTTATAATACTACAAAACAGATAGAACCCTTCGGCTTTAATAAGTCCTTATCTATTAGTTATTTGAGAATTTTTTATTTCTGAAATTACGGGGGGGGGGGGTGGCATGGGCTACGCCACAGTGTAATAGCTATAACCTGTTTATTGAGCCATTTTGCAATAGACTTGTAAGTAAACTATTGAACTGGGAATAAAATGACCCCCCAAAGGAATTTATCCATACGGTTTACTCAAGGCCAATTTACCGGACACGTGTAGGCCTACATGCATCAAACTGGACGATTCGAAATAAACAGACTGTAAATATTGACTTAGAAAAATATTGATACTAATACTGAAAATAATAATACGGAAAAATATTGACTTAGTTTTCTACACAACCCCTCACTCCTAATAACTTCCTATAAATGCTAATATACATTGAGGAATTCCATGGGAAAATAATATTAATTTCCTCTGATATTTGCACAGTGGAGACATAGCCGTCATGATTTATAACAGTCTAGATAAGTTTGTTTGAAGAGTGTTTTCTCCTCGGTATGAAACCATTTCTGAAGTCACAACATCCTGCTTCTGAATTCCATCACTAAAGTTATCTGCTAATTATTGTTAGGTAAACAATAAACATTGAACAGACAATATTTACCCTATTAATTATTTCTTTCTTCCTTCAGTGTTTCAGTTTTATTTCTTTTGAAAAAATATATATATTTCAGTCTGGGAACAGTCCATTTCTTGAAAAAAATATATTTTCATTCCGGGCCCCCTGAATCAAGTCACTTGTTGCCTCACCACCACACCATTAAAATAACACCATAATTTATTTAAAAAAAAACTTATAATATGTTAAGGCTTATTACTTGAGATTTTTGTCCAGGTTAAAAAAAAAGTGTATATTACATTACCTGCTAAGTTTACTAATCTTCTCTTTTATTAGTCATAATTTTTTTTAAACAATAAATATCAATCGGAACTCTGAAGTTCTGTAATCTTCTTGTTGAGCTTGAAATGAAAATGTTATTTTTTCAATCTTTACTCACTAAATCATATGTCCTGCTGACAAAAATAGCTTTTCTAGTGTCATAAAAATTCAAAAATTCATAAATTATTTTCCAGTGACCCGATTGACTAGAACTCTGTGTCAAATGAAAATATGGGTTAAGAACTACCCAGAACTGTCATGTTTTTCCAATAATAGTGTATATTACATTGCCTGCTAAGTTCACTAATTTTTTCTTCTATTAGTCATAATTTTTTTTAAACAATACATATCAATCGGAACTCTGCAGTTCTGTAATCTTCTTGTTGAGCTTGAAATGAAAATGTGATTTTTTCAATCTTTACTCACTAAATCATATGTCCTGCTGACAAAAATAGCTTTTCTAGTGTCATAAAAATTCAAAAATTCATAAATTTTTTTCTAGTGACCCGATCGACTAGAACTCAGTGTCAAATGAAAATATTGGTTAAGAACTACCCAGAACTGTCATGTTTTTTCAATAATAGTGTATATTACATTGCCTGCTACGTTTACTAATTTTTTCTTCTATTAGTCATAATTTTTCTTAAACAATACATATCAATCGGAACTCTGCAGTTCTGTAATCTTCTTGTTGAGCTTGAAATGAAAATGTGATATTTTCAATCTTTACTCACTAAATCATACGTCCAGCTGACAAAAATAGCTTTTCTAATGTTATAAAAATTAAAAAATTCATAAATCTTTTTCTAGAGGCTTGATCGACTAGAACTCAGTGTCAAATGAAAATATGGGTTAAGAACTACCCAGAACTGTCATGTTTTTTCAATAATATTTTATATTACATTGCCTGCTAAGTTTACTAATTTTTTCTTTTATTAGTCATAATTTTTTTTAAACAATACATATCAATTGGAACTCTGCAGTTCTGTAATCTTCTTGGAGAGCCTGAAATGGAAATGTGATTTTTTCAATCTTTACTCACTAAATCATATGTCCTGCTGACAAAAAAAGCATTTCTAATGTCATAAAAATTCAAAAATTCATAAATTATTTTCTAGTGACCCGATCGACTAGAACTCAGTGCCAAATGAAAATATGGGTTGAGATCTACCCAGAACTGTCATGTTTTTTCAATAATAGTGTATATTACATTGCCTGCTGAGTTTACTAATTTTTTCTTTTATTAGTCATAATTTTTTTTAAACAATACATATAAATCGGAACTCTGCAGTTCTGTAATCTTCTTGTTGAGCTTGAAATGAAAATGTGATTTTTTCAATCTTTACTCACTAAATCATATGTCCTGCTGACAAAAATAGTTTTTCTAGTGTCATAAAAATTCAAAAATTCAATTATTATTTTCCAGTGACCAGATCGACTAGAACTCAGTGTCAAATGAAAATATGGGTTAAGAACTACCCAGAACTGTCTTGTTTTTTCAATAATAGTTTATATTACATTGCCTGCTAAGTTTACTAATTTTTTCTTTTATTAGTCATAATTTTTTTTTAACAATACATATCAATTGGAACTCTGCAGTTCTGTAATCTTCTTGTTGAGCTTGAAATGAATATGTGATTTTTTCAATCTTTACTCACTAAATCATATGTCCTGCTGACAAAAATAGCTTTTCTAGTGTCATAAAAATTCAAAAATTCATAAATATTTTTCTAGAGGCCCGATCGACTGGAACTCTGTGTTAAATTATTCTTCAGGTCAAAATCTACCCAGAACTCTCCTCGTTTTGTTGATTAGAGTGATATTACGTGTTCTGCTGACAAAATTATGTTTCTAGTGTAGAAGTTAACAGCGCATTATTTCAAACTCAATTATTTTTCTTATTTTCTTGGAACTATTGTTATAAACTATCAGGAACTGTAGAACTATTGTGTCTGCTAATAGAACTTTTGTTTTTCAGTGACCTTCTAACAAATGTCCTGCTAACTTCACACTGACAGCAATCCTCTGTTTATCTGAACTAGCGGACAGCTATAACTGCAAGAAACTGAGAGTTGGAGCTTTTATCCTGACCCAGTTTCCAAGTCAGACTTGGATATATTTTATAAAAGATTGAAAGCGTTGTGAGAACTAGGGACAATTTAGGGGGTCACTACCACCGAACCAGCAATATAACTCAGGTCAACACTGAATGCCAAATCACTGTGATCTGTTCGGGAACACAACTTGGCGTTCTCACCTTTTTAAAGCCTTCTACTTCTTACACAGATTTTCGATTCCCTGTCACGCGGAAATTTTAGCGACGTAATTTGCATTGAAGTCATTAATATTGTTGAGAAACTTTTGTAGAAAATTCCAATGAAATAGTTGATTTTGCTGAGAATTCCAAGTTGAGTCTTGTGAATGGAAACATTATAATCTTTTGAGATCATTTTGCAACTCAAGATTTGGAAATATAAAAAAGTGATAATATGTGAGAAAGTGTAAACAAAAGTTCAGATCTTCGAGTAAGGATCATTTTTTATTCACACTTTTTGCCAATCTGAGCAATACCGTAGTTTTTTAGTAAACAAGAGAATTCGATTTTATCCGCCATTTTCCAATATGGCCGCCATGTGACAGTTTCCTCCACTGAAAAACTTTAATGTATCATTTTGCATCCTATTTATAATAAATCATCAAGATATTTCCATTTCAATTACAAATAATTAGTTGGAAATCATACATGAATTCCCACCTTGGAAGCTAGAGGGTGGTTTGGTGAGAGTTGAAGGGTTGTACAATTCTAGAGTGATATACCGTGTTCTACCATAATAAAAATGAACAAACTATCATGTTTTATCAATTTGGTGAGAATTTTGCCATGCCAACTATTAATTTCAATGAGAGATCATGAGCCAAATGTTTGAGGAAATTTCAAAAAAGGTGATTTTTAATTTTATAGCGTAAGGGTTAACGATATCGAAAAAAATTCAAGGAACATAAGTTGTATTAATCCAAAGAACATTTTCATTTGAAAATTTTTTGGATGCTGTGGATAGTTTTCGAGAAAATGAGGAAAAAACTAAAATTTGGCTGCCATTTTCCAAGATGGCGGCTGAAGTACAACTTTTATCACCGACGACTTTCAGTATGTTATTCAGCATGCCAAGAAGTACATATTTGCCAAGTTTCTTGCTTGTATCATTTTATTTTAATTTCCTGAAATTACTGGACTATTAAGTTCCGAATAAACCTGTAAAGTATTTAAAACATTTCTTGAGGCTTTCTCAACTCAAGGGAGACTTGGAACCCCTATTTAAAAAAAGAAGTTTATGAAGAGGAAAAAAGAAGAAAAAGAAGAAGAAAAGTTTATTGATGAGAAAGAAGAGTAGGAGAAGAAAATGTCCGGTAAACTTGGGAAAAATCAATTAGTTAACAACTGAGAGTTAATGTCAACTCCTCTATGCTTACTTCAAAAGTTCAGATAATTGAGACTGCTTTGTAAGTTGGAGTCCAAACTTTATTTGTCATAGCTACAGAATGAGTAAACAAGCAAACTGGCTCTGTTGACAAATGGGAAAATGGGTAACATAATGTCTATGCCTATTGGCTGTAAGTTTCTCAGCTGTGCTGGAAGTTGGCGTAATTCAACGCCCGCCCCTCACTCAGGCTCAGGCCCATCTCAGCATCATCATGCTCAAATGGATAATAAGAGATTGAAAAACGCTTTTTATTTCTGCAAAAGCTCGGATAGGATGCCAAAAAGATCCCTTGGAGTTATGCTTTTCTATCTCGCACATTAATTTAAATACTAGTAGTTCTGTAAACAGTAGACTTCACTCACCCAACACTCCTCACTCAAAAGGGGATGATGTTTTCAAAACAAGTTGAAGAGCACTGTCGACTCAATTTCCATTGTTTTATTGTTATATTTATCATCCATTGATGATAAAAGCTGCAAAAATCAATATTTGAAGAGTCAAATATTTTTGCCGCTCTCTAGAAATTACCATTTATACCTAAAAAAAGGATTGCTATCCAATTTTTTTTAATGCGATTCATTGAAGTTGCTATGCTTCTCTTGATGAAAAAATGAATTTCCTTATTATTTCAGTAATTGAGTTTTTGACACTTTCTCATCTTTCCCCTGCCGTCCTTCCGATCAATATTGAGAGAGATGTTCAGTTGTTCAGTGTCCGCAAGATGAGTTTCTTGAAAAATAACTTATCAAGAACATAGCCTAATATATTATTTCACTCGATTCAAAATGATCTACGAAAACGGGAAGAGGAATTTGAAATGAACTCAATATTGAAGTTCTTTAAGATTTTTAACCACCCTTTCTAACGTTGAGTTAATTGAATTTTTGTCACGGATCAACTCCCTCTCAAATCGTTTTAATGCTAATTTGAAACCACCCACACACAAATCAGGTACACCAATAATCGTGGGCTAATTGGGCGCCTGATATAGATGTGGGGCATTTTTTTTTTTTTAAACCTTTACTTTGGAATATGGAACATTCATGAAAATTTTATGACAATCGGTCAAGGCGTATGGCCATAATTGTGTAACATGCATACAGACAGACGGACAGACGAAATGCCAAGCGGTCAAATTGAAAATAAGACCTCACTACGTTCAGTCAATCACGTTGTGTTTGTACAGTAGGGCACTAGATCACGAGGTAGATACCATAGTAAGATTTGATTAGGCAGGGGTGCCCACCCCCCTAAGCCTCATGACGCACCTCCCCTAAATTTAGCCACCAAAAAAAGCGAAAAATAAGCCTCCCGTATTCTTTCTAAAACTAAAAGTAGGTATTGAAAAAATTCAAACCCAGTCGATACTATACAAAATGTATGTATATTTCTTGAGATTCTTTACATAGGTAACATTTTTTTGTGAACGTAAAAAAGAAAATAATATCAAGGGCCATTCCATGCCCCTCCCTCTTAGCTCTCACGTCTCGCTAAGCTTGAACAATAACTTTCTGCACAAATCGTAAAAATAACTATTTTAGCTAATTTATATTCAATAGTATAATCTCTATCTATAAAAGGATGATACCCTGACTCACTCATCAACGCAGAGCCAAAACTACTAGGCCTATGAACTTGAAATTTCGTATGAACAATCCTTATAGGATTTCACCGTGCAATAAGATAGGATTTTTCAAAATTCGCAATTTTAGGGGTGTTTTTAGGGGGTTAAAGTTTTGCCTATGCAAAGCACGGGTACATGGCTAGCTAGCTTACTGGGATCTTTCAATCATATGGAAAATAATTTGAAATTTTCCGATCTGCTGTACACGCTGTTTCGATGGACACGCTGTTTCGATGGACAAGCTGTTTGTGTGTTTTGCAAAACATCATTCACCTAACCTACTGAACTTGCCGGCCAAACAGCTTGAAGGAACAGCTGATAGAAGTCAACAGTTTTTAATCATATAGCAGGCACCTTAGCGGCATTATTTACGCTGTCTGGAAAGCAAAAACTTTGAATGTAGGATGCAGTCGTAGCCTTGCAGTATGTAGGAAAGATATGACTGAGTATGATGAAATGTAATTATGCCGGGTTGATGAAATTTGTTAACCAATGCAGCTAGAAATTTGAAATGCAGCCTCAGTGGGAGGTGGCGAATAATAAGATAAAAAACCTAGCTTCTACCCTTATAGTCGTATAAATCTTTTGTCATTAATTGACATTCTATCTGGTCACTTCGTTATAATTATATTTTTGTATGTCGTCACGTTAAACAAGTGACAATCAACTTTACCCCCCCCCCCAAACTTATTTTGGAATTCCCCCAAGAATTTCAATTATGCAGTCTGCGTCATAGCCCCCCCCCCTGTGGGCACCCCTGGAATAGGCCTATTACTGATTCAATATAAAAATCTTGTAGAATTGAAATAGTATTATTTTTTTTCATAATCTTATCTCAGTCTTGACTTTTTAATCTTCCTTAACATCGTATATTCTTTTAATATTGTCAGTTCCTTCTTATACACTAGCCGATATGGCCAAGTCTAAAAAAAATCAACGCTGCTATTCAGAAGGATCACTGTAGTCCAGTGGTTAAGACGTCTGGCCGGCAATTAGAAGGTCCGTGGTTCGATTCCCGATAGTGACTGAATATTGTTGTGTGGTAGTGTTCATTGATTTCCATTAGCTGTTGTCTATATACGCAAGCTATGATATACGCCATTGCAAAAGTCTCCAGTATTATTAACAGCACTTCAAAGAGTTCGAAATTAATAAAACAATCTGTATCTCAGAACCATAGTGATCCAAATCCAAAATGTTCGGGTCTTCAGTGATTATTTACAAAAAATACCTTGTTGATCAAACGACACCATCAAAACTTCCCTGTGACTTTTCTTTTCCGTTTTATTCAAGGTTGAAGTGTCGTGTGTCCATGAATTGCACATTTCTGAGTCGGACTGGTCTAAGTATAACTTAAATGTTGTATTGGATTAGCAATATCGGGTAGAGCATTTGATGTACACATGAATAATTTTTTTATCGTGCAAGAAAATATCAAAACTATCTTGAATAAGCCAAGGCTATATCCCACCCACCTAATTTTCCAGGATTGTGATGCTTTCGCAATTAGACAAGTTCATGTAAAACTTTTATTTCAATGTTTAATAAGAAATAAAAACAGTTTTCTCCAATTGAATAATTTTTTTATAATTTTAGACCAAATAGAAAAATTCTACCAGAGAAAAATTTCGAATTTAGCAAACTAAACTAACTTTTATCAGAAGACAACTGACTTACAGGAGTAGCAAATTGATTAATATTATTCCTTTTGATATAAGCTACTAATTTTCGAAGACATAACGGAGTAAATTAGAAGAAAATATTTTTTCACATTTGATGTAACAGTATAATTTTTTCAATTTAAACTTAGATTTATTAGAGATAACATACACATAGATTTTATTGTTTGTGAGATAGCATAATATACTTTGTTTTTTATTGATTATTATTTGTACAGAACATCATTATTATTTTTATGTTAAGAAATAAATAGATAATATTATGTGATACATTATTAGGCAACTCCCACCGACGGTCAATGTTTCTTTTTTTATGTTGGCGCCAAGTTTTCTCTTTCTTTTTATTATTTTAAAGTAAATTTTGTTTTTTAACTAATTTAAAGTAGTTTAATATTTCATGCTATGTTATGTATATTATTAAAGGCAAATAAAGAATTGAAATAGTATACGTTTTCTGGATAGGAAATCCAGACATTTATTATTTCTCAATTTATTTTAATGTTGGCGCTGAATGCGAATCTGTCATTACTGATTCAGAAAAATCAATGCTCTATAAGGTCTCAGTCTTTAAAAAAAGAGACCACTGTACAGGGTTCAGCAATTGGTTTTTGTGAAGCATTTTGAGACTGATTTTGAATTTTAACATTGAAATAAGATATTTCGAATGTGGTGATGCATTCCCTACTCAAGTTTATTAGTTTTTGAACCGAATTAAAGTAATTTTATCGTCTGATTTGCATTGATTTTTAAGGACTGGTTCTAAATTCTGGCTTTTCTTTCTTGAAAGAATCATTTTTACAAAATAAAATTCAATATGGCTGCATATTATTAATGAGCAACAATACAGAATGTCTTGTTAGTCTTGTTAAAGTTCAGCATTTTTGTTCGTATTCCACTTTCCTAGAAAAACTAAAGCTATTGGAAAAAATGTTATTTTCGCCTTAGTTTTCCTCTGATTCACTATTCTGTATTTTCCCAAAAATCAATAATTGCATCTCATGAACGAAGCAAGATATTACATTGGAATTTGCTAGAGATACTCTTACTCTTACTGTACGGTAACTTACAACAATGTTATGTTGGAATGAGAAATTAACTAACAATGAATTTTTTCTTCCTAGTGTGTTGTCAAGGATTCTGGATGATTTTTTAGTTTTATAAACCGCATTGAAGAGAAGATTAATGTTGCAATAGCATGCCTATGGTATGAATTGTTCCCCGTTCAAAGAGTGAATGATTTATTCTACAATTCTACACGATATAGACTTCTTTATTGAATTTAGTCTTGCAGGAAATCTCCTACATAGAGGCAAAGTTGTAAATCGAATAATTTGTTTCAACATGAATTTAAAAAATTGTTTTCATGTTCTTGTTCCACCAAATAGTGAATAATAAACTTCATTAACATTGTTAAGACTAGCACTAGACTACATAGTATAGGCTATTATGGTACCTAATGTAATGCACTGTATACTCAATAATGGAAAAACTGATGCAATCAATTAGCTAACATCGTTTTATAAGCTGAGAAGATGCATTGTTAGAGTGTGTAATGCAGTATGAAGCCCACATTGGTCTGAGACCTGTGCGTGGGTAATGACTTGGATGATGGTGATTGATGAGTTGGACCTACAGTTTTAGGTCAGTTCCGAACCACCGGGAAGTGATTTTACAGCCGAATACAGTGTCTTTTTTGCTGGCCAATCTAATCGGTCACCCTTACAAAGAGCGCCCAGGAGTTTCGTAGCTTATCTCTGATTGAACAGTTACCTGCTGCGGCTCACGGCTATCACTTCCCTGATAAATTCCCATGAATATTGCAATTGAAATTTGGTCCACATTAGGCCAAGTTTGGCCATGTTCAAGACATGTTAGGTTGATTGCTCCTCATGAAATGATTGCTCCCCATAAAATATTATTTTTCCTAGATAACATAATACGTTTTTGTGTTGATAATAAAGAACCAGGTAAGCCTACCAATCATTTAATAACACTTGTAACTAAAAAAAAGAACTAACTTAAAAATAAATATCAGCTTCAATTTACCAATGGTTTTTTAACATGACAGAATTCTTTGATTTTTAATATTTCCTTAAACATGTGGTGTTCTTATGTACTGTAATTTTATTTTTTTATTTTAATAGTCTGTTTCTGTTTTCAATATTCTATTTCTGATTTATCTGAGAATTCAGTTTTTACTTGTCTGCTTAAACAAGAGAGAGGCAAGTGAGATAAGCTTTGATACAGTTACAAACTGATTTGAGAAGTTATAATTGTTGAATTGATATCGGATCTTACATTGAAACCCATAATAAAGAGTAAAGTCAGTTTCCAAGTTATTTTCAAACTAGTCAGAATTGAGCCATGACAAATATCAAAAACTCATGAATTTTCTATTTTTTGTGAAGTCTGAATGTATATTGACAAACACAGGATATGGAATTCTAACCTAATTTTTTAAATTTGAAACTCAAAAGACAAAAAATAAATATCCAAGACAATTTAAAAAATTGAACATGAGATATATGTATTTCAAACACCTTGGTGAGCTGAGTAGAATGTGCTATCACACGATATCATGCAGTTGATAGCTCAAGTACTCAAATTTAGAAAAATTTCTACAAAAAAGTTTTCAAATATCAAAAACTTATTTGGTAGAGTTGACTATCTTCTGTGAACTTGAAAGCTATATTCCATCCGGGATTCAAACTCAAGTACTGCTGCGTGAGAACTACCAGTCCATGCTACTCAACAGCATTGCTACTAAAAGCTCTTGAAACTTCGAGACACACACACACACACCCCTACTCTCTGTTATTGTAGTCTCATTGAAATGCTGTTACTCACAAATCCAAAATCCCAGACATTCAAAAACCATTTTGCTGAATAGGGTCGAATTGCGCATGTGATCAAGAAATTACTAAGCCAATTATTCCCAACCTAACCTCTGGAGTAACATCATATGAATTCTGAGAACGACCGTGGGCAGTTCGACCGCACCCATTTTGCTGAACATAGTAGGCTATCTAGAAATTGAAGGTTCGGAATTGCAAGTTCGAACAATATACAAAATTCTTTAATAATACAAAATTTGTACCTCCGAAATGTACCATAGATTGCGTCACATGAAATGCGTTTTATTGGTAGCACTCATGATGTGTTTTTGGGAGTCCGGCCTCACAAAATACTGCAAACTACAACAATGATAACTTGTGTACTCGTAAACTCTGCAGTTCTCTGCACCCTTGCTTTTATAGAAATATGGAGAGGTGTAAACCGGTTGTCCGAGCGAATGTGAAAAATATCCTCCTGGAAACCAGAAAAAAGGCTTTCGAGTGCTCTTCCCAGTAATATTTTGAAATATCACTTGACCGATTTGTTCTTAGATAAGATATTTAACGATCAGTTTCTATTTTAACTTTTTAAAATAAATTTAACGACTTTCAGTCAATTTCAATAGAGAATAAATAAATATTTACTCACGTAGGCTCTTATGATAACTTGATATTGATAACTTATATTCCTGGATCAGGTTGCTGTTGAAAATGAATCGTCACAATTCGAAAACGTTTCAGCCTACGTGAGTTAATTTATTCTCTATTAAATTGACAAGTCGTTTAATTTATCATAAAAAGTTAATTTTAACAACGCAGATCGATAAGGATCAAGAAATTATAGAATTTTTAATTTTTTGTAAATGTAAAAAACCTTCACAAAAATTGTGTTCTCATGCAACTTGACGTTCTAGTACTTTTTTATAATAATACCTTATAATACTATCGTGGATACTCAGAAAAACATTCTCGAATCTAAGAAAATTCTATCTGATGCATTAGTTAGTGAATAATAATTTACGGATGTAGAATGTACAAAGCATTCATTTCCATTGTTGGAGAACACCTCATTTTTGTTACAGCATAATATTATTCGCCTCAGAGACCTGACGGTAATATCATTGTATAGCATCGTCAAAATTTCAAGCGCAAGATACTTCTTCATTGTTTGAATTTTGTCAAAAGAGGACGGTCGCTTTTCTTTCATCGAAAATGAACTTCGGAGACGAGAGGCGACTCACGCAGCATCTATTCATCTTTCCCAGGGACAAACTAAGCCTGACCCCTCCCTCCCCCTCACATCAACGGTGCTTTCCCTATTCAACATCTACCTTCGTGGAAATATTCCTGGTACGGTACACCCTTCACCTTGTCACCCACCTGGCGTACAATTATTTTCTGTTTAATTACTATCCACATTCAATTATTACTTTCAGAATTATTAAGGAGGAGGCGTCTCGAATTAAATTAGAATTCTCTTATCGTTCCCTGCTTCAAAACTGGAAAATTGCTGTCGCCTTCAGTGTCAATGAATTTTGAAATGTCCATTTTTCTTTGAAGAGTAATTAGGCTGAGGAGTTGTAAGAGAAAAGTGTATACCTGCAGACCAGATTACATTTCGTTCCTTCAGCTAACGAGGATAGAATGTGATGAAGAGGTGATCCTATTCTTAGTAGTGGTGGTGGTGATAGTGATGGTCGTGATGATGATGTTAATGGTGATGATGATGATGATGATGATGATGATAAAGATGATGGTGGTGATGGTGGTGTTGATGCTGATGGTGGTGGTGTTGATGGTGATGGTGATGGTGATGGTGATGGTGATGGTGATGATGATGATAAAGATGATAAAGATGATGATGATGATGATGATGAACATTTTATTTTTCTTTCTCGAATATTGATTTGAGATTATGAGATATATAGCTGGAAATAGACGTAATACACATAATCAAGAACTGTCATATCATAGAATATAATAGCATTAATGCATGATAATACGAGTGGTTGCGTGCAGATTGATAAGAGGATCTAAATAAAGCAGCCATTGTTTTTAAGGTCACCGTCAACCGTATCATCCCCTTGTCACCGGGTTCAATTCTCGGCCCAGTCAATTTTTGTGCTATTACCCCACCCCGCAATCTCAGGCTTCCAATGGGAACAGTCAGTGATGAAAAACGTTGTAACATGATATGACTTTTGTTTGGATATTCTATTCACTACCAAAACATTCTACAAAACAGAGCATTCAAAGATTCTTGAAACAAAATATTTCCATGTTTGAAAATTCTTCTCGCTAAACATAAATTTAAAAAATTGTTGATGCGAATTGTACGAATTATTTCGATAGAAAAATGTTGTCACTCTCCTGGTTCTGTAATGAATGTATTGAACAACCAATTGGTAGCTAATAACACCAAATAATGAAACATATGGGAAATCAGTGATGCATTTCTATCTTCTTCCTTATTCGAATCATTTCCAACCAAATTTTGTTCAATGCCACGACGAATAATCTTCTCCTCAATTATCAAGTAATTATTAATAATTGTCCTTTTTATTTTTAGCTTTTTTTGTCTCATCTGGAGTATTTGCACGCACTATTATACTAGATGACGAGATAAAATATGTAGTTGCCATAATGGTTGATAACGGTAGAGTAGTATATTGCGATAGGCAATGTATCAATAAAAATCAATCAATCTTCTGCATCACAGCAGTGGGCTTGCAAGAAATTTTTATCTCACACCTTATAACTGGAAAGATGAGCTTTAACGATATCAAATAATCCCACTTTCATCAGAATGAGATTTATTATACTAGAATAAAAATCTTAAAAGATTTACGGAGTAAATTTCTTTGCTCCTGTTCACAATCAATACGCACCACTCAAGATACGAGAAGAGAATGAGAAAGAGCATCCCTTGTCGGCGGATTGAAGGAATAAATTCAAGAGCCACAGCGCGAATTCAATTTTCTTAGCGCTCATCCATTTTCGCCGAAGAAAATCTCGGCGAGGTAAAATGTGACGAGATTTTGCAGGGCAGTTCTGCAAGTTGCGTCGTCGTCGCCGCAGGAGCCAGCATAATGACCGTTTCGCACGTACTTTCCTTCTTGAACGGCGCAAGTTTTTTAATAGAGGATTTAATTGAGTATGCCCTGAAGATAACCGCCGCAAGTTTCAAATTAGGAGAGCGGCAAAAAAAAGCGGGAATGTTGGCGAAACAGTAAGAAGGTTAAGCGACACCGGTTAAGCAGGTACCTGCCTGCTGCACTCTAGCACACCATTCCACATCATGAATAATGTAACGTAATTTCTGATGGAAAGAGTAAGTTTAGGCTGTTCACCAAGATTTTCCTCTCAAACTTCTTCTTCCTTCTCTTTTCCTCTTCATGCACCCATCTTGCAAACAATGCCTGTTCACCAATCCAAAATCACATGCTAAATTTACTCTGCTACTCACGTACAAGATCGAATGATAAGAAAAAACGAAACAAGCTCAGCGAGAGCTCTTCCATTCAGCAATCACTAGTCTCTACCTCATCGTATCCATAAGTAGTCAACAAAATTCGCGAGTACGTACTGACGTTATTTCAATGTTAAAAATAACAGTCATCTTTTGTTTTATTGTGGATTATTAGGACTGAATAAACTCATGACAAAAGATGTATTGTAATGTGATTTGAAATTTTTGTAATATTGATGACGGGAAAAGTTGAATTCTGGATCTGATTGATTCATGAAGATCCGTATTTATGAACCAACCTTCAGGCTTTCATAACTGAAGAAAGACTTTTAAAAATATTCATTTGTCCATATTTGACACTATTTTGAATATATTAAGACTTAATTCATAAAACATTCTAAACAGAGGTTTAAACCCTTATGAATTCACCTTCACCCCATTCACCATCATAGGATCTTTTTCCGCATTGAAATTAGGTCACCACATGAGGACATGAGAGTTTTTATCAAAGAGCAATTTTGTTGAAAATAATAGTATGCATTGATATACTTTCCCGCACCTTCACAAATCTAGAAGAAAAAATTTGAAACTCCACAATGTCATAATAATATGTTAAAATAAACGTTATGTGGGTCATTGAAGAAGGTCCGTTTCTCTGTTGAGGAGCAATGATTATTTCCACATGAGCCTAAAGCCTAAGGCTTGGATCTGCTCAATGTATTTGTTAATGTTTATTGGACTTGTTCAATGAACAAGTGTGCTGAATGCGCAATGACTGTGCAATGACATGTGCAATGACTTGCTCAATGTGCTGAATGAGGATTTGATAATTTCCAGGCTGGATTGGGAATGAAACCAAATCCGTAGGAGTTGAGTCAGGTGCCTTTGTCGCTAACTTTTCTAGCTCAATACAATCAATCCTCTTAAAAAAAACATCACTGATAGTTTTAATAATCGAAGGATTGTTCATTTTCTCAATTTTTTATATGATCTGTGAAACAGACAATCGTTCTGATCATTTATTAGAATTTGATGATAATTTGAGTTGAAGTACAAATAGCCCAGGCAATGAATGTTTTGTGTCGTAACAAATTGGGGCGAATTAGGAGAGATGATTCTCATCTCATTCAATACTTAAAACTATTCTCTAAAAAATATGTCATATACATTTTCTATGTAGATAGCCTAGTTTTTCAGTAAAAATATAGTTTATAGAAAAAAATGTCACCACGAACGACAAAACTCAACTTCAACTGATCATATCTTTTTTAATATCACGTTATTGGTTGTGTCGTTCCTTACAAAACTTATAGATAATTTAATAAGCTTTAAAATTATGTGTCTATTGATTACTATAGTTCACGTTATGGCGTCATAGTCAGTGATGAAATAGTAGCGGACACCGCGTCGCCGAACCCTACGCACTGTGTATTGCATGGCGCTTGGCTATCCAGCCCAATCCAATAAATAATTATTGTCAGACAAGCAAGACTATATATGCCAATCAATAGTACACGTTTAAAAGTACATTTTCCGAAAAGTCCCCAAAAATCCCCCTTCAACTTTCCCCCCACCCCCCTCAAAGTTGAAAATTTTTCTAATTATTGGAAATTCGATATCTCTGTAACTAACTATCGAACAGAGTTGATTCTTCTTCCATAATATCAGCCATATAATTTTCTGCAATAAATGTGCTGTTCACTTTGCCGGTAAACCTGATAGTTTCTTTTATAAAAATTGAAATATCTTAAAAAGAGAATTCTATCAACTAGATTTTTTATTATTTAGGGGGACATTTTTGTATGTCATTTTACAGAAAATAGCGTTAAATAGAAGTTATGGAACTTATTTTTATGTTACCAAAGATGTGTATAACAGCATACTGACGATTAGAGATGATTATTTGTTTGATGAGAGATGTTGTGAGGAGGGGGGTACCCCTTCGCTAACATCTGTCGCACTCCACCTTTATGTTCTCAGCTCTTCGAGGCTATTTCAATGCATATGTAAAATGTCACATTTGACCGATAATTTTGAACTCTACTTGAAAGGGCAGTATAGGCTTCCCTTATACTACATTATTTTGTAAAATGATGATTTATCATTATAAATAGTTGTAACTTGTAAACTACTGAAGAATAAATCGCAAAATTTGTCTCAAACTGTAGGTATCATCTTTTTCTTTCATACCCTCAGTAAGAGAACTGCTGAAAACACGTTTTAAATCAAGCTAAAAAATTTTATATGTAGTAAAAATTTTGGTAATTTTCCAGGTTTTCCGATATTACAGCCACAGCATGTGTCGAACATGAAATAAACAGGATACCTTTCTTGTGGACAATACAATTACCTAAAACTGGGTACCAACGGCAGGCTTGTAGCATGAATAGAAAGTTATAATCTTTCATGAAGTTGAAACTTCAATTTTTTCATAATCTTTCAACATTTTGAATTACAATAACTCAAAATTCATGCATGATATAAAGATGCCACTGGTATGTTTCAGGGAATTGTATTTCCTAAAATAACTGTGTCCTATACATTTTTTGTCCAACACATTGTATGACTGTACTATCGGGAAAACCTACATATAGAATTGTTTAGTTTGATTTAAAATGTGTTTTCAGTGGTTCTCTTACTAAGGATATGACAGAAAAAGGTGTTATTTTTGTAATTCGTTCTTCAGTAGTTTACGAGTTATAAACTATCGAGAATCGTCATTTTCCAAGTACACTTTAGGGCGGTAATGGGTAAACTACGGCCCGTGAGCTAGCCCGGAACATGATTTCGAGTGAAGACTAAAATCACACATGCAAATTAAGTTATAAGAAATATATGAACTATAATGTGAAAAATATATTTTTTTCTTTGCTAAATTAGGATAACGGTTATTTATTCATTTATCTTTCCGATTTCGCAGTACAATATTATCGCATCTCAATTTGCTCTCAGTGTTTAGATATGAGTTAACTTACTAGAGAGTTGAGCTACCGCTTACAACGTAAAATCGACAGGGAAGGAAGAAAGACTCAAATTGCAATTACTGTATTATGACGATATAGGCCTAATTCTTGTTCATTGTTTCAAGAGGTTTCCTGCCTCTGTTGTCATTGGATGAAGTTTTCATATGTTGAAACGGATAGATGCTTGAAATTGGTCATCAGTTACAAAATAAAGAAACTACTGTAGTTTCATTATTGATTATCAATGCCAAAAGGTTCACACATTAAAAAAGGTCCAACTGGAATGTTTAGTCTCAATGAAATTATGACATCACTTTTATCCAGAACAAAAAAGAAGTTGAGCTCTTAGAGTAAATAGTGAAAAATACCAGACATAAGTATAACTACCGAAACATTAAAAAAAAACTTTATTTGATTCCAAACTGAATATAAAAGTGAAATTAAATGTAAAAGGCCATCTATAAATAGCATGATTGTTAGTGAGACATTCAAATGATATGGAGCACTAAATGAACTTCATATTCTAATGTGCGTCAAAATGAGTGAAATGATGTCTAGAGCTGCTCAAATTACTGCTTTTAAACGCTAATTTACCAAAACCAATGTGGAGAAGTCCCCCTGACACCTTTTGCTTTGATAAGATGGGTTAAAAATCAGATTGCTTCTAAAGCTAATCTCAGTTGCATTACTGCATACCTTCGTGAGTTAAACAAGAGACTTTCTACTACATCTTTAATTATTTAGGATAATATTCATTGAGACTTGAATTTTTAATTGATGATTGAAATGTAAAAAATGAGTACTAATCAATTTTTTGACCCGCCCACATAATTTCTCATTTCATCTAGCCCCCTCCTTCAAAAGTGCGCCCATGTCTGATATACTGATATATGGGGGAGCCTATACCGCCCTTTCAAGAAGAATTCCACAAAGGGCACCCCCCCTCTACACCAAAGCAAAGGGCACCCCCCTCTACACCACTCATCCAATCAAATCGTCATTTCTTTTCGGAAAATGTACTTTTAAACGTGTACTATTGATTGGCATATATAGTCTTGCTTGTCTGACAATAATTATTTATTGGATTGGGCTGGATAGCCAAGCGCCATGCAATACACAGTGCGAGTAGAGGTATAAGGGGAATTCTGATGCGGCCAATCAGAAGACAGGGGGGCGTGGCCACCCCCCTTCCCCCTCCCCCAGGTCAGACATTTTGTAAACACCCACCCTTCCCCCTGTCCCAGGCAGCCATTTTGTTTTTAAGGTCACATACCCCCCTTCCCTATGTGTCCCCACTTTATTCCCAATAGATTAAAGGGGGACCCCCCGCAAGCACCAATGAGAGAGGACCTATCCCCCCTGACCCCACCTCTCACAGAAGGTTCCCAATAAATATAGAACATACAGCTTTATATCTATATATACATGCTTGCAATTGTATATCTATATATACCTGCTTGCAATTACTATATCTATATTTGCTCTTATCCGTAACCCCCCGCCCCCACCCCCCCGCTTTAGCTATTAATTGCATCTGCACACTTGCCACCACCTGCTGTGATTCTCAAAGCCCTCTCTCTCTCTTTCGCACGTGCAGTGTTAATATACCCCCCTGCCCCCCCCCCCCCCCCCCCCCCCAGCCCCGATTTAGATTTAGATATTAATAACACTTCCGCCCCCTGCTGTGAAAAACTATTTCATAACGTTTAAAAGCAGAGCACGTGCACAAGTTTTTTTATGTGACTCATTAAGCTGTGGAATAATAATCCTCTCACTCTTTCTTTCTATTTCTACAATACCCCATGCTGTTTGCTCAAATAATCCGACCCCCACTTTCTCTCTCAGGTCATTAACCTTTGCATGAATAATCCTGTCTGTGTGAGAGAGAGAGGCTTTCTCTCTCACTCTCTCTCAGCTCATTTGAAGGTCACAAACATGTTTTAACCTGTCTGTGTGAGAGAGAGAGGCTTTCTCTCTCACTCTCTCTCAGCTCATTCATTAGCCTCGGTTGAAAATTTAAATATGCTTTGCAATAATATTAAACTCATCTATAGCTATACCAATAAGTAAACTGAATGACCAAAACATGGTATTATTGAATCACGTGCACTACCTTTTGAATCTCGTGCACTACCTTTTGAGGTGTGCAAGTGAAACTGGATCCTCCAATAGATTCATAGGCACCTGCTATTAGTAACATGGTTTCTAGGCAAACCCAACACACATAATCGCATTTAGCATCATTAAATGTTGTTAGACACAAATAGGTGTAGAATGCTGGTGTACTTTTCAGGTCATTAACCTTTGCATGAATGCACATGCCACGTTCTGTTGGTTTCCCCCTCATGATTGAAATTTTTTACATTTTTTATCCGCTAAATCATATAGAGCATCCCAAAGTTCGTTTGTATCTGAAATAATTTGTATTGGGGAATCGTTAGAACACCCATAGTGCAAATGACCCTCCTCACTTATAACTATATCTAGGAGATCATATATTTCAGATAAAATAGGATAGCAGAAATTCTCAGTTTTTGTTGCAGACAAAGTTCCATCATCTGCCTCGGTTGAAAATTTAATATTCTTTGCAATAATATCAAACTCACTTACTGAAATAGCCATCAGTAAACGGGATAGTTTTTTAAATTTTGTATAGCTGTAGCATCGCATCCTTCCTCTATGATAGTTAAACACATACTGAATGACCGGCGGTTTGTTAGTTAGAAAAAGCCTCCAAAGGAACGTCAACCTCACCGCCTTATTGGAGGTCACTCTTTTTTTATTTGGGTAAAAAGAGGTTCACACAGGGCTAGGTCACATAAACCTGTGCTATGGAGAAAAACCCATTGTAAAAATTTACATTTCTTTCAACTCTACTTGTCCGTTCTCATGTTCGCATATTAATACAAAATTTCTCTTGTTAAAATCTGTCAAGTTCTCATTATTTAATACGCTTTTAAATTTATCACATAGTAATAAATCGAAATAAGAGTCTCCCTCACTGTCGGGATCGTCGAGATTTAGTAACACTCTGCCTGTACCATAGACTATGGCGTTTTCAACGGTCAGATACGAACCGAGAGGTACTGATTCTAGAGGCAACACCTCACGTGCCAAAGCGTTGAATGCGTCCACGCAGAACCGTCCCATCTTTCCTAAAGATTCAAGCTTCTCAATTTCACTCCTTTTATGCATTCTCCCCAACACTGTTTGCGCAAGCGCAGTTTGTAGCTTCTTCCTCAATTTGTAATAATTTTTTAACGCAAAGCCTATGCGGCCTGTACCAGGATAAATAATGGTTAATATCACTCAAATTTACAGTGTTTAAAAAAATTTGTTTCAACTGTCTCGCAAGTCCAATGTTTTCACGAGTAGAATTTCTAATGGCATCCTCACACAAATCAAACCACTGCAGATATTCTCGTAATTTGTTCTCTAATTCTTTATCCGCACACATCCACTTCTGAGGATCCATTATCTACAACTAATTATTTATACAGCGGGATTAATACCGAAAAATTGATAGGTTTCCTACCAACGCCCACGCTACAAATTCTCACTTTGTGTGATTCCAACTCATAACCACAGTAAATGCATACGACCTTTTTTCCATCATAGTAAAATCCTTGTCTCGCATAATTTCTTTTGCTTGTTCTACTATAAAAAGTGCAATTCCTCATACTTTTCATTCGATTATTTTCACAAGTATAATCCCCCTCCTCTCCTATCTTTGGAAGCGTGTTAGATGTTAATAGTTGCAAATAATGTTGTGCACTTATTAGAGCGCATCTCCCACCTTCTACATTTTTGTGTATGTTACAAACCTCAAAACACCACGTATCTTTAAACTTTGTGAAATTAGGTTTCGCAAAATATTCCGGTATGCAACGTACATCATTATGATACTTTTTCAAAAATGCCGCTTTTTCTGTTCCCTTTGTAAAAATGCAATCATACGCGCCGAGATATCCTCTCATCAATGAATCTGTAAACTCCTTCTCCCCCTCATCCCATAATATTTTATGATAATGTTGTTCTAACCAGGTAGCCTCGCGAAACATTTTCCAGCTCAAAGTAGATTTCGGAAAAGGCGGTTTAAAGTGTAGTACTACATAATTACCAGCCCGATCAACCAGCGCGAATTCTTTTAAAATTATTTGATTATTATCTCCCTTAAACCAGTGTAGATCCGCAACGGCAAAATTCTTCTTCTTCTTTTCTTCCATGTCACACTGTATTCCCACTGTACATGTTTTTCCGTCTTCACTAGCCTCAAAATCTCCAATCGCCTCTTGAAACAGCGAAGAAGTGGACATGTTGCTCTCTCACACACGCCCACACGAATGATAAATTATTTTTTACATTTCACCTTTTAAACATCCCCCTACCGGCAATTTATTGTACTTCTCTAACTAATGAGGTTAAAGGTGTGTATTCCATTATTGAATCGCTTATAAGAATACAATATGCCGAAGTCGAGTTTGGTAGTTCTTTACTAAATTCCATATCTAATCTTATATCTGTGGATGTTTTCAAATGATCAGATTGGTGTGAACAGTCAATCACAATTATTGGTGATTTTTCGCAAAACGCTTTAAAATCAATAGCATTCCCATGTTCTGCATTTATAGTGCGATTATAGTAACTCGGCGCGAAATCTAAAAACATACGATACATTATCTGCTTATTCCCCAACAAATTATCATAGGGATAATATTGACTGTTTAGAAATAATTTAACGTTATACAACTCGCACGAATCAAAATCAGACATTGATTTATTAATAGCATTTTTCCGAGCCGTTTGAAAGGCTAAAATTACATAGCGTGGAACATCTAAATGCGACGATGTTTTTATTGCCCACGAATGAATTCTCGATGTCGCCATGTTTGGAAATTCGTGAATCTCCCATCTTCTAAACGCAAGTTTTAAAGGACGATCAGAATCGAGCAATTTCAAAAAATTTAACCTTACGTGATCTTCCAAATGGATGTACGGAATTTTCCACTGTAGTTTATCAATTGTTAAAGAAACATTTGTTCCTGTAGCCGATTCAACGCAGTTTAGATCCGACGCACTTCTCAATAATACAAGCTCTTGTTTCAAGTTTAAAATTATTCGTTGAAAATCTTCGAAAAATGGTAACAAAAGTTTCAGTGGTACGCAAAAAATGAATTTATTATCCGTCAACTTATATCCATCTCTATCAAATCCTGCCAATTGGTATGTATTTGTATCGAAAACATTTTTCAAAAGCAATCCTTTAATTGTAGACGTAATTCCGACAAGTCTCGATTTCGCTACTTGCTGTCCCGCCAATTCATAACGAATCTCTTCAAACAGATGGCCCACCGCGTTGCTGACAAGTTTATATTCGGCATGCACCGGTGGATCCTCGGGTTTCGCACCCGGCTTTGTACATTTAACACTCCCCTCAATAAATAGAAACGATTTACAAGGCAGTGTGTATATATCCTGTTGATTTACAGGAAGCCTTACTTCATCCGAATTACCTAGTTTCTGTCCAGAATATGTTGTGTGCGTGTGAAATTCGTACTTAGTAATATCAGAGTAAAATTGAATTTGACTATCGACATCTAGAATTTCACTTATTGCGGCTCCCGACATTTTTCCAATTAACTATAAATCCCAATTTTTCTAGTATTCTCGCGTTTTTAGCTGTTAATCTGTTTTTCGGCGTTAACATAGGTGTTAACGCTACTGAGCTTAAACTCCTACTGACGCTTTCTCTGTTCTCATCTCGACGCATAGGTACGGCATTGAATACAATAAAACCCATCTTCTAACTTTTCTCACGAATATGTAACCTCACAGTTATACTATCCCCTCGAAAATCGATAAGTGACCCGTCTTGATCGGTTACCGTCACATTAATAAACTGAATTCTGCGCGTATTGAGAGGTACATATATAATTTCTGCGGGCGTTTCATTAATCAAATAACCGGGCGGTACCCTCGGCAGAAATTCGTAAATAATATGCTTTTCATCTCCGTTAGCGAAGCTTCCACATGCTAAATTACACGACACCACGATTGTATTAATATGACTGATTGAGACTAAATGATTTGAATAATGCCATGTATTTGCTTCGAGTAGAAGTTTATCAAACCCAAGTGTCTTACCAATTGAATCGTCAAAAGTTAAATCTACTGGTTTATCGGAATAAATTCCAACTTTCATAGTGTTATTATTCGGTTGTATAACAAGACTCTCATCGCTCAAGTTCAATTTCAACTTTATAGCGCTTATTATATTATCAATTTCGTACGATCCTGTATCAAGATTCACCAGTTTATCTCCATATTTAAAACTGGAATTTTTCCCCCTTATTATATTCGGTATACTATTAAACGTCCACAAGTTAACCAATCCAATTTCCCATTCGCGATTTTTATCCAATTCCAGAGCATGGTTTAAATTCTCATATAGATTACTTGTTTTTGAGGTTAGTGTAATAACAGCCATCACTCACTCAGCTAATGCTTTCAACACAAGCGTAAAATTACAACTGGTTAGCAAGAAACAAAATCACTAGGTGCCCACAAATGTCTGTGTTTACCCGCTGCAATTGGTTGGTATTATAGAATATTTTTACATTATTTTCTTTTTCCCAATATTTTGCCAATTCGCGTGGCGGTTGCAAGTCACCGATCGGATCAAAATAATACACATTTTTCCCTCGTTTAATATATGCAGTCCAATGTGTTCCCATTCCAATCTGTTTGTCTAAATTAACAATTGCGAGCTCATTATTTCGAATTTTACTCGGAAGTGTATCAATCATATATATGCCCCTTAGTGGTATATCTAATATTTTGCACCATTTTATCAGGTCATAGTTTGACAGCGGGCCGTTCATCTTTGTGTTTTTCTCTGTCTTTTCCTCTGCTTTTTTCCTCCTTGCTTCTTTTTAACCTTTGGAAATAGTGTTACACCGTATTGGGTGGGTGGTACTAGTATTCTTCCGCCTGTTGGATATGGTTTCAGATAAAAACCGCGACCAGCAATATGATTTTTTAACCTATTGATCGCCTTTTGCCTAATACTATCACTATGTGTTTTTCTAACTCCCCTCGTTTTTCGTTTTCTCAAACCGCCACCAAATGCGGATTTCGCTTTCATAATGTTTGTAACAAGATAAGAATATGCCCTCTCAGATAACCCCGTTTTTGGGTCCTTGAAAATTTCCCAAGCTCCATCTGCCAAGTGCCTGTCAGCCTCCGCCCGCGTCTTGTTATCAGACGCTCGGGAGTAAACTATGTCGTGCGTCTTACATAAATCATCAAGACGGTTTATAGGTTTGTCTCCACGTGCTAACCTTGACCTTAACCTTGTACCAGGTCCGCAATACGAATAATTAGGTAGATGAGCCTCGAAATTGAGGTTATCCACCCCCTTATTTATCACTGTACCCAATACATCGCCAATTTTTGATAAAATACCTCTACCACGCTTACGAACAGAGCAGCGCCTTTTCTTAACAGTGTTCATCCTTTAAAGGTTAAACATAAACTGAACTGTAATTACTACTACTACTACATAATTGATTAGTTTTCTTCAAAAGAAAATTCGATTTTTCATTAAAAGTCTTGGCACAATTTGCAAGAACGCTATAGTATTTGTAGAAATTACAAACTGTTTCTCGCTCATCAACCATAAATTTATACCAATGTATCAACCCAATTTCAAAGGAAATTGGTGTTTTATAATACGAATTAACGCAAGATTTAATATTGAATAAAGTATGGTTTCTCAGTGAAGTTGACGATCCAAAGGAATTGAAAAGAAATTGCGTATCATTTCGTTTCTCATGCAGATTGCACGATTTATCTTTATTTAAAAGTAGTACGGTGTTTAGACAGCATAATAGAAATATAAATAGTACTATCATTTTCCACACGTGCCGCATCGCCAAAGCACATTCCATGTTGACAGATGTAAACATACTGATAAAAATAGAACACCGTGTTGAGGGGGAGAAGCGAGCGCGTGCCAGCGAGAGCTTCCTGCGAGCTTCCTTCTTTTAGGTGCTCACCTACTCCAAAGAGGAATGCTCATCGCATCCCGCAATCCTTTTTTAGATTGCCGCGCACACCGCTAAAAGATCATTCGCGTTTTGAACGTCATAGTTATCGGATCAAAAAAGTGCGATCATCTTTATCAGTTTGAAAGCGTCACAACAGTTTGAACTTTAGCTATCTGCGCACAGCGATAAAAGACCATTTGCGTTTTGAACGGCGCAACAAGAAGAGTGATCATTTTGAAAGCATCACAACAGTTTGAAACAAAGGTGAGCAATAATAATTCAAATCTTTATTTACATTAATCAATTATAACAAACTCGAAATAAAGCCACAAAATAATCAAACTCGAAATAAAGTCAAACTCATAAAAATTATCTTCAACCCAATCACGCATTTTTACAAGTTTTTGGCTAAATACTGTTAGTGCAAAAAATCTTGCATATTAAATTGGAGCAATTGTAATAGTAATAGTAATTGTTCAATAATATTTACAATAAACCTTCTCACACCTTAATGCAGACGACACCTCCATAATCTGATAATAAGTGTGCATAATCCAAATTTTTAAACATCAATCTGATCCATTTTCCCTATTTTGTATGTTTCAGTTCCAACTAGAGGTGTTTCAAGTCTACAACAGAGCGCAAGTGATTCCTTGGCTTCCTTCTCGTGCAGGTTTGTTTACTTTTTCAATTAATTCACCTCCTTCTCCTTCTCCTCCTCCTCCTCCTTCTCCTCCTCCTTCTCCTCCTTCTTCTCCTTCTCCTCCTTCTCCACCTTCTCCTTCTCCTTCTCCTTCTCCTTCTCCTTCTCCTCCTTCTCCTCCTTCTTCTCCTTCTCCTCCTTCTCCTTCTCCTTCTCCTCCTTCTCCTTCTCCTTTAAGACTGTTCTTATTATATATACAAAATGATGCATGACACAGTTTTTTCGAATCTGCAATAATTACTTTACAATATACACATTGCAAATAACCCGTTTTATGTAGAAAAAATCCATTACTCGCGAAATATTCAGCATTTCTTTTAAAAACCAATATCCTCTTATTAAATGAGTTTGACCAGTGAGGCATCGATCTTTGATAAAATGTCTTTATTCGCTGGTCGTAATCCCGAAGATTATTAAAATTTTCATTCTCGATAGAAATATTATGCATTTTCCTCCACCCACAATTCGGACTATGTTTTTCATGTTCTTTTTCGGGATCATCTGTTATTAACCATTTTTCCAAACCAACTAAACAAAACACGCACTGCACTGAGTCTGGTGGCGTCTTGAATACAAATCCCAGTTTAGCTAAATGTTTAGGTGATAAAAGGGGAGATTCGAATTTTTTCCATCTCTCATCAAAACTTAATAACCTCAATCTTTCGTACATTAAAACGTGTGATTGATCCATAGTGTGCCGATCAACTTCTAATCCACTACTAACTTGTTTGTTTTAGATCAGTTGTACCAGCGGAGTGTAAGAGAGCACACATCTGAGTGAGAGGATACATCTGAGAGAGAGCGCACATCTGAGAGAGAGCACACATCTGAGAGAGAGTTCATCATTTGGCATCACCCTTTTACAATGTAAGTAGTGATTATCGACTGCGCATTATTTCGAATTATTTTTCTCGGTAGAAACTATTATTCTGCAGAAAACACATCGCATGCGAGCATCTCCATTCAACTAATTCTGCTGCCGATTGTTGTACATTGGAGGAGTAAACTCGCGTTCAGTATTCCTACTCAGTTTTACCAGCACACTTGAGTGTTTGAAATAATTTACAATTTTTCCCACACCGAAATTTTCTGGATGAATTACACAAAAATTTATCAATTTTGTTGTTACACATATTAAATGTGTGATAGACGCCATTACACGATTCGTGATGGTTATCTGCAATATGTAATTGCATTATTCGATAAAAACAAGTATCTGAATTACATTCTCCAATAAATTGGTGTAATGGTTCATTGAGTGCAGGATTTATACACATGCAATAGTGTCCATATTCTCTTCCATAGCACTCATAGCGGTGGAAGCGTAATTTATGTATTAATTGTTTTTCGAACGAGGATTTATTTTTAATAAACTTTTCTTCTTCCTCGTCTACCGCCACGTTTATATCCATAGATATAATCTGTTTCACACTCATAATCTTTTTTAACCTTTCAGTTGGAGAACACAGTGGAATCGCATCCTTTGAAAGTCAATCTTTCGTAATTTAGAACAGTCCGTGGTGATCAACTTCTAATCCGCTACTAACTTTTTGTTTTAGAGAGCAGAACGATTTCACAATGGCCCATACGACGGAGAAGATTCAGGGTTTGAACGGCAGCGCAGCTAGATACAGATTCACGTATCTGGAGGAGGAACGTGACATCAAATCTACGCTGGAATCAAGCAGGGAGGAGGCGCTGCAGCTTATCGTCGACGAGTCGCACCGGTTCAACGGGAATGTGAAGTGCTTTATTGTTTTAAATGTTCTCATGCATAAAATAGTGTTGTTGGGTGAAGAGAACGAACAAGTATCAGCTATCGTGAACTTCCATAGCTATTCTGCACAAATTGAGCAGTGTGCTTCAAATTCTATCGATTTAAACAATTTTTTTACAAATGCTATTGTAAAAATTTTATCTTCTTTTGACAAGTTTGTGAGGTTTGGGAGTGGGTGGGTTATAAAAAAGATCCAATCGTTGGATCTCAACATAATTAGGCATACAGCGATTCGTGGTTCCTCATCCACATATGTAGAAACCCCCGATTTTATTAAGAAGAAGAAATGCGTAATTAACGTGAAAAACCCCAAAGATAAAAAATGCCTTTTGTGGTCAATTTTATCTTTTTTTCATCATCGTCGAGGTACACATATGAGTGTTGAATATTTGAGCAAGTTTGCTCACACAGTCAACACAAACGGGGTCAACTTTCCTTCCAGTTTGCAGGACATTAAGAAATTTGAAGCTTTAAATCCTGATATATCCATAAATGTAATTGCATATGATAAAAACGTATTTTTCCCGTACAAGTGTAGCGCTTACAGAAACCGTACTCATCAAATTAATCTTTTGTTGCTAACAAGCGAAACTTATCCGCGAAAATCTCATTTTTGCCTCATCAACACTGCAAATGGGAAAAACGGGTTGTCTCGGCTCTTGAGCCATCTTACAAAATCGCATGGACAGGTACATGTTTGTGAATTCTGTTTCCATCGTTTCACAACTGACAAAAAGGTGAATAGAGATGGAAAACTAAATTTGGAGAAGCACAAAGAGCACTGTTCAAAATTCAGCCCGCAGAGAACAGTGCTTCCCAAAGAAGGGGAAACTCTCAAATTCGCAAATTATACTGCAACATTGAAAACAAAATACACAATTTATGCCGATTTTGAATCGTTTATTGTACCAATAAAGAGTGGGGAAGTAGGAGAAGAAGAAGAAGAAGAAGAACCGCCCATCACAAGTAGCTTTACAAAAAAGACAACCCGTCACATTCCCTGTGGATATTGTTTTGTAGTGGTGAACATAGAGGGGGAAATTTGCCACGGGCCGATCATCTATCGGTCGCGAGATATGGAGGAGAAGATCATTGAGAAATTTCTAGATGAAATTACAAGTGTGGGAGAACTGCTCTATCGGGATATGAAGAGTGAAATCCCAATGTTTGAATTGAGTGAAGAGCAGAAGATAGAATTCGATAGTGCAGAAAAATGTGGTCTATGTGGAAAAGTATTCGCGAAAAATGACATCAAGTGTAGGCATCACTCGCACGAAACAGGTGAATTTATTTGCGCAGCTCATCAAGCCTGTAATTTAAATGGGAAATCACCTGATTTCATACCCTGTTTTATGCACAACTTTGGGGGGTATGATTGCCATCATATTGTGCAGGCATTAGGCAAGTGTAAAAAACCAATACGCTGCATTGCTCCTTCAGCAGAGAAGTTTTTCTCAATCACGGTGGGAAAAATCAAGTTTTTGGATAGCCTAAAATTCATGAACGCTTCGTTGGACAGTTTGGTGAAAAATTTGTCAGAAGGACAACAGACAGAGTCAAAATTCAAATCTATGTTTGCAGTGTTTAAAAGCGTTGAACAACGACAACTGCTTATTAAAAAAGGAGTATACCCCTACACATATATTGACTCTCCACAGAAATTTGAAGAAACCTCCCTTCCCCCAATCGAAAGTTTTTACAATGATTTGTCGGATTCGCCTTTAGAAGAAAGGGAGTACGCACATGCACAGAATGTTTGGCAAACATTCAAGATAAAGAATTTGGGAGATTATCATAATTTGTATCTGCTTTGTGATACACTCCTTTTGTGTGACGTTTTTGAGGATATTAGGTCATCAATGTTTGAGAAATACGGTTTGGATGTGACTCATTTTTTAAGTCTTGCGCATTATTCGTGGAATTGCATGCTGCATTTCACAAAAGTTGAACTCGGCTTGATAACAGATATAGATATCTACTTGATGGTCGAGCAAAATGTGAGAGGCGGTTTAGCTGTAATACCCCATCGGTATGCTGAGGCTAACAACCCTTATATGGGAGCAGATTTTGATGCAAGCAAACCGACAAGCTATATACTCTATCTCGATGCGAATAATTTATATGGGTACGCAATGTGCGAACCTCTGCCTGATGGAAATTTTCAATTTCTATCTGAGGATGAAATCAGTCAAGTTGACTTTTTCAACTTGGCTGATGATTCAGAGTATGGGTACATTCTCGAGTGTGATCTCCAATATCCCAAAACGTTACACAACAGACACAATCATTTTCCGCTAGCGCCGACAAAAGAAGAAGCACCTCACCATCTATTGTCTGACTACCAGAAACATGAGGGACAGAAATCGTCGACAAAACTATTGGCTACACTGTACGATAGGGAAAAATACGTTTTACATTATAGGAACTTGAAACTGGAATGTGCAACTAGGAATGTGTCTTAAACGCATTCATCGTGTCATAAGGTTCACGCAATCTCGCTGGCTTAAGCCCTACATCGATTTTAACACAGAGTGTAGGAGAAATGCTAGAAATACATTTGAAATTCAAAATTTTAAGGCGATGAGTAACCTTATTTTTGGAAAATCTTTACAATCCGACCGCACCCACTGTCAGGTAGAGCTTGTCACCGATGAAAGGAGATTGGATAAATTAATATCGAAACCTCTGTGCAAGCGATGGCATATTTACAATGAAAATGTAATCGGAGTGTTTCTAAGAAAACCTGAAATCTCGCTGAAAAAACCAATTTTTGCCGGCTTCACTATTTTAGATTTGAGCAAACACCTCATGTTTGACTTTCATTACAACAAGATTTTGAAAATGTACCCTGTTGAATGTGTGAAGCTGCTTATGAGTGATACAGATTCTGTTTTGTACAGTATAAGAACAGAGGACGTCTTTTCCGACATTAAGAATAACCTAGATTGGTTTGACACAAGTGATTATCCTCCGTCACACATGTGTTACTCTTTAAAAAATAAGAAGGTTGTTGGGAAATTTAAGGACGAAGCAAATTCAAAGATCATAACACAGTTTGTCGGTTTGCGTCCCAAGCTGTATTCCTTCAAATATATGGACGATGCAGCTGTTATTACAAAGAACACAGCGAAAGGAGTGAAAAGGAATGTTAAGGATAGGTGCTTATCATTTGATTTATACAAGAAGTGTTTATTTGAAAGAAGCACACATTACGAGAGGTTCAACATGATAAGAAGTTATTCGCACAAGATTTATCAAATAGAATGTGCAAAAACGGCTCTCTCATGCTATGATGATAAAAGATACATCATGCCCAATTCGGTTGACACCTTGGCATGGGGTCATTACAGAATAGGTGAGGAGGGGGAGGAGGAGGAGGAGGAGAAGGAGGAGGAGAAGGAGGTGGTGAGAGGGGCGAAGAAGTGAGTAGAACCTTCCTCTCCGAGTGCGCAGCAGCGAGTGAGTAGTGGAGAAGGAAGGATGCGTGTTGTTTCACAAAAAGAGGGTGGCTAAAAATAGATTACCCACACGACGCGTGCCTAGCCAGTTGAGATACAATCGCGCGTGTGCGATGTCGACAAAAATGAATGATCTTAGACATAGATTAGCACAAGAATTGCATTCTGTGCCAAGAGTACATTTTAATAGGAGAAAATATGAGATTAAAAGTGAGGTGGATCTGCTTCAGGCAGATTTAATTGATATGAGCTCGCTGGCGAGAGATAATTCAAATTTTACTTTTATTTTAGCTGTAATTAACTGTTTTTCTAAATATGCTTATTGCGCGGCAATAAAATCCAAAAGTGCCGGCTCTGTGTATGCTGCACTTGAACCTATTATTCGTAAAAATAAAAATGTTAAACTTTTTCAGACAGACCAAGGTACCGAATTTTTTAATACAAAAGTAAAAGCATTATTGGATAGGTATAATATTAAACATTACCATGTTTTTAGTGAGAAAAAAGCTGCAATAGTCGAACGTTTTATTAGAACTATTAAATCAAAAATCTATAAATATTTAACGCAGCATGGAACAAAACGATGGGTAGGAGCATTACCAACATTGGTTAAAGAGTATAATAATGCTTTCCACAGAACAATTCAAATGCGCCCATCTGATGTTCGCAAAAAACATCGAAATCATATAATAGCATCGCTTAATAAGGCGGCCAATGAGAACTTACGTTTAAAATCTAAACGAATAAAACCGAAATTTAAATTGGGCGATGTTGTACGCATTAGTAAGTACAGACAGGTTTTCGACAAATCATATAATATTAATTGGAGTGGGGAATTATTTATAATTCATTCAGCCTATCCGACTAAGCCACCTACTTACATCTTGCGTGATTTGAAAGGGGAAATAATTTCTGGCCGTTTCTACGAAGAAGAAATGAAAAAAACAAAGCTGGATGAGGAGGAGCAGAAAGTTTATTTAGTAGAGAAAATTATAAGGAAAAATAAAGATAAAATATTGGTTAAATGGTTAGGTTTCAGCGAACCTACATGGATCGAGAGAAAGAATTTACTAGGTTAAGAACTGTATTGTAAATACTATGTATTATATTGTAAATACTATGTATTATATTGTAAATAAGCGAAATGTTGTATATTGGAAAAGAACTGAAAAATATTATCAATAAATTGATATAATATGTTGAAGCATGTGTTTTATTCAGTTATCCATTGGCTATCATAGTGATACAATGGTAAAGGATACGACCATACCCATCATCAATTTTGATGAGGTTATTACAGGTAAACCGAACATTGGCAAGAGTAAAAATGGTAGTTTATTACCGCATAATGCACGCATTATCCTGATTGGAAGATCCAACAGTGGTAAGACAAATACGTTATTGAATTTGATTTTCAATAAAAACGGATTGAAATTTAAACATTTATATGTATACAGTAAGTCATTATATCAAGATAAATATGAATTTTTGAAAAAGGTGTTTTCAAAGATAAAATGTGTTACTTTTCATTTATCAGACAATACTGATATGATAAAGCATCCCAACAAAGTTGAGAGAAACTCTCTTGTCATTTTTGATGATTTACAATTAAGCAATGTACCTCAAATTCGTAATTACTTTACAATGGGTAGACATCGCGAAATTGACACAGCCTACTTGGTACAAAGTTACGGTGCGATAATGAAACATCACATCCGAGATAATTGCAACGTATTGATTATTTTTAAACTTGATCAATTAAATTTGAAATTAATTTATAGGGATTTTGTAGGGGAAGATATGAGTTTCAGTGAGTTTAGAAAACTATGTTGGGAGGTGTGGTCAAAAGGTGCTCACAAATTTGTTTCTATTTTTACTGAATGTAAGGCTGAAAATGGAAGATACAGAGAGCAATTGGATAAATTCATAAAGATTCCTTTGCAATGAGGTAACTTCGGTGTTTGCACGATTTTTTGTCATTCAACGTCGCGGCATTAATGGAGAAAGTTAATATGCGTAAGAAACGCGATCGTGCTGCTCCTACCGCAGCATCATCTGTTGGGGAGAGAAGCAGTTTAATAGATAGAATAAAAAGATTGAGAAAAACTATTATTGAAAAACACAGAAATTTATTGGGTTTTCAAACACAGAGTGAAGAATTTAATCGTAAAAGGTTGGAACCAATAATTACTCCATTAATTGAACTCAAAAAGAGCACAATCTCTGCCAATGAAACAGTAAAGCGCGAAAAACAACACAAGGTTGAACCGTTGGTAACGGAGAAGGAGAAGGAGGAGGAGGAGGAGGTGGAGGAGAAGGAGGAGGATGGGGAGGAGGATGTAAATATTTCTGCTAATGATAAATCTGCTTTCTTTGATTCGACTTTGAATATTACTAACCGTCGCACTCGAATAGAAGAAATTTTAGACAACTATTTAGGTGTGTTTCATAACGAGAAATTAGATAATTCTATTCCTTATGGTATACGTTTTGATCATAAACAAAATTTATATTTTATCGGCGATGAGCCCGTAAGTTTTGATGATGTTTTTATAACTGTCGGCGAACAAAGGTTTAGAATGACTCATGGTTTGTTGGAGCTATTGTTTAACAGTAGACCAAATTCAAATCTCTACAATAACAAAGATTTGGCGAAATATAAAAAAATATTATCACTGACATCTGTACATATTAATAACCAGGGTTACGTAATTCGCAATTCTGGTAAAAAATCTCAAATTATACAGAAACTTTTTCCACCCAAAAAACGTTCAAAGTATGGGAAGGGATTATTGAATTTTGTTAGAAATAAATCACGTGATAGAAACTACATATTCTGGGATGATGTTAACGAACTAGTCGAACGGTTATTTATTTTAATGGGTTCAAAAAATGCAGGAAATTCAGCTCACGATATTGAAATCGATTCGATATTACAAGAACTGCGAGAAGCTAACTTTATACAGTAAAAAAGCGAGGACAGGCCGTGTTGGCAGGAAGCTGTTCGGTAGAGCGAAAGAGGAGAGAAAGAAATATGAGAGAGATGAGGCTGGGTGAAACCGGCTGTTGCGAAAGAGTATGTTAGAAGAAATGCGGTGAGGGCGCCCCCTCACCCCTCTGCGAAACATCGTGTAAAGTGAGAATAGCCGACTAAAGACATGAGCTGGGGTGGTGATGTCAGTGCTGTTCCTTCTTGACAACCAACACAAATCGGAGCGTTGGAACCTCTCCGCTAAAGCGGGTGTACCGAGGTGTTGATAATTAATTTCGACATTCGAACAATGAACACCGATCGATTCGGTAGGATGCATACAGTGCATGCGAAGCAATTAGAGGAGTTAAAAAAATTAGTAGCGAATTTTGACAAGTTGAAATTTGAATTGAGTGAGTTGAAGAAGGCTGTTTTAACTAGAACAGAATTTAACAATGAAAGAAGCCAACTTGTGTCGTTTGAAAATCTCAATAGTGGATTAAGTATAATTAACAATGTGTTGGAAAAACGCATGCATGATTTAGAACAGGTTGTTTTAACTAGGAGAGAATTTGAGCAGGAGAAGGCTAGTGTGCTGGTGAGTAGACATACCCTCAATAATGAGATGAAAATTATTAGCAAAGAGGCAAAGGCAGAAAGAGATAAACTACTCACTCGAGATGAATTCAATAGGGAAAATTTACTCACTAAAAAAGAGTTTATAATTGAAAAAGCAGGATTCATCTCATATGAACAACTTAACACAGCTGTAAAAATATCACAGGACCTATTAATGGATTATGTGCATAATAATCGAGATTTCAAGAGGCATTTAAATGATCTGATGTATAGATATGCCTATTATTTGATAGAAAAATGTGTAATGGCTGCCAGAACGTTTGATTATAAAGAGTTGGAGGGACGAGGACTATTGCCAGAACATACTGTCAGCGAATTTCTTCGGCTTATTGGGATGGATGAGCCGACGATAAAATATGATAGTAGTTTGTTTTTACCTCCCCAACAAGAACGCCTATTACAACGCTATCAATCTAGGAATCGGGGAGTGTAGAAGCATTCTATTTCTGTGTACAGCCCCCCACCTGCTAGGTACGCGTTGCGACTGTTAAATTCTAAGGTTAATGACCTGAGAGCGTGTCTCTCTCTCACACACACATAAAACATGTGCACGTGCTCTGCTTTTAAACGTTATGAAATAGTTTTTTCACAGCAGGGGGGCGGAAGTGTTATTAATATCTGAAGCACTGTCCGGGGCTGGGGGGCAGGGGGGTATATTAACACTGCACGTGCGAAAGAGAGAGAGAGGGCTTTGAGAATCACAGCAGGAGGTGGCAAGTGTGCAGATGCAATTAATAGCTAAAGCGGGGGGGTGGGGGCGGGGGGTTACGGATAAGAGCAAATATAGATATAGTAATTGCAAGCAGGTATATATAGATATACAATTGCAAGCATGTATATATAGATATAAAGCTGTATGTTCTATATTTATTGGGAACCTTCTGTGAGAGGTGGGGTCAGGGGGGATAGGTCCTCTCTCATTGGTGCTTGCGGGGGGTCCCCCTTTAATCTATTGGGAATAAAGTGGGGACACATAGGGAAGGGGGGTATGTGACCTTAAAAACAAAATGGCTGCCTGGGACAGGGGGAAGGGTGGGTGTTTACAAAATGTCTGACCTGGGGGAGGGGGAAGGGGGGTGGCCACGCCCCCCTGTCTTCTGATTGGCCGCATCAGAATTCCCCTTATACCTCTACTAGTGCGTAGGGTTCGGCGACGCGGTGTCCGCTACTATTTCATCACTGACTATGACGCCATAACGTGAACTATAGTAATCAATAGACACATAATTTTAAAGCTTATTAAATTATCTATAAGTTTTGTAAGGAACGACACAACCAATAACGTGATATTAAAAAAGATATGATCAGTTGAAGTTGAGTTTTGTCGTTCGTGGTGACATTTTTTTCTATAAACTATATTTTTACTGAAAAACTAGGCTATCTACATAGAAAATGTATATGACATATTCTTTAGAAAATAGTTTTAAGTATTGAATGAGATGAGAATCACAACGATATCTTAATTAGTTTTCGAGTTATATACCTTTAACTGAAGTACTGCTCTTGCAATGTTGATAGGGGGATGGTGGGAGAAGCAAGCGGGGTGGGGGTCGGGACTTTGGTTTTTTTTTTAGTAAGTACTATGTATACTAACATCCTGCAAAAATTCAGCTTTCCCCTAATTTGTTACGACAATGGCCATTTTTTTGCATTCATTGCCTGGGCTAAAATCATATTCGTCCAATTTTCTCGTTTGAAAGACGGAAGCACAGTTGATTAGATCTTATTTTTCATCGCTGGCTGAATAATTTAGTTGCTTGCTACGAAGAAACTGATAAGCCCTTGAGAGAATGGAGAGGAGCTGTATCAGTTCAAATTGAAATGTATCTTCCTAGAATGGGAGCTAGTAGCGAAGATTCTGGCAAGCAGAGATTGGGGTGCAGGGTGCAAAGCTCTTTTTTACTTTCTGGCAAAACGAATGGTGTTGAAGGGAATTCCAATTTATTCCAAAGAATCAGGCTGCATCGTCGATCCTCTCACCTTCTTTCGATTGTCGTTTTGGTTTCTATTTGTAACATAAATTATTACCATTTCTCTTCAACTATTCTTTCATAGCTCCGAATAACGGGTTTTAATAGAATAGGAAACTGGGAAAAATGGTTTAATAGAAACTTGACCAACCCACAAGTTTATTAGAAGCACTAGTAGCTACACTGTTAATTCAATAATATTAATTTATTCCTTTTCACAAAACAAAACATTATAACAACATTGATGAAAGTTACTCACATGCGCTAGTGCCTTTGAGGTGGGAACGAGAAATGTGGCATATTAATGAGGCATATTCGCCGAGTAGGTTTATTATGGTATATACAAAGTGATTTTCAAGTATGGAAACTGCTTCATATTGCGTAACTGAGACGTTCTTTGCGGAAGAAGCTTATGCGAATCTGCATAGTTTTAAAAATCCAACTTTTTGTTGGTTTTGAAATTTTTGTCCGCCATCTTGGATCCACCATATTGGATTCAACTTTATTTTTTAAAATGTGATGGTGGTCATATGACACATCATTTAAGTGTGAAATTTCAAGAAAAAAACAATGGCTTAAACCATTTTTCAATAGATGCCTTTGTTTTCGATTTATAAGCATTTAAATTTGCAATTTTAGGTACTTTGTGTTAGCAATGAAAAAGGTAGAATGCACTGCATAAAAGTTTTTATTGAATTTTTCATTCAAAAATTATCTAAAAACTGAAATGTAATTCATTTTTAATAATACCAACATCCTAAAGCATTTTTTCCCATCATTTTTTTTTTTTTTTTTTTTTGTTAATGATACCTGATATTGTTAATGATGGCTGATATTAACATCGGTAGCTAAAATGTGGTTAGTGAATAATAAACATAATTACTTATTAATTATAAAGTCTTACCACCATTAACAAATTTTAAACTTAGTTATTACATCATTTATGGTTGAAAAATTCAATCAAAATGTTTTTTGCAGTGCGTTTCCTTTTTTATTGCTGACACAATTTTCCCAAAATTGCAAATTTAAATGCTTATAAATCGAAAACAAAGGCATTTATTGAAAAACTGTTTACGCCATTGTTTTTTTCTTAAAATTTCACACTGATTGATGTTGCATATGACCACCATCTCATTTAAAAAAATAAAGTTGAATCCAATATGGCGGATCCAAGATGGCGGACAAAAATTTCAAAACCAGCATAAAGTTGGATTCTTAAAACTATGCAGATCCGCATAAGCTTCAATCGCAAAGAACTTCTCAGTTACGCAATATAAAGCGGTTTCCATACTTAAAAATCAACCTGTATAGTTCTATTACAGATGTAGGCAGCTGGAGAATCAATCAATCAAATTCTTTATTCATTATTGCAAATTACAATATGAATTGTGTCATATAGTTTATCTAATACAACATGATTAGACCTATTATTACAAACAAATACTATGAAAATAGACAACATCGCCTATACAGTCTAAATTTAAAAAATATTGTCAAAAGTATGTTATTCATAGTAGTTTATCAAATGCCATCTTTGTGCAAAGCATAGAACTCATCAATCGAGTAGGAGCTCATCTCTATCAGGTATCTTTTTACTTCTCTCTTAAAAACTTTTCCTTCCTTATTTTTGATGTTCAGTGGTAGGCTATTGAAGAATTTTGCTCCCATGTAAGATGGTCTTTTTGTGAAGGATTTTGTTCTATGTTGTCGAATTGCAAAGTTTTTTCTGGAGCGAGTATTGTAGGAGTGCTGAAAATAGTTTTCATTCTTGCTCCTAATCACCATTATGCATTCCATTTTATATGCACCATAGATTGTCATTATTCTCAAACATTTGAATTTACTACGTACTGTCTCTCAGAAGCCCAGATTCAGTATAATTCGTATAGCCTTCTTTTGCATGACAAATAATTTCTTGAGGTTAGAGCTTGACGTTCCTCCATAGACTTATTCCAAAAGACAGATGTGAATGAATGTTGGCAAAGTAGGTAGTCCGCAATGTGGCCTGATCACAGTAACTGGACAGTACTCTAAGTGAATAGAGACCCAAGTTCAACCTCCTCAACACACCATCCACATGCAAATTCCAAGACAATCGGTGATCTGTTGTCAGCCCTAGGAATTTAGAGTTTGAAGAATCCAGAAGTTCATGGTCACCAATCCTAAAACCACCTCTGCAACCAACCCACAGATTTCCAGGCGAAAAATTTATTGCTTCACATTTATTAGGGTTTACCATTAAACTGTGCTCATTGAAAAAATTGTACAATTGCAGTAGAGCACCATTAACATTCTGTTCCAACTCCTCTCTATTATCACCAGCCACATTCAGTGTGGTGTCATCAGCATATATACAGAGCTTCATATGCGAATTTGGGTTCAAAGCCAATGGAAGGCCTCTCAGATAAATTATAAATAAAATTGGTCCAAGTATAGATCCTTGGGGAACACCACATGTCACCCTCCTTAAGTTAGAGTTGAAGGTCTCAATTCTATTGTTAACTCTCCTTCTGATTGTTACATTCTGCATTCTATTTGAAATATAGGAATGCAACATGTTCAATAATCCATTCAAGACTATCCACTGCTGCAGTGACAACTGATTTCCCTGGCTGGAAACCATGCTGCTCCTCATCAATAAGCTTGTGCCTTGTTAGATGCTTCATCAGTCTGTCACTCATAGCTCTTTCATACAGCTTGGAGAAAACTGATGGTTCTGAAATTGGTCTAAAGTTGCTTAGTTTCTTCATATCTCCTTTCTTGTGTATGGGAGTCACTTTAGTAATTTTCAACAAATCGGAATAAATTCCAGATACAAATGAAGAGTTAATTAGATGGACCAAAGGCTTTACTAGATATGATTGAGCTGCTTTTATTATCAACATAGGAACAACATCAAAACCACAAGACTTAAGGTTCAAGAATGACCCAATAATATGCAACATCTCTTCCTCATCAATTGGGTGTGGACGGAATAGACATTCCCCAGCGCTTGTTACATCATAGTCTTCACCTCTTGATATCATGGGCAGTGAATGATTCTTAGTGAAGAAATCATTAAACAGTTTAGACACTTCCATTGGTTCCCTGTACAACCTACCCTTGTGCTCAATCTCAAAATCATGGAGAACTTTGTGATTTTTACCAGTAAGAGAATTTACCATATTCCATGTGCACTTTGTGGTGTTCTTGGCATTTCTTATCAATGATGTAAAATACCTTTCTTTAGCCAACTTCAATTTTTCTCTGTATTGTCTGTTTTACTTGCAAACTTCACTGAGGGAGACAGCATCATTCTCTATCCTAGCTCTACAGTTTTTACTGCAGATATCTTCTCTTAGTTTTCTTAGCTCTGGTGTTGCCCATTTAATGCCACTCATTTCCATTTTCACTTTATCTACTACAGGAAATGACTGATTAAAGTAATAAAAAAATGTCTTGTGAAATTCATTGTATTTATTCTCAATGCTGGCATTATAAACATTAAACCATGACAAGATGTTCTTAAAACCCTCCACATTTGCTCTTGTAAAACATCGACCTTTGAATCTGATATTTTTTCTGTTATTTTTACAATCACCTCCAGTTTTGTATTCTAAGAGTTGTGCATCATGGTCCGATAAGCATGTGTCAATTCCTGATATAACAATGTTTTTTCTTGGAAAATTTGTTAAAAAGTTGTCAATTGCTGACTGGCAGGTTATACAAAATCTAGTTGGAAAATTCACTACAGCCAAGAGACCATAACCCTATATTCTTCAGTGCAAGAGAGACAGAAGAATCCTCCATGACATCTATATTTAAGTCACCAGCAATCAAAATGTAGGTGTAATTATTTTTATTGAGAAAATCCAGCAGAGCATCTAATTTTTCGAGGAAAACTTGTTTACTAGTTGATGGACTATGATACAATCCCACCAAAACACATTTAAATGAGCTCATTTCTAAATAACACAGTTCTAATTCAAACTGGAACTCTTCAATCAGTTGATCAATGAAATCATGCAAAATCTTCTCCAAAACAACACCTTTTTTTGCTAGAATAACGACGCCTCCACCCTCACTGTTCATACGAGCATACCATACAGCCACCTGATAACCGGCTATGTTCAACCTCTCCAACTCAACATCCTTCATTTTATGTTCAGTCAAAACAACTGCATATGGATTTATCTCATTCAATATAATTTCCAGTGAGTCAATTCGTGATGGCAGGTGAAATATATTCTGGTGAAAAATAGAAAATCCATGAAATTTACTGGATTTAGAAGCAGAAGTAATAGAATTTTCAGTCATTATATTTGCAGATGATTTATCTTTGTCAGAAGCTAAAAGTTTAAATTTTCAACATGATTTAAATCAAAGTCAACATTTTGACAAGGTCTTTTCAAGATTTCGGTTGAAGGTAAACATTCTATGAGTTCAGCAACATGACAATCCATTTCCTCCTTATCACTTGCAGCCTCGTTTTCAAAAGCTTCACTGTTGTCTCTCTCCATTCCTTCAAGTCTTCTAGAGTTAACAAGATGATTTATATGTTTTTTAATTTCCCCACAAGAAACCTTTTTCCAGCAACATTAAGATGTAGGCCATGTTTTGTATGCATTGCTCTACTAACTGTCCACAAACCAACAACTTTGATTACCTGTTGAGAGAAATACATAGGTAAGCAGCGAATTACTTTATTTATTTTAGCTATTGAAACATTCTCACAAGAGCCCTCAGGCAAGTCATACCTATAAGGTACCGATGAGATGATTACATTAGCTCATTACATTACATTATGTGAATAAGCTCTCACAACCTCCATCAATCTGACAGTATATGCTTTAAGGCTGGTCTCAGTAAAATTTTTGTGTGCAGAAATAGTACCACCAATAATTACTAAGTAATCTCCAGGTCTGACCCTGCTTTTTTCCAACTCTGATAACATTTTATCAGCTAAATATTCAAATGGAGCTCCAGGTGCCACATAAGAAGAGCAGCAGAAGCCAGATGGTAGTGATTGTGCAAGACAATCTCGTATTCTTTTACCATGACTGTCTGACCATATGTTAATTCTTATGTTATTCCTTACAAATTGATCAGTTATAGAACCTTGTCTGTAAAGAGGTTGAGATGTCGATTTGTAGTTCTTATTGTGCAATCTTCCTAGTTCTTCTTTTAGCTTTTTCATATTGTTTGCGAAATCATCGATCAACTGACGTTGTCTCTCAATATCTAATTTAAGAGAGTGTAACTCCTTGACCAACCACTCATTCTGCATGCTGAGATTACAGATTTCCTGGCCTTGAGTCTCAACATCCTCTGTCATAACTCTGATAGATTCGTTGGACCTGTCGAGAAAGTCGACCTGGACCTCGTGATCCACCATCTTCTTATCAGTCAGTTCCATAATTTTTAAGTCTTTTGCAATGGACCTGTTTACAGCAGCATCCCACTGATCCCGCAAGACAGCAATCTCACTCCTCAGTGACTCATTTTCAGATATTAACTCATGAGTGCTTAAGTTCAGACAATCCTTGCATGCCGTTTTAGACTGATTTTCCTCAATACTCTTTTCATTCTGATCCACATTATGAACAGTAGAGCGTGATGGTGTAGAAGTAGATGCAGTAGATGGAACAAAAAACTTGGCTATGGGATCAACAGATTGTTTCCTTTTGGGAGATCCAACAAATGCGGAATGAGAATGTATACTTTTCAGATCCATTACTTTATTGATTAAGGCTGTGCAATAGGGTTTTGGTCATATATTTTTTTCAAAGTCTCTTTGACTGGAGATTATTAGGCTACTGAAATGTAGTCTATTGCAATAAATAAAAAAAAATTCATCAATTATTTTCTGAGATATGAGCACTTAAAGTTAATTTTTGGGGGCAACCAGTATCATGAACGGTTGTGAATAGAAAAGTGTAATTTTCAGGATCAATGGAACAAAGTATTGTTTTTGTAATGAGGTATTTCATTTTTCAAAATTTTCATTTTTTTAAAAAATCATTTTTTTGAAACCTTAATTACAGAAAAACTTTATTCCCGATTGAAATACAAAATATGTCATTGAAATCCCTGATATCCGTTCTAGTAATAGAGAAATTATTGTAAATCCAAATTGAATCGTTGGGTAGCTACGTTGCCCCAAAGTTTTCTTGGATTCTCTTCAGTTTTACAGAGTCAACTTCCTCATGCGAATGCGCAAGCACGTTCACTCACACATATGCAAGGACTTGCTATGTTGCCAGTTTGAATCATATTCGTTCATCACTCACTCGCCCTTATCAATGCTCCCTCACGCGCAACACCGGCACTCGCCTGTCTACCGGATGGATTTTATTTGCAGTTCTTGAATAATTATGCGATCGACAAAAATAATTGCTTTGAATGACACGTCTCCAGTAGCACTCACATTTTCTTTCCGCTATATCACTCTCTTTCACCCTCATTCTTTTTCTCTCAAACAAACATAATGCCAAATTGTGTCCGAAGAAAGGAACCGAATTTTTCTTTATTTATAAGACTTTTGCGATTGTTCCATATATTGTACCTTACTCTTGTGATTTACAGTATGGTTTATTGGGTAATTTACATAGTGAATGGGATTATAATAATATTGTAGGACTTCTTTGATAGATAATAAATAGGCTTCCAACGAAAACTGTAGTAGAAGTGTAATTGAAAAAGTTGCTCTACAAACAGAAATTTACTACAAATGATGAGATGAAATACTAAAAAAAAGAAAATATAAATATTACAATTGAGTAGTATATTATTATACTCAATATTATAATTGTGTTATATTATTTAACACAAAAATTAGGCAATGAAGAAAAAACATTTTTCATTTCAGTCTTAGATGTAAAATTTTATTAGCATCTAAGCTGTTTTACCTGCATCTGGGTGGTGTAACCATAGCGGATTTCAACTTCACATCTTGAAATAACGTCCGCGTAAATATTAATTACCTATTGCCACAGACGAACATTCAATATCATCGTCTTTGGTAACTTGCTGTGATTATTATACAATTCATCAATCAACTTATCACATACATACCTTCACATTTTAAAATCAGTTTCAACAAAACAATATGTGAACATATTATACCGTACTATAAAATAAAATACAATTTCATAACGAAATGATCTTAGTATAAAAGTATAAAATAAAAATGAGAAAAAATGCAAAATAATAATTATCATTTTGTTTCCATCAATTTTAGCTTTTTTTTATCTTGGTGCACTTTGAAAGACACATAATTGCACTTATTTGGCGGGCCGCTTAGCGCAGTTGATTGGTGCGTCGCAACTTCAGCTTGCTGTCGTTCAGCGGTCGTGGGTTCGAATCCCGCTCCTCCATCTGGCATTTATGTGTTATCATTCACCTCATTTTCCACGCACAAGTCTCGGACTCATGTGTGCATCATCAGCTATAAAACGAATATGCACTTTTAACATTTACTATCGATTTGTGTTACCTACTCTACATTTGTCTGACTGACTATAATTTATCTGACAATACTGACTTCTTCAGCAAATTCGTTCTCTTACTGAATAAATACACTTTATCTTAATTATTCTATAATCACCAACTACATTTTTGAATTCGTTGAGAAAATAACTACTAAATGTTTTTCCTGATATCACTTGCTTATGAAACTTGGTTACTGTCCTAATTGATTCAGGTTTGATATACAGTGATTCAGGTTTTTCTACTTATCGACAAATTGGCCAAATTTTCAAATTGAGAAATCTTCTGAAAGTAAATTCAATGATCTAAAACTTCTTACCTCTAACCTTTTATGTGTTGGAGTGAGCATTTACATGATAAATGCAACGAAAAATTAGGTGACTTATTTTTCACAAAGGAGATAAAAATACCTGATTTTTGAAAATTGATTGTGAATGAACAATTGAACGGATATATTGTTATACATCAATCGACGTAGAATTTCATATTCTTCAATTTCAACTTTTGATAACTCAGAGAACTCTCTTTTAGAATACCTAGAGTGGATTAAAAGAACTTCCAGCTTTGTACCAATTTTTGTCCATCAAAAGCGTGGACAAAATTTGAGAGGGCTCTAGTGTCAAACGAAGGAAACAAATTTTTCTTTATAAATTTCTTGCGATTGTTCCATATACTGCATCTTAATCATAAAATATGATTACATTATTGGAGAGCTTACATTGTGACTGGAATTATATTATAGGACTTCTTTGATAGATAACAGAGAGCCTTTCAATAAAAACTTTAGTGGAACTGTAAAAGGTTTGGGGTTTTCAGTTTTCAAGCAAGGAATAGTAACCCCCCCCCCCCCCCCAACAACCGAATAGTGGGTCCAGGAGCCCGGGGAAACTATTACATTAAAACTTCACTATACAGGGGATGATTCTTACTCACAACACACGCACAAGAAATAACTTGATTTACAATTATTCAAACACACAAAAGACTTTTCTTTTTAGAAGTGTAAAACTGTTCAATGCCATTCCAGAGAGCTTCAAAAATCTGCCATATCCAATTTTTAAGCATAGACTGAAACTTTTTTTGATGGATAATCCATTATTATATAGGTTTGAGGATTTTTATGAAAGGGCCAAGACTTTGTAGACAATTTATAGACAGCTTTAAATGACACACTGCTATAGATAGGCAGGCTAATTTTGAATGTGATTTTGTGTTTTTATCTGTTTTAACGTTCTAGCAATGTTGTATGAGACAAAATTATTTTGATGTTAAATATGACAATTTGCAATGCTTTTGACGAACTCAGGAATTGCTGCAATAAAGGTTTATCAGAAACTATTTCAATCAGAAACTATTTCAATCAGAAACTATTTTTTATAATCATTAAATTATTAGGTGTATCTTTACTGAATTTTACTCTACTTTACTTTAAAAAATTGAGACATAAGTGAAAGACATACAAAAATTGAAAGATATACGTGATTCTTTGGAAATAAATGGAGAGTATAATTGCAAAAAAATAACTAAAATTATTTCAACTTAAGAAGATAATTAAGGAAATTAGAAAGGATATGATTGAATTAGGAGTAACCCTGGGTGAATTGAAAAATAAAAAACAAAATATTGAAAGTCATGACTCAACTAATGCTTTGCTTTGCCAATTGGCTTTGAAAATTACAAAAAATATTATAGTATGTTTTGAATATGAGGTAATAAAGTGTTATTTGTAAAACAGCCTTCTCCAGATTATGATGACCAATTTTATTCTTATATTTTATTAGTTATTTTTCCAAATTTAATAAATTTCCCCAAAATCTAAGATATTTGCCTCGGGCGCCAAAAACTCACGCTATGGCCCCCGATTTTACTCAATCAGAAACTATTTTTTATAATCATGAAATTATTAGGTGTATCTTTACTGTATGTCTTACAATTTTACTCTTAATATGAACACTTATTTTGGTTGGCTAAAAAATCATAAAAACCTAAGAAAAGCATGTATACATTGAGTGTCAAAAGCTACAGAATAATAACGTTATACTTACAACACAATTAAATTCGATAGGCAAAAAATAATAAATTTTCAAAATAAATCAGTTAACAAAAAATTGGCTATATAGTCAGCTAATTTTAACTGACTAATGAGCGAATAGATTTTTTTTTTCTTAAGAGCGTGAAGCGCGACTTTATCGCTCGAGCCAAAACATTGGCGAGAAACTATTGCGAGAGCGATAAAGAAGCTTCACGCGCGAATTGCATACAATATTTCTCCTAAAACTGCAGTTCTGGATTCCAACACAATAAAAGCTTGTAGATTGTAACATCACAGACCATGCGCGGATTTGGTTAGCGTTCGCCATTGTTGAAGTTATGTGAATTTCATGGATTCCGTGATCCACCAGAAGGCAACAAAATCAAAATAGAAGCGTAAAGAAAACAGCTGGCGAGCATAAAGTACTTTACCGGTTGCGGAGCAGTAAAGAAGTATTTTACAATTAGTTTTCAGTACGTTAAGAACTACTTTACGAGCAGTTGTAGGAAAAATATTTTTAATGTTGCATTGCCCACATTAAATGTTGGTGGTTTTCAAGTAAGGAATAGTAACCCCCCCCCCCCCCCCCACCATAATCGAATAGTGGGTCCAGGGACCCGGGGAAATTATTATATTTCCACATGGACTGCTTCAAATTTTGACCCTACCTTCCCTCTTTGTTTTACAATGTTTGATCTATGTGAAAAATAATTTGGAAAACTTCACTATATAGGGGGTGATACATACTCACAACACAAGAAATAACTTGATTACTCACCATTACAATTATTCAAACACACAAAAGACTTTTCTTTTTAGAAGTGTAAAACTATTCAATGCCATTCCAGAGAGCTTCAAAAATCTGCCATATCCAATTTTTAAGCATAGACTGAAACTTCTTTTGATGAATAATCCATTATTATATAGGTTTGAGGATTTTTATGAAAGGGCCAAGACTTTGTAGACAATTTATAGACAGCTTTAAATGACACACTGCTATAGATAGGTAGGCTAATTTTGAATGTGATTTTGTGTTTTTATCTGTTTTAACGTTCTAGCAATGTTGTGTGAGACAAAAAGGAAATTAGAAAGGATATGACTGAATTAGGAGTAACCCTGGGTGAATTGAAAAATAAAAAACAAAATATTGAAAGTCATGACCCAACTAATGCTTTGCTTTGCCATTATCAACACAAGAAAAAACTCCTTACATTAATGTCATAAAACAAAAATTAGTTTTATTATTGTAGAATTCTGTACAATATTAGGTTAAAAATAAAACACTGCACAAAACAATGTACAAACTACTCATGCCACCCGAAGTGAACAGAGGTCTCAAACTGACCAGGCTATCTAGCCGTCAGACATATCAGATTATTTTTGTGAATGAAAGCTCAGGTATTAGAATAACTGTGGCTTGGAAACTAAATTTGCTTTACTAGATTATGAGTAGTAGAACGACTCTGCCTCCCTCCCAAGAAGGCCTAGTCAGACCAGGCGAAGAGGGGAGTAGACGTGAGCCGAGAGATCTGGCAACGTTTCAGGGATATGGAAAGCTAGTTACAAACTAATCCACCAGAGTGATTCAAAACCGGACCAAACTCGATTCGACTCGATTGTAGACTCGTTTGTTTGTTGCCTTGAGTCGGGACTCGAGACTTGATCAGAGTCATGGTAGCTGGCGCACAGCCTTAAGCAATCAGTTATTAAGGCAGTGCGAGGACTATTAATGTCGAATCTCTGCCACTAGATGTCGGGCACTGTATCGATGTTGTGACAGACTGCATGTGTGTGAGTAGACTACCCCCCTCACCATAACGTCACCAACCCCCAACTCAATCATTCTCTAGACTCTAGACCCCTCTCTCCAACGTACTCTTCCGCACTCGCAACACCACCAAATACAAATACAACTTCTTCTAGAAGCGCATTCTACACAACTAGGAAATGATGACCACTGTTCATGAGCCTCACTTTTATATTATAACAAACTGTTGGTTTTGTATGGATTTTATTCTAGCTTTCTTCGGGTCAAATCTTCTTCTTCTTTTTCTTCTTTTACTTCTTCTCCGACTTCTCCTTCTTCTTCTTTTTCTCCTCTTTCTTCTTCTCCTTCGTCTTCTTCATCTTCTCCTCTTCCTTCTTCCCCTTTTCTCTTTCTTTCCTCTCTCTCTCTCTCTCCCTCTTTATCCTATCCTCCCACCCTCTCTCTGAACAATGAAAAATAAACTTTTTGTTTTAAAACAGCTGATCATCAAATCATAAGTTGAAATGTGAAAATTTTCAGCTCACCGATCCCTATGTTAAAGCAATGGAAAAAATTGAAACTTTGATCGTTCATTGCCCATGTCCACTTTGATGACTTTTTTCAAAATGTAAGACCTTATCAAACATCTACTCGATGAGATCTTTCATATGAGACGTGAACGAACAAAATCGGTCGAGAAACCACGGAGGAGTTGTCATCACAAAAAAACATGTTCGCCTATTTTATATAAAGATAAACGATTGTGTAATATCCCCCTGAGGATGGTCTGAAATTTTCTGATTTACCCTGAACTATCGTAATCCTGAACTATAGCTATGACGTGTGCAGCTATATAAAAAATTATTAAAAATTAGGAGGGTAGTAATAATGCATTGTAATGTTAGATAAAGGAGGATTTTCAAGATTAACTTGTTCATTTTTAATTACGAACACAGCTGCGCTCGTCCTGGAATTTTCTCTTTCATCAAATTTATGATTTATATTTGAAAAATGTTCGAATTTCACCCCGATGCTGAGAAAACGTGGCAGTAAAAGTATGTTTTTTATACATTATGTATATATATTTTTTTTCTCAGACTAACAGATTTTTCTAAAATTTGCTGTACAAACAAGGGGATTTTTCTACTTTCAATGCAGAAACTGCACATCGCTCCGATATGATAGCTGATCGTTATTGGTCTTCTATAATTCAGCAAATAAGGCTGAATTATGAGTACTAAGCCCATAGGGTTTCATTTTGATATTGTAATGATAAAACAAAAACTCTCCTTATATAAAAACTGAAAATAGTTTCAACGTTACACTTATCAAAACATTGTATTAAACTCTGTAATAAAAATACATAATCTCAAAAAATGTTTTAGATTTAGTTGAATAATTATTGTGCATGATGCGCACACTAAATATTTCCTTTTAATATGTGTTTGCTAGAAATAGTCATGGGAGTTCAATGACAATATTATTTTTAACAAACATAATTTTTTTCAAAACAAGATCCTGATCGTGAAACCAATAAATTTCAACCAAAAAAGTTGATTTTCAGAAGCATCATTTTCTGATATTCAGCCTCCACCATCCCCAAGAAGCCAATTGTTCAAAACTTTCTTCTACCAAATCTTATTCCACTTGAAAAGCTCTATTGAATGTTCAAAAGAATTTTTCAAAAATCTTAATATTTAACATTTTAAATTTTTTGATCCCCTTCTAAATTGACCTCCTTCGAGATTTTTTTGATTTTGTTCTAGGGTGAAGTTAACATTAAAATCAAGTAAACTTTTATTTAAAATCATTCCGGTTCGATCAGGACACACCAATAATGAGGGATGAATTGGGGCCCCCATAAAAAATGGGGGTCAACAATGGAAAAACCCAGTACACACATTGCTCAATAAGGAATATGCATGCAAAAAATCATAACAATCAATCGAAGAGACCAAATGCCAAATGCTCGAGCTAAAACTGAGACCTCGGTTCGCTCGGTTAAACAATAGCGGTCAAATGGAAATAGCATAATTCATAGTGAGTCAACTAAATTAGCCGACTGGAAATGAGAATTCTGTAGAGTAAAAATCACGTCATCTTGTGCACAAAAATATAAAAAAGCATACATTCACACTGAATGAAAGGAGTGAGAATGAAAGATAGATTGGTATTCATCAAAGATATATTGTTAGGTCTGATAAGAGAGAGAAAGAGCATGAGGGAGTGTGGAAAGATTCCATCTTTCTTGGGAAAAATAAATACTCTAATCTGCAATACGGAAGTAATCGCAATTATGGCCGAATCCCATATTGTCAACATTAGTCAACATACGTCTACATTATTGATACTGTACTTGAAACACAGACACGCACACACACACACACACACACACACACACACACACACACACACACACACACACACACACACACACACACACACACACACACACACACACACACACACACATACACACACACATACACACACACACACACACACACACACACACACACACACACACACACACACACACACACACACACACACACACACACACACACACACACACACACATTCGTTCCTCCTGCTTTGGAAAAATAATATGATATGCAATCACAATAATTGACCGAACGAAGAGAGGTCTCTGTATCGAGTCGACCGTTTGGGTTTGTCTGTTTGTAACATATTTACGGCTGAACGTGTGAACCGATTTATTTGAAATTTGGCATGAATGTTACTCTTAGTAATGCACGTGTATGTGTATAACCATCAAAAAATTGAATATATATAAACATTCATTATACATAAAAAATAGTGTTGCATAAGAAGGATAAGAAAAAAGAAAGGCAATCAAGCCTTCTTCTTTTGCAACATATCTAGATAAATAAAATTAGAGTTTTGTCTGTACATTTATCAGAATTCTATATTTTTAATGTTTATAACATTAAATTATATATTAACTATAATAATGTTTTTCAAAAAGTAAATAGTTACTTTAAAAAACTAGGAACTATAATACACGCCCAGCTAGGACTAATGTTTTTCAAAAAGTAAATACAGTAGTTACTTTAAAAAATTGGAACTATAATAATGTTTTTCAAAAAGTAAATAGTTACTTTAAACAATTACTTTTAAAAATTGTTTTATACATCAACAAAAATAAAAATGTGTTTGAATCATCTACAACAACTATGAACTATAATGCACGCCCAGCTAGGACTAATGTTTTTCAAAAAGTAAATAGTTACTTTAAAAAATTGGAACTATAATAATGTTTTTCAAAAAGTAAATAGTTTTAAAAATCTAGGAACTATAATACACGCCCAGCTAGGACTAATGTTTTTCAAAAATTAAATAGTCACTTTAAAAAATTGGAATTATAATAATGTTTTTCAAAAAGTAAATAGTGACTTTAAAAAACTAGGAACTATAATACACGCCCAGCTAGGACTACTGTTTTTCAAAAAGTAAATTGTTATTTTAAAAAACTAGAAGCTATAATACGCGCCCAGATTTGATCAAATCTGAAACTCATAATTAAAAGGTAGTAGGTACATTATGGAGGGTAATCTTCCTGTGTGCCATTATTTTTTTAAATTCTCAATAATTTTCGTTATTTACTTCTAAAAAATGTCAGTTTTCACTTTCTTTGATTTGGTGCCATCTATACTCCTCCTTTTCAATTTTGTTATGTCGCTCTTCTTTTCCTTCTGCCTTTTAATTTCTTCTTGAGCATCCAAAATAAACTGTGGGTCTCTTATCTTCATACCCCTCACAACTCTGCTGTCGACTATTTCTGGAAAAATGCATTCTTTGTAGAATTGTGTTAACTTGGGCAGCATTTTGGTTTCCCAAAAAATGTTGTCCTTATTAATTCTTTCTACAAAAAATTCTCCTTTTTTGGAGTATACGACGAAGTCACACCACAATCTCTTTGTAATATTTAATTGACCTTGTATTTGAAAAAAATAGTTGTGGGTTCTCTTCAACTGCAGTTCACCACTCTCATTCAACTGGAGACAAAAGACTTTCTTTTTGTTTGCCACTTCTTCTTTAAAATTGAGTTCTGTCACTGAGGCAAGGCATTTCACTTCTACTAAACCATCAGATGACACCAAACCATCGGGACTAGCTCCCAGATATGGATTATCTCTATCCACAAATAGACCACACTTGCTGACCTTGTTTGCTGTCCGCTGCTCATACATTTGAATTACTTTATTACTTTATTTAAATTAAAAACGTTTTTTCAGGATGTTTTGTTTAAAAGGCAGACTAAAATGTGAGGAGACTTGGTCCAAGAGTCAACATTGTCATTGTCTTCATAGCTAGTCGCTTTGCAACACAAAACACTTTTTGTGCTGATTAGTTTCAGGCAATGTGAATGTAACTAAGAAATTATACAGTATTAAAACGTTAACAGATATCATACAATTGAAGAATTGGTAGTGGAATTTGGTAATTCTTGCTAATGAATATTTTAGGAGCTTCAAACTGATTAAATTGGTAAACAATTTACAACTAAGCAATAACATTTTTGGAGGTTTTGGGGGCTTCAGCCTGAAAGATCCGCCACTGACAAAGTACTTGTAGCTACACATTACGCGAACAGAAACAAGGACACGGTGATACCTCTTAGTAAATGTTGATCGTCATTTCAAGGCCATGAAGTATTAGTTATTCCTTATTGATTTGAAGATCTGAAAACGAACTAAAGGTTTTGTCTAAAACATTTTGTTGTGAAACGCTGGAAATAAAGGCTATAGAAGAAATTAAAAACGTATGCAATCGTAAATACCTTATTCTTTGGATTGGTTCAGAAATAACTTTCAAATTATGGCAATTATAAAAGGACATAGCATTAATTGTAGAGAATGATATGAGGAAGACATTGAAATTTATTTCATTCCAATATTTTTATTAGTAACTGAGATATGAACGATTTATGGAAGCGTTGCAATACAAAAAGCTAGGCTGGGCAACAGTTCCCTAATCGAAGTCCGATCAGCTATACGATAAATACAAGGCAGCTCTAGCATTTCTCGAGATGGAGTTATGAGTCACAGGAAATGGTGGGGAAGGTGGAATACTGAACGGGGAAGGTGGCTGTGATTAGCAGTGCGCTCCTGCCCGTCTTGCGAGTGCGGGCGCTGTATATCATTCGTTGTGTGCGTAGCGAGCTCAGCAGGCGTAAAACCACGCTTGAAAGGTACACACACCAAACGGTTATTATTACGATGATAAAAGTGCTGAGCATTCAATGTATTCATCATGAACAGCGCTACAAGTTCAGATAGATTTGAAGCCTATCAAACAAACATTTAGTACGAAAAAAGTGTTTAAAATGCATATAAAGTTTTATTTTTTGAGATTCTTAAAAAAAAAGTTGACGTATTTTTTCCTATAGTAAAAAGGAGACTTGTGTATATATTTTTTTAACTTTTTGATGATTAGTTTTTATGTGGTGTGTGTACCATTATCCTCAAAAAAGCCATTTTTGAAGTCCCATTCTGAACAAATGGGAGATGATAAAAAAATTAATCCTATACATTATGTCCTAAGAACCTGTCTAATGATTTGGAAGGAGAGAAAAAATATTAAAAAAAAAAATTTTATCGATCGCTCAACCTTAAAGAAGCATTGCATGTCTTTACCAAACAGCGCCAAACTATATCTCCAGAAGATTTAACATAAAACTTCCTGTATGAGTAATCTTTAAAACACAGTTTCTGGTTTCCTCTATTAGTATATCCAAGTTCAAAGTCCCTCATAGCTTTTACCAAAACATAAAACAAACTTACAAAGAAAAACAATAAATAACTTGGTCAAGTGAATGGAATCACTATGAACAGCAATTTGACAAAAACAAAGATGAAGAGAGAAATTATATAATGTTAAAACTTCCTGTATGAGTAATCTTATAATCTTAATAATGTTAGAGAAAATATATTTTGTATTTTAATAGTTTAATGGTATTGGTTAATTCTTTCTTAGTGAACTTATCAACCATGTATCTTTTAAAAGCTCAAAACTATTATACAGAATGTATAATTATAAGATTGAGAAAAAAAATTTAAGATAGAGAAAAATAGATTTACGGTATAAGCATAAAAGATTCTGGATGAAAGTTGGAGAGGGAAAAAGAAATTTCTTGTGCGATCATAAAGTGAATCAGTTTGATCTCAGAAATGTCCGTTAGTATCCCTCAATGATAACGGCCAGAGATAACAGCACTATTTTAAAAGTTCCGATAAGTGATGCAGTTAGCACCCGAAATACTCAGCTGGATTAAAGTTCCATTGTTAATGGAGCTCTATCACATTGGACACAGATACAAAAGATAGTGTTGCAAAATACTAGAGTATTCACTTCCACTGTATCCAATCATGTATTCGCCGAGTCCACAGTCAATCAGTTTCGGGGGCAACATAACAGAATCACTAGATTGAAGCAACAGGTATCAAGTAGAGAGGAGCTTCCTAGAACTATGAAAGTCTATTTCCGGATATAATCATAATTGGGGTTGAAGATGAGGAGTAATTCGTTCTGTTAGGTTTAGAATAAGACCTCAACTTTGTTTTCCAGAAGATGATGATAATGATGATGTAGGCTACTATGTATTTTGCTAAAATATACATATTTGTATATTTGTATCTTGATGAGTTTTCTATATCATTCCTCATCTTTTTTAAAAGATCTTGATAAGTTGTTATATTTTCCATGATATTAAATATGGAAAATATAATACAATATTTTTTCAAAATAACAATAGATGAATCAAAACTGGTCTTACCCAATATCGATTGGAACAAAGCTTGCCTTATCCAAAGATTTGTGTCAAAACTCGTCTTTTCCAATATTTACCCTTTAATTAATAGTTTTACACGGAAATACAGTATATTCCACTAGAAACAGAATTCTTGGATGATTTTTTCAATTTTTAAAATACTTTGTAAGCAATTATGTAATAGTAATTGATAGTATTTAATACTTTTTATTAATAATAATAGTATTTAATAGTATTTGTATTAAAGTAATAGTAAGTTTTTTGCATCTCCTGGAAAATTTGTTAATAGGGAGACCAGCTTTGCTTAGAGACGCCTCATTTATGACACGATGACGTCTTTATGAACAGGTCAATTCAAACAACCTTCTAGCTAAGTACTCAAGTCATGTACTGAGTGGTATAGACTATGCCATTTGATGATGTATTTGAAACAAGTCACCCACTTGTAATATTGGAGTGGAGAACCGGACACCCCTCATCCGATTAGTAAGTTAATCGAGTGGTGCGCGTACTGACCCGATGGAGCTTGAGCACGTAGTCTGTACAACGTCCTGACTACAAACTAGATTACACATGACCTGAATAGCATTAGGCCCACACATGCAGAATAAAGGAGGGGCTGTAGATGCAAGCTCATTGAAGGAGATCTCAGTGATCAATGCTCGATCCTCCTGCATGATGGGCCACCAGGATTACGGCTACATGCTACTTGAATTGAGTATCAATAATTAATTCACTTCTGTCCAGCAACATGTGATGGTACTTGATTGTAATATTGTATACCAATAATATAGGTAGCATTAATGTGGTTCTTGAGGTGTAGGTAGCATTAATGTGCTGCTACTTTTTTGTGGTATCGCTATTTCGCTATAATAACCACTATTAAAGAAACATCAAGTTTAACTATTCTCAAGGACCATTTTAATGTGGAAAACAATAACAGGTACTTTTCAGGCTACTCATGATTTGAAATCAGATTATGATTCCACAAACATTGCATACAAAATGAGCTTGGAAACAAGGTCTGCGATGAACAGTGGTTGAACAGTTGAATGGTTCAATCTCTGCGCTTTTACATTTTTCTGTTGACGGTATTATCTTTGCTTTGACTACCTAAAGTCCGCTACAGCTGGTATCCCATATTCGGCTATTACTGCAATCTTTCACAAAAGCAGTTATACTCAGGTCTATTCGACTAGAATACTATGGAAAATGGAATTTTTATCGATCGGCACTAAAGGCATCAGCCTGTTTTAGGAACTCTTCATATTTAATTTCAAGTTTGTGTTAGATGGAGAAATAGAGTTTCCTATTTCAATATATGATGTATCAAGTTACATATAACATTATTTTCTGTATACATTCCAAGTAAATTGAAGGGAACTCATAATTATTAACAACATTATAATAATAATTTTTATTGCCAATAGGCCACAATGCGAAAATGATTAAGTTAAACAATATAACATGGCTTTATTTGAACATAAACAAGTTTACAAAGAATACATTTCAAGACAACACCAGCACAAGAAAAACTTACACGCTAGGTGAGTGTCGTTATTATTAACATTAGTTATATTATGTGACTTTCTGTTGACAGAGTATGTGTACTAATTAAAGTGGATCTATGGGTAATAAGAAGTGCGTGGTTAAGATTAAATTATTATGAAAAAAAGAAGATTCAATGAGGAACATAACTGTGCAACGTGAAAAAAGTGTAGGATATAGAATAAAATTTAAAGAAAATTTAAATCATGAAAATGGTTATGGCGTTGAGTATGAAAATAGTTATTGAAAAATAAGGATTACATGTATTTCCAAACCACAAATTTTGAAATGAAGAGAAAGGGCGTTTAGGAACAGGTCTGTCGGAAAAGTTTAGGCACATTACAGTGTATGGGGCCTTATCAAATCTGATAATGTTATGGTGAATCTTTGGAGAATCTCACATTTATTCCCACCTCGCCGTTTGGTACATTTTATGAGAGCATGGTTGAACTTTTAACAGTTTGAAAACTAATTATTGATGAACTGACACTGGATAATACCGGATTATTGAAGTGATGTAAGATTATTTTCTGTTACAGACAGTTCATACGTGGGCACGCAAGATTCGTCGAGCAGCTTGAACTCGGTGCTGGTGACAGGAGGCACGGGCACAGTGCAGCCGCCGTATCTGCCGGCCGTTGTTACCTTGGCTACTGGTCCGCAGCCCTACTTTGATCCTCTCACTCCGCTCAATGTTACTGCGCTCGTTGGGAAGTCCGCGTACCTCACCTGTCGTGTGCGCAATCTGGGCAATAAAACGGTACATTCATGTATTTATTCTAACGAATTACACGAATTAACGAAATATCTATAAGAAAGCAATACAAAAAAGCAGTATTTCAATAGCAATTATAAATATTATTATTGAAAGTGAATTCCATACAAATGCTAAACAATAGCATAGAAAACAAAAAGCACAATCAACAACAAAAACAAGCAACAAGGAAAGAAACAGCAACAAGGCTAGGAGACACAAACCACCAGGGAAAAGCCTAACACAACGAAGGAACAATAGCAATCGAAGCTCTGACCGAAAAACAGCTCTTCTAAATGTGTCATTTGTAGACACCAAAGAAATCGATACCAGCTATGGCAGCCTCATCGGCAAACCACTGTATTCTTGATGATCCACTGTTGTAGGCACACGCATGATAGCGTTTGTGAGAAATAAATTGTATTTTAACAGGTTCCTCTTGGAATACAGATCTCAATGCCAGCGAGGAGACCAGGACAGTCGAACAATCCATTTACCAAAGAATATAGAGTAGTACACCCCTCTGGAGGTGGGGGTACTACTCATCACCAAATTACCTCTCCATGTCCTGTACAGGTTCAGCTAAATAATAGACTATTGAACCCTAACCAGCAGCCAAGCAACCTCAAAAAATCTCTCAGCAATTTGAATATGGTTGATTTGATATTGTAGGTATGGAGACAATATTAGAATACATTGATACAGTGGCGCTCCCAGTGGGGCTTTGAGGTATTTATCAAAATGTTGATATTTTTGAGCAAATAGTGTTGGTACATTTCTTGATTTCACAGACTTATTCAAATAAAATAATGTTCATGGCAATACCGTTACAACACTTCTAAGACGTATCTTAGGAATACCAAGGACGGAGAAAGGCTGAGTATCGTAGCAGTATTGAACATTCAGCAGATTATTGCAAGTATCTTTATTAATTAGTTAATCTGAATCTCTAGGGCTTTCATTAATGTGGTGAATTAGATGGCTTTGATATTGAAAGAGCTGAAAAATCCAATAAAAGCTGTTGCAAGTCAAGGTTGCAAGTCACCAACTACAGTAATTAATTATTGAGATATATATATAAGTAACTTACTACAAAATACAGGAAAATGAGGAGACATTTGTTTGAAGAATTTTCGATTTTTTGACTTGCTATGCACGCCTTTTAATAGTCTAACCAGGAAGCTTAATCCTCTTGACTTCCAGGGGAAAAATTTAAAGAATTCAATTTTTTTTTTTTTCAATTCAATTCAATTTTATTTTGCCAAAGAATATATAAGCATTACAATAAATATTTCTTTGTTATAATAATAATTATTACAAATATAAGAATTTACAAGAAAATAAAAATCTCTTGGCATCACCCAGCATAGGAAAAATCCTGACCGCTAGGTGAGAGTACCAGTTCCAAATTCTATTACAATAAACATTCAAATCACAACTTACAATAAACTCATCAAATCAAAAAACACAAAGGGAAAAAAAGAAAAATCATAATTGAGTCAGCATGCTATCTTCGCTTGCAGCTGTCTGACTTACCCCAGTTTCCCCAAACTAAAGGAAGAGTTTGTATAACATTATTTACAAAATTATAATATCTTGCCCTTTTAAAGGAAAATTTTGAAGGCTATACTTGATTTTGAATGATTCTGAATACTGAACTTCCAAGGATATGTGGCTTGTGAGAAACGGTAATTAACTTAATTTTCGAAAATAGTTTATTCTGGGCCCAAACACTGAAAAACACTAGATTAACAAGAATTAGCAGTTTTAGGTGTATCTTTGGGAAATATTCTGGAGCCCTCTCTCACAACGCATCTTGGGCCATGAAATTGGGCCACGTACTTGAGCATCAAATTTCAACTTCTTTGGCAAAGTTGTTCCGGGAAGAACAAACCCCCCCCCCCCCCCCCCACTCCAAAAAATTAAAAAGTCTGCGTGTGATAATTGTCTGGGTTCTATCACTAAAATAATGCTGGCAACACTTGAAAGTAACACTCGAAATTTATTTACACAATTAACTTAGACACGCACTAATCAGTTATTATCACACAAGAAAATCACTAAAGAAACAAACAGTTCAATAACGTCCAACTAATACTGTAATGTATTTACCACATCACTGTACAAAAACTACTGTAGTTAGGCTACAAGCTATCAATAGGCCAATCAATAATTTAATAATATTAGGTGTTCAATAATCTGTTCAATGACTTCAAAAGGAATGTTCAATAAGCAATTAAAACACTTAATAATAAACTAAGCACCTACAAAGCACAATGTCTGTCATGGCAATTAATATGAGTAATCACAGATTACTCATATCACTGTTATGTGAACACCACCACTATACTGTCACTTGATATGTATAGAACGAACTTTTTTAAACAACAAATGACTGACTGCTCACTAGGACAGCCCTTTATATAGAATTTTATTTTATTCTAGAATTTATTTTTGATGGTTCCTGATATCTCTATTCACATGGATAAGCGTTTGCTCAAACATTCTCTCAATAATTCTTGATGACCATTTGACATATTAGTAAAAAAGACAAAGAGAGAAGGAAGATGATAAACAACAAGTGCTTACTTGAGAAAATTTATGACATCTTTACAGATAAAGCGCTGCCATGCAGGAAGTCATTTCCAGCTCCTCATTACAATAATATCACATCACTTTCATGCACTATCAATCTTTATGCTAGTGATATGCCTGATGAAAATACCTGGATAAAGTAGGATTATGAACTTGTATCATTTCGGTTTTCAAGTTTCTAACCAAATTCAATATCATATTTTTTAGACAGTTTAGTGCATGATAATTTTATTGGATTTTTCGAAACCAATAAAACGTGAAAATTATTTATTAGTGTGAAAAGCATTAGTGCGATAGCCACAGCGGTATCTGTTTAATCGATTGGTTATCAGTTGCCCGACCCTACCAGTTGACCGACCAAAACAAACCTAACCTAACCTAGCCTGACAATGTTTTACGAAATGTACGCTTTACTTCTTTCATAAAATTTTGTTTTCGTAAAGTTTGTTTTGGTCGGTCAACTGGTAGGGTCGGGCAACTGCCGAGTAGAGCAACTGGTAGCCCGTCGTTTAATAATAAGATAAGATCAGTCATGAGCGCCTGAGCTCTCTTTTTAAGGGTAACAAATTGGTTTGGCTAGCCAAAAAATACTTCCAACCGAGATGAAAATCTGCTTAAAAAGTTAATAATACTTATTTTGTGGTATTAGGCTACTTGGAACAATTTAATTCCTCACATAAAAAAACGTACACATTTTAATTTGGAATAGCCCTCCGATTCAGGATTATTGTTCAAGATTATTGCTCTTCACAGATAAGGAGTAACCAGATTCTAATTCTAATATATAAAAAAAACTAACTCAACTGCACTTTCATCCGAAATGAAAATTTGCTATTCTCAGTTGAATTCCCTTTTCTTGATATTGCAGAGCAAAGATCAGGTTTTCACTGTTGCTGTCCAGCAACAAGGCAGCTAAAAGGGAAATGGTTTATTTCCATTTGAAAGCTGGAAACAATTTTCAAAATAATTGAACAAGACCCGTGTGCAAAAGCCATAAAAACTCGTTTCTACGGCTGGAAAGAGAGATGCAACTTTTGAGATAAAAGCTGGTAAGAAGCAAGTGAGAGGAAGAATGTGAGAAAGGACAAGCAGCTGAAGGTTATACCCTTCGATGTCGTAAATTCTAAAGGCTCAAGAGCTCGGCAAATGGCGAAGAAAGAGGTCGGAAAAATAGTGGGAAAGCAAACGGAATGGCGGTAACGGTTTTCGGTGGGGAAAAGTTGTACTTTGCCAATTAGTAAAGAAAAGCGGAGCAGCCCGACTGTTCGAGTCCCACCTCTCCCACAAATATAAGAGTACAATTCGAGAAGAACTGTGCGCAATAAGGTGAGATGTGAAACTGAGCACTAAGAAAGATAGAGAACGAATTCAAGAGGTTTGTAGAAGATTTCTAGAGTTCACTGAGAAACTTAGGGTAGTGTTGAAAATACAATTTTCATATTCACCTATTTAAAGATAAAATCCTTCCTATTATTTTTTACTATAGTCTTTTTGGCAGACCTTAAATTAATAATGTTCATACGATTACAATTATTGTGATCCTTATATTGATTGATGGCCTAGGACGGTCATATATTGATGGATTTAGAAGAAATTGATATCCGTGTTCCAAAGTTGTATTAAACGTCTAAGCACCATCATTCGAGTAGTAAGTTCAAACTATAAGGGTCTTATATTAACCCATTACGTTCAATAACGTTCAATTGATATTGTGTAGTCTTTATTGGAAAAAGTTGAATTTACAACATCAGTGTGTTCATTCTATCCATCATGATCAATATTGTGGATTCAGTGGTAGAGAGGCTTGTTTGCCTCGATTTCGCCCACAGCATCAATTTTATGGAAATGCGGGGGAAAAAAGAAATTTATGTTTCTATCAACCCATTGTTGATATTAATCATGTAGGCTGCATTATCTCTAAATCCAGACTTGTGATTCTCTTGCTTTTCACTTGCCAGTCATATTTTTTATATAAGTTTGCACTTTTTAATAATTTGTAGGCAGAATACTTCATATTACAATATTTTTGTAAGCTTATGAAAATTTTATTAAAGAACTTTTATAGTCGGAATTTTCTAAAAAAAAAAAATGGCATCTAACACATGAAACATATTTTCTCTTTTCATAACAAGTTGCTAAATAGCCCACAAAAGCAGTAAAATTTTCAATTTTCCGTTACCCTTACATTAAATTATACTATATTAGAGTGATCGCTAGCAATTAATTAGGTTCAACCTATTAATATTAGCCTATATAGATATTGTTTTCAACTTTCAAGCAAATATTCATGAACTGGATATTGATATTAAAATATTCGCTCTTTTCGGCAATATTGTTCCAGGATTGTCTTCTGGTATAAGGAAGGATCTTTTGCCAATTTTGAATATGTATCCTAAATTACTGTAACTAGAAGAAAATTGTTCCATCTTTAAGATATTTAAAATTATTGATGAAGAAAACTTTGATAAAAACTAGGATTTTCAGTGAGTATTAGAGCTTTCCCCTCAAAATAAATAAGCTCTCAATTCAAGAAGAGATACTTTCAAAACAACTAGGACATTCCTTGTAAACAGAAGATGTTAGCATAGAATAACATCAAATTATTCATTCAACAATAGAATATTGATTTGCAAGATATTTGCTGAAGATCTCTTGTAATTCAGCTCAATCAGCAAACACATGATGCTGTTGAACTTTGAGCGACTAGACTTGCAGACTTTGGAAAGCGAGAGAGATTTATAGAACCAGAGGCTAAGAGAAAGAAAAGTTGCAATTTGGGTAACCAGAGCGTCGAATACTCATTAAACAAATTGCATTCAAACTGTGAACAGAACGTCAATAAATTAAATATAGAAGGCAGTTGCTCGGGTGCATTCGACTGAGGAAGTAATAAATAACACTGATATTTTTAAAAAACGTACAAAAAAGATGCATGTCAACTTCAAAACACAAATTAAAACCATTCTAGTCCACCCCCTTTCGCATCACGAATGGCGTGAAGCAAGGCGATGCTCTAGCTGCGGTATTGTTCAATTTGGCCTTACATCATGCTGCACAGAAACTGAACCTGGGTGGGAATATCTATTTTAGAATGAGCCAGATAGGAGGATATGCAGATGACGTAGTTTTAATGGCACGAAATGCGAACTGTATACGGGACCTTTTTTCCAATTTAGAGAGAGAGGCACAGAAAATGGGGTTGCAGGTTAATGACGGAAAAACAAAATATATGAGAATGTCCGCAGTGAACGCTCGAAGAAGAACAATTGACTTGGAAGTAGGAGAGAGAGTATTTGAAGGAGTGAGTGAGTTTAAATACCTTGGCACAATCCTCAATGCCGGAAACAATATGACAGATGAAATTCAGAAGCGGATTATGAGTGGAAACAGAGCATATTATGTGTATAAGAGACTAATGGCATCAAAAATATTGGGTAAAAACAGTAAAATGAGACTTTATAAAACATTGATTAGGCCTATTGTATGTTATGGCTCTGAGGCATGGACGCTGACTAAGAAAGATGAAGAGGCATTGAGGGTATTTGAGAGAGGAATTGTGAGGAAAGTTTTTGGTGCGGTAAGGGTGGGAGATGCATGGAGGAGAAGGAATAATGTGGTGGTGGAGGAGGCACTGCAGGGTGAGAATATTGTTAGATTTGTCAAGGCACAGAGCATAAGATGGCTTGGGCATGTGGGAAGAATGAACAATGGGAGGCTTCCAAGAGCGGCACTGCATGGAAAATTTGATGGTCCTAGAAGAAGAGGTCGTCCAAGAAAGAGATGGCTTGATGTTGTGGAGGAGGACCTTAGAGTAATGGGAGTGAGGAATTGGAAGAAGGTGTGTCAGGATCGACTGAGATGGAGGAGAATCGTGATGGAGGCCAAGGCCCACAGAGGGCTGTAGCACCATAGGGTTAGGTTAGGTTAGTCCACCCCCTTTCAATCAGCAGGTCATTTGTTCTAGATGCCTGTCAACGTTTTCAACTGGCTGACTGTTGGTATTTTTTGATATTATAAGACGTTTTTTACATTATTTGATAGATTCCGTAAAAAATATAAAAATATTGATATTATTATCCATCATTGACTAGGGAACGGCGAGTTTAATTCCAATTAAAAGTTTCAATTGGTGAAACAATACAGTGATACACACTCTTCATTTCATTTTGGCATTCGTGAATCATTCTTCTTTACCTTAAATTGTAGTTTTAAATGCTTCCCCTTCAGTTAAATACCGTATAGCTTGATTTTAGGTTAGATATTTTAGTCTTATATGTTAACTTATAGTGAACTTATGATACTCCTGAATGCGGACGTCACCTCAGCTTTGAGCTTATTTGCTTACAGTATTAGTTTATTTCTGCTGCATTAAAATATTATGTAATTTTTTTAAAGAGCATTATCTTTAATCTTTTTTTTGTTTTGTTCTTCAAGATGAATTATTGGTAAATTTGTTTTTTATATGAACCACTAGTTGGCAGGCTCGCTTCTTCGTCGTCGACCCCCGGAGGTATAAATTCATACAAACCAGCAAGCGAGCGAAGGTGAATATTTTCACTAAAATTTCAACTTTTTTCAGTCACATAAAACATGAGAACGCAAAAAACTCTAGGAAAACGTCAAAGCTAAGCGTATTGTTGAGAAAATTTTGGAAACTACTCTCTATACGTGTCTAGGTCCGAAAATAAGTATGTTGTACACCAAATTTCAACTTTTTTGAGAACGCTGAAAAAAAGGTGGGAAACCTTCATATCGAGCGTATTTTTAGGAATATTCGAAAAACCTTCCTTGATACAATACCAAAGTTACTTAGAACATAGGATACATACAACATTTTCACATTTTTGGCTTAGTAGTTCTTGAAAATGTTAAAAAACGCTATGGAATCGACAAAATTAAACGTATTATGGAGAAATAATTTTTAATTGTGTAGGCTCAAAACTCAACATTTCAACTTTTTCAGTCACTTAGTTCTCCAAGACACATACAAAGTTTCAACACGGGTATTTTGGGAAAATTTCAAAAACCTTTCTTAGTACGCTCCTAAATCCAATACTTAAAATATATACAAAGTTTCAACTTTTTCTTGAAAACACTAGAAAAACGACAATTTGCGGCGAAGTTTTTAAATCCTTAGGAATAAGGATTGATTTCTCCAAGATAGATTTATTTTGAGATAGATGAACCGTATTAAATGCTCCAGTGGCCTGACTAGAGAATCAGTCAGACGTTGTGGGGGGGGGGGGGATGACTTGATGTGATGCCAGAGGGAACGCGGTTAGGCTCTAGGCACTTCTGTGTTGCACTGCAGGGGCGAAGGAGTCTTTTAAAAATAAATTGAATCAATATACATGGCTATTTCTTTTTTAATGGGGCTCGGGGTACACTCACCGAATATTTTCGAGAAATAACCGCTTTTATATCATATTTAAAGCAATTCTAGGCATGAATTCATCAACTTAACATTTCAACCCAGGTTATGTGTCAAAGTAAATTTGATTCCTGGATTTCTTGTTTCATAACGATCTGCTTTGTTAATATTAACTTTTTATGATGAATTTTATCTAGACCCTCATCGTATTAGTGAAATAAATTTGAAACAGAAAATTGCTCGAGTATTTATTTTAAAATAGAGTATACATTGGGTACAGTTAAAGCTTAAATTTGAAAAATCACGGCTTCCACGGATCGATCACACCCTAAAATCACTTTTCGTATTGTTAGTTCATAGATTAGTTGTAAACAAAATTTTAAATGTATGGAATTTAAAATAATACTTTTTTACAGTAGGCCTACTAATTTTACAATTTATAGGGGTTTTACAAATTATTGTCACAATGTGTTTCATTTTCATTGCATGATAACAGATACATTCCGGGGACACCCCCCCCCCCCTTATAATCAACGCCCCGGCACCAGTCATATAATAGTTCCGATACAACGTTTTTGGTTTTTTTTGTAGATTAAGTCTTGGAGACTCCGGTTAAGGAGTATAAGACAAGTCAGATCAACAATTATATTACCAGTCTTAGTTAATTACTATATCAATTAGTTGAGGTGAAGCTTAATTTTGATGAGAAAGGAACTCTTTGACACTACCAAAAGTTTTATCAACTGAATAATTTTTTAATTGTTTTTTAAATATTATAACTTCAAGACTCTTCTAAAACTGCGGTAGTTTGTTGTAGAGTCCCCTACCAAATTAATTATGTTTTTGTTCGATTAAGCTACTATTGTGACTCACCAAATGACAATCACTTCGGCTTCTCGTATTATAATCATGTACGTCCAGATTTTGGTTAATATCACTCTTTTTTACATATAAAGTAGCTTCATACACCTATAAGCAGGGTACAGTTAGTTAGGAGACCAAGTCTCTTGAACAACGGTCTACATAAATCTAATCTATTAACTCTTTCCATACACCTAACCGCTTTCTTTTGGGTCTGAAACACCTCATCAAGGTTTTGTTTTGATTAATTACCCCTTACTAAGATAGGATACCTAATATGTGACAGTAAGAGCCCATGGTAAGCTATGAAAAGTAACTTTTTGTCATTTTATCTAGCAAGCTAGCTAGCAAGCTTTCAGTAAAATAAATATGCAAAATCTCGGAAATTTTGGACTACCTCAGGGAACTGTACTATCTCCTCTCCTTTTCCTTATCTATGTCAACGATTTACTCAATCTAAATATACCAAATTGTAGCATTGTCTCATTCGCTGACGATACAGCCTTGCTTTTCCATGGTAAAAATTGGGATGACACTTTCAAATCAGCTAACTCTGGACTAAAGAAAATTCATACATGGTTAAAGAGCCATATTCTAATTTTAAATTATAAAAAACAAAATTTATAACCTTTTCTCCCAACGAACATGGACAACCAAACTCAAATTTAAAACCTAAGTTACATAATACTGAAGGAAATCACGAGACTCTGAACTGCATGTGTCCAGAAATAGAAAAAGTAAAATCAATAAAATATCTGGGTGTTATGTTAGACGATCATTTAAAATGGACTGATCATACTCTATACCTTTGCTCCAAGTTGAAATATCTCATTCACACGTTCTACAAAATCAACCAGTTAGCAAACCATGACATCATAAGAAATATCTATTTAGCATATGCACATGTTCTCTTCACCTATTGTATAGAGGTGTGGGGTGGTGCATATGACACTCATCTGAAGAAAGTCTTCATTTTGCAAAAGTTTTTAATCCGAGCAGCTTTGGGTAAACCCAGAATTTATTCTAGTAGAGCTATTTTTCAAGAAATTAATGTGCTCACAATCAGGCAGCAATATATTAAAAATTTAATAATATCTATTAAGAAAACTAAATATTCACCACAACTCCGAGCACTCAGTTACAATACTCGTCCATCATGTACAAATCAATTTATGATCAGATTCTCCAGACTTTCAGTAAGTAGAAGACAGTTTGAGCACAACTGCAATATCCTAATAAATAAGATACCCAGAAACCTAATAATTCATAAAATTAACAAAAAATTCACAAATTTTGTTGATGTCTGGGTGAAAACTAATATATTCTTCAAGATAACTTTCTAATTTTTCAATTGAATCTTTGAGTATTGCTTATTGTATTGGCGACACTTAGCATAAACAATGTGTTAATAATTAATTAATGCTTGACATTAATGTGAAATCTAACATGTAAAAAAAAAACAAACACGTTTTATGCGGTTTCAACACTACTGTTGCTGGAATTTTCAAATTTTGTTGAAAGAGCAAATGGCCTATAAATCTATGTAATATAAAACCTAATCTTTATATCATACACTAGCTTAAAATTTTTGTTTGCCTACTCATCTGTGATAACGTAGGGGAGGAAATAAGTGAATAGAGAAGGAAAATTGAAATCAAATGAATGGAAAAGCTCCAAGTACTCATAAATGTTCATATGAAATATGAGACAATATTCAATAGAGAAAGGAAATGTATCGATGTAAAAGTTTTTGTGTGTTCATATAATATCTACTTTATTCAATCTTTTAAACCTCAACTCATTGCTAGCGATCAGACATTTTGTCTATGCTAGCAATGCCATTAAGATAAGACAAACTAGAAATCTTAAGTATTTTATTTTTATTTTATTCATAAATTTTTTGTAAAATTATTCTGATTTGTATTTCTTTTACAAGTGCTTATTGTAAAAAATGTTTTTAAAAATGGCAATAAACTGAATTGAATTGAATTGAAGCTGTCGCAGGACAAATACCCCAGATGAAATTTTACAACATACTAATACATGCATGTATTTTCTCAATGTATGGAGTCCAGGTCAATCGTCTTTCCAACAGAACTCCTTGAAATGCAATGTTTTCTTCTTGGTCTAGTTAATTATAATTATTATTTACAAACAAGTTTATGGCCCTATCCTCATTTGAATTATGTCTGTTTTTTAATTGAAGGTATTGGCATTTTCTGCAATTTATTGTTAACTTCAACTGATTGAGAAATTGGACAATGGACTGCACACCTATATGGGTATTTATTTCAAAATTATCTAGAACGGAATTACTGGAAATGAGTGATGTATCGTCTGCATCTAAGGGGTCTGCTACTAATCAGAGGGCTCTGCTACCAATTTATTCTTTGGGTGAGCGGTTGACACAAATTACGTTTGTATAACAAAAAGGTAATGGACCTAATATGAACTCTGAGGCCCTCCAGCTTGGACCTCCAATTTATCAGATTTTTTAATTATAATATTCCCAACTACTGTAGTTACTTCTACATAGTATTATTGTTTTCTCCCAATAAGGTATGATTCAAACCATTTCAGTTCAACCCCATTTACGACTACATTTTGCAGTATTTCCAATGAAGTTTTATGCTGTGGCTTTAAAGTCCATTGTACGTGGCTTTGAAGAAAACTCATCCAGCACTAAGTTGTGACTGTGCATTTAAACTCATCTCAACTTCAACTACAATCTATTGTTTTTTTTTTTTTTTTTTTTTTGTTTTTTAACAGTGACATTATTTGCTCTTCATGTATTGAAATTTAGACCCGCTACCGAGTATATCAACTGTTTTCGTTTTCCATATTCCTATTACATCTAGTGTATCCTCTTTCTGTCTGAGGGGACTCGTGCCTCCCCCCTGGCCCGCTCTTTTAATCTAGTGTATTCTTTATCCACATTCCTATTATATCTAGTGTATCCTCTATCCGTCTTGGGGGGTACGTGTCTTCCCCATAGAAGATACATCAGAAATATGTAATAGGAATGTGAATAAAGATCCCTACTGCCTGAGTGGGAAGTACAGTACCGTACGTGAAAATTCCTTTTAAAAGGGGCTTCGCGGGTACTCCCTCGGAATTTAAAAAAAAAATCCTTCAAAAACCACATTTTTTGCGATTCTAGACATCTTTGACTTTTTTCTCAAAACGTGTCTCTCGCAAGGCCTGCTGTAGCCTAATCCAAAAAATTATTTTGTCTCTGGGTCACTGGGAAGATTTATCCCCTGACATTCCCCCCCCCCCCCTCGCAAAGTAACACCACTGAAATGCTCATTATAATGATTTAAAAAAGCATGTTGCTTAGTATATGGAATAATGTTGCATCTGATTCTACAAAAGCACTAGTCATTTCCAGAACAAACTCATGTTTCACCGCAAAAGCGATGGAGAATGGAATGGATGAATTTGATCCAGCTGTCAGTTGCTCTAACTACCTGACTAATGATGTGCTGTCAGTAAAGCCCGGTTACAAACTAAGCTCGCTCCTGTTCAAAATAGTAACAGCTAGAACTATTAATTACCATCCACTGTTCTCACGGCGAATTATTTAGTAGTCTGACAATGTTCATCAAAGATGATAATTATTGTCATAGATAGAATTCCAGTGAACGGCATAGTCAAGAATACAGATGTTGCCACAACCCCTCAAATTATTAGTTTCGACTGTTAAGTCATTTTTAATCACAATCAAAGATTAAGAGTTAAGATCATTAATCTATTAATAAGAATGATAATATTAGATAAAATATTATATTACAGTATTATCAATTTAAGTGGCTGTGACAGCCTCTATATTATTCATAATAGATATTCCCGACAATATTAGGAGAGTGGATAAGGAGAGTGGATAAAGTGAGTACCCCTACCCTACAACCAGGATTATTAGTCATATGTTTTAGTGTATAGGTTTATTAATTTGAAGCCTTTCATTAGATTCAATGTTTGGTAAGGCTGCTTAATGAAATTTGATTTTCCAAGAATATCCATTTTTAGTGCAATAGATTTAGTGTTTTATTTATATTAACTGTGAATTTAACGACTTGCAGTCATAACGAAAACAAAGAAGATTGAACGTCATAGTCATTCACTCAAAATTATACTGAAATTGCAAGAATAAGTTTGCAATTTTAGCAGGCCTAAAATTTAAGTAGGCCATTCAGGGGAGTGATAGCCGCGAGGCGTAGCAGGTATCTGTTCAATCAGATAGAGATAAGCTGCGTTCTCGTAGGTCCTGTTTGTAACGGTGACCGATTAGATTAGCCAGAAAAAAAGACACTGTTCTCTGCTGTAAAATCACTTCCCGGTGATTCGGAACCCACCTAAACTGTAGGTCCAAATCATCAATCACCATCATCCAACTCATTACCCACGCACAGGTCTCAGACATATGTGGGCTTCATCCTCAGAAAAAAATTCTCTTTTGTGCAATAATAATTTATTTTTGAAAGCGCCTCTCCATTCTCTAATGAAGTGGAAATTTGGAGGATTTGCAGTTGATAATATTTCCCTCCATCAATAATACTCATGTATTATAGTATTGTACGGTATAATAAATTAGAAGAGAATCAATGTGAAAGTCAAGATGAAATTAATAAAATATACATAGAACAACATCATCACACGAAGTTTTCCAAACCGCAATGACTTCATCTTTGAGTTGCTTTCAAGGTTACTCACAAGTTACTTGTAATTTATTCATTACTTGTATAAAATTTACTCGTCCTGAATGCGTTTGTTATTTATAATAATTTAAGAATGAATTCGAACTTTGCAAAGCATAACAAAAAAGGTTGTCTGATGGAACACAATATCTTCAATTTCACTGTTTAGTTGTCTTCACGTTCCATCTTTATCTCAATTTCTCATAGCAAGACCATTAGGGTACAATGGAAACGGTATAAGGAAACGAATATACGTATTTCACTCTATAAATAATACTCATGTATAATATAATTAGAAAAAGAATAAAAAATTCGCTAATGATAATATCAAGAATAATATTTTGTTTTTACAAACTAATTTTTGAACCGATTTTTTTTTTTTTTTTTGTTTTGTTTTTTCTCTTGCATGATATGTTTCAAGTTACATCTTCAACTTTTTATTGCAAATTCAATGACTCGCAGTCAACTTTAATTGTGAATAAATAACATTTCCACTCATAAAGGCCCAAAGTTTTCGATTCAATTCGAAAACGTTTGGCCTACGTGAGTAGAAATATTATTTATTCAAAATTAAAATTGACTGCAAGTCGTGGAATTTACATTAAAAAGTTAATATTAACAACGCTGATCGTTATGGAACAAGAAATCCAAAAATCATAACTTCAGCTCTCTTCTTCACTATGAACTAATTTTTGAGGTGATAATTTTAAGTCCTATGACTCACCATTCAAGTTGATTATGTGTTCTTGAAACTAATATTCCTCTAAGACTTATCCCTATAAGACTACTTATTCCAGTCTTCACATTTCATGTCCTGCTAGGCCTATTGGTATATACTATTTTATTGGAACTCTTGAGAATCAAGCTTCACAGACAAGCCTAACCTCTTGCTAGACAAATTAGTTTCATATTTCACCTAAAGGCAACTTGGAGATGAAGTCTTTGTAATTTGAAGAATTTCGTATGTTGAGCTTGTTCTCCAAAATCTCAACCTCGTATTGCTGACTGACTGGCCTTTGGCATTGCCAAAAACTTATCTCAACGTTTGCATACCATCTATCCGTACTATGAGATTAGATGCATCTTCTTTGAAATCTCATCTACCTTCCAAACAATCTGATGTAGTATTACAACACATAGCTATAAAGCATTTGGAACAGTTGACAAAAATTATGATTTATTGTTCAATTATTTATTAATAAGTATATAAAGCTGTAACTGTTCAAAATTCTCTCATTTTAGGAGTGAGAGATACTCAGATTCATATTCAGATGACTTTATTTGCGCAAATTTACAATTTATATGAATAATTACAGTATTATTAAGATTAGCAACTTACAGATCCCATAGTTAAAGACATGTACAGTAAGTTTGGAAAAGTTAACATAATGGTTGAATGTTTGGACTAGAAAAGATTATTATCAATCCAACAGATATATATTTTAACGTATTGTACAGCATGAATTATTATTGGTGTGATTGTTGAAAAAGAATGAGAGCTTAGATTTGAGAGATGAATTACACAGCGAAGTCTTGGTCACTGAGGCCATTCTTATACTCAACCTACTGAACATGTCCATCTATCTTACATATCAATAGGTAATAATGAAATTGACTAATACAATTATTCATATGTATTATCTTGCTGTGCAGAACTGACCTTTTTGAGTCGCGGCGGACGCGTTTCGAACTATGTTGTTCTTCTTCGGCGCTTGGTTGCAGACTGACTAGTTTTCTGGTATGTAAGGTCTGGTGGTCGTAGGAAGGTAGTGGGAGGAGTGGATGTGGTGGGGGAAGTGGGTGTGGTGGAGGTGTTTTTAGGAGGGGTTTGTGATGATGTTGAAGAGGGTATGAGATTTGAAATTAAGTTGGTCATTGAGTATGAATTGAGGATGTGAAATGGAATGTTTGTAAATTTCGAATTGTTCAAGAGTATTGAGTTTTTGACTTTTTGATGATAGAATACTCAATGTTCTATATTCATCGCATCTTGTTGCATTATTCTTTTTTGGCAATAACACCATCAGACTATTCTTGAAGTCAGGTGGGACTTTTCCAGTAACATAGATGTTATTTAAGAGGACGAATAAAGTGTTTTTCATTTCATCATCTAGTGCTTGCAAGAGTTCTGCTGGAATATCATCTGCTCCATATGCTTTCTTAGACTTGAGTTCATGCATCGAGATTGAGGTGGCAGTGGTACTGTGCATATGTTGTCAGAACAGGCTCTGCTAATTTTGAAGAATAGAATATTAATTCGAACGGATAAGTAGTATTTTTGTTTATTATTATTATTAGTATTTATAATATCTCAATAATTTACATCATTAACTTGTCTAATATAAGTTAAAGTATTTAAATAAAAAATCAAATTCTATTTTCGAGGTTAGGTGTACCGATATTGATAAATTTTCTTGTAATTAAATAGTCTCAAGTTGACAATTGTAATAAATTAAGTGACATTTCATTAAACATTTAACTAAAATAAATTGAAAACAATTTTTAGCTAGGAAAATGAGTCCAAACAAGGCATCTAAATCTAATTGTTTAACTAAAACTCAGGTAGCTACGCGATCTCAGCAATTATTAACAAAAAAATCTCCAACAGCTCTTAAAGCTACTGTAGATGTAGAAGATAAGGTTGCTAAACTATTGAGTGATCACACCAAATTGAAAACAAAATTAGAAACATAACCCGAATAGGGTTAGTGGATCACATAAAATCTCTGGAAGTTATTGTAAAATTGCAGCAGGAAGACCACAAAACTGAAATACTAAATCTCACGAGTCAATGTAGGTCTATGTCAGAGGAAATCGAAATATTAAAATCGAAAATAAACTTGGCTAATGTAAGATCTGAACCTCTGATCAATACAAAAAAGTAGAACCTAAATCAAATGGGGAAAAAATAAATAGAAATGGTCAAACAAAAACGTATAGTCAGGTTTTGCAAACAGCAACCAAAACTAAAGTAAGGGCAAATAACGATAGGAAAGGTAGAGTACTGCTCTTGACATCCAGTCATGGACGAGACTGTAGTGACCTACAAAATAAAAGATTAAAAAATAAGTATGAAGTTCAGAGCTTTTTCAAACCAAGTGCCCCTATAAACGCAATCGTAGAGTCAGCACAGGAACAAACTAAAGATTTTGGAAAAAACGATTTTCTAATAGTACTGGGTGGCTCAAACAATATAAATGAACCTAATCTAAAACATCTTCCTGAAATAAATGAAAAAATTAAAGAGATTGTGCCACTCAGCCGAAAAACTAATGTAATAATAAGTATAATTCCGTATAGGTTTGATAGGCCAGAGCTAAATGAAGCCATTAAGTCAACAAATAAATCAATTCATAATTTAATCAACAGCCTAAAAAATAAGAATTCTAAGCAGTTGGGGATTTGTTTTCTAAATGAAAGGCTGAAAAAACAAAACTTCCACTAATCATGGTCTACATCTAAATCAATCTGGCAAAGTAATATTTTGTAATAGCTGGCAGAGCTGATTGAAAGTCGTTTGCAATCTACTGTCAATAATTCTCCTAAACAATCATCTAACGAACCTTTTTTAGTAAAGTGGCTCAAAACCGGGAAGGGAAACTAGTTTCAGATGATAAATTCATATCTTCAATTGTATTAAAAGACGTTAATCGATCAAAAAATCAGGATAGCATTAGTGGAAGGAACTCTTGTAGCAATCTGATAGGCTCTCAAGATTCTAAGAGATTAAGTAAATCTACTTCAATATGCAAAAGCAACGATAAAGTAATAAGGGATGATAGGGAAGTACCGGTACTCACTGTGTTCCATCAGAATATTCAATACATTCGTAACAAAATAGATAGAATCGAAGTATTTTTTAAAGAAGAGGCTCCTGATATAGCTATTTTCACAGAGCATGGTTTAAAAGAAGATGAATTGTCACAACTTAATATTCCAAACTATTCATTGAAAACGTCGTATTGCAGGACATCTCATCGAAGTGGGGGAGTAGCTATCTTCACTAAAAATGCTAAGAATATGCAAACATTTCATTTAGAATATGTAGAGAAATTTGCTGTGGAAATGGATTTAGAAGTTACTGGTTTGAGAGTAAAAATCGACAATAATTTCGAAGTAGCGGTGTTAGGTATTTACAGGTCACCAAATGGGGAATGGAACAATTTTTGTGAACTATTCAATAGGCTTTTAGAGATTACTACTACTCGTTTTACAAACGTTATTGTAGCGGGAGATTTCAATACAGACTTTGGAACATAGAATAAAATGACAGAAGATTTAAGGGATATTATATACATGAATAACTTGGAAATAAAAGTTCATGAATATACCAGTCACAAGAACATCACAAACAATAATTGATAACATCCTTACTAATATAGATTACTCTAAAACAAAATTAGGCGGCTTGGAACTATCTGATCATTACTATCAAATCTTAGAGGTGGGGTTGCAAGGTCATAAATCAATTAAAAAGAGTAGAGTAATGCAAGAAATTCAACAATGTGAACAGGGGAATATCGATTGTTTGAAGCAGAATCTGCTACAAGAAAACTGGAGTAGGGTTTACAATAGCAATAGTTTAAATGACAAATATGATAGTTTCATTAATATTTTAAGGTTTCATATTACTATGAGTTGTCCAGTTAAAAAAGTCCCTGTAAAGAACAAATTAGACAAGATTGAAGAGTGGATAACTGATGATATCCTTGCAGAAAGAAATAGGGTTAAAGATGCATATGATGAATTCAAACTATCTAGAAATATGTTAAGTGAAGATAATTACAAAGCTCTAAAGAAAAATTATACAAGAGAAGTGAAAAGAGCGAAATGTAAGAAAACAGCTGAAATTTTGAATAATAGTGTGTACTTTAACACAGCAGTGTGGGATGTAATAAACAAAAATAGGCAAGTAGCTCATGTAGATGCTTATACTAGTGTCCCCAGAATAACTAACGAAAATAACAAATATATTGATGATAGTGTAGACATTTGTAATTTCTTTAACAGACATTATCAACTGGTTGCTAAGGATCTTCAAGAATCTCTTAATACAGGATGCAAACATGAGGAATACTGAGGGGATTCAGAACGAATTAAAATTCCACCCAGTATGCCAAGACGAGTTGTGAAATATCATTGATAGTTTAAATAATAAAAAAAACTGTAGGAATGGATGGTGTATCCAGTAAAATTCTGAAAGAATGTAAAGATCAATTGTTAGACCCTTTTGATTCATCTGATCAATCATTCATTAGAACAAGGTGTTTTTCCAGATAACTTAAAAGAGGGGAAGATCTTGCCAATCTTCAAAAGTGGTGATAGAGAAAAGGTAGAAAACTATAGGCCCATTAGTATTTTAAATGTGACAAGTAAAATTTTTGAAAGAGTAGTTCTAAATAGGTTACTTCTGCACCTTCAAGAAGCTAACTTTATCTGTGATGAACAGCATGGCTTCCAGAAAGGGAGATCAACAAAAACAGCCATAGTTTCTCTAGTTGAAAAACTAATAGATATAATAGATTCAGGGGATAAAGCTACTGCAATCTTCTTAGATCTGTCAAAGGCATTTGATTGTGTTAATCATAGAACTTTATTGGAAATACTGCAAAATGTAGGTGTAAATGGGGTTGAACTGAAATGGTTTGAATCATATCTTATTGGGAGAAAACAATGTGTAGAACTAACTACAGTAGTTGGTAATAGTATAGTAAAGAATAAATCTAATAAATTAGAGGTACAAGCTGGAGTGCCTCAGGGGTCAATACTAGGTCCATTGCTTTTTTTGTTATATGTCAACCGTTTACCTAAACCCTAAAGAATTAATTAGTGTTAGAGCCCTCTTATTTGCTGATGATACATCACTCATTTTCAGCAATTCCATTCTAGATAATTTAGAAATAAGTGCCCATATAGGTGTGCAGTCCATTGTCCAATTTTTAAATCAGTTGAAATTAACTATAAATAGTAAAAAATGCTAATACCTTCAATTCAAAAACAAAAATAATTTAAATGAAGATAGGGCTATAAACGTGTTTGTAAACGATAATCAATTAGACCAAGAAGAAAAAATTGCATTTCTAGGAGTTATGTTGGATAGACGATTGACCTGGACTCCATACATTGAGAAAATATGTAGTAAAATTTCATCTGGGGTATTTGTCCTGCGACAGCTCGCTAGATTGAATGACAAAAAGTTACTTTTTACAGCTTACCATGGGCTCTTACTGTCACATAATAGGTATGCTATCTTAGTATGGGGTGATTCATCAAAACAAAATCTTGATAGGGTGTTTAAGATCCAAAAGAGCGGTTAGGTGTATAGAAAGAGTAAATAGATTGGATTCATGTAGGCCATTGTTCAAGAAACTTGGTCTCCTAACTGTACTCTGCTTATATGTGTATACCACTTGAATGGTTCATATCCTACCTCAATAACCGACAACAAAGGACAAAAGTTGGGAGCCAGATGAGTGCAGAAGGGTCCATGAAGTTTGGAATACCACAAGGGACTGTTCTGGGCCCAATTTTGTATTCAATATTTGCAAATGAGCTGTGCTCCATCCAAATCCAAGGTAGGGTGATAGCCTTTGCAGACGACACAGCACTCCTCTTTCAGGGAAATAACTAGGAAGAAGTATTTCAAATAATCGAAACAGAACTTTCAAAAATCACTAGATGGCTGGGAAATAATTTACTCTCATTGAATGCAGAAAAAACAAAATTTTTAACATTTTCTTTAACTCCTTTTAGAAAATCCTTTTGTATCTCGCTGGGGGTAAATTCACAATGTAACCACTGTCCTATTAGTTGAACAAATCCACTTTCCACTATTTTCAACAGTAGAATAAAAAAATACCAGCTTTGAAATATCAGAAAAAATGGTTCAAAGAACTAAAATAATAATTTTTTCAAGAAGTAGATTCATCTCTCTACATGACTTGTAATACATAATATGAATCTGTTCTTAATAATATCTATAGCAAGCCATCTAGCTTCTACCATCTATTGGAAATAGTGAATTCTTTACTCAAAGGGGATCGTTTTTGTGACAATATTATGATAAAAAAAAGTATTCAACCACAACATTTTAATTAACTGATAATCCTGGAGGTGATCTACTTGGGTTTTTTGAACCTGATATCCCAATACACTAGCTACTACAGTGCAACAATATCTTGAAACTTGGTTGAAAATTGTGATACCTTATAAGCATTTTCAAGTAGATGATAATTTGGTCTTTGAGCTTAAAAAATCCATTGTTGTTTTCATCTTGAAATTCAATATATAAATAATATATAGTACCTTTTCCTTCCACAGTACGTTACATCAAGATAGCCTGAATCCTATTTTCAACTTCAATTTATGTGAATATTTCAAGAGTTCTCTAGTAAATCATAATTTGGGCTTCAAGCCAATCATTAAACAGAAATTCCCAAGTTGACTGGTCGCATAGCACGATTAAATGATTTCGCACTGCTGTAGGGCTTTTTCAGACCCGATCGGTGCGAAATGGTATAAGACCCAAGAATTTAGTTCCCGTATTCACTCTGAAGTACTCAATAATTATCAATTTATAGTAAAATAGATAAAGAAGAGAAATTGAAGCTGGAAATGAATAAATTATATCGTTCAATTTTAAAAGGGCTCGCCAAATAAGAAATGATTTAGAAGAATGAAAGATTAAATTTTGCATGATAAAAATAATTTACAACAGCAGATTGATAATGGATGTGCATATTACCTCAATCATTCCTTTCTCATCGGTGACGGCAGAAAGAAACAAATATAAATTTAGTTCGACAGTGATTTCTTGTTCTTCACAGAGCTCCCTCTCCCAAAAGGGGCATAAATATCGAATTGCACGATGGAACCTCGACAAGCGACGACGTCTTTGTCGAATAATATCATGTCTGTATTTTCCGCCCACGTACGATTCTATCTACAAGGTGACGACGATAAAAAGCGTCCAACAAGTATTTCTAGAGAACGAATAGCGCGACTGAGTTGATATAGAAAAAGAGACGTTCGCGTATAGCAGGCGTAGGATAGGCTGATGTAAAGAATGTGCCGAAGCAGTGTTTGCCTCTGGCTAGGAGCCTTCGTCGAGTGAGCCTTTCTCCTATACTACAGCTACAGCGACTTACTCTGGTGTTAAATTGCCAAGAGCTTTCTCCACCCCTACACTCTCGCATTTCTATTTTCACAGCAATTTATAATAAGACATTGCCTTCGCAGCCTACTCTACCACCCCACCAACACGCTTTGTAACAAAGTAAAAAAATCTATCGCAATTCTTTTATAAGATTTCATTTCTTTCAAGACCCTACGTACAAAATGGAAGACATATGATGTATTATTTTCATAGGCTACAGTGCCGTTGGCTAAAATACCTGTATGCGCCCTTTTGGATACTTGCCTCAGTTTATGTGAGGCATTGTTTCCGAGAGCTTTTTGTTAGTATTACATCTGTGAGGTTCGTGGAAAGAATTGAGTTGAGTTGCTCAAATGAGTAGGAGATTCCAGATGAGGCTGCTCTACGATTCAATACTTTAAAAAAATTATAATTTATTCTTTCTCACCAAATGGCACGAAATTATAGGCTAAGAGTATTGCTTCTATAAAAGCTATAATATGATACTAAATTTATAATAATAAATGTCATATATATTGCTACAAAAAATCATTACTTAGAATGACTAAAGAAAGAAATGAATTAATTAAAACAAACCTACTGCATTTGCAAGGGAACCACATTCACTCTGTTAAATAAATTTATTTTCTTATGAAACCAAACATGAAATTTATTTGAAAAAGAACACTGAACATGACCGCTGTCGGGTGATATTTATCGTGAAGTAATCAAATAAGAATACTTAATTTTTTAAATGCTCAATTAATAAAATGACTGTGAATTAATAAAAGATTGAACTGAGTTGATTGGACTAATAAAATGGATGAGACTTAAATTTTAAATCTACTATTTACATAAATCTTAATAACGCTTGTTGCCTCGTGATAATTCTTTATCATAATTTGAAAATAATAGTGAATATAGAGTTAGTCATCATTGGAAGACTGAAGAATTAGTGAATAAATTTTCAATCTATCTATATATATAAAAATGAATGTCTGTATGTATGTATGTATGTATGTATGTATGTATGTATGTTCCCTATAGACTTCAAAACTACTTGACAGATCGGCATGAAACTTTGGGAATATGTTGTGTCAATATTGGTGATGGTTTCTGACCATAAATTTTAATAGGGGGGCTAATAACTATTATTAATTTATCCATTTTACAGACCTAACCTACAGAACTTTCCAGCCAAACAGCTTAAAGGAACAGCTGATAGAGGTCAACAGTTTTTAATCATATGGCAGGCCCCTTAGTGGCGTTATTTACGCTGTATGGAACGCAAAGACTTTGCATGTAGGCTACCGTGAAGTCGGAGCCTTGCAGTAGGCTATGTAGGAAACATATGTATGACTGGGTATGATGAAATTTAATTATGCCGGGTAAATGGCATCTGTTAACCAATGCAGCTAGAAATTTGAAATGTAGTCACAGTAGGAGGTGGCGAGTAATAAAATCAAAAACCTAGCTACTACCCTAATAGGTTTAAATTTGAAATGTTCATTGAGAGGTGGTGAGTAAGGATTTACTGTGTAAGAAAACAACGAAGGAGGCCTCTGTGATCAGCTGGAAGAGCCCTAGGACTAACTTCTTCCCTAATAGTCCTAGAAGGTTGAAATTTGAAATGTAACCTCAGTGGGAGGTGGCAAACAATGAAATCAAGAATTTTTCATGAGAACGCAGCAACGCGCGTCGGGCCAGCTAGTTTATAATAAAACTAGGTTATCCCGGGTCGCACTTTATTAAACTTTGTAAAATACATTCCAAATGTAGATTTTCTACATACTGAACGACAGCATTGCCTATGATGATAGTATAAGCACAGTATGAGTTGCTCCATTTCTAAGTGGGTATCAAAGAAACCTATGATGCTACGAGTTCCTTAATTTTCTCCATTTCTCAGTAAACATCAATGCTTTTTATTTTAGATAACCTTTTCTCCTTCTTCTTTTTCTTTTTCTTCTTCTCTTCTTTTTCTTCTTCTTCCACTTCTTCTTCCTCTTCTTCTTTTTCTTCTGCTTCTTCCAATTCCACTTCTTCTTTTTCTTTTTCTTCTTCTCCTTCTTTTTCTTCTTCTTCTTCCTCTTCTTTTTCTTCTGCTTCTTCCACTTCTTCTTTTTCTTTTTCTTCTTCTCCTTTTTCTTGTTCTTTTTCTTCTTCTCCTTCTTCTTTTTCTTCTTCCTCTTCTTTTTCTTCTTCTTCTTCTTCTTCTTTCTCTTTTTCTTCTAAAATAAAGTAATTTTATCTTATCTTATCTTATCTTTTTCTTCTTCCTCTTCTTCTTCTTTTTCTTCTTCTTCCTCTTCTTCTTTTTCTTTTTCTTCTTCTCCTTCTTTTTCTTCTTCCTCTTCCTCTACTTCTTCTTCTTCTTCTTCTTCTTTTCTTCTTCTTCTTTTTCTTCTTCTTCTTTTTTTTCTTCTTCTTCTTCTTCTTTTCCTTCTTCTTCTTTTTCTTCTTCTTCTTTTTCTTCTTCTTTTTCTTCTTCTTCTTCTTCTTCTACTTCTTCGCCGACTTCTCTTTCTTTCCCTTCTTCTTCTTTTTCTCCTCTTTCTTCTTCTCCTTCGTCTTCTTCATCTTCTCCTCTTCCTTCTCTTTCTTCTTCCCCTTCTTCTTCTTTTCTCTCTCTTTCCTCTCTCTCTCTCTCTCTCTTCCTCTTTATCCTATTCTCCCACCCTCTCTCTCTGAATGAACAATGAAAAATAAACTTTTTGTTTCAAAACAGCTGATCATATAAATATAAATCTACCATATATATATCTTCTTTTTCTTCTTCTTTTTCTTCTTCTTCTTCCTCTTTTTCTTCTTCTTCTTTTCTTCCTCTTTTTCTTCTTTTTCTCCTTTTTCTTCTTCCTCTTCTTCTTCTACTGCGTGTTACTGAAGATATCAGATCGTCCATGGATCACAGAAAGTGTACCATACTGTGTCTGTTCGATTTTTCCAAAGCTTTTGATACTGTTGACCACCAGATCCTTCTCAACAAATTACTCCTCCTTGGTTTCAGTCACAAAGCTGTAAAATGGTTTCATTCTTATCTTGTAGACAGAAAGCAGTGTGTCACTGATGGTGAATTGCAATCAGAGTGGAAAAATGTAATTCATGGCGTCCCCCAAGGTTCAATTCTTGGCCCCCTTCTATTCACACTGTATGCAAATGATCTTTCTTCCATAATTAGGTTTTCCAAATTCCACACCTATGCTGACGATCTTCAAATTTATTCTAGTTGCTCTGTTAGAGACCTTCACCAAACCATCCATAATATGAATGAAGAAATAGTGAAAATCACTGATTGGACTAGAAAGAATGGCCTCAAACTTAATCCACTTAAAACTCAACCTATAATAATTGGCTGCTCTCGTTTAATCAATGGCATAGACTTCCAATCAATTCCAAAAATCACTGTCGATGGGACTAGTATTTCCTATTGCAAATCAGTAAAAAACTTAGGAATCATAATGAATACTACTCTGGACTGGACTGAACATGTTGTCGGCACCTGCAAAAGAGTTTTCTCTGCCATGCATAGAGTTTTCATCTTCTCCTCTTCCTTCTCTTTCTTCTTCCCCTTCTTCTTTTTTTCTCTCTCTTTCCTCTCTCTCTCTTCCTCTTTATCCTATCCTCCCACCCTCTCTCTCTGAATGAACAATGAAAAATAAACTTTTTGTTTCAAAACAGCTGATCATCAAATCATAAGTTGAAATGTGAAAATTTTCAGCTCACCGATCCCTATGTTAAAGCAATGGCAAAAATTGAAACTTTGATCGTTCTTTCCTCATGTCCACGATGACTTTTTTCAAAATGTTAAGACCTTATCAAACATCTACTCGATGAGATATTTCAAATGAGATGTGAACGAACAAAATCGGTCGAGAAACCACGGAGGAGTTGTCATCACAAAAGAACATGTTCGCCTATTTTATATAAAGATTCATGGTTACCAGTTTATCAGATTCAATACGTTGGCCAATATAAAAATCAGTGTCTCTAGATTTAACTTGGATATCTGATTGGTATGCTAAATGAAAGAACTTCGATCCTTGATAGTTCTATTAAATATGCAGAAATAAATAGATCAGCTTTCTCGAATGCAACCTTCAGAAATGAATTATTTGAACATGGCCACCATTCAGTGAAAAGGTAACAGTACAGAACTAACAATCGACTCCAAAATTTTTTGTATGAAAATGTTTTTCGACATTCAGCTCAATTTATTGGGGGGGGGGGGGGGGTCGCTCAATGCTTTCAATACGATTATTAACAATTAATCTAGAATTTTCATATCGTATTGTCATAAAATCAAGAATTGAAAAGAATCTTGATTGCAGTTGCAGTTCTATTTATATCACAAATATAATTGAATGGAAGCTGAGGCATCTTGATCTGTATTTATATTTGACTGTACTTCGACGCTCGCGAGCTCTCTTACCGTTCAGCCTGGCATCTTTATTTATAATCATTCATCTCAGTATGCATAAATCTTTTAGACATCATTGGGAAATCAAGTTCACATTCCATTAAGAATGAAGCAGTATGCTGATTGCGGTGATAGCGGTGAATGTTTATATAGGATATTAAAGGAGGAATCTGCCATAATTCTCTAGCTGATTCCTTTAATCAAAATGAAGTAGAGTTTCAAAAAACAGAGAAATCCATGATTGGCTCCAAGACCGGTCTAAAAGCTGCTATTAAAAATTTGCGATCATCACTATTTCATGAGAATTGAAATCATTATAGAAACAAGGATTCATTGACTATCATTGTGTATCTAGGAGTTTTCTAAAAGAATAGATGTTAATTCGTATTTGAGCCATGAATCAAAACCAGGGAGACATTATGCTTATTCCGAAAAGAGCATTATGTATGTATGTCCCTTTTTTTAGCCGACTCCTACTGTGAGTGACTCATCTAACCTCAACACTCAACAGTACGGTAGGCTATGTTTTGATCCAAAGAGCGGACTAGCCAACAAGAAGTGACTGCAAGCTAACCGCAATGCAAACATTTTATAACATTCTCAATCTTACACGATATTGGGATGCTAGACGTTTCAGTACTACGGTACGTGCATTGTCAGCGAGAAATAGCATTCCAAATTAACATATTTTCTTAGCAATGTACGCCGCTATATTTCATATTCCTTTCCCGGCAAAGAAAACTTTTTTCTGAAATAATAAAAATCATTCCTTTTTCATTCTCGATAAAGAATCATAGAATTCATGTTCCCATGTATAATGGACTGGTTAGTTGCCTAAGAGTGGAAAATAGAAATCGAACCGTATCCAACTTTATCAGAGCATGAAGCTAACCAGAGCTCACAGTTGAGGGGTGGTAGCCTAGTAGGTTAGATATTGTCCATGGCTGGGAGCGCAGAGCAACGCTCCAACAACCAATTAGTGAGCGGATAGAAACAATATTTCAGGTTTCATTGGACTTTAATACTA